>OZ016476.1:542789-1142789 GCA_963966605.1 Caenorhabditis sulstoni | reverse complement strand
CGGAAACTTCCAGAAATTCCCAGAAATTCTCGGGATTTCTAAAATATTCTCGGAAACTCCCAGAAATTCTCGGAAATTCTCATTTTTCCCCGTTCACTCTCCTAATCCTCCCCCTGAAAACAATTTGCGAATCGTAGGGGCGAAGGCGAGCTGAACCCGATTCCGGCGGCCGACCGTCTCAAGTCCTCCGGCGTCATCATCTCGACCGTCGCTTTCGATCAGGACGGCGACGAGGCTCTTCTCGCCGGTCTCGCCCAGATCTCCTCGCCCGGCTACAGTTTCACCTCGAAAGATCTGAATCTGGTCGGCGAGCTGCAAGGCGCCGCCCTTCAAAGTTTGTCAAAACTGCTCTTCCACTCACCTCTCGGCCTTTTTTCAGCCAATTGCTTCTGCCCGAATCTGTGGATTCAGTACAAGGCGAACTTTGACAACGAGTACTCGTACAAGTACGGCGTGTGCCTTCGCGCCGCCACCATCTCCTCCTCGTGGACCGCCGCCAAGTTCGCGTGCCAGAATCTCGCCAAGAACGGCTATCTGGCCACCGAGTACGATAACCAGAAGCACGGATTCATCTTCAGTGAGTAGTACCGCACAACGTCTCCCTCCCCCCGACGAGCTGTGACGTCTTCCAGGAGTCGCGCAGAACAACACGGCGTTCCAAGCCCCCTACATCTACCACATCGGTCTCAGCTACGTGAACGGCGGATGGAACTGGCAACAGCCGGCCGGCTACCCGCTTAAACCGCTCAACGGCTTCGCCACGTGGAATCCGTCCTTCCCGAAACAGTACACGTCGAACATCGGCGTCATCAATCAGCAGTACAGCTCGAACCTGAACGTCGGATGGCAGAACATCAACGCGTACAGTGTGGCCGAGTACTACATGTGCGAGGTCGCCTCGTGCGATACTGATAACTATTGCGCCTAGATTTTCGTTATCTAATCCGATCTGTTTTCCAGAAATCGGTCAGAAAGCTCGGAATGAAGCTTTAAAAGTTTGTGCTCACCTCATTAACTACTCACTGGGTGCGCTACATCGCGCTCCACTGAACTGGGCGCGAAGTTCGAAAAACTTGGCCTAGAAACCACACAGACGGGTTTGAATTTTCGCGCCGAGTCCGTCGGAGCGCGCGGCCACCGAATACTCGACCGCAGAGTTTGCAGTTGGAAACTGTGCGTGGGTGGTTTAGTGGCTGTGCGCGGGGCTGATAAGTTAGAGGTTTTTGGTTCGATTCCCTATACCTCAAAACGTTTTTTTTTTCGCATTTTTTCGCTTGAATCCTCACGCTTTGTCCAGTGGAGCACGATGTGACGCCCAAAAACAGCCCATACGAACGAATTTCGACGTTCTGGTCAGTTTGCAACAAAATGAGTCATTTCCCTTGGTTTTTGGTGTGTTTTCGTCTCGCTTTCATGTTTTTTCCCGTCATTTTCTTCAAGTTCCACCCATGCTGGGAACTTTCTCATAAAGGGAACAAGTTTGTGGTCAAGAATCTAGCGCTTAATCCAAATTTGACCAATCTGTGACACATTTGCAGATTAGGTTAGAGAAATGGGCTTTTCTCACTCGGCTCCCGTTTTTCGTCTTTTTAGTGGAAATGTGATTAGTCGTGGGCGCTTTTTCTCTAGGAGAACTTTGACTCTCTTGGTCGTGAGAACCTTCCATCCGCCGAATATTCTCTCACATTGGTTTGGAGTGGGAAGTGTGGAGAAGCTTGAGCTGTTTTCACTTTTTCTGCGTTTTCACGTAGTCAGAACACCTTCTCCCCTTTGATTTGCCTTATTTTTATTATTTTTCCCGCGTTGACCACGACAGGGTTCGAACCCGCGGGCACCCGAACCAAAAGCAAAATCACTATCCACTACGCCATCCGGCACATATCGCGCTTTCAGTTCAAGGCAAGGATAACCTCGGAGGGACCATTCGCAGTTTCAAATTCAAATTTGGCGCCGAATTCAAATTTGAAATCCCTCTCCTACTTTTCAGACATCAAGAGTATGTTGTGCTCCGCGAGCTGCCGCCGTCTCCACTTTTTTTGATTTCGCCCTTCACACAAGCAGCAATTTAGCACTTGTGAGCGCGCGCGCGCCAATTTTCACCTGTGCTTCTGAGAAATGTATTGAAAACGAAGATTACGTGTTTTCGCTTCTTTTTCGAAATATGATGCCAATTTCCCGTTTTCAGAACTGATTTTTGATCGAATCGATCTGATTTTAACACAATGTACATCAAGTATTTCAATAAAACATGCTCAATTCTCGATGGTAGTTATCCGATTTATTTGACCGTCTTCTATTTTCAGGTCATACTCATTTTCATTGTGTAAGTTGGACTAGAAAATGCCGATGGCCGAGTATTTAGCGAAATACGTTTTCAGATTGTTCTACTACCTGCTAAACGTGTATATTGACGCGAAAACCGGTCAATTTGTGACTAACACTCAAAAAATTCATCATTCTATCTATCTACCATGCATTTTGGGACATTTGATGTGTTTGGCGCAAAAGATGCTGCTAATAGTGGATGCTCCAGCAGGTTTGACCTACTTTCACGCGATTTGACCTACTTTCTCGGGGTGTGACCTACTTTCTCGGATTGTGACCTAGATTTCCGTTTTTTGACCTACTTTCTTGCTATGTGTGCTAGTTCCACCATTCCTCAGTCCAGGCGAAGATATGAACACCACAATTTTCTACACCATCTCCCTACTTCGCGGACTCTTCTGTTTTCCCGGCTTCTATTGCCTGTCGGCGTTTGTGGCCGAACGATGGTTTGCCACGTATTATCTGAATGACTACGAAAAAGTTCAACGCTCCTGGCTGGTTGTGATCATTCTGTGGGTCGTCTACTCAATCGCCTTCGTGTCCGCACTCGATTTTCATCACGGTGAGTGGCGGGAGAGAAAAAAGAGAGCGCGCTAATTTCAACGCCCTGCTGACCGATAAACGGCAGGCGGAGAGATGGCCGAGCGGTCCAAGGCGCTGGTTTAAGGCACCAGTCCCTTCGGGGGCGTGGGTTCGAATCCCACTCTCTTCAATTCCCTTTTTTTTCAAACCCTATTTCAGCTACCAGCACAATACCTCACGTTTGTGTGTTCATCGCGCTCAGCTGCCTTTCCTGCTTGGTAGGAAGTAGATTCTAGGCCATTGGGCCCACTAATAATTGAATATGTCAGGGCAACTATGCCAATTTCCTCGTCAACCGACACTACTATTTCCGGAGCAATCGCACCGACGGCGGCGGCTACTCGTTGGCCCAACGCTTTCAGATTTCCGAGAATATTCGATTTTCGTTTGTGAGTCGAGATTGATCAAACTAGACACACGAATATCCGTGTTTCTTTCAGTTTTTCAATCGACTGGCGTTAAGTGTTGCGTTCTTCCAGATTAGTGGGCTCACTTGCCTGCTAATCGATAATCTTCCGATATCTAGGTCATGGAAGAATCTCAATACAGTAGTCTTCGACACTGTTTGCCTACTGTGAGTGAGTTTCGCCCCTGGGAGCCCTTTGACCTATTTTTTATGTCATTTGACCCACTTTTTCGTCTGACCTACTTCTATCGAGATTTGACCTACTTTCAGCAATCTTTGACCTAATTAATGGTATTTTACCTACTTTCAGCCACCTTTGACCTAGTTAATGGTATTTGACCTACTTTCAGCCACCTTTGACCTAGTTAATGGTATTTGACCTAGTTTCAGCAATCGTTGACCTAATTAACGGTATTGGACCTAGTTTCAGCCACCTTAGACCTAATTAACGGTAATTGACCTACTTTTAGCCAGCTTTGACCTAATTAACGGTAATTGACCTACTTTTAGCCAGCTTTGACCTAATTAACGGTAATTGACCTACTTTTAGCCAGCTTTGACCTAATTAGCGGTATTTGATCTACTTTCAGCAACTTTTGACCTAGTTAACGGCATTCGCTCTAGTTTCAGCAATCTTTGACCTAATTAACAGTGCTCGACCTACTTTCTTTTTCAGCTACGCCATAGTGACCCCATTCGTGATCTACCATCACAATCCCAAATACAAAACAGAGCTCGCGCGTATCATCGCGACAATCAGAAGAGCAAAACGAGCGTCGAACCAAGTGAAACCGATGGATTCGATGGACGAGGAGACGACGTTCAACTCGCTGAAAATCCACGACACATTCGGAAATCAGATGGTGTTCGGCGACGCCCAACAACAAACCACCACCCACTTCAGAGAATTGGACAAGTCGTGGCAATAGACGCTTCTTTTTTTGCTCAAATGAGAAAATATGTACAGAGAAAGTTTTGAAGCATGTGAATAAATAAGAGGAGCTATCGCTTCTTCCCGATGCCCATACCACTGCCTCGTATCACCTCGACGGTGCCGAAGCCCGCCGGCAGATTCAGATCGTCGACGTCGGTTTTGCCGATGGCGAACGGTCCGTGCGGATTGACGGCGCCGTAGCCCGGCTCGTAGCCCGTGATCTTCTTGTTCTTGGAGTTTTTCGCGAGCTTTTGGAAGACGTTGTTGAGCGACGGCACGCCGAGCGCCTTCGCCACCGACTCGCCGAACTGGGCGTCGGCGTTGGTGGGCGGACCGCCGAGACCGAAACTCGGATAGCCGCGAGCCAGTGAGCTCATCGCACGCGCCGGCCCCTTGCCGGTTCTCTTGCCGAGCACACCCACCTCACCGCCGTAGTTGAGCATCATTCCACCGATCTGAAATATGGTGGATTTGAAGGACTGCAGTCGGAAGTGCCGCTAACTTTTTCCCATTAAAAGCTATCAAAATGTTGCAGTTACAAAAAAGATGGGAAATTTTAAGATCTTCAAAATGGTGCAAAGAGCGTGTTGATATCTTCAGTTTGAAGCGAGTTATGCCAATTCAATTCGTTTTGCAGACAGCCCAAAAAGGAAACGCGCCTAACTTTTTTGCGTTGAATGCTATCAAAATGACGCAAACATAAAATTTGAAGAAAAAATTAAAATCTTTCGAATGACGCAAAGGGCGTTTGAAAATATTGATTTTATAGCGAGTTATGTTCACTTTTCGTCGCTGAACTTTTAAAAAGCAAAAATCGCACAAAAATTGCGAGTTTAAGTTGACCTTACACTTTTTTGTTAGCAAAAAACAATAATGTAAAAAAGTTAGAAAAATTAGGAAAAATGGTCCAGAGACTGTTCGAAAATCTCAAATTTTCAGCGAGTTATGGCAATTTCAGAGCGCAAAGGCTAAAAACTGGCATAACTCACTGGAAAATCAATATTTTCACCCGATCTTTGCGCCATTCGAAAGATCATAAAATTCCCTAACTTTTTTGTAACTGCAACATTTTGATAGCGTTTAGCACAAAAAAGTTAGGCCCAATTCAAAGCGACGTCCACTAACCTGATTGAAGAACGGCAGTCGCTCGTTGCCAATGTCTGCTCCCTGACTGGTGCGCACCTCCATGCCGGGAATGGCTCCGAGTCCGAACGCCCAACTCCGGCCGACGCCAAAGTTGCCGTTCTTCTGCTTCTGCCCGTAGCCGGCGGGCCGTCCCTCGTCGTCGGCGCTCTGAAAGCGGCTCGGATACAGATTGACGTTCGGCACACCGCACATGTCGGAGAACTGTTGGCAGAAGAGCTGCAGATCGTAGCGAAGCTTCTTGCCGGGACGGCACGTCAACTGGAACTGGTACTGGTTGGCCGGACAGTACTTGCGCCAGTCCTTCTCCTTTTGCAGCGTCGGAAAGATCGAGTAGAGGAGGTTCTGGTGCGTCGGCGGCGCGTACAGAAGACGTGGCGCGCGTGTCGTCGTCAGCCGCACTTCTGACGAGTCTTCCAGCGAAATGTCGTCGTCGTCGTCTTCGCCGCTTCTCGCCGACGACGTCGCCACGAATTTCGTCTTGAACGGATCGTCCGGACGATCGGCGGCAGCGGCAGCCGTTAATGAGAAAATGGGAAAAGATAGGAGGAGGATGGAAATTAAACGCATTTTGTGACTAGGGGGGAAATAATGAATGGTCAGGAGGGATGAAAGAAGTGCGTAAGCGGCGAGAAGACCGGTTTCCGCTTATCAATTGCGTTTCTTGTGGAGCGAGGAGGAGGAGGAGGCGATATCCAGAAGAGAGCGACGAAAAACGATTTTTGAACAAGGGGGCGCGCTGAATTGAACACACTTAGAATTGGGGGGCAGTCTATGGGCTTTAGGCCTACGGCAAGAGCCTTCGGCTTGAAGGTACCCCCTTTGCTATGGAGTAAGGGCTTTAGGCCTATGGAATGGGCCTTAGGCTTGACGGTAGGCCTTTAGCTATGAAAAAAGTTTTTTAGGCTTACTAAAATGCGGGCCTTAGGCTGGGAGTCTGGACGAAATGACCTGGGAAGATCTGAAACTTGGAGTAGGAACTGTAGGCCTTAAAACGAGGATTTCAGGCCTATGGCAAGCTTTTTGGGCTTGGAACTAGGCCATTAGGCCCTTACTCTACTCAAGGAGTAAGGGCCTTGGGCTTATGGTAAAATAGGCGCTGCGTGGTCTCACAACGAAAACCACTAAACTAGGCATGCGCCTTTAAACTCTTTGGGTTACGGTTTCGAAAAACCAGTCCATGAATGCATAGAATAGGCTTGAGAGTTTAAAGGCGCATGACTAATTTATTTTTTCGTTACGAGACCATAAACTTCGTATTAGCCTGGGAGTGCAACCTGGACTCTACGTTTTTGAAATAAGGTAATCAAATAATCCAAATTCTCAGATTCTTCTTCTTCATTTGTTTTCGCTTGACAAAAATTCCCGATTTCAGAAGATTTATCACCGTTTTTGCGGAAAAATTTGCTTTTTGCTAAACAACGCGCACTTACGTTGCTCCGAGAACCCGAAACTCCCCCGCGCGGTATTGATCTGTGCGTGCGCGCGAAACGGCAGGTCGGGAGATTATCGATTTTTTTCACCTTTTTTTCGTTTTTCTTCCTGTTTTTGGTGGAATTTCGATGTAATTTCGCATTTCCCTCTATTTTTCATTGATTAGTGACCATATTTCCCACTTTTCCATCCGTTTCGCACTTATTTTTTAGGAGTTTCAGACTTTCAGTGCCTTTCTCGAAATTTACCAACTTTTTATGGTTTTTTTTATGCTTCAATGTTTTCTAAACGAAAGTTAAGCTCATAGAATTCAAGTTTAAATAGTCAATTCAAAAAGTTTAATGTGGAATTTTTTCAGATTTTTCTACCGTCCAAAATCGTCGGCACAACAACATCTGCAGTGTGGATTTCGCACTTTCTGTGAGTTTTTTCGCTTTTTTTCGCCAAAAATGTTGTTTTCTTGATTTTTCACACGAAAGGCCACATGGGCGGCGCATTTGCTCCCATTAATTATTAATTCCGGGGACAGAAAGAAATGTTCTTGAAAAAACGGCCGGTTCAGCCTTCAAGTCGGGGAAAAAAACGGGAATCCTCGGCCACGGCCTAGAAAACGCGTTATATAGCCTAGCTGAGTTATCGGAAATCCGTTAACCGATTGCAATCATAGACCCCGTTCGGACCTGAAGAATAGGCTTTGGGCTCCAGACCCAAACTATCGAGAAGTTAGAGATCAAAACATTTACATACATACAAAAACAATCAATAAATATGGTGGCCAATAAATTATCGACTTTCCGTCACTCATCCGCGCACCGTGTTCAAGAAACCGCCGAGTCCCGACAAAAAGTTGCCGCCGCCGGAGGTGCGTTTGTAGTCGGCGGCCTCCTTCTGGAATCGTCCCTCCTGAAGCTTCTCGAACGCCTCGCACTTTTTGTCCTTGAGAATGTTGGGAATCGAGTTGGCGGTGGTGGCCGCCTCGAACAACAGGTTCGTCTTCACCTTGGCGCCCTCGATGTCGTAGTCGACGACGGCGTGCTGACAGGCCAGCAGACGGTCCGGATCGCGTTTCGACACCCAATACTCGAGCAGCTCCGAGTTGGTCGGCGTATAGCTTCCCTGATCGAGCGAGTTGGCCGCGAGCCACTCGCCGATGATGGCGAACTTGAACGCTTTGCCGAGAAGCGGATTGTCGATCTGCGCGAAGAACTCCTTCTCGAGCTCCGGACGCGTCTGACCGCGCTCGTAGAACTTCATCCAGACGTCGACGGCGCCCTGCTTTTGCCAGTAGTCTTTTTGCCAGACGGATTTGGAGAACGCGGTGCACATGGTGAAGTTTGGATCTTCGGGAGGTGGGCACAGTTTGGTGGTGAGACGGTAGGTGCGCTCGCCGGTGGCTCTGCACAAATTGCCCTCGGTGTTCTCGAGAAGCTTCAGTTTTCTCGACTCTTTGCACCAATCGCAGTAGAAGCATTCCCTTCCGCACGTGGCGACGTCCATACACCTCAGTTTTCCGATCGGTTGAATCGAAACGTCAAGCTTCATGGCGAGCTTGTTGATGTGCACTCCGGGCGGCAGAGTGATATCGATTCCCATATCGAAACAGTCGGGCCAGGTCAAATGCACAGTTCCATCGCCCTCTCTCTGCGATGGATGGCTGAACGTCGGGTTTGCGAGCTTAATCGGTTCGGTGCACTCGTGACCCGTCAGCTCCTTGCAACACGGCGCCGATCGCACGTCCTTGAGCTTCGCGATGAACAGATTCTTCGAGATCACCGCTTCATAGGACCGCGGTCCCGTCTGCTTCACTGATCCAGTGCCGATCGGCACATCCTTATCGTTGTAGACGACCGTGTTGCCGTTCTTATCCGCCACCACTTTACCCACCGAGTGACCCTTCGCGTCGTAGCACTGCGAAACACCGGGCGTCTCCGCCGTACAGTGATACTTGTTGTTTCGTCGTCCGAACAGCGACTGCTCCAAATCCGAGCCGATCAGGTTGTCCGCCGAGAGTGTCGCATCGGTCTTCTTTCCGTTTTGCGAGATGGTATACGCGTACTTTCCGTCCTTTCCCTTCTCCTTATCATAGAAGGACAGCGTTCCATCTCCAGAGTTATTGGTGTGGGTGTTGGGGTTGAGTTTGAAGTCGAGCTTCTCGTTGACCGCCTCGAATTCGGTTTTCGACGGATCGCCCTTCAAATCGCCCTTCGCCACCGTATCCAGCTCGTATTTACCGTCGGCCTTGAGCAGCGCGTGCTCGCCGTCCGAATCGGTTTTGGTGCGGAGTTGAGCTCTGAAAAACGGTGGTTTCCTGATGCTCCGAAGAGTCAGAGCTCACTTGTGCCCATCCACCGTGGCGATTCCGCCCTTGTCGCCGATCTTCTGCACCTGCGCACGTTTCCCGTCGAACGTCTCGGCGGCGGCCACGTTTCCGGACGAGGAGGCGCTGAACTGTTGCTGTGTGTTCAACAAGTCCAGCACCACTTTCTCCTTGTTCGACGCGTCAAGAGATACCTGGTTGATGATCAGAAGAACCTGTTCTTCGGAAAAATCGAATGGTGACGTACCCGCTGCACCTCCTTTTGTCGTTTGTCGAGCCACGCCGAGTCGACCTCGATGTGTTTGCGCTTCTCGTTGAGGCTCACATGGTTCGGCACCAAGTTTTGTGCCGACACGACGACCGCTACTGCGAGAAGAGCAGCAGCCCAAAGACTCTGCATCCTCCTACAACAACAACATCAATCGATAATGGACGAGATTCGAGATGAAGAAAAGAGAGAGAGAGAGAAGGAAGGGGGGATCTAGGGCAATAGCCGACGGGAAGTGAAGCGGCGGTTGCGGGCGGAGAGGAGAAGACGTCGTAATGAGACGAATGAAAAGAATGAAAGGAGGGAGAAGGATGATGCGGCGGTGGCGGGCCGTGTAAGGCAGCAGCGAAAGGCGGTCTAAGAGATAGAGATGGGGGAGGAAAAGTTTAAGATCGGCGTCATCGATAATTTCCGACACGGCCAAGTAGTTACATGATCCTGTTTTGTCAGCTTTTCCCCCCCATCTTTCCGTTTCAGTAGCCTTGATCTGGCGCCTTCAACAATCAATTTTCGTAGTTTAAAGTGGCCGATTGAGTCATGAGTCATGTTCGCCTTGTAAACGAAGTTGCCCGATCTTTTTCATCTGGCTATGGCCTAGGTTTCACCAGTGTGGAAAGTTCGGTCGTTATTCTCGTTCGAGTTTCGAGCCTAGTTGTAAGAGTGTGTTTGGGATTTCGACCTGTGGCCTAATTTTGTCATGTGGAAAAGTTGGGTCATACTTGGAAACCTTTATGCTTGATCCGGAAAATCATCAAATGTCAAAGTCGATTTTTCATACGGTGGCCTAACTTTTCACTGCTTAATATTAGGTCATCTACTCAAGAATGTCATTTTCAACTGAAAAACCTAAAAAATTGAAAATAATTTTTTCAAAAACTTTCGAACTGTGGCCCAGTTTTTTGTATGTAGAATGTTAGTCCGCCGGCTTAATATATCAGTGGCCTAACTTTGCTATATTGAAAAGTTCGACCACTATTTGAAAAGTTTTGTTTTTATCTGAAAAAATCGAAAATCTCAATTATGACCTAGCTTTACCAAAGTGAAAAACTAGGCCATCAAGTTTTGCAAACTTATCGAAAAAACATTTATTCAAAACAAAAGGAAAGCAAAAAAAATGAAGCACCAAATCGGAAAATAAGTTATCACAGACAGAATGAATTCCGAAAAATCTATCCCAACTTCTCTAGAATCACCGCACCCTTCTCCGATAGAGCCATCGCTTCCGATGCATCCACTCGTCGCACGGCTTCACATTTTTGCCGTCGATGGCGGTGGCCATCAGATCCAACTTGACGCCGTTCAGCTCGACGTCGGCGATGCATCCGACAAAGTTTCGCGAGAACAGACCGCCCGTCGCGCGGCCAATCTCGGGCACGCCGCCCACGAAAATGTTGCCGTCGACGTTGAGCATGGCGAGAATTCCGGTGCTCCGTCCGTTGATCTCGCGCTGATTGTCGACGCGCATCTGTCCCTCGCGCCCTTTTCGCTCGAATCGCACACTGTGCTCTTTGCCGTCGTCGACACGCTCGTCGGAAATCAGATGAGCCGCGCCGCCGCCCAGCTCGTACGAGAAGTGCAGGTGTCCGTTGACGATGCCCACCGAGATGTAGTCCTCCATTTGGGCGACTGTCGGACGTTGGCCTTGCCACAGCAGCACTCCGTTCGGCTGCTCGGTTTTGAACTTGAACGCCACAATCTCCTCTTTTTCCGATGTCAGGTGCGGGAACTCGTCGGCGGACAGCTCGATGAACGCGTTTCCGTCGAAACGCGCCGCGTGCTCGATGGGTTTGACTGTAAAAGGAATCGGGTGAGTGGCGCGGATACGGAGTGACGTGGCCGTCTAGCGCGCAGAACTCACATAGGCTACACGTTGGCCCGTCGTAGTAGAGTTTGCACTCGCACGTGTAGTGCGTCTTGTTTCTCGGCACACATTCACCGTTCATTCCGCACGTTGAGTTGGCGCAAATGTTAGGCTCGACCACGTGGCATTGACCTGAAAGTCGCGATAGCGAAGGGTCTGTCACGGTCACGGTACCTTCGGGACAATCCACCTCCTCGTCGGGCTCTTCTGAATCCGCCGGCGCCAACGTTCCCTCACTATAGTCAGTTTCGGTTTCCGACGTCTTCAAACCGCCGATGACGTCCTCCTCGTCGCTGACATCATCTGAGCCGTCTGTCGGAAGCACAATTGCCGCTTCGGGGATTACTGTAGTTGTGGGAGTTTCAGTGGAAATCGGAATGAACATAAGGGGATCCGTGTCTCGAGAGGTCTCGTAGAAGTGGTAAACTTCTTCGGTAGTGGTTGGAGCTTCTGTGGTTGTGAGCTCAGGCTCCGTGGGCTCGGGCTCCGTAGTCTCGGGCTCAGTTGGCTCGGTCTCAGTTGGCTCAGGCTCAGTTGGCTCAGACTCCGTAGGTTCAGGCTCCGTGGGCTCAGGTTCTGTAGTCTCTGGCTCTGTTGGCTCGGGATCAGTTGGCTCTTCCGTAGTAGTCGTCGTTGGTTCTGCCAGAAGCGGGTCCTCGTCGCACGACGAAATATTGCCAGAAGACGTCAAATTCTGAAGGTCCACATCGTGCGAATTGATGCGAATCTCGTAGACGCATCCGTGGAACGATCTCTCCACCACCTCATCGGGCGAATCGAGCCCCGGCGGGAGACCGCCGATGAAGATCTCGGTGCCCGGTTTCAGTGCGCTGGTGGACTCGATCTAAATGTAGTCAGATTAGTCAGAATGGCGAGAGAATGTGAAAAAGGAAGGAAGAGAATGACTCACCTGTGAAACCTGATCGCCGTTCACCGTCATCACGAGAACGTCGTCGGTCTGCGCGACGGCCACATCGATCAGTTGACCCGGTTCGAGACGTGCGCTTCGGATTCGTTCCACTTCTGAAAGAAGGAAGTTCGCATCATTTTTTAGGCATACTTTGATGGCAACGCTTCCACATACCCTTGTCTGGTCGATTCAACGTGAAAACGACTTGATTATCGATCAGCGACAATGATGCGTACTGTTGCGTCGTCGCACCGTACTCGGACGCAAAGTACATCAGCACGTGCTCATCGCTATCCGTCACCGGTCGAAGTCTCATTTTGATCGACTCGAACTTTGTCGGACGTTTGACGGCGAGGAACGAGGTATCGGACGTGAATCCGAGCGGTTGGGGTATCTCGACGCGTTCCTCACACCGTAATCCGCTGGTGCCCAGCGGGCACACACACTGCCAGCTCTCCTCGTTCTCCACACAAACGCCCGTGTTGCAGTCCTCGTCGTGACACGTGGCACTGCGCCACTGACAAAAATCGCCATGGAAGTTGGCATCGCCGCCGGCGCACTCGCAACTGAACCCGCGACGCGTGTTCGCGTTGCGGCACTTGCCACCGTTCAGGCAGAGGTGAGCGGCGGCGCGGCACGCGTCGTACTTGACGACCGACGCGGGGCGGCGCGCGTCGTCGCCGAGATCGACGTTGTGGCCGGAGAGCACGACCTGACTGACGACGCCGTTGAAGTCGTCCGCCTCGCTGACCGGCTCGAGTCGTCCGCCGATGTACACCGGCTGATTGACTCCGGTCGACAGACGAGGAAGTGGGTTCGAGTGGGATCGCACGGTCGCCTGCTCGTCGTTCACCTCCACTGTCACCTTGTCACGATCGTTTCTGATTCGGATGACGTTCCACTCGTTCGGGTTGACAGGGTTCGTCGTCTCGACGACTTCTGAAGATGATCGGTGTTTCGAGTCGTTTCAAGTTCTCCAGTGAACTCACGTCGTCCATTTCCCACATCGAACTCGTAGAGAACCGTTCCACTATCCGTGATCCTTGCCTCGTGATGGATCACAAGATCCGCCGAGTTCACACGTCTTGTCTCGAAAATCACGCCCTTGGGCTCAGACGAATTGAGTGTGAGCTCGATGTCAAAGTTGACGAGCTCCTCGTCACTCAGAGGCGGAAGTTCAATGGGCTCGCCCGAGATGAGCGGCACATAGTCGTCGACTTGCAAGTCAACGCTCGAAGTCACCGGCGCCTCCTCTTTGACGATCTCACACGTGTACCTGTGAAATACAATGATCGAAAAGTCGTAATGTATCACGATTTCATCCAGAATTAGCCAATTAGAAAAAAGTAACTAGCCGAGTGCGGTGAAGCGCACTTGCACTAAGACTCACAGTCAGCAAAATTCGTTCGAAAACTAGGATTTATTAATGCTCGTTGCACCATTCGAAAAATCTTCAAATTTTCCTTGGTTTTTGTAACTAGGCCACTTTCCTAGCTTCCATTCTGTCCCAGGTCATGGGCGAAAAGTTAGCATAGACTCACGATCCCTCGTCATTTCTGTGCACCGCCGGAAGCACTAGCACCCCCAACTCGACGCGCGATCCTTGCGGAAGATCGCCCTGATCGCGTGTCCACACCACGGTCTGATTGGGCGTCGTGTCGGTGTTGCCGATGCACGAGAGGAACGCCGGCTCGCCGACGGTATATACCACCGGAAGTGGCTCGAGGATCTCTGGAATATTGGAAGAAAAGGAGCTGTTAGAGGGTAGAAGTGGATTGGAAAGGGGGGCAATGGGCTGGGCGGCGTTCGGACTCTTCTTGATTCTCGGCCGGGATCTTGGGTGGAAGAGAAAAAGACGTGTCGATTTACGAGAGCCCCGCGAAAAAAGTGAGAATAGCTCGTAAATCGACACAAGCCGATTCGATTCGCTTACATTCGAGACCCGAGAAGCTTAAAAAACGAGAGAAACGGGTGATAGAGCTTGTTCTCCTCCATGCGATTATTGAACACTTTCAAAAACATCAACAATAACAACAACAGCAATTCTCACTGCAATCCGTCAAAACCTTGCTAGATTATTTATTTATTTCTCTCATCGGTACATATACTCGAAAAGCACAAGAAAATGAAGGGAAGGGGAAGAAAAGGTGGGGGAAAAGGGTTGGAAGCACCACAAAGCAAAAGAAAAAGTATAAGGGGGTAGAGATGGAAAGAATTGAAAGTAGGTCAATTGGGGAAAAAGAAAATCGACAAGAAGAAGGAAAAGGAAAAGGAATTATGTAATAACACACACAAACACAGTCACACCGGTTACCGGTTGGAAAGAAGAAGAAAAAGTTGTGGGAGCTGGGAAGAATGGGCAGTGGGAAAGTGGGGCACAAAGAAAAATGGGGAGTGGCAAAAGAGAAAAGACGAACTGGTTAAGAAAGAAGAAACACATACACACCAGAATCGCGCGAAAGTGCGCGCATAACTTTGTTGTGTGAAAGGCGTGACAAAATGGTGTTTGTTACAAAAATTATGGAAAACGCTTTGAGATCTTCAAAATGGCCCAAAAACCGTGTGAAAATGTCAATTTCAGAGCGAGTTATGCTAGTTTTAGAGTCCTAGGACCGAAAATTGGCACAACTCGCTTTGAGATTGAGATTATCGCTCGTTTGTCGGACCATTCGAAAGACCTCTAAATTTTCTATACTTTTGGTAACCACGTCATTTTTCCAAGCTTTCCCCCACAACAAAAGTCAAACGCATGTCTTCCTCGCAACACTTTTACTAGGCACAAAGTCTTAGAAGATTATATCAAAAAAAAAAAAACTCGGGAGACGCTCTCTCTTTCTTTCTTTATCTCTCTCTCTCTTTCTTTTTTCTCTCTCTAGAACCACGAGCCGAACAGTTTTGTCGGGGTTCGAGTGTGACGCGAGGAGCGTGCTCCGGCTCCTCCTCCGTTAGAAGTGGAGGAAGGCGCGTTGCGTCGCCGATGCCTCAGCCGACGGCCCCGCCGATTGCCCAGATGTTTTCGCTTGCGTTTTCCCGAGCCGACGTTGAGGACGGTTCGCGTCTGAAGTGGTCCCGCCTTCGTTTTGGCGACACACTTGTAGACGCCGGCGTTCTCTTCTTTCAGGTCGGTGAACAGAATGCGGCCGCCAGTGACCTGAAAGATTAGGGGAGGTTGATGGTTTCGAATGGAAAGAGGCGTAAGGTCTGAGAGTGCATCGGCTTTTACGGCACACAACTCGAAGCCCTTGAAAGATGCGAAAAAGTGAGCAACGGCAAAGTCACGGAGCATTTTGTGCTCTACAAAGTTGCAGTTGACCATTTTCCGATATCTTTTCTAGTTCTCTAGTTATCGGCTAAAACCTAGTTCACTCTCAAACCTCTCCAGAATTCAAATTTCAAATCTTCATGCAAAACGAAGCGCGCTCTATCGCAAATTGACCGCAATTTGGAATAGAGCGCGTTTTCAGCATACATACTCAAATCAGTAAACCATTCAGTTTCAAATGGGTCGGGTGGGAAAAGGAAATTATTGGTCTAAATCAAGAATGAACTGAAAATAATAAGGAGAAGGGAGGGAGAGAGTGTGTCACGACGTTGATTCACAAACTTACGGTCGTATTGCAAATAGCATCATGTCTAAGAATAGGATAAACCTGGAAATGCGAAGAGAAGGTTAGTGGCTTACTGTAAGCTGGCTAGAAGCGTTAGAAAAGTTCTGTTCTTCGAGATGTCTAGTCGGCTCACTGGGTGCACTACATCGCGCTCCGCTAGACATACAGCGGGTTTCTAGGCCCGTGGCCGAGTTTTTGCGCTGAGTCCAGTGGAGCGCGGTGTACCGACAATGAGAAACGATCAGTCAGTAGTCGTGTCGAACCTGAGCATTCGGTGGCAGATCATCGTTTCCTTCCTTGCTCCACGAGATCACCGCCGACGGGTCGCCGGTGACCTTGCAGTCGAACCACGCGCGATCGCCGATTTGTGGCGACTCGGAGGAGACTTCCAATAGCACTTGGATGATGGTGTCGGGCACTGAAAATGAGGGTTTTGAGATCGGATTGCACAAAGTTTCCTGGTAGATTTGGTGGTGGCGATTCCTCCTAACCCTGTTCTAACTCGAAAAAAGAAAAGAGACGGTCGGCGACTCACCGAACATTTGCGCGTTGACGAATCCCTCGACGACGTTGCCCTCGAACGAGACGCGGCACACGTACATTCCGGACGAGGTGTCGTCGAACTCCTTGATCTCGATCTTGTTGCCGTTCGGCACCGCCTTCGACGGCAGATCGCCGTTCTCGTAGGCCCACTCGACTTTCGAGCCGGGCACCGAATAGATGGGGCACGTGAACGAGGCGTCGGACTTGTCGTCGAACTTCACGATTTGCGCGTCTGAAATGAAGTCGGACGTTTCCAATCAGCCGGAAGGCGATGTTTTGTGGAGTTTCGAGTTGCCGGGTGCCACGTGTCATGTCCATTTACATTAAACCCCCCCCCCTTTTCTTTCGAATGAATCTAGTAGATCTAGCATACGAGATTTGTCCTGTTGCCCGACAGAAACGGCCGTGTAGGCCGATCCGATCACCAGTCCGTTGTTGTCCTCGACGTTGCAGCGGTAGACGCCAAAGTCGTTCGACGGATCGGCGCGATGAATCTCGAGCGTCGGCTCGGTGCCGAGCTGACGAACTAGGGAGCCGCCGCGGAGCAGCGCCCACTTGAAGTGCTCGCCGTTTTCGGCGCCTGCAAATCAACTTTGAGGTGTGAGGTTGCGATTGATTAAAGCCAGTGTTCTGGTGTCAACGTGTGCAGAATGAGAAAAGCTAGGCTAAGCTAAGCTTTGAGCAATGAGAGACCAACCTTTTCTTCATGACGTGGCACGCCAATAGAACGGACACTAGTTAGATGACATAAAGAAGTTAGAGACACGAATCCTCAGAGCGTCGTTGTGGAGCGTCTGAAAGCAAGCCCCGCCCCTTTTAGTTAGCTCTTTGTTTTTTATGGTTAGTTCCATCAACATTGGACATGACACTTTGGACAACCCGCACCCAAGCCGCTCGGCTCGCCCAAAAAACAACAAAGACACATAAACCTAGTGGTCCCTTCTGCTGCACAATGACAATGTTCGGCGAGCCGCCCGTCTCGTAGTTCGTCGACTCCAGCGTGCAATAGTAGAGGCCGCGATCGCAAAGATCGACGTGTTTGAGGTGTAAGTGGTTAGTGTTGGCGACGTTAGTGAACGAGACAAGATCGTCGGTGGCGTGCCACCAGAGCACACGAGCGTTCGCGTCTGGGAGGAAAAATCTTGGATTTGAAGGGAGTTACGCGAGTTTTCAGTTATAGGACTCGAATACTGGAATAACTCACTTCAAAATCCCATACTTCTTAAAACTATATCATTCTCATAGTTCGCACCGCATAAAAAAGTTAGGCAGGCGTATTTGGAAGCCATGTTAATGCTCAACTGTGCTCACCTTGAACAGAGCACTTGAGCACAATGCTATCGCCCTGCGAGACGACTCTGACACGTGGCGGCTCGATCTCGACCTTCGGCTCGTCGTCAGCGTCGGCCGACGAGTAGACGTGCACCGACGCGGCGGCGATGATCTCGTTGTTGCGGTACCCGTTGCACCGGTACTCGCCGGCGTACGAGTTCTTGAAGCTCGGGAAGTGCAGCAGTCCGGGCTCGTTGTGCTCCTCGACGTCGGTTGGCAGCTGATCCTCGACCTTCTCCCACTCGAGTCGATCGACGAGCGACGAGCCGGTGGCGGTGCAGATCAGCTCGCCCTTCTCGCCCTGATCGAACCATTGCGACGAGCCGCCGAGAATCGAGACGGTCGCGATTCGCGACGGTTCGACGACCTCGATGTAGATGTTCTTGGTGGCGGTGGCGTGTGCACTGGAGCCCTTGCACGTGTAGACGCCGGCGTTGAGAAGTCCGACGTTGGGGTGGCGGATGAATTGCTCCGAAATGGTGACCGGTTTGAAGTCCTCCGGAAGATCTCCTCTCTCCGGTCCCGGATCGTGAAGCCACTCGACTTCCGGCTCCGGATCGCCTGGCGCTCCGAACGCCTCGCACTTCACTTGAAGCGGCTCGCCGACGGTGACAATCAGCTTCGGGCCGGCCGGATTCGTTTTCACGGTGAGCGACGGTCCAATGTTGACGGAACCGTGATCGGTGGCCTCGCCAATAGGGTTCGAAGCCGTGCAAGTGTAGTCTCCGTTGAGCTCCGAGCGACCGTTGGAGAAGTCGAGAATATTTGGCTCAAGCGGTGTAACGTCGTGCGGTAGAGGCGATCCGTTTGGTCCGGTCCACGTGATCTTGGGAGTTGGCGATCCGGTGGTGATGCACCGGAACTGGTGTCGCTCTCCCGGCTTCCCGTTCCACGTGCGTGGCTCGACGACGGCGGTGGGTGGCTCTTGGTCTGTAACACTGCACTATATTAAAGCACTCGGCGCTGAAAAGATAGAGCCCGATGTGTTCGTTCGAAAAACAAACATGGTGGAAAAGAAAAGGAAAGAGGGGAAGAAAGGTGTGATAAGTGGTGTGCGAACCCTCGGTAACTTCCAATCGAACCGGATCGGCGACTCCGGTGCCGTAGTCGTTCGTCGCCGAGCACACGTACTCGCCGACGTTCTCCTCGGTCGCCGACGAGACGTCCAAATCGTCGCCGTCCTGTCGGACGCCTTCGGGCAGCGGTCCGTTCTCCTCGCGGAATCCCCATCGGATGCGTGCCGGTGTGTCCGAGTGCGCGACACAGTTGAAACGTGCTGGTGAGCCGGGCGCCACCGACAAAAGTGGCGGCGTGGCGACCGGACGTGGTGGGGTGCCTTCTGAAACGGAAAGGAAAAGAAAGGATAGATAGAGGGGGTGAGGATTGGAAAGGTGGAAAGGAGAGGAAAGGAAAAAAGTCGAACCGGGTGTGACGTGAAGGGCGCTCGGTGAGGTCTTTTGTGGTGGTCCGTGCCCCGGCTCGGGTGTGTACACACAAATGTAGCTGCCCGAGTCCTGCACCTGAGTCGACGGAATCGTCAGCACTCCGCGATCGTCGCTGGCGCCGAACGGAAGTGGCCGGCCGTCGGCGCGCTCGAACGACAAGAATTGCGAGGCGGCCGCGTTGCCGGGCACCTCGCACTGAATCTTGGCCGGATCGCCTTCGGGTACCGTTTGAGTGGGTGGCGTGATCACTGGGTGCGATGGACCTGAACGAGTGGTGTCGATTTACGTGCGTGGAAAATGGTTTCGAGCACACAACAAAGAGATAGAAAGGGAAAGAGAGAGAGAGAGAAAGTGAAAGAGAAAATGGAAACCAAAAGGGCACTAACGAGCTTCGAGAGGAGGTGGCGCGGCTCCACTGGTGACATGCACAGTGGCTGGTGTCGAATCGATGGGAGCACCGGTGTCCGGATCGCGGGCGGTACAAATGTAGTCGCCGGCGTCGGTGAGCTCGGCGCGTTGAACGGCGAGCAGTCCCTGGTTCTCGTCGGCGTCCTCGTTGAGTTGACCGGAGACCTTTCTGAACGACAGACGCACACTCGGATGGCCGGGCACGTAGCAGCGGATGCGGAACGGCGTGCCCTCGGGCACCGTCTGCTCGGCCGGATCGATGATCGGACGGATCGCTGAAAAGGGCGGTGAGACAGCGGATAGGAAAGAGAAAACCAATCGATAGTACACTTCAAAACAGGTCAAAAAAGAGAACACTTCAAAAAGGAACCGAACCAAACTTACGCGACTTGACGATGACACGGGCGGGATTCGACTCGACAGGCCGGTTGGTGTTCGGATCGGTGGCGATGCACACGTACTCGTCCTCGTCGGACTTGAGCGTACGCGGAATTTCGAGATGTCCCTGAGAGACGCGCGCGTGCACTGGAAGCGGGCGACGGCCGCGTTTGACGAACTGCAGCGCAATGTTCGGATGTCCGGGAACCCAGCAACGGATGCGCGATGGCTCGCCCTCGTTGACGGTTTGGACGGGCGGGTCGACTTGCGGTTGGATGGCTTGTGCTGGAAACGGGGTGGATGTGCGAGAGGATCTTTTGAAAATGGTCTAGTTATGTACATACATCGCTTCGAAATTAGAGAATTTCAGACTTTCCTCGGAAGATCTACATGTTATCTACACGTTTCGTAGCCACACAATATTCCCAAAGTGCACCCGCAACTCACGCTGATTGACATTGAGTCTGGCTGGCGGCGACTTTTGGGTGTTACCGTCCGGCTCGGTGGCAGTGCACTCGTACTCGCCGGCATCGCTCAACTGCGCCTTGTCGATGCGCAAGAAGCCGTCGCGTTCGAGCACTCCCGACGGCAGCGGTCTTCCGTCGCGTCGCGAGAACTTCAACTGCGCGCGCGGCTGTCCGGGCACCCAACATCTGAATTGCGCCGGATCGTTGACGTTCACCGTCTGTTGGGGCGGATCGATTTGCGGAGCGGCGGCGCGTGGCGGTGGCATCGGATCGCGGATGCCGAGGCTGACGGGCTCCGATTGAAGCGGAGTGTTGTCGCGTGGATCGGTGGCGGTGCACACGTACTGGCCGACCTCTTGATCGTTGGTGCGCGCGATGTGGAGGATGCCTTCGTGCTCCTGAACGCCCGGCGGCAGGGCTCCGCCGCCCGGACGAGACCATTTGAGTTGGACGTTCGAGTTGCCGGGCACCCAGCACTTGAAACGCGCCGGCTGACCGCGGTCGACAGTTTGACGGACTGGGTCGACTTTTGGTGGGACGACAGCTGAAAAATGAACTGGGTGATGGGCAGAGTCGTCAGGAAGTGGCCCCAACTTCTCTGTGCTCGTTGTCATCAAAGATGATGTAGTCACAAAAAATCCAGGAAATTTTCGAGATCTCAATTTTAAAACACAAAGGCTGAAAACTAAATAGCTCAATTTTTTGTTGAGTTATTTGGAAGATCTCGAAATTTTCCACAATTTCTGTAACTATTCACACCATTTCGACAGGAACAAGCACAAAAAAGTTGAGCACATTTTCGTGCAGCTGGCTGGACTAGGAAGTTTCCAGTGACGCGGATTCTCTAACAGCTCCTAGTCTCCGGGATCAAATGGAACATTGAATACTGACACAAGAGTTGACGACACTCCCAAAGAAAGAAGAAGAAAGTAACCGCAAACCACGTTCTTCACTCCAACTCTCTCATCACTACACACACTGTTTCCCCCCGCAAACGGTCACCACTGCAAACGCACGTTTCTTGACTTCGAGCACCGCCGGCGGCGACTGTCCGATTCCGTAGATGTTCTCGGCCGAGCAAATGTATCGTCCGGCGTGGTGAAGTTGCGATTGCGGTATTTTGAGCGCGTTTCCGGTCTGGTAGACGCCGTGCGGCAGTGGTCCGTGAAGTTGCTCGTAGTGCCACGTGATCTGACAATCCGGTATTCCGGGCACCCAGCAGCGGAACGCCGCCGGATCGCCCTCGTTGACGACGAGATGCGGCGGATCGATGACGGGCTGTGGTGGACGACCGCCTGAATGAGAAAAACGCATTCGCATTCGCATTCGCACGTCAAAAACTTTCAAAGGGAGGGGGAAGTTTTCGATCTTGAAAACGGGCCAATGCGCTTCGAAAAGTATTGATTTTGAAGAAAGTTGTGACAGTTTTGAAACGCTCTCTTCAAGCTCAACATTTTCCGACTCGCATTGAACCATTGGAAAGATCTCCAGGCCGTTTTCACAGGTGAAACCAGAGAAAAGTTGAGCCCAACTCGGAATAGGGGAAAGAAAGATGGATAGAAAGAAAGAAGGAGACATAAAAAGTTAGGGAAACTGAAAAAAATTGCTGTTGTAAGTCACAAACTTGATTTCTTGGAAATCGTTAGCAACGCGTCGTCGGTCGCGTACTGGGTGATAGTCGTCGCAGTGCACCGATACTGTCCGGCGTGCTCCGCCTCGACACCCTCCAACACCAGATACCCGTCGTAGGATTTGGCGTTGTCGGGCAGTCGGACCTCGCCGACTTTTGTCCACTCCACGTGGATTCTCTCCGTCTGAAACGGTTAAAACTCAACGAAAAACCGCATGTCGGGTTAGAGGGGAAAATGGAGATGGACGAGGGGGGTTTTAGAAAAGTTGGTAAGTAGGTCAAACCGTGTAGCCAGTCACTTGACAAATCCAGTGCACCCGATCGCCGGGCAGCGCGATTTGACGTCGCGGCTCCATTATTCGCACTCGTAACACTGTCAAAATAGAAAAAACCAAATTTTTGGAAATATTAGATAGGAGGGTGGGGGGGGGGGAGGAAAGAATCGAAACCAACAAAAATGTCGTCGATTTTTTTTTGTTTGAGGGGACATTTCACACGATGACACATACACTTTCACGGTGACAATGACGATGACGACAACGACGAAACGTAGAAACATAAAACTGTTTTATTAGATTCTGTTTGTTTTTTGTTTTTCGTTTTGTTTTTTGAACAAAAAAAATTGTTTTAATGTGGCAGTGGTATGATGTATAACAAGAAGATACAGAGAGAGAAAGAGACAGAGACAGAGAGAGAAAATTCTGGAATAGAACGAAACGAAACAAATAAACGTCTTGAGACACACTGGGTGGGGGGAGGATGGTGATGGTGATGGTGGTGGGGGGGATTGGGTCTTGAAGCGAAACGATAAAGTGGGCGGGGCTTAGTCTCTTCTTTTTTCTTTTTGGGAGGGGAGGGGAGAGGGACATGATACAAACACGAAACACACAAAAACAGAATGGACGACACTTTCCCGCTATCCCCCCTTCAAGACGCCGCCACGTGGCACCAATCTTCTTCTTCTTCTTCTTCTTCTTCTCTAATGGTGATAGAATCGCGAACGAACGCGGATGCGTCGTCGTCGGTGACGACGTTGAGATGACGTCGCCGACGCCGACGCCGCCGAGGAGAGGTGCTGATTCTGAAGGACAGACGATGATTCACCTTCGTGCGGCTTCTGAACAAAAGTGATGTCCTCGTTGGTGACCTGTCCGATCGGCTCGCAGACGCGTCCGGCCGGCTTGTTGGAACGAGTGTAGCCGGGCGCGCACTCGTTGCACAGGCGGCCCTGAAGACCCGCCGGGCAGATGCGGCACGCCACTTGACCCTCCGAGTCGAGATAGCAATCGGACGTTCCGCTGAAAATCGTCGGTGTTGGAGTGGGCTCGAACTTTTCTGTGCTATGTCCTTTGAGTCTGGCTCAGTGACAAAAAGGAAAGCGAATTTCGAGTTATGTCAGTTTTATGATTTCCAAGCTGAAAACTGGCACAACTTGCTTCAAATTCAAGATTTTTCAGACAGATCTCATCGAGATTCCTCAAGCAATTCGGCTGCGGGTCCCACCACGAAAATAAAAAGTACCATAAACTGAATAAGGTCAAAGGTGCAGGTTTTTCGTGGTGGGACCCGCCGCCCCATTTGTGGAACGTGTCACGGCGTGACTTACGGGCATGGGCACGGAGTGCAGTCGAACGGCGTTCCCTTGGTGGCGTCTCCGTAGTAGCCCTTCTTGCACCTCTCGCAGTGCGTTCCCTCAGTGTTGTGCTCGCAGAGCAGACACCGTCCGAACGAGTCGCAACCGCGCGGCGAGTGATTGTTGCAGTGGCACGGCGCGCGCGTCGCCTCCGGCTGACAATCGTTGGGTGTTCCGCGACGCGCGTCGCCGACGAATCCCGGCTTGCACCGCTCGCACTGATCACCCTCGGTGTTGTGCTGGCAGTCGAGACAGTAGCCGTACTCTTTGTCGCACTGGCTGGCGTGTCCGTTGCACTCGCACTTCTCGCACAGTCCGAGATAGAGGCCGCCGCCGGTACGCGAGTAGCCGGGCGCGCAGTCCTCGCACGAGGTGCCGACGTATCCGGGCGGGCACACGCACTGCTCCACCTCGGCGGCAGTCAGACCGCGGCCGTACGGTTCGGCGAACTCAAAGTGGACGGAGACGAGCGACGAGTCGGTGCAGTCGTCGTTGTAGGTGGATTTGATGAGAAGGGTGTCGAGGTCGGCGAGCGTCATGAGCAGGTGCTCGCGTGTCGCTTGTTGACCGTCGACGCGTTGCCAGCTGCAAATAGAACATGTTCAGCTGACTCAACGCGTGCTATATCGCGCTCCATCGAACTAGACGCGAACATTTGGAAACCAATACCGCGTTCGAAATTTCGCGCCCAGTCCAGCGGAGCGCGATTTCGGAATCAGGATTCCCCTTACCTAGTCTCGATAATCTTGACCTCCACAGTGTTGTCCCTGTCCGGATGGAGTGGCTCGCGATGCTTGTACTGCAGAGCAATGTCGTTACCGCGAAGGATCACGTCGGCGCCCTGATCGGTGTTGCCGGCTCCGGAGAAGCGGACCGTGTACTTGAGACTTCCGCCGTACGCGGTCACCTTGTCGCCGAGGAACTTCTCGGGCAGTTTCCAGTAGAGCGTCTGTCCGCGCGCCTCCTCGAAACTGCGGAACTCGATTTGCGAGCCGGTGACGTAGGGACGCGTTTGTGGCGAGAACGGTTGACGCGAGTCGGCGGTGGTCAACTCGAGCTGATCACGATCCCCGGCCGAGTAGTCGATGCTCACCTGCGGAATACTCGGAATTGTTGAATTGTGTGCAGTGCTTGGGTATGTTGATCGGATTATGTTACACATAGAAAACTAAGACCTAAAGTGCAGGTGAACTCACAGTTGTTCGTCGATAGTTCGAGGCGGAGCATTGTTGGGTGACGCCCGAGCAGAAGCACGGAATGCATCCCTGCGGGTTAGTGGGCGCCAGTCCGAACGAGTTCGGCGCGCACCGATCGCACTGGGCGCCGATCACCGACGTCTTGCACTGACACTGTTGGGGCGGTTGGACGGTGGGCGTGACGGCGCCCGGTCCGCACTGTTGGACAGTCGGGGGTCGGGCGACCGGCACGCACGTTCCGAGGTAGGGTCCGTGACCGCTGCGCTCGTAGCCGGGCGCGCAATCCTCGCACGAGGTGCCGAGGTAGCCGGGCGGGCACACGCACTGCTCCACCTCGAGCGCAAGACCGTCGGGTGTGACACGATCGACGGCGATCTCCCACGAGACGTCGCCGAGACTTGTCGACGTCTGATGCGCGACGTGTGTGGCGCGAATCAGGAAAGCGTCGAGATCGGCGAGCACCATGAGCAGGTCCTCGCGTGTCGCCGGCGCGCCGTTCAACTGCTCATAGTTCGTCTCGTACGTCTCGACGGTGATGCGGACGGGCGAGTCGGTGCGAAGCACGTGTTCCTGATTGCGGACACGGTGCACCAGAATGTTCTGATTGCCCTTCAGCACGACCATCGGTTCGGCGGCGTGACGACCGTGACCGGTGTACTCGATCTCGAACTCCATTTTGCCGCCGTACGCGGTGACTTTGTCGCCGAGGAAGCGTTGCGGTAGACGCCAATACTTGGCGACACCGTCGGTGGTGCCGTCGAACGTCAGATAGCCGGTTTTGAAGAACGTGTACTGGTTGTTGCGATCGACGGCGCGCTCCTCCATGTCGGACATGGTGACTCCTTCGGCGTCGCCGGCGAACATCAGACGATCCTGAACCACGGTGTTAAACGATCCGCATGATGATTGGAGGAAGCACGACGGGGGGCATTTTCAGCATGCAGAGTCTAGGTAGGTAGGTTAGAACCGAAAAAGAATTACCAACTGAACAGGTTAGGACACTTAGGAAACCAAGAAAAAAGAAAGAAACCCAGACGAAAACTTCTCTGAATCGATTCGGAGAGACACGTCACAAATAGACACAAGACACTTACACAAGCGGCATCCTGAAACGACACATTAAAGCGTTTTACCAACAACAAGAAAACAGCGGTAATTGGTGGCGTGTGACACGAGGACAGTGACAATGGGTAATCTGGCCGCTGGGCGGGAAGGTGACACCTACCTTCGTACGGTAGTATCCGCTGCTACGGCAATCCTGTGTGACGCCGAAACAGAAGCACTTGAGACAACCGTCGGGACTCTTCTCCGACAAATGGAACGAGCCGGGTTTGCACTGATCGCAGTTCGGCCCCGTCACCTGACTCTTGCACTCGCACGTTCCGTAGTGATTCGGGTACGGTGAGACGGCGCCGCGCGTGTCGCACGAGGCACGTTGTGGCGGCGGTGGTGGTGGTGGTGGTTGCGGAGCGGCGGTGGGTTGCGGACGTGGCTCGTCGACGACGCGCACGATGCAGTCGGGGGTGGCGAGCACACGGCCCTTCACGTTGATCGCCTCACAAGTGTAGGCTCCCTGATCGACTGGTCTGCAAGTTGAAGGTTTTCAGTATTGTACCCTGTTCATTGAACGTTTCAAGATCTTCAGAATGACGCAAAGAACTTCTGAAAATTCCAATTTTAAGCAAAGTTATGACGGTTTTCAGTCCTAACTCGCTTGAAAATCGTTATTTCTAGATGATCTTCGCGCCATTCGAAAGTTCTCGAAACGCACTTCAGTTTTTGTCTTGGAACCCTCTTTATGGTGGTTATCCCGAAAAAGTTAGAGACTTTTCACCTTCGTGCCAAATTGTTCGCACTCTTCCCTCCGACTTTCCATCGTTATCATCATAATCATTGCGCTTCTTACACAAAGTGGCAAGTTTGCTACACCCCCCAACACACATACATCTAGCGGTCAATTAAATTCCATATATAAATTTGATGTGATGTCTTATTTGGAACCGGTCCCAAAACCCTCCCCCCTTCCGCCGTCGTCGCCGCCGCCGCCAACATTCTCAAAACTGATGATAAGAGAGATGATAGCGCGGCGATTCGCGAATCGCTTTCCGCGACGCTATCATCAATCGTGCGCTCCCAAGGTCGTAAATCTACACAAACGATTCGTTTACGAGAAAAAAAGAAGGAGAGAGAGAGAGGGAGAGAGAAAAAAGAAAAGAAAACACATTTGGCCCCGCTTCGTTCGGTGGGAAGAAGGGGAAGCACCCAACTCACTGAGCATCGTGAATCGTGAGCGTTCCGAATCCGCCCTCAGAGGTTTGAAGACAGCGTGGCGGCTCGCAGACGGGTCCCCAGTTGAGACGCCAATTGATGTACGGCTCGGGAACGGCGACCGCTTTGCACGTCAGCGAGAACGTCGATCCGCGCGGCACTTGCAGATTCGTTTGCGGCGGATCGACGACCGTCGGCTGAACGCACCCGACCTCGTCCGAACCGTCGTGACAGTCGTTGGTGCCGTCGCAGTGGAACGACGACGGCACACACTGGCGGCGGTCGTGACACTGGAATTCGGTGGGTTTGCAGCCGCTCGCCGGTGACGACGTCTTCGCGTTGCAGTTCATCTCGTCCGAGTTGTCGCCGCAATCGTCGTCGCCGTCGCACAGCCACATCTTCTGCACACACTTGTTGTTGTTGCACTTGAACTCGTTCGGCTCGCAGGTTCGCGAGATCGACGGACAGTTCGCCTCGTCGGATCGATCGCGGCAGTCGGCCTCGCCGTCGCACACGTACTCGTTCTTGACGCACTCGTTGTTGCCGCACGCCTTCTCGTCGGACATGCACTGGCCCGTCTCGCGCAGTCCGTTCGACACCTCTTGTGGACCGTCTGGAATAAGGATGCTCGGGTCTCGAACCGAAGAGACGACTTGGTGGGTGTCGATTTACGAGCACGTCAGACTTTCTCAAATGCTCGTAAATCGACACCGAATCGGCTCTTCCATGCGAGACCCAATGAGGATCAACGTGAGGATCAAGTCGTTATGTAGCTTTGGGATGAAACTTACAAGAGATAACATTGAGTGTGGCGCGCGCCTCCACCGACTGGCCATTATACTCGGACACACAAATGTAGGTGCCAGCGTCGGAGAGTTGGACGGGGTTGATCGTGAGTCGGCCGCCCGAGTCGTGTGCCGACGCGGGAAGCGGTCCGCCGACGCGAGCCCATCGAACCGTCGGGTAGACCGAGTTGTCGGCGGTACGCGCGCGGCACTCGAACGACACGTCGCGACCGTCGCGAACTTCTTTCGTCGTCGGGAAGACGGTGATCTGGATGTCGGTCGTCTCGTCGTCCGAATCAATGTCCTGGTCTGCAAGTTGGTCCGGTTAGCGATGGGACGTTTTTGGCTAGGTCGGGGGCGGCATATCTCGAAAACTAGAATAGTTGCAAAAAAGTGGTCAACTAGGAAAACGCGCGAAATATGACTGGGATCAAGTTTGTAGTTGACAACTTTCTCGAAACTTTTCTAGTGTTCGAGATAATCCTGTTTGAAGTTCACAACCTTTAAACAATGTCTACCATAGAGTTTCGGGTTACTGTAGGCCCGTGCATAGACCTCTTCGATGAGGGGCAACTTTTCGCGTAAACTCACAAGTCTGTCGATATTTGCGGTGACGTGCCGCGTCGGTGGTCGCGAGCAGCAGCGCCGCGCACAGCGCCACCACCCATCTCGACGACCGCATCGTCTCCAGAAGAGGGTTCTCACTTCTCGATTATAAAGAGAGAGCGAGCGAGGTAAGAAGTATAGGATCGGACGGATGGAACGGAGAGGACCCTGTGGACGGATGAACGAATTGAGAGGCGAAGAAACAGAAAAGGAAGAGAAAGAGACGACGAGAAAGAGAAAAAGAAAAGAAAAGAGCAAAATGCTTCAAATGCCTATTATTGGTCAGTGCCAAACATGAAAACTGATATGATAATGGAGATGCTCGCGGAGCACACAACGAAAAGAACTAAACAAACTCTCATTTTTTTGTGCCGGGGGGGTTGATGATACTAAAAGTGAGAGATGGGTGTGTCACACACGCACCAAAACCTTTACACTCTTTCCCAGTGCCATCTGGGCCAATTCCAATTTGTTGCGGGCTCATGACACACGGGGGCTCATGGGCTCCTCCGCGAGCAGAAAACATCTGGAGGGAAAGGAATGGCGTCTGTGACGATGCTCCGGCGAGCAATTCATCTGTGCGAAAATGTATAGTGCAATTGATATGCGTGCCGTGACGGGCGGTGGTTTTCCTCATCGCAGAAACTATTCAAACACTGAGAGCTACTGTGTGTTTGTGCTCTCGGAGCACACGCAGCTCCTCGGCGGCAACTTTTTTCACTGGATCGCGTTGAGTTGGGGTGGGAAAGAAGGAGAAGGAGAACGTAAATGCGTTGGAGATGGGCAAACAAAACTTGAACTTGTACAAGAGTTTGGAAGAAGAAGGAGGAGATGAAGAAACTGCTAGATTGCCAGAAAAACAGTCGAATTCAAGGGGAGGGGTCGAACCGGCGACCTTCAGCTTGCAAAACACACGCGCAACCGGTTGCGCCAACCTGTCGCTGAAAACTTCAAGGTTGGTGGAGGTGATAAACGCGCTTCTTATTTTTGTAGGACTGAAACTTTGCAACACCCCTAGTGCCACGTCATATCGAAACTACATTTGAAACCAGAGTCAGGGGACGAGGTGAAAGATTGACAAGCGGAACTGACTGGCCCCGCTGTGTACTAGCCAGACCACTGTCCTTCGGGAGAAAAAAAGTTGGCAGGGGGCGGATGGGCAGAGAGAGTGAGAGAGAAAGCGGAAAGTGATTCTTTCTTCGGGCAATGGTCTCAAACTGATTCGATTCGGTTTTTGTGATGAGAATGTGAATTGGAAAGCGAGATGGAGATGGAGAAGAAGGGTGTGGCTACCGTTTGGGAAGCGACGACGTCGTCGTCGTCGTCGTCGTCGTCGTCGCTACTATTGGAGGTGGGAGGAGGAAGAGAGGTGATGTATTGCGCATTCCGCCCAAAGGTTGTTAGCAGTGTTACTTTCCCCCCCCCCCCCCCCCCCCCCCCCCCAACCTCGCCACCTCTCTCTCTCTCTCTCTCTCTTTCCTTTTCTCTTTCTCAAAAAGAAACGGCAAATCTCTGGGTGAGAAGAGAAAGAGAGAGAGAGAGAGAGAGAGAGAGAGAGAGAGAGAAAGAGAGAGAGAAAGAGAGAGAGAGAGAGAGAGAGAGAGAGAGAGAGAGAGAGAGAGAGAGTAGGCGGGCACACTTGTTGCCGGGGAGCAATTGACTATCGTCGCAAAATGAAAGAAAAGAGAAGATAGATCGGCGGTGCAGGGGCCAAAAGATGTTGCGGTCGGTGTGAGGAGCGATGAAGAAGAAAGGGAGCGGGGGGAGAAAAGAAAGAAAGAGAGAGAGAGAGAGAGAAAACAAAAGAGACCGCAAAAAAGAAGCAGTCGGTAGGTGGGGGGGAGTTTTGAACGATTGGTTGGTTGATTCATCATCATCATACCATATGGTTGGAAAACGGTGGTAACTGAACTAGAAACGGGGGGAGCGAAGAGGAGAGGAAGGTGAAAGTGGTGTCGGATTTGAAGGAAAAACACTTGAGAGGAATCTGGAGGATGTCGGGAGGATCGTCGGAGGAACTTGGTGGGGTGGTTTTCAGGAGCGGGCTGGATAGTACTAGAACATTTTGAGAGAGAGAGGGGAGGTTCTAGAAAAATTTGAAGGATTCTGGTACTGAAACTGCGCAACGGACGAGGAGTCTCAGCTGTAAGCATGGCACAAAGAGTGCAAAACGTCCTTGGAAAGAATGCAAAAGATCAGAAGTGAGTTCGCAGGTATCGGAGATACTTTTGAGACACCGAAGATCACAGGAAGGTTCGAGAGGACTTTACAGCTTGGAGCAACCCTGTGATAGTATCTATTGGATCTATCTGGTACCTAGCGCTCATGAAGAGGTCAAAGAGGATCGGAGCTCTTCATGGGATCTCTGAAGCAACTATGGATTCCGAGACAGTTCAGTTGGAATGGTTTCGGGTTCAAAAGGGTGCAGAAGGTACATCTTATGGTAGCTAGAAAAACACTATTTTGACCTTTAGCTAGACATTCCAAATTCCAAATTCCTAGAGCTGTTCCTAAGAAAACTGGAAGGATTCCCAGGACCTGGGAGGTGCCTCAAGGATTCAAGAATATGTAATACATATCCTCATGACTCAATTTCCTCCCCTCCTTCCTCTCGGCTGTTCGTTTTTATTGGTCCCGCCTACTTCACTACCCTCTTTCACTCGCTCTCTTCGATCATACTAATGTGACTCATCGGTGCTCCGCGAGCAACTAATCTAGACGTTTGTAGCGATTCGAAGAGAGCTTAAATCGCTATTGATCGATAGTGAGAATCGAATCGGGAGAATCGGGAGAATCAATTCAAAAATGTTTCGATGGCAAACTTTTGAACCGGTTCCCCCCTCCGCCATCGCACCGCTTTCCCCGCCTCTTCTCAAGACCTGATAATACACAAATAATCAAATCAAAATGCCGTAATTATTGAGGCGGTTATAAATGATGGTAGAGAGGAGGAGGCGGATGAGGAATTCGCTGTCTTCTTCCCCTCCCCCTTGCCACGTCTTCTAGATTTATGAATTCTGATCAGAAGTCATATCACTAAACGAGACGGAGACGGATTAGGCGAGGGATTGAGGATTTGAGACTCATAAAACATCGTTTTCAACAAAAAAAACGAAACAAATGAGGGGAAGACAAAAAGGGGGGGGGGGGGTCCTTGGAGACTTCTCCATCAGTGGAATGGCAAGTGATATGTTGTATACAACTTGTGTGTCTTCCTCTTCTTCTTCTTCCTCTCATCCTGCGCCCACTATGATATGTTTTCTCTCTCTCTCTCTCTCTTTTTGTCTCTCTGATCCTCTGCACATGTTTCTACCCAAGAAGATTCGAGATACACACACAAACTTTTCTACTTTACACACAACTATTCCAAAGTGTGTGTGTATGTGTTGTTCCGCGTGCCCACAACTCTCTTTTTTTTCCCTCTTGTCGCTTGTCATGTCCGGTCCCGCTGGCAGGTGCTGTGACAAAAACTGGGAAACTTTTTGAGACCTTTCGAATGGTGCAACGAGCATTTGAAAAGGTTGACTTTGAGAAAAGTTGTGCAGGTTTTAGTGGCTCTGCTGTAAATCCCGCATAACTTGGTTTAATATCGAGATTTTCAATTTCTCGTTTCACCATTCGAAAGATCTCAAAAATCTCTACAACTTTTGTCACTGCACCATCTCAATAGGCGCGCGCACCGCAAAGTTAGGGCGAGTTCCGTGCAACTTTTGCGTTTTCACACCTTCGCATCCCAACTATCTCGATGTCTTGATTGACTTTTGGATGGTTTGTGTGTGTGTGTGTGTGTGTCTGGGAGAGGGGGGGGGGGGGGGGTATTGGACACTGATTGGAATGACCTCTCTTCATCGCGTTACTGATAGTCGGATATGTCGGAAGGTGGCCACAGCCACATCAGATAATGATCAGAAGAAGAAGAAGAAGAAGAAGAGGAATGCCGAGAAAAGAAAGAAAGGGGACACCAAGAAAGAGAGAGAGAAAGAGAACGATTATCACAAGTCGTCATTACAATCGACGCGTCCCGTCGCCAGTTTCAATTCGTTTCGACTTCTGACTTCATTTTTAATTGGGGCAAAAGTGTCTCTAATTGGAAGTGACACCCGCACTGTTTATGAATGTCGTCAAGTTTGGCGTACTGTACGCAAAGGACAATCCTAGGAGAGAGAAAAAGGGGTGTGGAACGGGTTACGGTACTTTGAGAGATAGACACGTTTTCTTGGGGGTACCTGGCTGAAAATTGGTAAACAAGTCTTGTTACACCCTTGGGACTTAGTTTTTAGAGCTTGCTCGTCAGGTTCGGTGCATTGTACGCAATTTGCATTTCTAGAGGTTTTTGGCAAGTATTATAGTGACAACTTGCTCTACCCTTTGAAACTTGAAAATAAATAATTGCGCGTCAGGTTCGATGCATTGATTGCAATCCTACAGGTCTGTCGCTTGTCTTACGGTACTTTGGATAAACTACACCGCTCAAAACTGTTGTCTAAAGACTTGTCGTCAAGTTCAGTGCCTGGTACGCAAAGTTCGATAGTTGCAAGTCAAGTATTACGGTATTTGGAAGGAATCAGTTCGACTCTAAACGATTGCTCGTCAAATCCAACGCATTGTCCGCGTAATCCTCACCAACTATTTGACCTAAGGATCCGAGCAAGTCTTACGGTATCATAGATTGTGAAAAGAGAGTGTAACCTTGCCATCATAGTGTCAAAAGTGAAAGTGTGACGACGTGACAAACTAATAAATCAACTTATATATCATATACACAAACACATCCACCCACACACATTCAATGACAAAACGATGATAAGGGGAGGAAGTGAGGGGGGCGGAAGAAACGTTCCGATTTACACTTGTACATACGTATTCATTCACTTCTTCCAAAAGAGACGTCCGATTAGGCTCCGCCCACTTTTGCGCGCGGCGGGGCCCCGCCGCGCGCAAACGCCCCCCGTAGGAGATGAAGAAAGAAGAAAGAGATAGCAAATCAAAAGGCGTGGCTTTTCGGACGGCAAAACCGCAAACATTACTGTTGATGGGTTTCGGTGATGAAGAGGGGGGGGGGGGGGGGGTGGAAGTGAATGGAATGAAGTCGTCAAAGGGGGGAAACGGTGAGCGGTGAGGGGTGGAGAAGAAGACGTTGATAAGAGAATGATGATGAAGATGGAATGAATGAATGAAGACGTCGTCGTCGACGACGACCGCCGACGGCTACCGATCGACACGTTTTCGAAAAGATGATGAAGAAGAAGAAGACGACGACGACGATGAAGAAGATATTGACATCAATGAGAAAGATGGGGAGGGATACTACTCTTTCTTCAAGAAGTAGCACACAACATTCATATAAACAACACAAAAAAGATTGATCGGAATCGACGACGAGGGTAGAGATGGTCGAATCCGAATGACAGCCAATTTTTCTTCTCTCTCTCTTGTCATTGTTGTTGTTTATGGTCCTCATTGTTGCACAATGAGCCACAACACAACAAGTTGCTCCGCGCCTCTCTGCTAGAATCTTGGTTTGAGACAGAGGCAGGGCAGAGAGAGTGTCCCCCCAGCTGACAGAGACGACTGACCATAGGTACATTGGAGCATTGCATTCCGTCATTGGGACATGGGAAAAGTGGATCATTGCATTTCATCATTAGAAAATTCTAGCATTGTATTCCATCTTCTAGCATTGCATTCCCAACATTGGAGCAGTGCATTCTATCATTCAATGCTTAGAACATTGCATCCCATCATTGGAGCTTTGCATTCCTTCCATCATTGGATCATGGTATTCCATGTTTGGAACATTGCTACATTGCATTCCATCATTGGTACATTCTAACATTGCATTCCATCATTAGAGCATTGGAACATTGGACCTCTTCCCACTAGGAACATTCGTTAGACCCCCCCCCCCCCCCCTCTACAACCCAAAACACCGGATGGCTTGGCAATTTCCCGCGAACACTGCTCTACCCCCCCTGATCTTATCAGAAAGACCCCGCGAACCGCCCCCCGACGAGTCGAGAACAGGAAATGGAAATTTTCCGATTTCCCGCACTCTAGGCAAGAGTTCTCTACTAAGGAACGGAAAGGAAATTGAAAAGCCTAGCGAGGGAGAGGTGATTTGGTTTCTGGGATTTTGGAAGAGGAATGGGGAAGGATAATGTATCGAATTGATAAGACGGGCGGATGAAATATGAAGATACAGTAGTTGGAAGTGGAAGAAGAAAGGAAGAAAGAGAGAGAGAGAGAGAGAGATAATGATGATAATGGGGTGATAACATGAAGGAATCGGAAGGCGTAGTGGATTGACACGTTTACGGGCGGTTTCAAAGTGTCTGGACCGAGAATTTGGATGTTCGAGGGCGCGACTACGCGGATTTTCGACAAGTGATTCACTTTTCAGGCGCCAATAGGTTACGGTCTTGGCGCGTTTCTGGTGCATTCTGAAGTACTTGACGCTTTTCTAGTGCATTCAGCGTTAGCAGAAAGCTGCAGTCTTTGACGCTTTTCTGGTAACATGGCGCAATTCTAGTGCCTTGGCGCGATTTCAGTGCCTTGGCGCGATTCTAGTGCCTTGGTGCGATTCCAGTGCCTTGGCGCAGTTTCAGTGCCTTGGCGCAAGTTTGGTGCCTTGGCGCAATTTCAGTAGCCAGAGTACAGAAAACTTCTCTAGTCGTAGTGTCTCTCAATTCTAAACTTTCAAAAAAGTGTTGCCCGAAAAGTGACTCATCGAATTTCCCACATTTCAGTAGTACATACGATACATACAAGTATCGTTTCTTTCTTTTTTCTGCTTGGGGTACCGCTTACTCTCACAACAAAAGTGAAGAGTATGAGTCATCGTTTCCATTTTCAATTTCAATTCTCAATTCCGAGCTAGAGAAATTGAAGAGAGAGAAAGAGAAAGAGGAAAAAACGAGGAAAAAGGGAAAAGAGAAAGGGGGAAGAAAAGTGTGGCGACGAATGATCGTTCACCACCGAAATCTGATCACTTCCAAAGAGCAAGAGCACTTTTAGTGATAAGTGCTCACACACTTGAAATCTGGTGCACACACACACACACATATCTATGTATGTAAACGACACAACTGACCCGGATAGTTGTTGACGGCGGGAAGAGCCGGAGCCACCGTCGGCGGAGCACGATCCGCGCAGTTTTGCTCGTCGGACGCGTCGAGACAGTCGGGACGTGTGTCACACACGCGACGTCTGGAATTTGAATCAATTGATGAGACGATGAGAATCATCAAGTTTGAAAGTTTTGACGCTTTTCTAGTGCACTAACGATAGGATTGTGCCTTGGCGCTTTTCTGGTGCGTCGACGCTAGGCGCGTTTGTGTCTTGACGCCTTTTCTGTGCTTTAACGCCAATTCAGGTGTCTTGGCGCTTTTCTAGTGCATTGCCGTAAGATTAGATATCCTGGCGCATTTCTAGTGCACTGACGTCAGAAACGTGCTTTGACGCTTTTCTAGTGGATTGACGTAAGACTTGTGTCTTGGCGCTTCTCTAGTGCGCTGACGCCAGTGTAGTGTGTTGGCGCTTTTCTAGTGTGCTGACGCAAAGTTAGATACAACACCCTGGCGCGTTTCCAGTGCCCTCGACACAATCACATCGCGACTCACCTATCAATGCACTCTCCTATGGCGCACTGAAACTCGTGCTCCAAACACCCGGCGCCAGTGTCGCCGTCGTACTCATCATGGAAAGTGACTTCGGTGCTCTCGACCTGACTCGCGTGGAGCAGCGCCTCGTGATGAGCGCGCTCCTGCTCGGCGAGCCGCCGTCGATGCTCCTCCTCGAGACGACGACGTTGGTGCTCTTCGTGAGCAGCGCGCTGCGTCGGCGACTGCGTGGTAGTTGTCGTTGTCGTGGAGGTCGTCGTCGGACTCGTCACACCTTCTTGTTGGCTCCGCCGAGCCATCGCCGCTTTGAAGTAGGCGCACTCGGTCTCGTCGGATCCGTCGTCGCAGTCGTACTTGTGATTGCACTCCAGCGCCTTGTCGATACATTTCCCATCGCGTTTGCACTCGAACTGAAGTGACGCGCATCGCGACGACGATGAAGAAGAAGAAGAAGAAGAAGAAGACGTCGTCGGTGACGTCTCCTGAACGACGACGGCCTCCGCATTCACCGCCGACGTCTCCTGGTCCTCGTTCGAGTCGCAGTTCGTCTCGTCGGATCCGTCGCCGCAATCGTCGACACCGTCGCACAGTTTGTCGTAGTGGAAGCAGCGCGTCTCGGCCAGATACGGACACCGAAACTCTTGGTCCGAGCACAGAAGACCGTCGTGCACTTCTCGAACCGACGGAGCAACCGGAGCAACCGGAGCAGTTTGAGCCGGTCCGGCTGGAGCTGTAGCGGACTGCGATTGCTGCTCCAAATGATACTTTTGAACGGCCAGATAGTAGTCTGAAAGAGTGCACAACTTTTTTGTGGTTTGTGCTATGAAAATGGTGTTTCAGATCTTTCGAATGGCGCAAAGATCGTCTGAAAATCTCAAGTTTGAAGGAAGTTGCGCCAATTTTGAGGCTGAAAACTCTTAAAACTGTCATAACTCTCTTTAAATTCAAGATTTTCAGACGCTCTTTGCGCCATTCGAAAGATCCAAAGGTTTTTAACATTTTTTGTGTTGAAATCTATCTCCTAGGTCACAGCGCAAAAAAGTTATGACACGATAAGTCGGAGTTAGCCTTATATCCATTAAAACTGTCATAACTCCTTTTGAATTCCAGATTTTCGCACGTTTTTTGCGCCATTCGAAAGATCTCAAAATTTTCTATTTTTTCTTATACTTTGAAAAATTCTGCGATCTTCTGAAGTCTCGCAGATCTGTATATTTCAAAAAATTATGGGTTTGAAGTGACTTTTGCATCTTAAAACTGCCATAACTCCCTTTGAATTCCACTTTTTTCGCACGTTTTTTTTGCGCCAATTGAATGAATATACATATGAAAACATTGCAAACTTTTAGATATTTCGAATGGCGCAAAGATCGTGCAAAAATCTGAAATTTGAATGGAGTTATGCTAGTTTTAAGGTTGTAGGGTTGAAATGTGGCATAACTTCCTTCAAATTTGAGATTTTCAGACAATCTCTGCGCCATTCGAAAGATCTCAAAATCCTCGACATTTTATGTCACTACGTCGTTCCGATAGCTATTGAGGCGAAAAAGTTAGGCCCTCCCTTCTATTTCAATGTCACTTTTTGTCCGCGCCGCATTCGTTCTCTCTCTCTCTCCAGCTGCCATAACAATCAGGTTCTCGTTTCCGTTTCGCAAAAATCTCATCTTCAGCATCATCAAACTACATCCACGTCTTCTGACTCACCGCACGTCGTCTCATCGGATCCGTCGTCGCAGTCGTACTTCCGATTGCACTTCTGACTCTCCTCGATGCACTGCCCGCTGCCGCTGCACTTGAATTGCCCGTCGAGACATTCGCTTTGCCGCTTTCTCGTTTCTACAATTTTAGGGCGGTAATCGTTTTTCGTCGCTTCACAGTTCAATTCAATTCAAAGTTCGGCGGGATTAGCAAGGTGCGCGCGTGTTTGCGGGATATGGAAAGTGGATCCGTCCGGCCGGGCTTGCGCGCGCGCGCGCGCGTGTCCTAGACGAGCGATTAGAGACTATGGACGGGCGTGGAGACTCCAGATGACCCCCCGTCCGCCCTACATTCGACGACGACGACGACGCCGCCATCCCCACCGGCCACATCTTCTCGGCGCGAAAAGATGACGGCTTCTACTTCTTCTACTTCTTCTCCACCACCTTCGCGTAAAAAACGAATCCTTTTCGAGTATCCGCCACTAAAAGAGGTGCCCGTATGCTTCGCCGTCACTGTCGTCACAATGGCCTACGCCTGGTGGGGCGTTTACAGGTATCGATTTTTCGTGTTGTGAACACTGCCTCCCAAATTTTTTGTGATTGGGTTTGAAATAATGGTGTAGTTGCTAAAAATGTCACGATTTTTGTAACTTTTCGAATGGTGCAACGAGAATTTGAAAATCTTGATTTTAAAGAAAGTTATACTGGTTTTAGTGACGTTTTATCGGTGTTTTCACTAAAACCTGCATAACTTTCTTCAAAATCAAGATTTTCAAATTCTCGTCTCACCATTCGAAAGGTCTCAAAAAGCTTTACAATTTTTGTCACTGCACCGCTTTCATAGGCCCGCGCACCGAAAAGTTAGAGCGATTTCCAATCAAGTCACTGTTCCAGAGCCAGTCAACAGTTCGAATGGAGCATCGGCGACTACGGAGTGTGGAGTTCGCCGCCGATCATCGGCAATCTGACGGGACCCATGATGAAGGATGTCACGAATTGGGAGTGGTCACGCTGGTCACCGTTCGCCATCTCCTATCTGCCCGTGTTCGTCGGCCACTTTGTGCTCTTCAATGTGGGCTCCAGTGTGCTCCCCGAGCACGCGTTCGTGCCGCTCTACACACTCGCCTCGATCGGCGCCGTCTCGTACCATTTCACACCGTTTCTGGTCGCCGTCTCGATTGTGCAGGGAAGTGCCGTCTTTCTGACCGCCACCTACGTTCGAAAGACGTGGGCCGTGTGGCTGAGCGCGCTGCCCGTGCTCTACGTTTCGATGCACGAGACGAGCTCGCTGTCCGACGATCCGTTTCTGATCTTCACGTTCTTGTCCTACTCGATGATCCACTACATCTCCTACTCGCTCGAGCATCTCCGAGGCAAGTCGCGAGACGTGGACGATACGGTCGCGAGGCGATGGATTCGCATGATGTTCTACGCCTTCTATCAGCCCTACCTGTTCTCGCTGATCATGTTGTATCCGGACTTTGAGCGACAGATTCGCGAGCGGTGAGTCGGCTCACGACGCGATTCGGAGAGTCGGACAAGACGAACGAATTTCAGACCGAGCCGCGCGCGCGACTGGAAGAGCTGCGTCTGGTCGGGTGTCCGAATCGCGTTCTGGTGGTGGCTGATGGAGACGTCGCTCCACTTTCTCTACCAGGAAGCGATCCTCAAAAACGCTCCCTACCTCTACTCGCTGCCCAAAGATCAGTTCGTCGCGCTCGGCATGGCGATGGGCATCTTTTTCCATCTCAAGTACGCCGTCATCTTCGGGCTGCCGTCGCTGTTCGCCAAACTCGACAACATGGATCCGCTGCCCGGACCGATTTGTCTGATTCGCGTGACGCTGTACTCGAAGGTGTGGCGCGAGTTCGATCGCGGCCTCTATCAGTTCTTCAAGAACTACATCTTTGTGCCGATTTGCGCGCCGACGTTCTCGTTGCCGCGCAAAATATTCGGAGTGTTCATCTCGTACGGCTTCGTCCTTCTCTGGCACGGCTTCTACCATCACAATATTGTGAGTGAAACTATCGTACTTAGTGGGTAAACTTCAAACTGGATTATCTCGGAAACTAGCAGAGTTATGAAAAAGTTGTCAACTACAAACTTGATCAGCGTAAAATTTCCCGCGTTTTTGTAGTTGACAACTTTTTTCTAGCTAACCTAGTTTTCTAGATATACCCGGTCAAAGTAGATTAGCGGGAGTACGGTATGTGAAGAGTCAAAACACTCGAGAGAGAGTCACTAATTATGGCACTCAGGTGTGGATCGGTTTGAACATTGTCGCGTTGTTCATCGAGATGGGTTCCAAGGCCGTCTACACCATCGACGCCGTCCGCCACTGGCGCGAGTCACACCTATCGGACGTCGCGTTCCGACGCATTCTCGCCTGGTGCCACATTCTGCCGTTCGCCATCGGTCTCTACTCGAACTTTTATTTTCTCGGCGGATCGGACGTCGGCGCCGCGTTCGTCCAACGCTTCCTCATCGAGGAGACGGTGACGTTGCGATGGCCGTTCTGGCTCATCATCAGCCTCGGATGGTTTCACGCCAACACCGCCATGGAGGTGGATCGATTGAAGAGCTTGAGTGACGAGAAGCAGGAGAAGAGGAAACAAAAGAGCAGCTAGCAAGCCTCCCGTGTGTTGTACATATACATATAATAAATATTTCTGACCATTTTTGAAACAAGAATTTCAAGCGCGCCCAACTTTTTTTTCATGAGTCCCAGAAAAATGGTGCTAACACAATAAATGTAGGAAAACTTGAGATCTTTCAAACGGCGCAGAGATCGTCTAAAAATCTCAAATTTGAAAAAAGTTATGCCAAGTTTAAACTCTAAAACCTTTAAACTAGCATAACTCCCTTCAAACTCAAGATTCTCCGACGTTCTTTGAACCAATCGATAGATCTGTAAATTTCGCGCATTTTTTGTAATTAGGTCATTCTTCCAGGTCTCAGTGCAAAAAAGTTATGCCTTCTTCAATTTGACTCACTCGAAATCGGGCAGCAAAGTCCGTGAACGCACTCGGTCATCGTCGGACACACTTTGTTCGACCAACAGTAGCTTGATCCATGGCTGAGAGATGGAAAATGATGATTTTCAGATTCTCGAGCCCATCGACTTACAGACTAAACTCGGGCTCCGAACCGTCATGGCACAACGCGTTGACCTTGACTTGGTGATGGTGCGCGGACGACGACGACGACGGTTTGTAGATTTTGCGCGGGTGATGGGCGCACTTCTGGAATTCGAGAGTCTCAAAGTTGCACCATCCGAAAAAACATGCGCCCCGCCCAACCTTCTCATCCGAACCGTCATGACAATCGCGCCATCCGTCGCAAACGACGACCGTCGGCACACAAACATTCGTCGACTCGCATCGGAACTCATTCGATTTGCACTCCACTTCTGCAAGGAAAAACAGTGTGTGGGGGGAACTTGAGCAAACACACACACACACACACACAAGAAATTGGGATCGAATCGACGATGGGTGGTGGGAAAGGCGAAAAGAAGAGCATGCATCCCCCCTCCTCGACACAACAGAGGACACTCGTCAATATTGAACTATTGTTTCTCTCTCTCTCTCTTCTTTTTTCCCTTTTGGTTGAACTTTCGGACACTCTAGTCAGTGAGTCATGAGTCCGAAAAACGAATAAATGAATGAATGAATGAATGAATGAATGGTCCTCTCAAATCGAAATTGGTTTCCCCTTCTCCCCCAAATTGCCTATTATAGGTACGGTGCACATATGGCGATTGGTTGCAAAAGGAAATGAATGAGAATAGTAGTCTGTGACTCGTGACTCACCGCTGCAATTTTCCTCGTCATCACCGTCCGGACACTGGACGCGACGGTCACAGAATTGGGTGACTGGAAGGCAGTGGCCGGATTTGCACGCACGCTCGCCGCTGGGACACTCGTCGGACTCGGCGGGCGCCTGGTGAGCGGAGGTGATGCGGACCTGAATATGAACAAAATAGATGGGTGGAGCGGTTTGAGATCTATCGATTGGTTCAAGGATCGAGTGAAAATGTGGAGTTTGAAGCGAGTTACGCAGGTTTTGAGGTGGATGGATTGAACATTGAGATTTTCAGAATTCAGACGATCTCTGTACCTTTTGAAAGATCTTAAAATTTTTGAAATTTTTTACGTCTTTTATGAAAACAGGTAGAAAGTTTTGAGACCTTTCGAATAGCTCAAAAATCGTCGAAAAACATCGAATTGGAAGGAAATTATGCGAGTTTCAGAGTGTTAAGGTTTAAAACTAGCAAAACTCCTTTCAAATTGGATATTTTTAGATGATCTTTACGCCATTCGAAAGATCTTAATATTTTCTATAATTTCGGTCACTGCACCATTTTTGAAGCTCTTAGTACAAAAAAGTTAGCGACTTTGAAACTTTGTGGACTTCTACTAGACTGCAAAAGTGGCATTGGCAACTGGGAAAACTTGCTGCAAAACAATTTGTTTTGCACTAAGAGCTAAATAACTAAGACACTGAGAGCTAAATAACTAAGAAATATAGATCATTTTAAGATCTTTCGAATGGTTCAAAGATCGTTTGAAAATCTTGAATTTGAAGGGAGTTATGCTAGTTTTAAGGTTGTAGGGTTAAAACATGGCATAACTTTCTTCAAACTTGAGATTTTCAGACGATCTTTGCGTCATTTGAAAGATCTTAAATTGTTCTACATTATTGATCATTGCATCATTCTCCCAGGTGTCACCACAAAAAAGTTACAGAGGAAAGAAAGTCGCGTACCTCAAAGTCGGTCTCCACATTCATTCCCTGCACAATCATTTTGTACGTTCCATCGTCGGCGCCGGTGGCGTTGTCGATGCGCAAATGATGTTTCTCGCCTTTCCGATACACCGTCACTCTCGGATCGTCGGCGAGTGTGAGTGAGCCGACGCCGAGCAGCTCGCCGTCTTTGGACCACGCGATCTGCGCGCCCGGCTCGCCGCCGTCGACGGCCGCCGACAGGTGGATCGAGCCGTGACGCGTGACGAACACGACTCGCTCGGTCTGATGGATGATTGGCTGGTGTTGGCGGCATTTGGCGTGCTCGCGATGCTCGTCGGAGCCGTCGGCACAGTCGCGACGACCGTCGCATCGACGGTCCGCCGGTATGCACGTTTTGTCGAGACACGTGAATTCGGTGGCGGCGCACGCGCTCTCCGAGTCTACAAAAAACAGGCATGGGTTACGGTAGTTTGGCCTAAATTTGGAAGGGAGGACGGAGACGGACCGCGGACGACATGAATCTCGAATCCCTCGTCGGACACACTGAAATTGCCGATTTTGCCAGTTTTGATCGCCGACAACAACACGTCAGAGACACGTGGCGACTCTTTTTCCGCGTACAAATCGACATAGACAAGTGAGCCAATTATTTTGTGGTATCTAGAAAACGAAACATTCCATTCACACTGCAAGCACTTTAGCCGGCTATATCTCGAAAACTAGGACAGCTACAGAAAAGTGATCAACTGCAAAAACGTAGAAAATTTCACGCTGATCAAGTTTGCAGTTGACAACTTTTCCGCACCTCTTCTCGTTTCCGAGATATCGCGCACTCACTTGAAATCAACGACGCGCGCCGTGTGACGCCCTTCGAGTCCCTTCACAAGCGACTGAATCGAGTGTGCGATGTCGCGTGACGTGTTCACGTACTCGTCCGACTCGACATTCTTCAGGTGCGACGTGTAGGGTAGTTCGGGAAAGTTGACGGTCAGACGGTAGATGACCGATAGGGAGACGACGGAGAACAGCGAGAACGCCATCCTCCAGCCAAGAGTTTGGGTGGAAAAGCGGCGAGATCGCTAACTAAGTGACCTCTAAGGGGGGGGGGGGGGTAGGAGGAGGAGGAAGAGGGGGGAGCACAGTTGCAACCGTCTCTCTCTCTCTCTCTCTCTCTCTCTCTCTCTCTCTCTCTCTCTCTTTCATCCAACGAAGAAAGAGAGACGACGACGGTCGCGGCGCCGCCCACTATTTTCGATTTCCCTTCGAGCTTCTTCTTCTTCTTCTTCTCCCTCACTTTCTTCGCGGGAGGAGGAGGTAAATATTTGCATTTTTAGAGCCGCCCCGCCGCCGGCCGGCCTGGCCACACACACACACACACACACACACTTGAATAGCTTGTCATGCACCACGTTGGCCAGGAGGAGTTGGACGAAGAAAAAGGAGGAGGAGTATCATGGTGTATAACCATCATAATAGCATCATGTTGCATGAATGCTTCGTGAGACGGGGGGTGGTGGACGGACTGTCGTGGGGTATGGTGTTTTGGGGTTGTACGCATATTCTCGTCGAGTCTGGTGTTTTATGTGGTCATACTAACTCTTGGTTTCCCAAATTGCCGTGAGGTATGGTGATCTATCAGGTACCATAACCCTAGAGGAAATGTCGTGGGATATGGTGTTTTGTGGTTTTACGCAAACTATCGTCGTTTTCACTGCTAAGCCTAGTAACTCTCAGTTTCACAAATCGTCGTGGGGTGTGCTGTTTCGGAAGAAACCCCGTAGATACCGTAACCCTACAGGAATTGTCGTAGAGTGTGATGTTTAGGGTGCTACCACTCTTGAAACTTTTGCAGCTCGGGCGGGAGACTCTAAGGTCAACTTTACTACGAAATCGATAAAAACGTTGCAAAAAGCAATAAAAAGGTGAAAAACTACTGATTTGGAAGGAAATCGAGAGGAAAACAGCAAAAACTGAATGAACCAACATGAAAACACCGAAAAACAGTGGAAAAACAAAGAAAAACACGCCGAAAATCGATAAATGCCCTCGCCTGAGGCGAGTCGCCTCCTCTTGATCTTTCTCGTTTCGCGCCTACCGGGCACGAGAAATGCGCCAGCACGCACTTGGCGCACTTCTCGATACAACGCCTTTTCGACGATTGTTTTTGCAAACATCGCCGAACCAACGAATCGAGGTATGCGCCTTTAAACCTTCAGAGGGCTACGGTAAGCGAGTACCGTAACCCAACAAGTTTAAAGGCGCATGCTCTCGATTCGTTGTTCCGTCGTTTGTCACGCGAGCTGAAACACAGTGTCAGTTGTCGTAAGTAAGGTGTGGTGATCAAGAGTCCGCAAAGTGTCGTCAGTTACGTCGACTACCGTAACCCGTCGACTACCTCTTCCCGATCAAACCTCAAACCCCGCTCTCGTTTCAACTTTTCCACTCTTTTCGCTCGCATCGCGTTTCCCCCGATTTTCACATCCTCAAGTGTTTATCAATAGTACACTCGATCCCACGGTCTACTCTCTCGTTCTCTTTCTCGTTCTCTTTCTCAAACTTTATCACCCAAAACAGGCGGGCTCCGACAGTTTTGACCTATCCATCAGAAGTTTTGATAAGAAAAGATAGAAAGGGGGGGGGGAAGGTTGCCTGCTTCTACTAAATATTGACTCCAAAATTAATAAGGGGCGAGAGGCGAAAAGCCGGTGGCGCGTTTGTTTGTTTACCACCGATTCGCACTATAAGCCAACCAATACGCACTTTTCCTCCCCCCCGTCTGCTAATAGTGCAATTTGTCGTCGGGTATGGCGCAAGAAGGGAAGTGTGACCTGCGACACTGTCCCACTGGATTGGCGGGCCATCCGCCTGACATACGCCAATGGCGCCGGAAGTATGTCACGTGACGCCTTTGCCCCACTTTTCCCGGCTCGACACAAAACAACTTGCCGAGTTGCTCAGAGTGCACTGCGCAAACTCTCTCTCTTTGCTATTGCACAGAAAATAATCAGAGACTCCCCCCCGCCTCCCTTTAAACATCCAACAAACTGGTGATGATGATGATTCTCAGGGGAAGTGAAAGAAACACGGAAAACATACAACACAAATATTTAGTGTGTTTGTTGTCTTCTCAAAACATACCGAAAACGCGTCGCGACGTCGTCGTCGTCGTCCACGGCGCACCTTTCGCCGGCTGAAAGTGGAGAAAGAAGAGGAAGAGGCGAACGATGTGTTGACGCATTTCGAATGATCACCCGAATGTGCGGTCAATTTGAATGCGATGCGTCTCGGGAGAAATCTAACAAGTTCGCCGGGAAGAGGCGGAGTGTTGTAACACTTCAATTCGTGCCCTCAAACTGTGTTGAGGTGACGAATGACTGACAGATGGTGATGCTTCCGACTCCACCACCACCACCACCACTTTCGATAAGTGCTTTTCACACTTTTCAATGTGCTCAACTTTATTCTTCGACTCTGATTCTGATTCCGATCATCAATTATCGATCTTAGAGGCGAGTCAGTCGTCCGATTCGGTGACCGCCGCGTAGACCGTCTTCAGGGCCTTGGCCTGCTTGTGGACAAACTCGCCGGCCACGTCGTACTTCTGAAATTATTCTCGAACATTTTCTCTTTTGTAGTTGATAGTTTTGCCTACCTCTTGGACAAAGTCACCGGCATCGTCGTACTTCTGAAATACATGGATACACTTGTTCAAAGTTTTGGAATAGCTATAACTTTTTTGTTCTAGGAGCTAGAAAAGTGATGCAGTTATAAAAAATGTAGGAAATTTTGAGATCTTTCGAATGGCGCAAAGATCATTTGAAAATCTCAAATTTGAAAGGAGTTATGTCACTTTTTAACTCTACAACTTCAAAACTAGCATAACTCCCTTCAAACTTAGGATTTTCAGACGTTTTTTGAACCAATCGATAGATCTCAAACCACTTGCCCCAGTTTTTAGCACAAAATCGACGTACCTCAGCAATCCAATCGGCGGCCGCCTTGTGATTCTCCGGATCCGTCACACTCGCGTGCACTTCTTTGGCCTTGTTGGCCACAGCCGGCGCCGCCTCGTCGGTCACCCAATCGACGGCCTAAATCGATATTTTCGAAGCAAACTGTCACGTTTTTGCGTGACAACCTACCTTGGATCCGAATGATTGGAGATCTTCGAGCCAGCTGGACGAGGAAACGACGGTGACGGCGGTGGCGACGAGGATGAGAATCGCGACGAGACGCATTGTTCTGTGGATGGTGTGAGCCTATGGGGGGCACAAGTAGAACCAAGAAACAAAAAACCTTTGGCTGTGGGGGTAGTTTTTTGTGTTTGGACGACAGGCTCTGTGTGATAGGATCAGATAAGATAGGCGGGACAGATAGCAGGTGACATTCGGAAAGGGGGCGGGGCCTAATGATGATGATGGGTCTCGAAGGGAAGAAGAGAGAGAGAGAGAGAGAGAGAGAGAGAGAGAGAGAGAGAGAGAGAGAGAGAGAGAGAGAGAGAGACTGACTAATGGTAAGAGGGGTTTGATGGGTTTCCCGGTGACATGTGAGAAGATTTATTGTTTTACTGGCGGCGGGATGGCCAGGAAAGTGTAATAAGTAGGTTAGGAGGAAGGGCTCAAGCTCTTCCTCACCTCCCATCACTTTCCCGGATGACACAATTGACTTTGCCACGTGGCAGCTTTGTGTCGATTTACGGGCGAGAAACGCGGTGCACGTGGAGAAATGCACTTGGATATAAGTTAATTTATGGTACGGTATGGTACAGGTACAACAAGGAATTCAAAGGCACACAGAACAGTTTTGGAGAGGAGTCGACGGCATCAATCGATAGTTTATTGATCGGGAGTGGTGGTGGTAACGTCGGCCGTCGCCGCCTCGTAAACCTTCTTCAGCTCCGGCACAATCTCCTGTTTGGTGAACTCGGCCGCCGCGTCGTATTTCTGGAATGATTGGAGGGATAATTGGTGGAATTGGAGAGATACTTTTTAAGATTGTAGAGATACTTGGTAGGATTGGAGAGATACTTTTTGAGATGGACAGATACTTTTTAAAATAGTAGAGATACTTGGTAAGATTGGGAAGATACTTGGTGACATTGGAGACATACTTTTAAAGAATCTAGAGATACTAGGTAGTGTTGGAAAGATACTTATTAAGATTGTAGAGATACTTGGTGAGATTAGAGAGATACGAAAAAAAAAGTTGATTTTGAAAAAAATGTACAAAAAACGGTTATTCACGAGAAAAATTGTGATTATGGATTGCGGCCTGGCTCATTTTCTGTGAGTTTTCTTGGCCCAGACAGTCCAGGCCTGGAAAACTTTGCCGACGATGTATATACTTTCTGAGGTGCAACTTCGAGTGGCTGTATCTCGGAAACTGGGAACGTTAGAAAAAAGTTGTCAATTACAAAAACGTCGAAAATTTCACGCTGATCAAGTTTGTAGTTGACACATTTCGCATAACTTTTCTCGTTTTTGAGATATTCCAGTTCAAAGGGCCTTTTCAAGCGATCTCAGTGTTACCTCGGAAAGCCACTCGCGAATGTTCTTGTGCGTCTCGGGATCCTGAAGCGTCTCCTTGGCGTCGTTGAACTTCTCGCGAATTGCCGGACTCGCCGTCTCTTTGAACCACGCGGCGGCGTCGTTGAGCCCGCCGCTCACCTTGTCGGTGAAGCCGTCCCACCAGTCGGCGTGCGTCACCGAGACGACGGCGACGAGAAGGCAGAAGAGGAGGGTCAGCGGACGCATCGCGGTGAAGCGGGAAAGTGGCGCTGAAAGTGAGGACGAAAAGTCTTGTAAAGGGGGCTCTTTTTATAGCGGAGAGCGGCTGTGACTCATCGTCGTTAACGATAACGTTAAAAAAAGGGGGAGGGGGCGAGAGCGAATGGGAACACACATGTTTCGTTTTGGAGCGGATGGAATGGGAAAAACGGGGGGACGGAGGAGAGGCGAATTCGATATGCAAATACAATATGTCGAGGCGCTTCTTCGCCATTCGTTTCCTTTGTCCAGCGCACTGTTATTGGATAGGATAAAGGGGGAAAGGAAGCGGAGAATGAGCAAAGAGCCGAACTGACTAGAGGACTTTGTCACAGATGGGGAAGGATTCGCTCAGCCAGAAAACAATCATGGTGGCCTAGAATCCCAAAACAAAAAAAAAACGGCGTAAAGTTCGGCCAAGCCAAAATATCAACACTGCTTTCCATTAGCGAAACGTCGAAATGCGGATTTCTAGGCCATGGCCGAGGTTTTTCGGTCACGTGATAGTATTCTCATGTGACAGTATTCTTCGTGTTACAGTCGGTTTACAGGCACGCTAGACCGCGCTCCACCGAACTAGGCGCGAAAGTTTGAAAAACCTCGGCCACGGCCTAGAAAACCGCGTTTCGGCGGAGCGAACTTTCTCCCTGCCATTTCGTTTTTTTGCGTGAATCGATGGAAAAAATAGTGGAGAAAACACTTGAAACTAGGCGAAACCTCTTGAAATCGAAATCAAATCCGAACAACAAAAAACGCAGGGAGAGAGAGAGAGAAAAAGAGCGGGAAATTGAAACGGTTGGCAAAGCAAAATCACTTCGGGACAGGTTTCTCTGTGGTGGAAACTTGGGGTGGGGGGGGGGGTCTCGTTTCGGCTAAACACACAGTGAGACACGCATGACGATGATAAAAATTTGCGATGAAAAGAGGGAATGCCACGTCATACTGAATGAAGAAGAAGGTTCAGTTTTAGAGATAGGAAAGTGGGAAGAAGAGGAGGTTGGAGCTGCTAGACGGAAAATAAGATTGATAGCGGTTGGGTAGAGAAAAGGGGGAATGGGAAAGAAGAAGAAGAGGTGAGTAATAAAAAGGGGAGTGTAATAGAGAAAGAAAGAGAGAGAGAGGGAAAGGAAGAGTGTAACAGATGAGGGGCACACCGCACTCACTCACAACGATCATTAGCAGCACAAGGGGACGGACGGCTGGCCACCACAAAAAGAAGACAGACTGACAGAGTTGAGTCATACCTCTCTCTCTCTCTCTCTCTCTCTCTCTCTCTCTCTCTCTCTATCTATCTCTCTCTCTCTCTTTCTCTCTTTCTCATTCGAAAAGACAAAGAGAGATAGAGAGGGTGAAGAACAGACCAGAACAGATGGCGGTGAGTCATAGACCCCCCTACCAACTCACGAATCGACTTTGGACGGCGAGAATTCCGTCGATGGCCTAGTTTTCCCAATCTGAGAAAGTTAGTCCGTGGGTGATCGTCAGACTACTTGGAAACACTAACAGCTCCTAGTAACATAGGGAGAGAAATGTAGATGTCGTCAGAGCCCGATTGACATTGAGCTTGCGTTGGCTCTGATGGCCTAGCTTTTCTCAATTTGAAAAAGTTAGTCCCCATAAGAAGAGCACGCATGATGGCCTAGTTTTTCATTGTGAGAAACTAGGTCACTGGAATTTCTGACAACATAGACTTCCCGCGGTGGCAACTGAAACTTTAGCTAAACCCTAAAGGCTTAAATTTTGTACCGAGAAAGTTAGTCCGCTAAAAAGCGATAGACACCACTGGCCTAGGTTTCATTCTGATGAAAGTTAGTCCGCGAGCATTGACTGACCTAACTCCCAATGGAGAGATGGCCTAACTTCCATTCAGAAGAAAGTTAGTCCGCGGGCTTTTCCTCACTATGGCCTAACTTTCAGATTGTGGGGAAAAGTTAGTCCGCCAAGTTTTCGCCGGACACTTTCTCCGCTTCTTCTCCCTGTCGGATTGTGAGGAATGGACCGGTTGACCGGAGGATTGAACGGGACGAAAGGGACAAGCGAAGACGACACAATACTACTCTGCAATTACTCGCCGATTCCCGCACAACTGTCACCTTTCTCTTGTTTTTTCTTCTCGCCGCGAGAAAGAAAAAAGTGAGAGGAAAAGGCACCGAAACAGTTGTATGGCGTCATTATAGTGAAAGAGGGGGGAAGATCCGGGATTCGGGATTGGCGGTTCGAAAATCGAACATCGAAACGTGAACCCTTGCGTTTCGGAATAACGTCGATGGAGAGAACGAATGAGCATTGCTTCGTGTCCACAGACTGAAAAGTGTGCGGTAGGGCGAACTTGCTCACGTTTTCAAGTTTGTCATTTCGATTCCAGATAGAAAACGAACGAAATGGATGGCGATGATGACGGCACGTACGAGGAGCTGGTGCCGATGAATCAGGTGCCGAGCTCGGAGAGACCCGCGCAGACGCAAGTTGGCAAGACAGCTGGCCTCTACTCGGATATTGCCACCAACACGAACATCTCCGACTCGGGTGGCGTTCCAGCGACGATGACGTCGGAGAAGTTCGAGTCCGGCCACTTTAAGGTGGAGTTGGCTCACAAGGGTTCTCGCATCAGTGTCACGCCTTCCAGTCACACTTTAAGCTATTGTCTTTACCGGAAGTCCCGTCACGAAATATCGAGCCAATGTGTCACACCTTCTTTCAGACCAACACCGAGACCCGCGTCGACTCGGACCCCGAACCACCCATCAACAAACCTCGACCGACCGTCGACCCATTCGAAGATCGTGCCGACTGTTGTGACTATCTGCAGATGAGCGTCGTGTGCTGTGTCACGATCCTCATCGTCGCCGCCTCGATTCCCGTCCTACTCACGGCGATGGGCGCGATGAGTGTCGAGTGGATCGGAAACGCGTTGGCGACGGTGAAAAGGGTGCGGAGATCGCACTGAAATGGCTCCAAGCTAGGTGACCACACATCCTCTACTCCTCTACTTAAATCGATCAACTTTTTTTTTGGTTAACATCATTGAATGAATGAAGCGCGTCCTATTCAGCCCTACAAAACTTTTCCTCCCCCTCTCTCTCTTGTGTATATCCCTTTCTTCTTTTCTTTTCTTGCTGTCAGTCGCATGTTCACATCTTGGTAGTACGGCGCAACTGGGTCAACGCAAAGTCATCGGAAGAAGAAGAAGAAGAAGAAGAAGGCGTCGGCGCTAGCCGCCTTCTCTCTCTCTCTCTCGTCCCCTTCCATTTCCTTGAAAACGTTTCACCTTCCCCCCTCCGCACCGCACCGCACCGCACACCGTCTTACCGAATGGGTTGTTATTGTTTGGATACGGTTTCGTTTTACCTTCATGTTTCGCTTCCCCCCGGGGGGGAGGCCCCCGTTTTAATCGCCTGTTAATAGTCATTGGAATCGGAATTAGATTCGGATTGTGTCACCCTTTTAGTCCGCCCCGTTCGACGGATGGGACTTTATTGGTCACTTTGTTATCAGTTGAGACTTTCGCGGGCGGTTCGAATGCGGAACATTGGTTTCGGTGGCCTAGGGATTCACATTCGAAAGCTAGGCAAGGAAATTGACGAGCTAGAATAGCATGTTGAAAAGCTAGGCCACAAACCTCACAGACCTGACTAGGCCAGCATTCTGAGAAGCTAGGCCACCGATCTGACAGGCAATAATATTAATCTGGAAGCCTAGGCCACGAAACCGAGTCTAGGCGAAAATTGCCACTGGAAAATCTAAGTCAAAAATCAGAGAACCTGGGTCACGAAACGAACATTCTAGGCCAGCAACTTGGTGGCAATTTGAAAAGCTAGGCCATCAAACTGGCACTGAAGAATGAAAACCGCGAAACCTAGGCCACATCTAGCTAGATTCAAATATTCGAACTTCAATTCCCTCTCGTTCGACACTATATGTCACCATTCCGTGCCCATATACATGTCACTTAGTCTTAGTCGGTGTCAACTGTCACACAATGGTAATTCGCTGTCTCTAGCCAAGCAATTTGTCTTCTCCCTTTCATGACCTTCCGCGCTCGAAATGTGCCGGAAGGCGTGAAATGTCAAAGTTCGCGCCGTCGTCCGTCTCGACGTCTTCATCGCGTCAACGAAGAAGCTCGCGCCGCTTCACTTTCTCGCCAACTTTTATAGGCGTGTTCTTCGGAGAAGTTAGGCGGGGGTTGTATTTGTGGAAGGCGAAGACGAAGAAAGACGAAGGTGTGTCATTTGAGAGACCATCATCCACGTCGTCTCTCGACCCGGATTCCGGCTTATTATTTCCACTGATTAACCCCTTCCACCATCTTCTCGTTCTCGACGCCGTCGTTCGACGTCTTCTGGAGTGAGAAGCGACTGGAGGGGGGGGAGGGAGGGATCCAGTTCAATTATAGAGTCTGTTCAGGAACCGCAAACGAAGTGAGAAGGGGGCGGCTGTTCCATACCTGTTCGCTTTTCCATCCCCCCTTTTTGTTTTGTTTTCCCCTCCCCACACCCTTCCATTTCAATCCATTTTCGGAGAAGCCGAACGAAGAAGGAGAGGAAAGATTCGAGTAATACAGTGTGGCCTAGAAAACGCTAGGCCACACGTAGAGATACCAATCAGTTGGTGTGTGTCTCTTTTCCACAAATCTTTCGAAACCGTCTCCTCCTCGTCAATACTAGGTCATCTCTCGGCTGCCCTTTTGAGGTATTACCAGCCTCCTCCTCATCGTCGAGATTGGGAGGAGGGTGGGCGGGACGGGCGGTTATCTCGTGACAATCGTCCTTGTCCCTACTTCCCCCCATCCTCCTCTTGTATCTTTTCTCTCTTTTCCCGAAAGTTGAGACAATGAGATTTCAACTTTCTTCTCCTTCTTCTTCTTCTTCGCTTTCGCGCCCCCCATTCCCCACCTTCTCCCATTAATCGCTATCCGTTTTGATGTAATTACTCAATGTTTCGTGTGTCTCGCAATTATCATTCCGATTCACTTGAGTTAGTCGGTTTGAAACAAAACATCCCGGCAAAATGTTCGCGAAATGGCAGACTTCCCGATATCTGTCCCGTCTGGCTAGTTTTGCAGTGGATGCCCGACACACAAAAAAAAATGGGTGGGATAAATGGTCTCCATTGTTATGGCGCTCATTTATAGCCCTTTTTCGCGCGATGGGTGAAGAGAGAGAGTTGAATGGTCTCTTTTAACGTGTCAGATACATCTGGTTGTCGGTGATTCGGATAGTTTATGATAGACGGGTGCCCCGTCTAGGGCTAAAAGCTTTTAGAACTCGAGTCTTTCTAGTCCGATAGTTGGGTACCGAAGAAGATCGCATTGGGTAGTCTGTTTGACTTTCTGGGCCTTTAGGCTTTCAGTGGGCCATTGTTCGGGCGGCTTGGGTTGTTTGATCTTTCAGGAGTTCTAAACCATGTCGGCTTTCCGGCCTTCCGGGTCCTTCAGGCTTTTCGGGCCACATTCGGGCTTTGGCCTTTCAAGTCGAACCATTTCGCACTTCAAGCTTTCGCGGCTTTTCGGCCTTCCAAGTCTTTTGGACCTGGAGTAGGCTTTGAAACCAGCCATCAGTCGACAGACCAAACAAGGCTACTTTGGCATTTCAGGCTCATTTGGAGTTTTCAAGCTATTAGTTCAAGCCTCGACCCTCCGAGTCCAACCTTCCGATCATTCGAACCATTCAGCCTACCCAGTCACTATCTTCACCATATTCGGGATTTCAAACCTCCATCAGATCGTCGGCACCATTTAGTCTTCCAAGAGCCCGGCCAGTCACTATATGACACCCTCTCGTCAAGTTTAGTACCTCCCCCCCCCCTCTTCTTCCCTAATCCCTTGCCCCCACCTCCTATGCACTATTGCACAACACCTCCCTCGTCTTCTCTCCTCGGTCAAGGTCTCCCCCCATCCCTCCTTCCTCTCCTCATCATATCACGTTTTTTTGTCTTTTTGCATTTTGCGCGCTTTGTTGTTTTCCAAGGTTATACATACCAGAACAATCCACGGATTCCCCCCTATTCTTTGCCGCCTCTTCTGATCCGAATCCTCCCAATTCCGAGAAGCTTCTTCTTCTGCTTCTTTGCAAACGAATCCTGTCTTGTTCTCCGGGCGGCGCCCGTCATGCCAATAACTTATCGCAATACTACTTGTTGTTGTTCTTCTACTTCTTCTACGTCTTCTTTTCGTTCACTTCTCCGAAGAATCCCTTCATACTTCTACTCACTTCTTTTCAACCACTTATAACTTATACAACAAACTCCCTCCCAACAATTGTTCTGTTTGCTTTTTTCACTTTTCACCAGTTTCTTTAACCTTCTCGTGTTTGAAACATTTCCAAGGCCTACCGTAACCCGCCGTCTTGTTTCAGGCCAAATGTTGATACGAGCAGTGCTCGCCGCACTGCTTCTAGCCACCGCGGCTCACGCGCACGTCAAACTTGTCTATCCGCCCGCCAGATCGCCGCTCGACTTCTACAGCACTTCGAACAGTCAACCGCCATGTGGCGTGCCCAAGCCCGCACCGGGCGCCGGCGTCCGAACCTTCCTCAAGTCTGGCTCGACGATCGAGATGAACTGGTTTCTGGCTGTACCGCATATGGTAAGTCCTTCCCTCCTCCTCCCAAAGATCAGATAGGACAGAACTCTTTCGCCGTCGGAGATCTGATATCTATAGTTTATGATCAGGTCAATGCCATTCTCGACACTGCAGGAGTATCCTGGTATTAGTAGTGATGGTGGTAGTAGTAGTAGAAGAGGGCGGCCGCGAGACACTAATTGGTGACACCGGGAGAAGACGGAGAGGAAGACGAGAACCAATTCGGGTCGAATGCATTATGTCATACACTTTATTGGAATGAGTGATCGGGCGGACGGACGGACGGACGGGCGGAAGAAGAAGAGAACGACTGTGTGTAGGCGCGCGAGCGGCGCGTCGTTTGAAACGGGATTTTGATGGATGAGGCGTCCGACGCGATGGCATTGGAATCCTGGCGGAATGTTCAAGGGGGGATCGGCGCAAGGGACTAGGATCCGAATTGCGATATTGCGAGGAGTCCGATTGGCCTAACCTTGGGATTCTAGTCCCTGCAACTCGACTTTGCTGCCAGCCATTTGATCATTCATCTTGCTGGTCTCTGGTTGGCCGAGTTTTGGAACTCTAGTCCATACAAAACAGATAGGTTCTAGGCCAAGCCTGTGAATTCACCGTACTTGTTATTTAGCTTTCAAATGAAACATCTGGCCGAACGATCCCATCTTCAAAACCTAGGCCACCTCTCGACATTCCGTTCCGTTGCGATCAACTTGACATTCTACTTTCCTTACTTTTTTTTGTTCCCCCTCACTCTCCTTCACCTACATATTGTGATTTGATTGGGGAGGAGGGTGCGCGAAAGAGAACCTGAAATCTAGGTTAAGAGATTGTGCCTCTTCTCTTCTTTCTCTCTCTTTTTTTTCTTTTCCGCCGGGCCTCCAGGAGGTGAGAGGGGGGCTTTGTGATTGATGAAATTTTTGCTGTTGCTACTGCTACTGCTGCTGGTGGTGCGGTACGGCGCGCCGCCGTGATGACCTAGATTTCGAACATCACATCACAGACAGTTAGTTACAAAACATCGTGTAACATCGCACCGTCTCACCGCAAAAACCAAAGACGATCATTTGTGGAGGGATTTGGGAATTTGGAGAGAGAAAACAGAGGTCTTGATTGTTTCAGGGTGGAATCCGATTGGAGGTGTTGAACTCGTCCGATGAGCCTATCGCCATCTTCACCAACTTCAACGATCCGTTCAATGTCACGTAAGTCGCGCACACAAGCAACGCGGTTGGCCTAGAAACCGACATCGGCCGGCAAAACTAGGCCAACCTCGGCGGTTCGTCAGCCGAGAAGAGTCACGCGTTTTGCAGTGAGACGACGAAGAAAGTCGAGCTGCCGCCGAACTTTGAATGCAAAGATTGCGCGATTCGAATGACGACACAGGCGACCGAGTACGGCAACTCGTACTTCTTCTTCTCGTGCGCCGACATCAACATCGTCAACGAGATACCCGACGGCGACACGTGCGTCGGCAACGGCAACCGAATGAACGGCCAATGCCAGTGTTTCGACGGCTTCTCCGGCGCCGACTGCCAATTTCAGGACGAGTGCGGCGAGGACGACGATTGCGGCGTTCAGGGCTACTGTCGCGTCGGCGGTGACGTGCCGCGACGACAGTGCTTCTGTCCGACGAGCCGATACGGCAAGAATTGCGAACTCGAGTCGGACACGATTCGGAGTGTCGCCGATTTCGACGCGTCGCTCTATCAGCGTCGCGAGGACAAGGGAAACGAGATCTTTTGGCGTGTGCTGAAGGACGAGATCGAGTTCGTGCTCCGCTATCCGGGACAATCGTGGGTGGCGTTGGGATGGAAGAGCCCCGACGCGACGTGCGAGCTCACCGCCGCCGACTTTGCCAATCGCCACGTGGCTGCCACGACGTCGTCGCCGCCAACGCCCGCCACCTCGACCATCTCCTCGCTCATCACCAATGCCACGTCACACGAGCAAAACGACGCCGGTGATCGTGAGTGCGGACCGAACGAGCAGTGGTCCGAGTGTCCGGAGAGCTCGCGCGAGTGCGAGCACTCGTGCGACTGGACTCACTTCCCGGAGACGACGCCCAACTGTCCGAACTCGTGCGGTCAGCCGAGATGCATCTGCAAAGAGGGCTTCGTGCGAATGGCCAACGACGAGGACGTCTGTGTGCCGTTCGACTTTTGCGACAAGACCGTCGAGAACGAGGAGAGTTGCGCGGCCAACTCGACGTGGGCCAAGTGCGGCATCGCGTGCGAGCCGACGTGCGCCAACATGTACGATACGGCGCCGTGTCCGGCGACGTGCGAGAAGCCCGGTTGCACGTGTGCCGACAACTACGTTCGCCATCACGGACAGTGCATCTACTGGGGCGATTGTCCGGATTTGAAGGAGGACAAGCAGCACGCCACCACCCACGCGCACACCGTCGAGACCACGCAGAGCACGTTGGACCGAAACGAGATCACGCAGGCTTCCGAGGTCGAGAAGACGTCGACGACTCAGAAGGTGGTGATCAGCGAGTGCAGTCTGAACGAGACGTTGAACGAGTGCGGACGCGTTTGCGAGGCCGACTGTGTGTCAATCTTCACGCGCTCCGAGTGCAGTGATTGCGGTTCGGCGGCGTGCGCGTGTCTTCAGGGATATGCTCGCAATCCGCAAGGACAATGCGTCTATTGGGGCGATTGCCCGACTGGAGGTGAGTTGACCGAGGAAACTTCTAGGCCACCCCACAGACAAACTGGATTTTCAGATCAAGCCTCGTCTGCCTCTACCTCTCGTGCCACTTCACCGACCACTCCGCCGGCTCCAACTCAAACCGCGCCACCTTCCGTGAACGGTGACGTCTGTTACGGAGACTTCCGGTACCCGGCCGGCTGCACGGATTGCGAGTACAAACTCTCGTGGAACTACATCGACGAGTCGGACGAGATCGAGTTCTCGCTGGAGACGCGGCTGTCCGACAACTCGTGGACGGGCGTCGGTTTCAGCGCCGACGGCACCATGCTCGACGCCGACATGATCATTGTGACGACGCGACACGGACGCATTCAGTTGAACGATATGCAGAGCCGCGGGTACGATCAGCCGGCGATAGACGCCGAACAGAATGTGAAGTCGAGCACCGAAGTGATCGGGACACACGCGAACGGTGTGCTCCGCGCTCAGTTCGTTCGGAAAGTGAACACCGGCGATTCGAGCGACAAACAGTTCGATCAGGACGCGTGCTGGAAGATGTTGTACCCGATCGCCGGCGGAAAACTCGATCAGTACGGAAACGTGTCGATTCACATGAGCACTCCGTTGTCTTCCGACAAACCGGTCTGCATCAGAAGCTGTACCAAGAAGAGCCCGACGTCTTCTGTCGCCACGTCTTCTGCCTCTTCTTCTTCATCATCTGCAAAGAACATGTGCATCAACGAGTACCGCTTCCCAGAGGGTTGCACTGGCGACGAGTGCGACTACATCGCCAAATGGCAAGTGAACTCGGCGAAGAAGGACGTTCGCTTCGAGATCACCGCCAAGACGCCGGGACGTTGGACGGGCATCGGATTCTCGCGCGACGGTCAGATGACCAACGCCGACGTCTACACCGGATGGTTCTTCGACGGCAAAGCGCACATCGTCGACCGGTTCGCCTACGGCAGACAGTTGCCGGCGATCGATCCGGCCGATCGTCAGGACATTTACGATCTAGGCGGCAAGGTCGAGGATGACTTCCAGACAATCTGGTTCACCAGAAAGATCGTCTCCAAGGACACGAAGACCGACGTTTCGCTGGACGAGTGTCACTACTTCCTGTTCCCAGTCGGAGGCGGTAGAGTGCTCGCCAGAAAGAGCTCCGATTTCACCAACCCGAAGACGCCGATCGGATACCATGATCAAGTGCAACCGCAGATCTCGGCGACGAAGATCTGTCTGTGCGACGAGACCGGAAAGACGGTGGCTCGCGAGACGCGTGCTCCAATCTCCCGCCGAGTTCGCCGAGCCGCCAACCGTGTCGTGGCCACCAGTGCGATGCACTGCACCGACATGGTCGCCGGTATTGTCGCCAACGGCCGCGCGCGAATCATGGATCTGTACTCGCCGTCGAAGGCGACACCGATGGAGGACACCTTCTTCGGCGGTCACAACTCGCTGACGTCGGCCGCCGCTTTCCAGGAGGACGGCGTGACGACCGTCATCTTCCGCAAGAAGATTCAGGCCGACGAGAAGTGGGACAACTCGTTCGTCGCCGGTCCGATGACGGTGATCTGGGCGAAAGGGGCGGATCCGATGAACTACGTGCACACTACCGGAGGCGATCCGATTCAGGCGGCGCCAGAGTTCTTCGCGAACACCAAGTATCATGGAAAGAACTCTCGCGGAGTGCTGACCATCAACTTCTTCGAGACGGAGCCGAAGGCGTCGGTGCAAGCGCCGACGATTCACGGAATGCATCTGGATATGGACACTTGTGAGGGATCGATTCAGCATCCGGAGAACTGTCACGGCGACGCGTGCCTCTACACAATCTCGTGGATCTCTGACGGATCGGTGGCCAGATTCTCGATTCGTGGAGCTCTGGCGACGTCGCAGTGGACCGCGTTGGGCTTCTCGACTGACGGAAATATGGCTGCCGCCGACGCGGTCGTGATCGGAATTCAGAACAACGCGGTGATGGTGACCGACCAGTTTATGCCAAACTACGGACGACCGGTTGTCGATGAGCAACAGGACATTTTCGATGTGGAGACGACCTATGTGAACGGTGTGCTCACGGCGAACTTCTCGCGCGAGCTTCACAGCGAGGACGAGTTCGACGTCGACCTTCAGGAGTGCGTCTTCCTGCTCTACTCGCCAATGGGCGGAGTCATCGAGAAGAACGGCGAGATTCGGAAGCACGAGGCGACGCCGCTGCGGAGCAAGACAAAGATCTGTCTGAACAAGTGCACAATGGTCACAGAGAGCACGCAGCCGACGACGTCAACCACGCCGAAGACGATGATGACTGTCACGAGCACGGAAGCGGCGCCGGCCACAGAGCAAGAGGAGCCGACCACCACCATGCCGGTCGCTGCTCCAACAACCACTTCCAAGACGTCCACCAAAGTGCTCATGCCGCCAATGCACACCAAGAAGCCGTCGTTCACCGTCTACGAGCCGGTCGGCGTCGGAATCAAGAAGCGGTACGGTTTGCGAGTGCGCATTCTCAATCGCGACTTCTCGGAAGCGCTCTCCGATCCCAAGACCGGCGCCTACCAAGAGTTCACCAAAGAGGTCACCGTGGCGATCGACGATCTGCTCGCGAAACGATGGAAGGGAATGCGTGTGTCGAAGATTCTCGGCTACGAGAAAGGGTCGGTTATCGCCGAGTTCGAGGTGGTCGCCACTCAGGACCAGGCCAAACCGATGGAGCTCAAGTCGCTCGTCGAGGAGACCGCCGTTCGCGGCGCAATCGGCGCGTTCGCCATCGAACCGTCGACGGTGCGCGTCACCGAAGTGGACACCTCGACGGCGACGTCCGACGAGGACATCTTCAACGACTTCTCCATGTGGCGCAACGTTATTGTCATCGGCGTTTGCACGGTGGCCGCGCTGGTTCTCGTCGCCGTTTGCTTCTGTCTCATGTGCCGATGCAGACGCAGAAGCGCCTACAAATCGCACTATCCGGTCGCCGACGCTCACATGTCATACGCGAGCCGCATGTGTAAGTGTCTCTCTCTCTCTCTCAAACACCATTCAAACACTAGTGAGATATCCGATGTTTCAGTGGGCGAGAAGGGAGGATTCGACAACGCCATGTATCATCAGCAGCAGGCTCCGCACCAGCGATACTATTCGCAGACGACTGTCGCCTCGACGAAAGTGACGACAGCGTCGGCCGATCCGAACGGAAACAATATGGAGGGACCGCCGAGTGGCGTCGGAGAGACCACCTACTCAGAGTGGTATTCCAAGGTGAGCTCGGTCTTCTTAGAGAATTCACTAGCAATGCGAACGATGCCGCCGGAAAACTAGGCCACCCGGAAAACCTCGCTTTCCAAGAACTTTGCGGAAAGTTCGGCCATCTTTGACCGTCGCCTGCTAACAATAAGAACGGAGCTTTTCGAAAGCGAAAAGCTAGGCCACCCGGAAAACCTCGGCCATTGGCTGTCTGAGCAGTTACCTTCGCTTTCCAAGAATTTAGCGGAACCAAGAAATTATCTTAGACCATTACAATGAAGACGAAGCTACTGGAAAACTTCGGCCAATAAAAGCTGTTCCAGGTCGGCTCGAAGCCCTCTTCCCAGCAACACGAAGAGGTGCCCCCTCAACAGCCGGCGCCCATCCAGTCTCGTCCACCCTCCACAACGCCCTACGTCTCCTATCCGAACGATCCGACCGGCTACTACACACTGGGCGGACGTCATCGCCAAAACTCTGGAGCCACAAAGTACTAGAGACTGCGGCTCTCAATGATTTCCTTTTCCCCCCCTCTCTGCTCTTATTTTTCTTTCCTGATTGAATCGGTGCGCCCCTCTCCGCTCCAAACAAGAAAACCACACACAAAAACTTGGGTATCTCCTCTGCCTTTATTTCATTTTTTGTTCCCATTCTCTCGAAAAACCGTAACTTTTCTTTTCTGCCGTGCCTCTGCTCATGTCGTTTGTATAGTGTCTTTCCCCCCTCCAAAATTAATGTTCTTTTTTTCTCTCTTAAAATACTTCCCCCCCCCCCCCCCCCCCCAAAACTTGTACTGGTCCCATCGTTTTTTTTTTCTCTTTTTCGTTTTTTTGTGTCTTCCATTTTTATCCCAAACTTCGCCGAGACTTCTATGAACCACTTCTTTTCTTTCTTCGTTCCACAATCTTTATTTGACATGCTTCAAAAGGGCGGGAGTATGCAAAAATTATGCGAAACCGGTTGGGAGGGACGGCGGCGGGGGTATCTACAAGATACAAAAGTTTGTCATTCGATCTAACTTCTTTTCTTGAACAAGCGAGACTAAACTAGGAGGATAGGGCGGGCCAAAGTTGACCTTTTTCAGGGGTTTTAAAGAGTTTTAGGTATTGGGTAGGGAGACGGCTAAAACGACGATACAAAATGAGATGATGAAATGAATGCATTATTATCATTTGTTGATGAAGTGGGATGGGGGCATAGAATTTAGACACTCTCGATTTTCGGGTGTTGCTTGACAGGCTCATCATCGGGCTCAGTCCCTCTGCAATTTTCAGACCTTATTCGACGGGAGAGCGAGCATAAAAGACAAAAACCAAGGAGTTTAGGGGGAGGGAAACCGAGGAAGAGGGATCGTTAGCTTTCATTTTGGAACTGAGAGACGGGTTATAGAGATTTTAGAGGATTTCGACAAATTTTCAAGCAGATTTGTAGTTTTCGAGCAGTTTTAGGCTTTGCGGTAGATTGTTAACTTTTCAAATTTGCAGATTAGAACCGGTTACTTTCTCACTTCTTTTGTTTTCTTTTTACCTCTTCTTCTTTTCTAACATCTCTTTCGTTCGGTTCACTAGCACCACTACGATCTCCTAAACGGCACAAACGTTGGAAACAAAGTGCGCTCCATTGAGAACCGCCGAGGAGGTTCAATAGAGCGCACTTTCTTCCTCCTCCCCCCTCAACGAAAACTTGCACCTTTTGAAGCGCGAGAAGTTTTTCGAAAACCCGAGACAGACACACACATAACAACGAGATCAACAAGATCAAACATCAAGGCCTCGGAGCAAGTCCTGATTGGAGGAGCTCGTCGAAACGTTCGAACATACATTGTCCTCGTCCTGCTCGTTCGGCGAGCTCAGACGACGCGAGTTGAGCTGCGAGGCTCCCTGGAGCACCAGATGATTCGGATGCGGGTTGTGATGGTCCTTGCGCACCGGCGGCAGCGGCTCCTTCGCATGATGTCCGTTGGTTGGCGGCGGTGGCGGCACATGGGCGTGACCGTGACCGTGACCGTTGGTCAAATGACCATTCTTCGACGTCGGCAGTGCGCCGTAGCCGAACGACGGCGACTGAACTTCCGGCACGGGCGGCGCTTTTTGCGACTTTCTGCGGACCAGCTGGTAGTTGATCTCGCCTGGAAAAGAGCATGAATCCACTGAAAGATGTGGAGTGCTATTAAGTGGATTTTGGAATTTCGCTGCGCCTAACGCCTCTCTGTCTCTCAACTAACCCATATTTCCGTTGGCGTGAAGAGCCCACTCGCGTTTCTCCAAATCGGCGGTCAGCATGCCGGTGATGCCGCCGTTCAGCTCGTCCTCGCCCGAGTCCTCCTCCTCGCCGTCCTCGACCGACGAGTTGTCCGGACAGTTTTCGAGCTCCGACTCGAGCAGATTTCCGCCCACTTCGAACCAGTTCTCCGGCATCTTTTTCGTCGGATACTGCATTCGGAACAGGTAGGCGGCCACCTCTTTGTGCTTGAATTGACGCGCGTCGTCGAGCGGATAGCGTCCCCATCTGGAAAGCGAGAAAAGATGTGATGATCGGAACGATCGCTGGGATGCTTACCGATCTTTGACCGCGTGCGGAATGCCGACAATGTTCACCAGGAACTTGCACACTTTGATCTTGCCCTCGGCGGCCGCCACGTGAAGCGCCGTCCGATTGTCGTAGTCGGCCGTCTTCAGATCGGCTCCCTGCATGAACATCCGTCGCAGCGAGTCCAGATCGCCGTTCTTCGCCGCATACATCACCTGCACAATCGTCTCGTTCTCGCGCGGCCCGATTTTGCGACGCGGATCGATTTTGCGCGAATCGTCGGGATGAAGCAGCGAGTCGTAGTTGTGGAAGTTGAATTTGTCGATGAGTTGGCGACAGAACGCCACACCGCGACACGAGTTGCCCGTTTTGTCGAGCGGCGGCGAGTAGAGCGCGATGCCCATCACGTTCGGGATGACGACGATCATGATGCCCGAGACGCCCGATTTGGCGGGCAGACCGACCTGGAAAGAGGGGAGAATCGGGGTGCAATGTGCGCTCTACTGCTCTATGGCGAATTGTGGCGTGGCATCGGCCAGTCATCCGCTTGACATCCGCCAAAATGAGCCCCCTTGCCGCCAAAGGCTGCCGACTGTCTTCAGATGCGCTCTACTGCTAACTCAAACCAAATTCACGATAGAGCGCACTTCCAGCCTACACGATACTTACCTGGAATGCGAATTTTCCCGAGTAGTCGTACATTCCGCACGAGTACATCAGCGATAGAATGTCACGGCACGGTCGCGATCCGAGACACTTCTCCGTCGTCAGCGGGCAAATTCCGCCGTTGGCCAGTGTGGCGGCCATCACGGCCGCCGTATCGCAATTGGTTTCCAGTGAGCACAGTTGGAAGTAGAGATCGAGCTCCTCGCGAAGACCCTGCGAATAGAGACACATTGTGAAAGCGTGGCAAGTCTGAACAGTGGGGGGAGGGGGGACAGACAGAGGTTAGGGAAACTGAGACTGAAACTGAAAGCGACTCGGACACTTAGTCTCTGGGGAAAACTGTGGGTGACTAGGCGGGAATTTAGCCGGGATGATCGAGGACAAGAGAAGAAGAAGAAACGACACCAGGATTATGGTGGTAGTGACACGAAAAAAAGTCTCGCTCGGCGGGTCCGAAAAGAAAAACCTTTGCCTTTTCATAGACTTGCGACTCGTCCGGAAAGCAGCGGTACTCTTTCATGTAGTACGACAGAGCGTAGTTTCGATCCGCCGTGTCGCGCTCCGACAGGAATCTGCAAAACATGCGGGCGATATGTGTGACGAACGTCGTCGCCGAAGAGACTCACGTGGCATTGTCGAACCCGACGTGTCCGCCGCCGGCCAACTTTCGGTACTGTTTCAGCATGAAATCGAATCGGTCCGCCATCGAGTGCGTCGGTTTGATCATCGACGTGACGACGATCGCGCCGGCGTTGATGAGCGGATTGTGCGGCATGTCTGAAACGGTTCGCATTGATTGGAGCGCACTGAACTGCAGAACTGGATACTCACTATTCGAGTCGAGACAAATCTCGTTGAAGAGCCGTCCGCTCGGCTCGTGCCCCACATACTGATGCAGGACGTGCGAGCCGATTTCCGAGGCGACGATCGCGTAGTTGAACGCCTTGCTCACCGACTGGAGGCAAAAGTTCTTTTTCGAGTCGCCGAGCGAGAAGCGTTGTCCGTCGATCGTGCAAATCGACATTCCCCACGAGTGCGGACTCTGGCGGGCAAGTTGAGGAATGTACGAGGCGACCTCACCTTCGGATCGCGAGCGGCACGACTCGAACACTTGCTCGATGATTTGCGTGAACTCGAGCCACGAGGGAATGATCAGCTGATTGCGCAGTGTGCGCGAGATCAGAATCGTGCACGGGAAGATGATTCTGAAAGAGGGGGGAAACATGTTCAGCAGCTCGACGACGAGTCGACAAACTCTTTGAACTTCTCCTGCGACATGGCCCACTGCCGCGAGTCCTCGTTCTCCTCGTCGTGCTTCTTCATCCGGTCGAACATTTGTTTGAGACGCGGATCGTTCTCCCAGATGCCGAACGATTTGAGCACTTTGATGAGGCGGAAGAACGAGCAATCGGTGGAGCCGTGCGGAAGGCGGAACAGTGTGCAGATCAGATCCGCCGCACGCTCCATCTTCTCGTTTCGCACCAACGCCAGCTGATTGATGGTTTGGGTGAGGAACGGAACGACCGACTTCTTGCGCTCGAGCACTTCGCCAATGTATTCCACTGCAAAATTGAAAGGATTGAGTTGGGTTTAGTTTGGAAACCTCGTCCATGAGATCGCAGCAGACACTAAAGTAGCCCCCCACAACTGTTTTTGTGTTGCAACGGATTTCAAGGTCATGGCCGACGTTTTCAAAAAATCTTCGACTGCACTCACAGTTTTTCTCGTCAATCTTCGGCGTTATCGACGACTCCTCGCGCAACGAATCGTTCGGATCGTTCGAGTCGACGCGAAGCGCGTCGAACAGACCGCCCATTCCGGGACCCTTCTCCGACACCGGCACCACTCCGACACCTCCGCCACCGCTCGTCGACATTTTCACAGTGATTTGGGTGGTTTTTGGCAGCTTCTGCAATCGAAAATTGCTGAGAGGGGAGGGGAGGAGGAAAGATAGAGCTGACGAGCAAAGAGAGTAAAGACGAAAACGGGAGGAGCGAGGCGCGAGCGTATTTATACCTGCCGTGCCTCCGGTCGAGACGGGATTACGGGGTTGTGGAAAACGATACGGGGGGAGAGGGGGAAGAAGCGGGCGGCCTATTTGAACTTCTTCTTTTGTTGGCTAAACCATTTGAGACACTTTGCGTCATGGCAAGACGGTCTGAACGGGAGGCGGCCCCCGCGCTCAGAGAGCCACGTGGTTTTGTCGAAGCGTCGAAATGTCCCCAAAAATGCGCTCGAGAGGATGTTAGAAGCCTTGCAGCGATGATAACACGCAGTCCAGACGGCCTTGGGGTGTAGACAAGGTCGAATTTCGAGAAGCGTCTGAGGAACTTGAGACGAACGGCGCCAAATAACCTCGAAAGCCACTACTTTTGACGATTTCGACACAATTTCAACAAGAGAATCGAAACCGATACATACTCCGGTGAAATGAAAGTTGGACAACAAGAGACTCGGGGAGGAAGACAACACATTTTGTTTCAATGTTTACAAAACATCTGGCCGAAATGGCTGCCTAGGGCTAGAGCTTGGTTAGGCAGAAAAGTATCCGTGAAATGGCTAGACAACGATTCCATCATAATTTCAGTAAGCACACTAGAAACTGGAAATAGCCTCGGCTCAAAAACAACTTGAAACATCTTTAAACTGTGCCCGTTTCGGTCAACCACCTCGCGCCGCCAATAGACAAGCGAGCCGACGCCTTTGATCAGTGCCGATGCTTCGAAACGGTGCCGCCGGCGCCAGATCAAAGAGCATACGATTGTGGGAAAGAAAACCGCGAAGAAAACGCAAAAAGAAGAGCTCTCTGGAGGGGAAAAACGGGGGGAGAGGGGAAAGAGTGAATTGGGCGGGTGTGGGGTGTGCGCGGAGGGGAGCGCGGCGTTCGAATCACGCCGTCGCGCGTCTCCGCACTTCACACACTCTTTCTCTCGCGCTCTCTGTGTCATAAGAAGCGAAAATGACATGGTTTTTGTGCGGCCGCGCGGCGGCTGTGCACCAAAATTGCCCTTTGCCCGATGATATATGGCTTCGCGGTGGGCGCGCGCGCGCGCAATTCCATCCAAATCGCCAGCCATTTGGACGATGAAACGAGTGAAGTACTACTACTATTACTATCATCCAACCTTTATCAATTCGACGGCGATTCGTTTTCCCTTTCCGTTTTCCATCGTCCGATGACCTTTCTTTTGAGAAGCGGCGAGAAAGAGAGAAAGAGAAAAAAAAAAAGAATAGACAATCCGATTCTCATATATTTGCCCACATGCGATGCATGCGAGAAAATGGGCTTCCCACACAGACGCACACAAAAAACTTATTGCGTCATACGAGTTTCGAAAATCGAATCGCCTCGGTTTTCGCGGATTTTTCGGCGATAATGCGCATAAAAGTGTGAATTTTGATTAAAATTTACTTGTTGGACATGAGTTTTCGCCTGTTTTGCAAAAAAATCGGAAAAAATCGAGAGAAAATGAGAAAAAAAAGTGACAAGAAAAACGGAAAAAGCTGGGCGAAATTCGCAAATCGTTGCGAGACCCGCCGGAAAGTTCGGGAAGTGTCCCTTTAAATTTTACAGTATCCGATTTCAATGGAGTGCGGTTTATAAATTGTAATAAAAACTAATGAGAAAAATCAATTTCACTTTTTTCAAATGAATAATTGTGATTTTTCTCAATTTAGAAAACTTCGAAAAATTGCAAAATTTGTTTTTTCCCGGCAAAAAAAAAGAATATTGAGATCGTGACGAGACCTGAACTACAAAATCGGCTATGCGCCTTTGAATCCTACCGTACTCTTATTAAAATATTTTTATTTTTAGCCGAAAAACCAAGAAAAAAAAAGAGAAATTCGTCGAAAAAAAACAGAAAAAAGGTATTTTTAGACAACCACGATGACGTCATCATTGCGAACACAAACAAAAAAGCTTGCAACCCGCAATTATCCTCTGAAAATCGCGAAAAAACGAGGGAAAGCGAGAGACAAAGTATTTTCTATCCCCCCCTCTCTCTCCTTTTCTCAACTAATTTGTCTCAACAAGTTAATCAGATCGCTAGAGAAACAAAGAAAAAAGGCGAAAAAAAAAACTTCTCTCACAGGCGCGCGCGCGCGCCTCAGAAGACGTCGACGCATCGAACAGTTTCCTCTCGTGATAAGACCGATTAATCCGATTCCCAGAAGGCGGGTATGAAGACGTCGGGACGAGAAAAAGTGGGGAAGCCGGCGAGAAAGAACACACACTGCTGATAACGCGGACGCAACGGCGGGCGGCGGCGAGGAGAAAAGAAACAGTGGGCGGGGCCTAAATCGGCGAAACCCCCCGCAATTTCGGCCGTCCCTCTCCCCCACCACCGTTTTCTCTCGTGTCTTCTCTAAAAGAGGTCCTAAACTTTTTAACGGCCTGGAGGCGCGCGGCGCTCGTGAAATCGGTGTGGGGGTGATAAAACTGCAAAAAAAAAGTTAACTTTCGTCGGTTTTTATGGCACTTTTTACAATTTGACTGGGACAGAAACAATTGTTGATGGATTTTGAGGGCGAGAAATTTGAAAATGCGCGCGCGATTTTGGTTTTTTCCGGAGATTTTCGAGTTTTAGCCGGTGTAAGCGCGCTTTATCGCAGTTTTTCGCTTCAAATCGCATCCTTACACACTGAAAACGCGCTCCGACGTGTTTTTCTCAACAGAGCGCGTTTGCTCACCTCACCGTCCACCTCCTCGTCTCGTTCTGAGCAACTGCTCTCGTCGGCGAGCTCGCCGCCGTCGTGAATTGCACCGAGAAAGTGGCCAAAGTCCATTTTGAGAGAGAGGCGTCTAAAATCGAACATCGCTTCCGTCTCTCACTAACATTTTGGTCTTGCGACCGAAAAGATGCGAAATTGGTGAGGAGGGGGAAGGGGTAATAAAAAGAGCGGAAAGAAAACCGTCGGAATGACCAGAAATCGAATCGGAAACGGCTCTTTTGCGCGCGCGCGCGAGCGAAGACGTCTGAATCAGTTTTGTCTGACCGTCTGGCGCTCTCTCGCTCGCCCACGCTCTCTCGTCGCCGCTGCCGCCGCAGCCGCCGCACATTTTTCATTTATTACATTTTTTTGGTTATTTGTATGTTTTATTATTATTATTTATATATTTACAGGAGAAGACACAAAAGAAGAAATGAAAAAATGAGAACGATTTCGAAATTAGACGGGTACGACGGGAGGAGTTTTCGGTCGGACCGCGTCACGGACGCTCAAACGATCCGCGCTTCGTTCCACTGACTGACCGGAGACGTTTGACTGTAGTGTCGGGCTGCGCGTTCTGTAACTAACTTCACTGGGTCGAATGACGTCTGAAGATTGCGAAAACGCAAAAACAAAAATGGTTTGCCACCGGACGGGTTCGAACCCGCGATGGTTGGTTTACTAAATTTGGGGACAGTTCGAGTCCCCACAACGTCGCGTAGTTTTTTGCGAGCTTGTTATCATGCTTGGTTCAGTTAAACGTTATCGACAGCTATGGAAAAAGCTAGGCCAACCTGCCAAACTAACCCACTTTGAAAGTAGGCCAGTTCGATTCTTCACTATGTTAGAAATGTTTTTGTTAGCTGAAATAACAATTTTCACTGTTCTGATCCTGTCCTAGATGTCGATAAAGCTAGACCGCTGGAGTTTTCCAGACCAACCTAGCCGTATTGAATTAGAAAATAGGTCAGTTCGAGTCCCCGATACATCAAAACTATTTTTCCTGACTGGAAAAACAATTTCCACATCAAAAACCTAGGCCAACCTCGACGGAAGAAGCGATGAGCAGTCCGAGGCGCCCGTCGGGCTGCGCGACCTCACCATTGTCGACATTTGTGACGTGGAAGTCGGACTGCGCGGTCTGAAATAGAGCGCGTTTGCATTAGAGAGCTATTGTGACGCTACCTGATCGACGACGATCTTCTCGACGGTTTCGTCGACTGCGACAGATCCGTCGGACTTCTCGGGCGGCCCGAATCGTGCGAAACGTCGGTTGGCGAACGCGGACGGTGTCTGCAATGTGGTCATGTGCGATGGAGCGCGCTTCCCGTCCACTAACCGCATAAAAATGCTCGGCGAGTCGGCGGCCATCGGACTTTTCGGTCGACAAAACGACATTTGTGACATTGGGCGACACAGAGAGAGTTGCGAAACGTCACGCGACATGTTCGGCGTGATCATCGATCTGCCCGGCACGTTTAGTGTCGTCGTGTTGAAGCTGGAGCCGTAGATGCGGTGATTGTTACGTGTCGACATCATGCTCGCCGACGAGCATGATCCCATTCGAGACCGCATCTCTTCAACGCCCTGGAAAACGCGAGCTTTTTGTTGCATGCGTGGTTTAACTGGTAGCGCGTTGGGCTGACGTTCAACCATCACTGGTTCGACTCCACCATAGTGGGTTTTGTTTTTTCCCCTCTAAAAACACTGCAATCCATGCTTTTTTGGGCACACCCACACACAGACACACTCCTTACTCTTATTTTGGGAGGCATTTTCTTAATGCATCACTATCGATTCCTAGAAGGGAACGTTAATAAGACAGTCTAACCACCCCCCTCGGTACCCACCTGCAATCGATGTTTCATTCTGGAATAGGCGGTTTTGAATGTAGAGCGAAAGTTTTGCGAGATGAACGCGTAGAGGATCGGATTGATGCACGATTGGCAGTAGGTCAACGCGTTGAATCCCATCCGCATGTGCTTCAAAGTCTGCGTGTTGGAGGTGCGGCAGATGTAGCCGAACGAGGTGAGCAGCTCGTCGACGATCGTCGGCAGCCAGCACACAATGTACATGCAGACGATCGAGATGAGCATTTGCACGATTTGCTTCTTGTTCGCCTCGGCGACACGATTGTTGCGATGCGTGCTGTAGGATTTGATGGTGGTGTTGGCGGTCTTCAGATTGCGCGACGTCGTGATCATCGGTATCGCCGAGTAGCCGGAAAAGGTGACGGCGTCGGTGGCGGCCTTCGAGAATGCCACCCTGAACGAAGTGCGCTCCATTGAGAAGTTCGAGTCTATTGGTCAACTTACATGGCCTGCGATAGGATGACGCGATCTTTGGACGATTTGTAGACGATTGCCGAGACGCGGGCGTAGCAAATGGACATGGTGAGCACGGGGAAGATGATGAGCAGGAGGAGCTGGAAGGGTACAGTAACCCACGTGGAACCACTTTAAGGTCTACCTGGTACATGGCATAGGCCTTGTTCAGCGTGAGTCTTTGGTATCCTAGAAAGTGGGCGGGGAATCGTCGTCGACACCAGTGGACACGTTGTCCGGACAGCGAAAGGTTCGTCTCGTAGTCCATTCGGACGGCGGTCGGCACGGCGAGCACGGCGGAGAGCAGCCAGATGAGCAGAATCACTTTTTTCGCGCGACCGATTGAGGAGAACCATATGTTGCGCATCGGGTAAGCTATTGCGAGGAATCTGAAGGAGAGCGAAAAATAGTTGGCCATGGGGTGGACTCGAACTTGCGACCAGCTGCTTGATAGTTTTGGGGGTCAGTTCGAGTCCCCACTATGCCAAATAGGTTTTTGCAGTTTTTTTTAAAACAACTTTCTGTTTTGCAATCCGCGCTCTAATGCCAAAAACCAAAGAACAAAAAAGTTTGACCATTGGGTGGACTCGAACTACGCTCGTTAATTTTGTGGTCAGTTCGAGTCCCCACTATGTGAAATGTGTTTTCGCGAGTTTTTGTCATCATCCGGCACAGCTCACCTCTCAAAACTGATCATCGTCATAGTGAGCACCGAGCAGAAGCACGTGAACTGTTGTATGTAATGCACCGAGTAGCACGCGAACCTGCCCATCGACCACGTGTGCGACATGTACTTCATGAACATTATCGGCACACAAAACCATATCAGACACAAGTCCGCCGTGCTCAACGACGCCAAAAACACGTTTGTCACGTTACGCATCCGTTTGAACCGATTCACCACGAATATGACCTGAATACGGTGAAATGTCTGAAATTGGAGGCATTTTCAGGCGCTCTCTCTCGTACCATTGAGTTTCCGATGGTGCCGACGAGAAAAACGGTGAGATAGAGGAAGCCGGGCAGCGCGATCTCGAACAACTCCTCGTCGGTCATCGAGAAGAAGACGGTGTCGTCGGCGATGAGGCATCGCGAAATGCACACCTGAAACGCGTCGGTCACTGGCGCCAGACATCGGCCAGCCTTCCGCCAGACATACGCCAAGGTCACACTCACCTCGAGAAACTTGTGCAGTGGATGAGTGCAGTTGCATTGTGACGCTGTCACGTTCTCCCAGTCGAACGTCTCGTCGTACTCGTAGTCGAACGTGGTCTCCTGGACCATGTAGCACGTCGGATCATCGCCATCCTCGATGCTCATTGAGCCGGAGCCCGATCGACTGAAAACTTTCTTAGATGGCATTCCTTAAACTTCAAACCGCAATATCTCGAAAACTAGAAAAGTTAGGGAAAAGTTGTCAACTACAAAATTGATCAGCTTAAAATTTCTCACATTTTTGTAGTTGACAACTTTTCCGTAGCTTTGCTAGTTTTCGAGTTATACCCCTTGTAAAAGTTGACGTAAGCTGGAGACAAGAGAAAGTGAGAAATCCGAGTGTTATTGGAAGTTGGAACAACGATGTGATAGATAAAACGGCGGTGGAGGCACGGCTAATCCGTTTGAGCAGTTGAGCAATATCCCTCCACTTTCCACATGTGAAAGGAGACAAAAAAGAGAGAGAGAGGGGGGGGGGGGCTCTCGGCGGCTCGCCGAGCACAAAGTGTAGGTATACGAAGGAGAGATTGATCAGGAAATGTTATTAGAGAATGCATAAATTATATAAGGCGGCATAAATTTTCGTTGCTGAATGCGGGTCCATAGGTCCACGTTGGGCCTATGGACTTTGATGGGCCTAAAGGTACGGTGAAGGCCTTAGGCCCGGAAGGTTCAGAGTTTGGACTATGGGCCTGTGGAGGCCTATTTGGCCTAAAAGCCTAAATAGGCCCTGTCCGAGATTCCCGGAAAAGCTCAACTCGTCTCAATTTTCACTCTCATTTTCAAAGACGATCAGGAGAAGCGGAGACGATGAGGAGGGATGAAGATGTGAAAACGACGACGAGGTGGAGGACGCATGACAAATCTGTCCACCTCTCTCTCACTTTCTCACTAATCCCGGGGTCCAGTCAGGCAAGAAGAGAGAAGAGAGCCTCCCACGAAAACACTGCTTATACCACGCTGTTTGGAGCACTTCATTTGCTCTTCGAGATGAGCAAAAAGACATTGGGCCGGGTGGGGAATCGAACTGACCTACTTTCTACTCTCGCTTTGTTGGAAGTGCGCTCTAACGCAATCTTTTGATTTTGTGGGTCAGTTTGATTCCTCAGTTAGTTTGATTAGTTTTGGTGGTGTTTTAAAACTAACTGATTATATACAAACGGCGCTCCACTGCGAAATTCTAGAAATTTGAAAATTTCACAGGGGAAAAGTGGATTTTCAAAGTTAAAACTGTACGACCACACAAGTATAGGTTTAAAAACAGAAACAAAATTTGACTAACAGTATGGGGACTCGAACTGACCCACTTTTTCGAGAGCTCGACGGCAGTGCCGAGAGGAAATCGAGATCGACCTTTGACTATATATGATATGAGGCGCCGAAGGGGAGGGATTATTCGTCACACTCGGCTAATCCGCGCGTTTTCTCGTTTTTCTCGGGATTTGCATTGGAGCGCACTTCCAACACGAATCTAGGCGCCGGAAGAGAGGGAAAGGGGTGAGGGGGATAGGAATTGGGTCGGAGAGGGGGAAATGAATAAATCAAAGCGTGTTACACTATTTATCTTGTTAAGAGCAAGAAAGAGAAAGAGAGAGAGAGAGAGAGAAAGAAAGAGAAAAGGTCCAGTTGGTTTTTTTTTGGGTGACGTGGCACTTGGTACATGGGTAGATCGAACAAAATCAAATCAATGTGACTGAACGAGGTGAACACTTTGGCAGGGACTAGAAAACCGACGTGGCCTAACTTTTCACAAAACTCGGCCATCGATCTGAGAGGTGATGTTTGGCCACCACCGTTGTCTCCTCCGCATATCCATACATTTACCACATGAAACGCAATCCGGAAGGAAACGAGGAGCCGTACATTTTTCGCCACTTAGCGCCGTCGAAGAAATGAGATTAGTCGGGAGTTTCGAGCGGATGGAGGAGGTGGGGGCGACTCATGCAAGTTTGATCAGGTTTTCGAGGGAAACGAAAGGTCGTGGGCCAAAAACGGGCGGATCGACCGTTTGAGCAGTGAAAACGCAAGTTTAAAATAGGTACGACATTTGTCACTTGTCAAAATAGCAAGAAACACAAAAACAAAAGGGTTTTGCCAGCGGCCGGGCTCGAACCCGCGATCGTTGGTTTACAAAATTTTAGGTCAGTTCGAGTCCCCATCAAATCGAATAGGTTTTCGCAAACTTTTTATTACACACGAACGTGTTGAAAGTTAGGCCACGCACATCTTCTAGGCCAACCGAGCAAATCTCAGTTAGAAAGTAGGTCAGTTCGAGTCTTCACTATGACAAATCGATTTTTGTGAGCTGGAAAAATAGTTTTCACTATTAAAAAGATTGGAGAATCTGATAGGCAACCAGATAACAATTTTCTAGAGGTTTCATGTGGGATCTGTTGAAAACTAGTAGTATTAGTTAGCTAGTGGCGGGAAAAAAGGGGGAGAAAACTCGAAAAACCGGAAGTCGAGTGGTATCGCGCTTCCTTTGAAACCGGGGAAAAAAAGACGGAGTGGCGGCGAGTGACGTGATTTCTTCGAGAAAACTCCTTGAAGACTCATCTCGGTTTTAGGAAGGAGAGGGAAAAAAAAGAAAAAAAAGAGAAAAGATCGAAAAGAAACAGAAAGGTAAGTCAGGGAAAAGAAAGGGATTACAAGAAAGAGAAAGAAATTGTATGGGAAGAAAAAAAAAATGAAGTTAGGAAATAGAAAAATGAGGAAAGGTAGGCCAAGAAACAGAAAGGAAAGTTAAGAAACAGAAAGCTGGTTCAAGAAACAGAAAGAAATGGTAGAAAAAGAAAGAAAAATTCATGTCAAAAAACAGAAAAGTGAGAGAAAGGTGAGCCAAGAAACAGAAAGGTAAGCCAAGAAACAGAAAGGTGAGCCAAGAAACAGAAAGGAAAGTCAAGAAACAGAAAGGTGGATGAAGAAAAAGAAAGGAATTGTAGAAAAAGAAAGAAAATTTCATGTCAGAAAACAGAAAAGTGAGAGAAAGGTAAGCCAAGAAACAGAAAGGTGAGCCAAGAAACAGAAAGGGATAGCAAGAAAACGGTAGAAAACGGTAGAGAAGAGAAAGGAAAGCCAGAAAAAAAAGAAAGGGGAGACAAGAAAGAGAAAGGGAAGAGAATGAAAACTGAAAAAAACGATCATCCTCGAAGAGTGACTACACTAAATCCGCTTCGAGAAAAGTAAGTCTTCCCCTCCCATCGCCGCCCCTGCCAATGACACACATAAACTTCTCTTCTTCTTCTTCTGAATTTCTGAAATTCTTCCAGAAGTCTCCAGATGACGTGGCACTCTTGGCGAGACGAAAAAAGAGCAACTGACACTAGGCAGTCTAGCTGCTCGGCGAGCCTGTTTTCACAAACGGAACCAGGAAAGAGACCCCACACAATACCTAACTGATTTTCGGAAAGGCGCGGGGAGGGGGGGGGGGGGGGGGGGGGGGGTATTTTCAGTCTTTTTCTCATTTTTCGGACGACTGAAAATGAAAATGTGCATTTCAGAGCATCCATCACATTATCGAATGGATATTAGATGGATCGGAGCTCTTCGCGAATGAAAAAAAGAGGGAGGGGAGGGGATTTGTGTGAGCCAAACGAGCGGAAATGCGCGCGCGCGCCAAAGAGAGAGTGAGAGAGACAAGTCATTGCGATGAGGCGGAAATTGTTGGGATTAGTGCTCGGACACTCATAAAGAGCCCAACGGGGAGGTGATGGGGGGCCGTACTGTGGAGAAAAACGGAAAACTTCTGGAAATTGGCAATGAAGCGCATTTTCGGCTGGTTTGAAATGTTGAACTTGTTTTTAAAAGTGAGCAAAATAGTTTGGTAATGACGGGGAATCGAACTTGGAAGATTTTCAGAATTCTATTCTTGGAAGCTGCCACTTTATCAGACTTTTGAGCTGAAACTTCCGGAAATTGGCAATGAAGCGCGGTTTCTGCTGGTTCAAAACTTGGAATTCATGTAATTTCAGAACAAAAATCACTGGGTAATAGTGGGGAATCGAACTTTGGCGTTTTTGGAATTCTTATGAATAACCGTAACCGACTTCTGGCGTGAAACTCTAGGAAATTAGCTTTGGAGCGCATTTTCTATTGTTTTCACAAATGGAGACTATGTCAAACATTGAAAAAAAACTTTGGGTTATAGTGGGTCATCGAACTTGAATGGTTTTTTTAGACCCCCCCCCCCTTATGGTCAAAAAAAGTGTCAAGTTCGAGTTCTAACTTTCATTATTTCATTTTTTCTACTTTTAAACTCATATTCAATTATTTCTAAAACCACAAGACCTCATCTACAATCGAAAATCACCAAAATTTTGAATAATTTCCATTTCGCATTCCAACTTTGAAATTATCGATTGAAAATTGATTGTTTTCGGTTATTATGATAGATCTCATAGCAATTTTTTAAATTAATACCCCTATTTGAGTGTTTTGAAGTAATATGAAGAAAGTTACACGCAGGAAAACTTAAATTTCAGCTGAATTCACCTTAAACTGTGCAATTTGCAATCAATGCACTATATCTCACGCGCAAATGCAGAATTTTCACATACCGTAGTCGGTTTCCAAAACTGGCGAGAACCCTTGTTTTCTGCTCATTCCCCCCGCTTATTATCGCTTTACTATTCTCATTTTTCTCATTTCCCGTCCACCTGGCCAACTCCAGCCGGCTTTACCTCCCCCTAGACATGCACACAAACACACAAATACGCAGATATCAGTGATTAAAGTAAGGTGTAGTAGTACTACTCGCATTACTTTCACCCCCTTTTTATTCTATGCGAGATTGGGAGGCCGTGCGGTTATATCGATGTCCCCTCTTTCCTTTTCCTTTCTTTTTCCCCCGCTTTTCTTCTCCTTTGTCGCTTCCGCCCCCCTCTCTCTCTAATAAACCTAAACCCGAGAGGATTTTCAGTTTTAGTCATGCGGATTATAATTAGAGTTTTGTGCACTTTCTGATTCGCCCGTCTCGCTTTTAATTTTTGGTTTTTGCTCGGCGAAAAATCGAAAAATCGCAAAATTGCGAAAAAACTTAAAGGCGCAAGCCCAGTTTAATGTAAATTGCTCTCGCAGCGAAAGGAGGGATTACTGTAACAGTTGTTTTTCAATGATTTTTTCTCGATTTTCCGCGCGTTTTTTCGGCGAAAAACCGGTGAAAGTGATGATTTTTAGATTTCTCGACACAATGAAATTGAAACAGGACAATGCGGTGCTACGGGTGAGTCGAAAAAAATTAGAAAAATCCCAAAAAATCCTCTGAAATTGCAGAATCTCCGCGACGCCGTCGATAGAATTGTGGACAACTGCAATTTCGATGAAATCGAGCGAAGCGCTCAGGCGAAACTTGTGAACATCGTCGTCGAAATGATGTATTCGATGAGTTCGACGTGTCGAGACCTTCTGGAAAACGGTAAGTGCTCGAAATTTGGCTGGAAATGCAATTTTCGGAATTTTCAGCGGGACGAACTGCCAAAAGTGTGAATCCGATCGATATTAAGTTTTTGCTTCGATTGCACCGGATCGAGGCGCGTGATTTAATCGAATACGCGCAAGAAGTGGGCACTTTTCCGCCGAATGTAAGAAGTTTTCTCAAAATCGGCCGAAATCAATGTTTCGCAAGTTTCAGCAGGACGAAATCCATCGAGACGCTAATGATTCGACGGGAATCGTTGAGAAATTTCGGAAAAAGAAGCGAAAGTCGATTGAAAAACGAAAATCGGCGAGTTTGAGGGCGCAAAAGAATTCGACGTCTTCCAAATTCAAGTAGGGATTGAGAATGTCGAAAATTTCGAATTTCCCATCGAAAACTTGCTGCAGATTACCGATTTTCGACGATCTTGACGATTTGGCGCTGGGTTTCACGCGGAATGTGCCGCCACCGCCGGCGCCCGTGGCTCCGCCCCTTTCTCCCGTCTCCGTCGCCACGTTTTCCGCTTCAGAAGCCGTTGATTCGTCGATTCCCACCGCTTCTACCCCGATAATCATCGAACCGCCGGCTTCCGAAGAGCCCGTGGAGCCGCCCGTCGAGGTTCCGCCCCCTCCGCTCTTCCTGACTCCGCCCCCAATTGCGCCGACTGTCACGTTACGCGTCTCACCGAATTTCGTGACTCGCGACGAACGAATGCGCATTCAGGCCGCAAAAATCGCCGAAAAATTGCGAGAGAGGGAGAAACGTGCGGAAAAAGTGGATGCGCCGGTGGCCACGCCCACAATTATAGTGGCCCCGCCCATTTCGGTTGCTCCGGTTGCTCCACCGGCTCCACCGGCTCCAGTGCCCGTCTCGATTCCCACTTTCCAACCGCGTGCGATCAGCAAAAAGAAGCAAATCCATCGGAACTATGAACGACGGCTCCGCGAAGAGCAAAACGCCCTCGAGGAGCGGATGAAGGAGCGCAAGGCCGCCAGAGCCAGCGCCGAAAGAGACCGCCTCTGGAGAGGTTTGATTCCTCTTTTTTTACTTTGGAATTTGAATTTTAACCCAAAAAAAATAATACCAGAATCAGAGTTGTTTTTTCTAAAAATCACCTTGCAGAATCGCAAGAAAAGCAGCAAAAAGTGGAGTTCCGAGTCGAGAACGAGGAGAGTGAGAAAAAGAAGCGAGGCAGGAAAAGGAAGTGGGATCACGTGGAAAAGTCGACGTCTTCCGACTCGATCGCGCCAACTGGCGACAGAAAACCGCTGCCGAGATTCAAAATTCGATTCAGAAAGGCGACGAGAGGTGAGGGACTAGATTTCGCGCTGATCGGGGTTTCTAGGCCATCGGAAAGTCTGGAAATTGAAACAGTTAGGCCATGAGTTCCTGCTAGAGGTCTCGGCAAATGCTTTTTTTTTTTGTTTCCACCGAAAAAAAGTGCGCTCTATCGCGAATCTGTGAGATATTCATCATTTTTCCCGCAGGTTTTCTGATCAAAACGTGCGAAACCATCAAATATCGCCTCCGCGACGGACTATGGCACCCGAAAGTGAAATCGTGGCGACTTCCGCCGAAAGGAGTCGTTTCTCAAGTGGTACGCGTCCCGTTTCACCCCCTTTTGAAGAGAAAAAACGAAAAAAGTTCGACTTTTTGTCATTCTGAGCACACCAAAAAAATGGGTACAAATTTTGGTCATGTAAATCGAATTTCCTTGTGTTTGAACGAAAAAGTGCGCAAGAACAACGTTTTTTTTTTTTTGAAAAAAAATTTTAATTAAAATAATTTCAGCACACCCCGCGAAAAACAAAAGTTCGACGGTTGAATGGATCAGAGGTAGGAAATTAATTGTTTTGATTTTTTTTCAAAAAAATAATATTATTAAAAAATAGAAAAAAAATTTTCCAGTCAAACTGAGAAAATTTTATTTTTAAAAAAATTTAAAAAGGAATTTTTTTTTGAATAGAAAATCATCTGGATCTTATTAGAAATGTTAAAAAATTGATTTCCCGCTAATTTTTGATTTTTTGGAAATTTTTCAGCCAATTCCAAAACTGCGTCTTCTTCGAAAAGCCGACGGATCGATTCGATTCGCTTCGTCCCTGAAAATCGATAGAAAATGAGAAAAAAAATTAATTTTTACCTAGTGTAGTAGATTTTTCAAATTTTTTTTTTCGAAATCGAAAGTTTTAACTGTGATTTTTAGTTTTTTTTCTATGGAATGCTCTCTTTTTTTTGCGCGTCTCCGTCCAGTTTCTTGTATGTATCATGATGAAAAAAAGCGGTTTCTCGTTCCTCTTTTTTTTCTTTTTTTTTTGTCAGACACACACTACATGCACAAACTCGTTGCTCGCCGAGCACACATACTTTTTTCCCCCGTTTTTTTTCGAAAAATGAGCTTTGCGGCTTTGTTCGAAATTTCATCAATGGAGCGCACTTGCGATTGACTAAGATTTTTGAATTTCGCGGGTTTTTCAATAGAGCGCACTTATTTTTTTAAATTTTGCGGGGATTAGCATTAGAGCGCGGTTTCTAATTCTTTGAATTTTTTATAAAAAGGAAGTTTCAAAATTTTTTTTTAATTTTGCGAAAATTTTTGAAAATTGTTTTTCTCCGTCAATTTTTCCCATTAAAAAATATGTATTCCAAGAAAATTTAAAATTTAAAAATTAAAAAAAAATTTTCCCATAATTTTATTTTTGAAAAAAATTCATTTCAAAAATTTTTTTGAAAATTTTTCCAAAAAAGTAAATTTTTTTCCAAAAAAATTAAATTTTTTCACAATTCGTTACAAAGTTTGATTATTTTTTTCAAAAAAAAAAATTAATTTTTTTTGCAAAATTTTTCCACTTTTCTTTTTTTTCTTTCTCTTTTTTCCATTCTCAGAAGCTCATCAAAATTCCTCGTCTCTCTCTCATTTTTTTTCGTTTTTTTTCGCTCTCCAAATTCGTCATTTCCTCGTCGTTTTTGCACTCGGAATTGCACGAAAAACGCCATTTTTCTCAAACTTTTTCAGCAAAAATAATGAAATTTCGCCCAAAATCGAAAATGCGCTCTATTGACAAATTCGCATTAGAGCGCACTTTCGATTCAATGGGAATCGCAGCGATTTCCGTGTGAAAATTCAAATTTCGCGCCAAAATCGGGGCGATTCTCAATGGAGCGCACTTGCATTGCTCGCCGAAAATAATCCGATAATCCATACCAAAACCCCCATTTTTTCGGCTCATTTTTCCATTTTTTTTCACTTCTCTTTTTTTTTTTTGAAAAAAAGTATGTTTTTTTTTGGCGCGAACATTGAGTTTAAACGAATTTTAAAAGCAGCGAAAAGAAAAAAAATTCAATTTTCGTGTTTTTTTTTTTTTTTGAAAAAAAATTCTGATCACGACAAGTGCGCTCCATTGATAATTTGGCTCAAGAAAAAAACGCGGGAGTTTCAAATTTTCGCCAATGCAATGCAAACGCGCTCCATTGCGAATTTCGTCCAAGAAACCCGAAAATGTTCAGATTTTCCTTGTGGAATGTGCGCTCTACCGCTAAAACAGTCCAAAATGATCGGAAACGCGCTCTAATGCAAAAACGCTGTAATGCAAATGCGCTCCAATGCAAATGCGCTCCAATGCAAAAACGCGCTCCAATGCAAACGCGCCCTAATGAAAACGCGCTCCAATGCAAAAGCGCTCCAATGCAAATGCGCCCCAATGCAAACGCGCTCTAATGCAAAAACGCTCAAATGCAAACGCGCCCTAATGAAAACGCGCTCCAATGCAAACGCGCTCCAATGCAAAAGCGCTCCAATGCAAAAGCGCCCTAATGAAAACGCGCTCCAATGCAAAAGCGCTCCAATGCAAAAGCGCTCCAATGCAAACGCGCTCCAATGCAAAAGCGCCCTAATGCAAACGCGCCCTAATGAAAACGCGCTCCAATGCAAACGCGCCCTAATGAAAACGCTCTCCAATGCAAACGCGCTCCAATGCAAATGCGCCCCAATGCAAACGCGCTCTAATGCAAACGCGCTCCAATGCAAATGTTCGGAAAGAACGCTCGTTTCTGCCCAAAAACACTCGTTTTTTCTGCCGTTTTATGTGAAACGTGATGTTTCAAGTTGACATCTCTCCCCACACATGTATTCCGTCTCTGTTTTTTTTGTGTCCATATTTCTTCGCGCCCGACTCACTCGAAAAATCCCCACGAGAGACGCGAAACGGGTCAGAATCCCCTCCGATTTTCGGTCCTCTTCACATTTTCAGCTCTGTAGTGTTTATTCGATAATGTAGGAGAAACGCGCGTCGCGCAGTACCCCCCAATGAATGAGTAATGAAGTGCAGCACACACACACACACCGACGAGAATTTGCATTAGGGCGCACTTTCTGACCGATTCGCAAATGTCATTCTGATTTATAAATCGGGAAAAAACAAGCGGTGTGGGCGGGGAATCGAACTTTGGGCATTCTGTGAAAACACCTGGCTCGGGAGGTAGGTGGAGTTTGGCGGGAAATTGGCATTAGAGCGCACTTTCCACTAGTTTTATTTGTTAATGGAGAGTTTTTATCGAGCAAAAATAGTTGGGTCATACTCGGGAGTCGAACTTTGAGGGATTACCATTACCATATTCCACAAGGGGGGTCTTGGCAAGGTGCCAAGTTCGACTCCTCACTTTGACGTTTCGATTTTTGTGCTTTTTCTCTCTACGAATCAACATTTTGTTTGTGCTAACTTTTTTCCCTAACCTTCTTTCTCACACTTGTCCTTTATTTTTTCAAATGGAAGCAAAAAGTTCGAGCAATCGGCATTGGAGCGCGTTTCCAAACTGTTAGAATTTCAAAAGCTGTAGTTCAAATTAGGAAAAATTACTGGCTAATACTGGGGAATCGAACTTGAGAGATCCTGAGAAAATCGTGAAACCCCGTCTCCTAGTTGGCGGTACCCCGCAATAGAACTCGCCGGAATAGAACCGGGACGGATTAGAACTAGGACGGAATAGAACTCGGCCGGATTAGAACTGGGACGGATTGGAACTGGGACGTAATCGAACTGGCCGGATTGGAACTGGGACGGATTGGAACTGGGACGGATTAGAACCGTTATCAGTGGAGCGCGTTTGCTTATAATAGTTTTTTATTAACTTTTTGGGTTACTTGCGTCACAACAAGAAGTATACCTATCTTGGTTCTAATCCGTCCCAGTTCCAATCCGTCCCAGTTCCAATCCGTCCCAGTTCCAATCCGTCCTAGTTCTAATCCGTCCCAGTTCCAATCCGTACCAGTTCCAATCCGTCCCAGTTCTAACCCGGCCAGTTCTATTCCGGCCGAGTTCTATTCCGGCGAGTTCTATTCCGTCCTAGTTCTAATCCGTCCCGGTTCTATTCCGGCGAGTTCTATTGCGGGGTACCGCCTCCTAGTTCAAATTTTTCGCGAGCCGAAACTCCAAGAAATTAGCAATAGAGCGCATTTTCTACGAGTTTGAAACTATTTAGCTATGTTTCGCATTGTCAAAAACCTCCAGGTAACCCTGAAGAATTGAACTTGCAACATTTTTCTAGACCCCCCCCCCCCCCACCCGTCTCCAAACTTGACCAAAAAAAAGTGCCAAGTTCGAATCCCGCCCCAAGCCATTCAATTTTCTCCTTCTTTTAAAGCATTTCAAGTCTGACAAGACTGCGAAAAACGACGATTGAAGTGGAAAACTCGAAGAAAACAGGCGATTATCAAAGAAAGACACATCGGTTCACTGACTCCGAATGCCTTTTCCTCCTCCTCCTCCTCTTGTTCCCCCCTTTTTTCTTCTTCTAACGTCTTCTTCTTCTTCCGCCAACGTCTTCTGAATTCTGAATCCTCGTCGTCGTCGTCGGATAATCATCCACCATTGTGTTTGACACGATGTTTGTCTTTTTCGCTCCAAATTTTTTTGCGAATTCCGTCACACACGACACCCCCCCCCCCCAAAAAACGATGTAATTTGGTCTTGGCACGATGCAAAATGGGCGTCGCCGTTTTTTTGTTTTTTTTTTTTGGAGGCTCGAGTGTTTTCTTCCGCGGGTGCTTTTTGCTGAAACACTTCAGAAGCGGACCCCCCTTTTGGAATTCGTCTTCTTCTTTTTTTTCTTGGATTCGAAATTCTGGCTCAAGACTCTTCGGCCTCGCAAAAAACCATTTATCATAGTGGGGAATCGAACTTGGCCGCAAGTTTTCCCCCCAGAGGACCGGACCCCACTCCCCTTCACTCCTGTCAAGGGGGGAGTGAAATCAAAAGTGACAAGTTCGAGTCGCCGCTTTGACGAAACGTTTTTCGCATCGATTTCACGCCTTTCAAACGTTTCCCCGCTCAATTTGGCTCACTGCGCGAGCTCCCAGCTCCGGGCTCCGCGAGCATCTTTTCCGATAACCATCCAAAACCGTCGCGATGGGATATCAATCGATTCAGCGTGACAAGCTCGGTTCCCGTTTTCGCTTGCCAACTCGAGCTCCGCGAGCTCACAGTGGGCTCTCCGGGGAGCCCTCCGACCCATCAATCATTCAAATGTGCGGCCCAGGGCTGGTCGGAATGCAAAATTCGGAACGTTTCGAAATTTCGAAATTTCGAAATTTGAAAAATCGGAATATTTCGAATTTCGAAAATTTCGAATTTGAAAAAGTCGGAATATTCCGAAATTTCGAAATTTCGAATTTTAAAAAGTCGGAATATTTCGGAAATCGGAATTCCGAAATTTCGGAATATTCCGACTTTCGAAACGAAAAATCATACACTCTTACCAATTCAAACACAAAGAAAAACGGCGGAGAAAGAATTAAAATTAAACTTTCGACATGAATTTCGAAAACGAATTGATTACCGTACCCAGCAACACTGAAAACGGCAAATCGTGGCGAGACCCGCACGGAGAAATTTCGTTTCGAAATTCCGAAATTTTCGTCCGAAATTTCGAAAATTCGAAACGAAATTTCAAAAAGTCGGAACGAAATTTTTTTCGAAATTTCGTTTCGAATTTTTTTTTCCCGAAATCTCGGAATTTCGAAGTCAGAATGTTGAAAAGTCGGAACGAAATTCGAAACGTTCCGAAAGCAAAAAAAAGCGAAATTCGGAATATTTCGATACGTTTCGATTTCGTTCCGACCGGCCCTGGTGCGGCCACACGGCGAGAGTTCAGTGGAGCGCACTTGCACCGCCGCGGATAATAATAGAACTCGGTTTCTTGACTTTTTTGACTCGCTTTTCGCCCCGTTTTCCCATTGTTGTGTGAAACGGAAAACGGGTGCCGGGCAGGGAAGAGCTCTTCTCTCGGCTCTCGGTTAATTAATTTCGAGCCACTCCTCCTCGCTTTTTTTCGCGGCTCAACGCGGAGCACTTGTGTGCTCTTCTTCACTCTCTTCCTCTCTTTATATCGAAACGACAAAAGAGACGTTGAAAATCGAAGCGACACGTACACACGCATCGCATCATTCGATTATTTCGTTAAGCCACATGCACAAGCGGTGCGGCGGCGAGACGAATTCGCATTAGAGCGCACTTTCCGACCGATTCGATAATCTCAATCTGATTTATAAATCGGGAGAAAATGAATGGTTTTGGAGGGGAATTGAACTTTGGGGATTCTGTGAAAACACCTGATTCGTGGGATAGGTGAAGTTTGGCGGGAAATTGGCATTAGAGCGCACTTTCCACCAGTTTTATTTGTGAATGCAAAGTTTTTATCAAGCAAAAATAGTTAGGTCATACTCAGGAGTCGAACTTTAAGGGGTTACCATTACCATATTCCCCAGGGGGTCTTGGCAAAGTGCCAAGTTCGATTCCTCGCTCTGATTATCACTTTTTCTTTTTGTTTCTCTCTTTGTTAAACATATTTTCTTGTCCTGAACTTTGCCTAAACAATCATTTTCAGCGTTTCTGACTTCTATGGCCCACCTCTTAACCATATTCAACGCATTCTTCATAGTTTCCATTTCTACTGTACTATGGTAGGTAGAAAGTGGAATACCGTAATCCACCTATTTTCAAATTTCAGCTCCTACGGTTCGATGCAACGCGGTCTTATCACCTCGGGTCCATGCACATTTCCACTTCCCACTGCTGACAATTTCAGCGTTTTCTGCCAAATCGCGTATCACAAGGTGGCCTAACTTTTGTCTGGGTGGAAATTGTTCTTCCAGCTCGCAAAAATGCATTTGAAATAGTGCGGACTCGAACTGACCTACTTTCTGAGTGAAAAGGAAGAGGTGGCCTAGAAAACCAATGAAAACAACTTGCGCGGCCTAACATCCAACTATTTACATGTTTAGTTGTGATAAAAAGTTAACGAAAACTGATTCAACATGGCGGGGACTCGAACTGACCCCGAAAATTTGTAAACCAAAGGTCGCGGGTTCGAGTCCGGTCGGTGGCAAAACCGTTTTCGCACGCCCAACTCGAACATTTGCAGACGCCCTACGTGTGCGACCCGGGCGGCATCCTCTCGCGGACCGAAGTGGAAATGCTGCAGGACACGGCGACACGCCTCAACATGAGCTCGTGCTTCTGCGATCCGCGTCGTGCCGCGTCGTGCCGCGTGCCGGGCATCCGCGTCGCCGTCGTCCTGCTGCCGTTCGTGAGCGCGTCGGGCATCCGCGAGTGCGATCCGTCGTTCGCCGCCGCCTCCGTCTCCACCGCCACCATCCTCTACGCGCAACTTTTGGCCGCCCGCTGGCACCATCACTGCGACGCCGACGTCATTTTCGTCTACATTCAGAGTTGGCAGACCGAAAGATTGCGAACGCCGCTCCTCATTCCGCTCTTCGGGTGAGGACTAGCAAACTGAAGTTGGGGGGTTTCTAGGCCATCGGCTCGTGTTTCGATTACATTTCCGGGTGAAACGAGGTTTTTCGAGGCGTGGCCTAGAAAAATTGCAATGTAAAAGTTAGGCCACGCGATGAAAACCTTGGAGAACAACGATTTTTCACACTTTTTCATGAAAAATTACAAATTTATCTAGTTTGATCAGGTGAGAGAAGAGTTTTTGAACTTGTGGCCTAGAAAAAAGTTAGGCCATTCGTTGAAAACCATCGAAAACAAAGAGTTTCATTATATTTAAAGAAAATAAAAAAATTTACACCCGATGGCCTAGAAAATTTCCCTGAAAAAGTTAGGTCATCCGTTTAAAATCTCCTAATTCCCGAATTTATCCACAATTTTCATTGAAAATAAGTGATTTTAACCCGGCGGCCGAGGAAACCATCTTGAGAAAACTAGGCCGCCGGTCAATATTTAATTACTGGCGTTTTTTAGCGATTTTCCACGAGAAAACAAGGGATTTTCACCCAATGGCCTAGAAAAACACGGCGAAAACTAGTCCGCGCGTGTTTTCCTCTCGTTTTCAGCGAAAATTCAGGTGATTTCAGCGACCAATGGCCGCACCTCCGGCGATTTTCGATTCCGATCGTGACGCCGGTGCGCGAGACGACGCTCATTTCGCTGGAAAACGCAATGTCGCACGCGAGTCGCCTCATCCACGTGGATTTGTCGCCGGTAGGTCGCGAGTGAGTCAGCAAACGCGCTCCACCGATAATTTGCAGGCGCACGCGGCGATTCCGCGCTGGGCGCTGCTCTTCGGCGGCATAATGTTGTCGATAGTGGCGGCGGCGATGTACGTCGCCAACTGTATCAGCCAGAAAATGGGACAACGGGTAAGAGAACCTGGTCGGCCGAGAAAATCGATAAAACTTGCCGCGTTCTCATTTTCCAATTTTAGCGCCAAAAATCGCTGGTGCCGAAGCGTGGAAATGAGAAGTTTCGCGCCGGTTTCGGCGGCGGCGTCATGATGAACAACTCGGGAAGTCAGAAGAAGAAGTCGGTGATGATGTTCAGAACGTTCTCGAAGAGCAACAACCATAATAACAACAATCGGTTATAAAAGATTTCTTTTTCCGGGTTAGATAGTTAGATTTTAAAATAAACTATTATTTTTTCCTAACTCTTTCAATTTTTTCGCCTGAAAATCGATGAAAGACCGATCAGAATCGATTATTTATTCGAAAACGCGCCGAATGCCTCGAGGGCCGTGGACTAGAATTCGCATCAGTACGACGCTCCGCCGTACACTTGCTCGTTTTTTAGCCGATTGTGAGAAATTCCAAATTTCAATCCTATTTTCTGGTCTTTCCACGATTTTCATGGATTTTTTCGGTTTTTCTTGTCTCTATCACATTTTTAATTTGAAAATTGACTATAAATCGTTCTATTCCGACGTTTTTCCGCTAAAACTCCAGCAAAATTAAGCGATTTCAAGTTTTCAGATTAATTGGGTTACACACAACGACAATATGGTCGAAATCGATTTGAATAAGGAGAACGAAGAGGATTACTCCGATCCAATTGGCTACGTTGACGATATTTCCGATGAGGGTGAGTTGGATTTTCGGGATGACGTGTCGAAAAATCGCATTTTCAGCGCTCGTGCCCGATGTTCTGCATCAGAAGCCGAGAATCGAGGAGTTTGAAGAACATTGCGTCTTCATTACCGGTGTCCCGGTCGTCGGACCCGATCGTATTGGAAGATTGTCGACTGTTCTGAAAAAAGTGCTTGAGAAGCTCGATCCCGGAGTCAAACTTCATGTTCCGACGACGCCCGATGGAAGTTCAATGGTAAATATTACTTCTAGGAGCATTGGAAACCTCTTTAATCATTGATTTTATTGATTTCCTGTCGTTTTGCAGGGAGTCCTTCTCACCGAGTGGCCCGACGTAAAATCCACCGAATTCGCCGTGAAAAGTCTGGATGGATACGCGTTCGACAAGAACCACACCTTCACCGCGCATCTCATCACCGAAATGAAGAAGTTGCGCGCGCCTGCCGACAACTGGACGCCGCCGGAGAAGGCGCCCTACACCGACGTCGGCGATTTGTGGTGGTGGATGCAGAACGATCGGTGCCGCGATCAATTCGCCATTCTCTACGACAAAAATGGCATTCCGACGGTCGGTGTCTACACGAACATGAAGGGCAACGATCCGGAGCTTGCTGGAGATCCGGACAAGGCCGAGCGCGCCAATTGGACCGAAACCGTGTTCACCTGGTCGCCGCACGGCTCGTTCCTCGCCACGATCCACAAGCGCGGAATCATACTCTGGGGAGGTGTCGAGTACGCGCGTGCCCATCGGTTCGCCCACGACAACGTGCAATACATTGATTTCTCGCCTTGCGAGACGTATCTGATCACCTACGCGGCGCCGGAAGAGACCGAGAAGTGGTGGGACTGCGAGAAGGACTCGCTTCGCATCTGGGACGTTCGAACCGGCGAGCTGAAAAAGTCCTACTCGACGTTCGAGTTGACCGGACGAACGCAGCTGCCGACGTGGCCGTTCTTCAAGTGGTCGTTCGATGAGAAGTATTTCGCGTGCCTCAAGGCGCCGGAGAAGGATAAGCTCGAGAAAGAGAAGAAAATCGATGGAATCTCGATCTTCGAGTCGGAAACGTTCGATCTGCTCCAAAAGCGCGCCGTCACCATCGAGCACATCAAGCACTTCGACTGGGCCCCCAACACCACCACTCTCGCCTACTATTCGGAGTGTACTGACGCCGTGCCGGCCGAATTCGGGCTTCTGCAGGTGCCGACGCTCCAGAGACTGCGTTCCGCGCGCGTGCACAACGTCGCCGACGCTCAGCTGTTCTGGCAGAAGAGTGGAAAGCGATTGGCGTTCTACACAATGCGCTACAACAAGAAGGCGTTGAGAGACACCGGAGAGGTCAAGTATGTGGTGAGTTAACTAGACTTCCAATAATATCCATTCAATTCTATTGCCTTCCAGGGAGGCTGTACCTACCACATCGACATCTTCGAGATCGACAAGAAGGACGTCTCGCTGATGACGCAGCCGCTCGCCGAGCCGTTCATCCACTTCGATTGGGAGCCCGAAGGCGACAAGTTCGCCGTTCTTGTCGGTAACACGGCGAAAGCGACGCCACTCGTCTTCAAAATCGAGCCGAACAGCCACGCGCCGAAGTTGGTGAGCAAGCTCGACGCCGGTGTTCACTTCAACGAGGTGCAGTTCGCGCCGAAAGGCGGTTGGCTCGCCGTCCTCGCCAAAGTGTCTTCTGGAGGCAACGTCTACTTCATTGACACCTCACTGAGCGAGGCGAAACGAACCAACGTCATCGAACATCCGCTGTTCAACAAGGGATACTGGGATCCGACCGGTCGCTACTTTGTCACCTGCTCGACGATCGGCGGAAGGAACGGAGCCGATCTGGGCTACCGAATCTTCTCGTTCCAAGGCCGTGAGCTGTGCCGAAAGAATCTCGACCGGCTGACGCAATTCAAGTGGCGGCCACGGCCCCCGGTCAAGCTTTCCGAGCAGAAACAGAAGGAGATCAAGAAGAACCTGAAGAAGATCGCCGCCCGATTCATCAAACAGGACGACGACGAGAAGTGCCGAGCATCGCAGGAGGTCGTCGAGAAGCGCCGCAAGATCATGGCCGCCTTCGACATCATCCGCAACCGGAATCGCGAGCAACTGGCCGAGGAGCGCGACGAGCGCATCCAACTCCGCCGCGGTGTCGACACCGAGGCCGAGCTCGACGAGGACGAGTTCGTCGACGAGGAGATCACCATCGCGCTGAGCACAACGAAAACGCCCGCCCCGCTGTCGGAGGAGGACGAGAGGGACTGATCTGCTCGAACGTGTCTCTCCGGTTTTTCTGCTCGTTTTCTATCATGTACTCGTTTCCGTTTTGTTGTTGTTGTTGTCCTCCGTTTCGAGGCGGCCGCCTCAACGACGCCTTCTTCTTCGGTAGATTTGATTTTAAAATGCCCGAATGGAGGCGGTTATGTCGACTGCTTTTGGGATTATTTAACGTTTTTCATTGAGAATAATATTTTTCTTGGCCCCGCCCCTTCCCTCTTTTTTCCCTTTCCCCCATCTTGTTGGTTCACCGTTACAAACTGTCCTTCTGCTCCCTTTATCTATCATAAATAAAAAATGTTGATGAATTTCATTTTTTTTTGTCGGTTAGGAATTCTATTACGAAATTTCTTCGAACTGTTTGACTTTGTTGCGAAATTTTCCCGGAAAGATCTGAATTGTTTGCACTTTTTTCGGCCAAAAAACTTTTCTGTGCATTTTTGCGTCGCCGTGTCTGCACACAAAACACCACTTGTCGCTTTTTCGACGGAAAATGCGTTTTTCTTTGTTTTCTCATGCATTTTCAGCGAATTTCTATCGATTTTTGACTGAAACCAAGTCTGAAAGTGCTAAAAATTGATTTTTTATATGGAAAATGAGCAAATTGATCGAAAAATTGAGTTTTGACAGTTTTCGTTTGAAAAAGTTGAGAAAATATTGAAATTTCAAGTTTTGCTCTGTTTTTTGTGGTTTTACAGCATTTTTTCCGTATTTTGAAGGTTGTTTTCATGCAGAAACTCAAAAAACCACATAAAAAACGGGGATGGCCTGGAAAACGCCAAAATCTGAAAATTTCTCAAATTTCAGCATTTTCAGCTGGAAGTTTTCCCACTTTTATGAGTTTTTCACGTTTTTACACCCAATTTCAACCATTTTTTCAGCAATTAATCCTATGCACACCTCGTTCTCGGAGCCCAATTCGCCGCTGAAAGAGGTGCTCGGCGACAAGTGGCAAACCGCCTCGTGCAGTGATTTGGGCGACGATTATGTGAAAGTGAGCTTGAAAGAACCTGGAAAACCATCTGAAAATCTGCAAATTTTCAGCCCGGACCACTGGCGAAGGCGAAATTCACCGCGTTGCGCAACAAACGCGAGGCTATCGATCGATTTTTGAAGCGGCACCGAAATGAGGATCTCAGTTTGTATATTGGTGCGCGAAATCATCGATTTTTTCCATTAAAACCACCTCGGAAACCGTATTTTTCGAAAAAGTTTGCTCCGACACGCCCCTTTTCGCAAGCGCCGCACGGAAAAAGTGTGCGGCACTTGCGAAAAGGGGCGGGGCTTGCTGGAAAAGCGAAAAAACCTGTAAAAAACGGTTTTTTTTCAGATGAGCTCCGAGATTTCGCGATTTCTCCCGGTGGCCTTGTCGACGACGAGTTTCGGACCATCATTTGGCCGGTATTATCGGCGAATCTGGTGACAAACGACGATTTGGGTAGAGAAAAACGCGCTGTGAACCGGAAACAGTGTCATTCTCGGTTTCCAGATGACGTCTCGTCGTCGTACGATTCGGATTTCGAGTCGGCACAATCGGATTTCGACGAGTCGCCAGTCTACGAGGTTTGAAACGAGAATTTTGACGGAAATCCGGAAAATCGGGCGATTCAGGAGATCACAGAGCTCACTCTGGAGGATCTAAAGTCGCACAAAGAGTGGAATCAGGTGGAGCTCGACGTGCACCGAACACTCGCCCGCTTCCCGCCCAACATCACCGAATCGCATCGCGACGTGCTTCAAACCGAACTGATCCCTCTGATCGTCCGCGTGCTGAGCATCAATCCGCGCTTCAACTACTACCAGGGCTTTCATGACATTTGTCTGACTGTTCTGCTCGTGTGCGGTCACGCCGACGCGCTTCCAGTCTGCGCGAATCTCGCGAAAACCGGCGCGTTCAACAACTATCTGCTGAAAACGTTGGAGAGGTCGGTGGTGCGCGAGTTGGACCTGCTCTACGTGATCCTCTCCCGCGTCGAGCCGAGTTTGGAGCGTGTGATGCGCTCCGTCGAGCTCGGCACCATGTTCGGATTGTCGTGGCCGCTAACGTGGTTCAGTCACACACTGAAACAGTATCAGCAGATCGTGCGCCTCTTCGACGTCTTCATGGCCTCGTCGCCGCTGCTTCCGATCTACGTGTCGTCGGCGGTTGTCGTGTGGCGGCGAGCGAGTATTTTGAGTTGCGAGAGGTACGGGGGGTTTGACTCGGCTGAACTTGACAAATTGTGCACTTGATCTCAGGAAGTTTTGCGCACTTTGGCGGCTCCACAAATTGCGTGGCCGATGACTGGCCGACTTTGAAGCGCCACTGGCGGTCGGGGGCGCTTATTTTGGCGTATGTCAAGCGGCTACCCGCCATTTGCCAGATTTATCCGCCAATGGCCATTACCTCGCCAACCCTGGCGCAAAATTTCCTGAGATCCCGTATAACTTTGAAAACAGACTTGCTTGTGAGTTGTCGTTTCTGTGATAGTTCTGATTGTAAGAATTCGATCGATAACTCTCAATTCGACTGTTTCGGATCGATATTCGATGAATGAGAACTTGCACTGAAAACTAAACTCACAAGGCAAGTCCGAAAGCGGTGTTTTCAAATGCACAATGTGTCCAGCTCGCCGAGCCTATCTCTCTGAAAGCCATTTTTCTGTCTTCCAGAGAAATGCCGTTCCTCCACCGTCTGCTCACCGAAATGCCGCGCGAAATGCCGATCGACGCGATCATCAAAGACGCGGTGTACCTGTCGAAACTGTTGCCGCCGTGCCTACTCAAAACCAAATATATGAACGAGTATCGGAAAATTGTGAGTCTGAATTTTCGAATTTCCCGCCCAAAACGCTCGCTTTTTTGTCAGGTGGCCAAACCGACGCGAGCGGCCGTCAAAACGCTGCCGCGCTACGCTCTCCAGTTCATGTTCGTCGCCGGAACCGTCGGCGCCGCCGCCAGCTTCTTCTTTTTCAAACAAATCCACCCAATGTGATTATCGACTCGATCGGTGTATCGATCGATTGTAGATAGGCTCCGCCATCAGAGAGAATCCGGGACGTTCGACGGAAATCGTCACAACTTTTCGGTGCTTGGGCCTATGGCAATGGTGTAGTTGCAGAAAATATAAAGATTTTTGAGACCTTTCGAATGGTGAAACGAGAATTTGAAAATATTGATTTTGAAGAAAGTTATGCAGGTTTTAAGGGAAATATCACTAAAACCTGCACAACTTTCTTCAAAATCAATATTTTTAAATTCTCGTTGCACCATTCGAAAGGTCTCAAAAATCTTTATATTTTCTGTATTTACACCATTCTCATAGGCCCAAGAACCGAAAAATTGAAGGCGATTTCTGTAAATTGCCCGGATTTTATTGATTCTTCTGTTTTATTCCATCCCAAATCGAGCTTTCTTTCCCCGCGATTTTTACTAGATTTCCACTAACAAATTCGGTTTTTTTTTCTCATTTCCCGACTCTAGACATACATTCCCGAGACTCGTTTAGTATTGATTTTTTTTTCAATTATCAACAAAAAAAAATAGAAATTTATTCGCCTCCCCACAAAATTAGTTTGATTTTTTGTCGCAATATTGCAACGTGGCAATCGGCTCGTAGTTATTTTTATCGACAATTTGACGGCATCGAGCGACGACGGTGAGAATTTTTTCTGCAAAAAGAAAACGCGCTCCATTGGACACGGACAGGTTTTCGGCGCGAAATTTGAATTTTTAAAGGAAATTTGAAAACAAAGAAAACATTTTCTAATTTTAAAAACTTTGCAAAAAAAAATATTAAATTCGAAAAAAAAAGAAACAATTTTTTTTGAAGTTTTGAAAAAAAATAAAATTTTTTCAGATAAAAAAAATTTTTAAATTAAAAAAAAAAAAAAATATTTTGATAATTTAAAAAAAATTAAAATTATTTTTAAAAATCAAGTTTTTGAAAAAAAAATAATGTTTTTTTTTTCAAAAATTTGGAATCAATCGCTTCCTCATTATTAAATTTTCCAAAAAAAAAAAAAATTCAAAAAAAAGCTCATTTTGAGGCTCGAACCGTGTAAAATCGTCAAAATCGGCACTCTCGACGAGAGGCACATCGACATGAAGAGCAGGCGCAAAATCCGAAGATCCCACTGAATCAGGCTGAAAATCAGAGTGATTCTGGAGTTCGAGGCGAAAAAAGGTTCTAAAAAATGGCTCACGAGGCGAAAAACGACTCGGTGGCCACGAAAACGGCGTAAACTGTCCAGTATTTTGTCGCGAAATCGCCGCAATTCGCAGTTTTCTCAGCGCCGATCGTCATTGCGACCGGCAAAATCAGTGTCTGAAAGAGTAAATTGTGTGTGCGCGAAACCACACGTGGCCGAGGAGTTTTCTCGGCCACAGACACACGAACCACGAACGCGGTCACCGCGCCGATGGCGTCGTGAAGCAGAACGAGGCCGACGGCGACGAGAAGAGCCGCATAGACGCAGTGCTCACGCCGTTTTCCGGCCATTCGCTCGATTTCGCGAAGCAACGGCTCACACGAGTTGTTGGGCTCATTGAGCACATTCACGACGAGCTGATTGAGCCGGAGCAGGTCGACGTCGTCCCACGAGCTCATCAGCTTCTTGCGCTCGATTTGAGCTGAAATCGTGGGGTGGACAACTCGAGAATGGGAAGAGTTGGCGGAAAATGGTCAATTGGAAAGTTGGAGATGACGTTTTGGTGAACAAGTTTGTCGTTGACCACTTTTTGATAGCTGTTACGGTTTTCGAGTTTTGCAGCGTTCAATTTTAGGCATGGTTTTGACAATGCTCCAAATTGAGCTCATCTGTAACTCGAAAACCACAACAGATTGGAAAATTTGTTCAACAACAAAAATGTTCACCACAAAAAGGTCTACAAATTTTCAGTTGGCCACTTTCTCCTATTTCCCATGGTTCCCGAGTTGTCCGGACCCAAAAAATCGATAAAAGTGATCTTAAACAGAGCTCATTGTAACTTTTCCCCGCTAAAAGCTATCAAAAAGTGGTCAACTACAAAAGTGTTGCTCTTTTCGAGGAAAACAACTCTGCAGTTGACAACTTTTCGGAATCCCCACAAATTACCCGGCTTCGGCTCGCTTTTCGCCGTCGACGTCAAATAGCTGGCGAGCGTCGACAAGAAGCCGCTCTTCTTGCGCGCCACCACCGCCGAACTCGGATTATCGATCGATTCGACGGCTATAGACATGTTAAACCGACCAAAAACAGTGTGCGGACCGAAAATTTTATGAATAACTCGCAACACCCTTTTTCCGGCCTCGCTTTTTTCCAGTTCACGTCAAGGACATGTTTGGGCGGGAGGGGGAAAAAGTGGGTGGCCGATGTTTTGCAATGTGTGAAAACTAGGCCACGGGGCGCAGTTGACTTTATTCGAAGCGAAAATCGTGGAGAAAAAAATGGGAAATTAGAGGCGAGGCGTGAGTTTTTGCGGAGCGACGTACTCGAACGACGGCACTTTGTTGTAGTGCGGATACGTGGGATTGTTGATGACGGGCATCAGATGCTCGTACATGATGATGAGCGAAATGACGCACAACGTGTAAATGACGACGAACGCCGACATTTCGCGCCTCGTGAACGGATTGTCCTCGGTGTAGTCGGAGGGAAGCGAATACGTGGAAGCCATCGCAATCAATCGATAATTGGTGAAAAATTGGGGGTTGGAATGGAATGAAAAGGGTGCCGAAGTGCTCTCACGCCCCGAGAATAGGTGGCGCCCGCGCGCGCGAGCCGATTAGCCGCGACGCAAACAATTTGGCGAGGAAAGCGTTGCGAACTGTGTTCGCAACTCGAAAAACTTAAACAATCAACACAAAATTGGTAAAAAACGATCAAAAATCGTAAAATCCGATCAAAAACGAATTTTGGCATGGTAAAAACCCGATCAAAAACGAATTTTGGCGGTTTTTTCCGCTGCAAGTTATGCGCCTTTAAATTTTGAGGCTTACTGTAGAGAACGTTTCTTTTTTCGCCGAGTTTTTCGTAGAAAATCACTGAAAAAAGTGAGTTTTCAGTTTTCAGCCCGAAAATTTGAAAAATCGGAAAAAACCGTCGTTTCCGAAAGTCCTGCGCCTTTAAAAGTTGCGGATTACTGTAGCGATTTTTTTTTTCTGCGAACACAAGATTTGACGACAATTTGCAGATTTTCCGAGCCGACGTCGTCAGAATCTCGGGGGGCTTCGGAAGCCGAAAAAGAAAAGAGAGGATTAATTGCCTAATCTCGTCGATTCTCCCCCCGCCCTTTTTGCTTTTCGCTCCGTTTTCAACTAGATTCTTCTACTTTTTCTCTTATTTGCTCCCCCCTTTTTGCCATTTGCCCCCTCTCTTTTATTTGCTCATTTTCCAGTGCTCCGAGGCTGCTCTCAGGGCTCCATTTACTATGGAGCAGACCTTCCGGCAATTTTTCTCCGTTTTTTTCTTCTGATGATGATGATGTGAGGGAAGTTGCTCGGTGAGCTCTGCGAGTGCTCATTGAGCTATGACAAAAAAGTTAATTTTTGTAAATTTAATATTTTTTTTTTTCCGATTTTAATGAGTTTTCAATCAATTTTTTTCCAAAAAAAAAAAAAAATTCAAAACCGTTCAAATTTTCGCTATTTTTACTGCTCAATCCTCTGAAAATTTCAAGACTTAAAATTTTTTAAAAACTACTCACTGTTGACTTATCGCCACGTCACCAGACTACAAGCTACAGCACTTTGTGACTTGTTTCCATATTCGTTCCCCGCTCGTTGCTGCGAGAATAGAGAAAAGGATACAAAAAACATGAGTCAACACGTGAATACACATTGTCTCTTACTGTCTCCTCATTTCCCACACTATTTCCACCCTTTTTCTCTTCTCTCGCTTCGTTTTCTCTTTCTTTTTCTCTCTCTCCCGCTCCTGACACTCATCACCGTTCCACTAAAACTGCCCTTTTTCCGCGGTTTTCCAGCCGAAATTATCGATTTTTCGCGGCGCCTGCGGTTCATTTCCGTTTTCCTTTTTGTTGTTTTCCGCCGCAGCCCCGTATTATTTATCATTATTTTTATTATTTTCCGCCCCTTTGTTTTTGTTTTCTTCTCCTCCCGCGACGGAAAGCGAATCGAAATGGAAATGCGAATCGGAAATTGCGATTCGCAATTTCCCGTTTCGCTCGCGCTTTTTCGCCTTATCTGCCGACGAAAACTTGGACCGAAACCTGCCAGATTATTACATTTTTCAAGTTTCACATCGTTATCTATTCGTTTCGCGCTGAAAATTGCCTTTTTTAGCCGAAAAATTGCGAAAAAATGAACTTTTTCAAAAAAAAAGTCTGCAACTTGTCGTAACGGTGTTCGCACCACGGGCGCCTTACCTGACGACAGTTTCCGCGTTTTTCTTCCGGCGGCAACTCGAATTTCTCGCCTTTTGTCACCTGATTTTGTTTACTTTTCGCCGTCGCCTCATTTCCCTTCCTCACCCGAGTTGATATAGTTTTTCTCCTGTTTTCCCTTCCCGAGAGTTAGTCAGAGCAAAAATGAGCACCATATTTGCGCAAGCGCGAGCTGACTCATTCGTGTTTCGTCAGAAAAGAAGAAAACCGTGTGCCCCCGCCCAACCCAAAAAATAAGTCATATTTCGTTTCCCGAATAGTCTATCAGTCGTGACATATAGTTAAAACCGCCGGTTTCTTTATCAGCACCTGCAATTCGCCTGCAAAAACTCCCCTTCCGTTTCCAGTATGCTCCACGAGCCGAAAGAGCTTGGAGCAATGCGAGCCGCTCTGCAGTTGATCGGCTCTGTGATGCTGCCGCAGGACACATCGAACTGCTCGAATCGGCACGACACACCATCAGCACCAGAGTTTTTGAGTCGTGAGTCCACGTTTCCACCCTTCCGGCTATAAATCGGGGTGCTTCAGACCTGGAACCGTTCCAAACGGTGCTCCTCTCGATCGCGTCGGTCTCGACACTCGTCGTGCTCGCCGTGTCGCTCGTCCACTGGTTCTACGTGTACAAGTACGTGTCAATAGAGAAGCGACGCAACAAACTCTACTGGCTGATCGCTGTATTTCCGGCAAGTCCTCCGAAAAGTGCACAATTCTCAATAGAGCACACTTGCTTTCAGGTCGCCTGCACTTGCTCGTTCATCGCGATGTGTGTTCCGCGAACTGCCGTCATTTTGACGTGCATCGGAGTGTTGTACTATCTGATGTGCCTGTTCGTCATCGTCTCGCTGGCCCGACACCTTTTCGGCGGCCGCGAATCGTTTTCCACGTGTCTACAGTACGACGATCGGCCCATCGACTTCCGATCTCCGCCGTTTTGCTGTCTCATCCCGAAATTGCCGACCGCCAGGTCGACTGAGTGAGTTTTCACGGGGTATATTGCACTTTCACCTGAAAATCAGCAAATTCACGCGTTTTTAAGCGAAAAAAAATATTTTTCTAGGTGGAATTACACTATTTCAGTCGAAAATCGCTCGAAAAATGTGAAACTTAACAACAAACTGTCAAAATCTGAAATTTTGATTTTTCCGGTGTTAGCAGCAACAAAGTTACGGTTTACTTTCAAAATTTGTTTTAAAAACGCACTTTTCGCTGCTGAAAACTCATAAAAACAGCAGAAAACCGCTGAAAACCGCTGAAAACCGCAAAAAATATTCATCATTGGGAAACTTACTGTGCGAATTCCCGTTGCGGTGTTTGCGTACCAATGCACCTGACTTCACGACAGTTGCAAGTTTTCCGCCTAGAATTCGCTGAAAATCGCTTAAAATCGCATTTTTTTGCAGAAGGAACATCCGGCGACTCGAATGGTGTGTGCTCCAGGCGCCCATCGTTCGCTCCATCATCATCTTCCTCGACGTCGTGGCGGTGGCGGAGATGCGCGAAGACGCGACGCCATTCATACGATATTCGGACATGGCGTCGCTCTGCTCTCTTCTTCTCGCCATTTTCGGCGTTCACACGCTGGCTCGAGTCACTTCTGTAAGCTTCAAAATGTCTGAAACCCCGGAAAAAACCCGAATATTCTTTCTCAGAACAAGCTGTCGGCCTACTGCTTCATGTCAATGTTCCGGCTCGTCGACATCTCGCTGCTCTTTTTCTCGGCTCAACAGCCGATGCTCTTCCAAAATGTACTCCTCCGCTTCAATTTGATCTCGTGCGGTCCGCTGTTGAACGCGCAGGAGAACGCCTATTGTAGGACCGGAGAATTCGGTGAAAATCCGCTGAAAATCGATATTTTCAGTCGTGTGCAACTTCATTATCACGTGCGAAATGCTCTTGCTCAGCGCTCTTGCCACGTGGCTGCTCGCGCCACGTCACAACGCCATGTTCGACGCGTACCGCCCGTCGATGGCGCTCTCCGAGACGACCGTTTCGCTCAACGACACCGAGCAGTCGATAATCGATAATGATTGAAAACCGCTTCTCTTTTCATGTTCCATAGCTAAATTCTCCGGGTCTTTCGCTGTTTTATGGGTCTTGACACGATCTAGTCGCGCTTCGCTTTTTTTTTCCCGCCTGATGTGCATATTATTCACTAATTTTCCCAATTTTTCCCCAGCTTCTTGTTACTTTTTGCTTGTTTTATCTTTTTTTTTGGAATTTTGATTAGTTTGTACATAATCTTGTGAATTTTCAATGATTTTCCTGTAGAATTACGAATAAACGCTTTAAAATTCAACGAGAACCGCGAAAAACTGCCGAAACCAGGGAGAAAACGATGAAAAATGGGGGAGTTTCATCGAGAAACGACACGCACGTCTGCGTCTCCACGAGAATTTGAACTGCCGCGCGTTGAGTTTAAAGGCGCAGCCACTTTGCCGGCCGGCGGGTCTCGCAGCGAACTCGCTTCTTTGCAGCCTTCTCAATGGAATCCTAAAATTTTTTACGTTTCTTTTCGCTGTTTTTCGATGATTTCTAGCTGAAATTTCGTCAAATTTTCTAGATTTCTGTTACTGAAAAATTCTCCGTTGGATTCTGAACTGATTAATGTAAATTATCGCCTATTTTGACCGAATGTGGTTGATTTTCACTCAAAACTTTTTTCGAAATTGTGAAAAAAGCGAATTTCATGTTTCTTTTGGCTCCTTTTTTAAAATTTCATTTTGAGACTGAATGCTTTCCGCTAATGATTCTTTGTTTTTCTTTAATTTTCAAAACTTTCGCAACCTTTCATTTTTCAGATGACTAAGGGTACTCAGGCTTTCGGAAAAAAGCACGTCAAGTCCCACACGCTTTGCAAGCGTTGCGGACGCTCGTCTTTCCACATTCAAAAGAAGCGCTGCGCTTCGTGCGGATACCCAGACGCCAAGAAGAGAACCTACAACTGGGGAGCCAAGTCCATCCGTAGACGCACGACCGGAACCGGCCGCACTCGCCATCTGAGAGACGTCAACAGACGCTTCAGGTAATTTTTTTCTTGAAACTAGGAAAAAACATTCGGTTGGCGTATGTAAGAATAAGCCCAACCTAAGCTTGAATTAAATGAAGAATCTTCGCATAAGTATTACGAAGTTGTGAGATAAGCTAACTTTACTTTATTTCTTCAGTAAAGATCCTAGCGAGTCAGTTTTAGAACATGTAAATTTATCAAAAATTACTTTTTAGCACAAAGTCTGCTTTTTCAGAAATGGATTCCGCGAGGGAACTACCCCGAAGCCGCGCGCTCAAGTCACCAACTAAATGTTGCTGTTAATTGTTGACAATAAAAAGTCTTCGTTTTACGTTAAAACCTGTTCGTATTTCTGAAAATTAGGAACATTAGAAGAAATCAGAGAAAAAGGAAACTGTGAAGCTCAATAATTTATTCAAAGAAGATATGATATCGATGTGTTTCACTTAAAATTGTCTTCTATATCTGTGGTCCCGAAGTTCCGCAGACCAGTCTCCAAGATCGATGACATGCAGGACATCGGAAAGTTGAATGTTGTCCGTCGACAGGTGTACCAATTCCTGGAAGCATTCAGAATTGAGAAGGCTCAGAAGACAGGTAGCAATATACCATTATAGAGGAAACGAGAAGAGTCATCTGCGCCAACCGAACTCCCAGCTGTTCATCGGGAAGATTGATGCAAGAGCCGAGAAGTCCCAGATAGTAGTCCCTGGTCTCCATGAGAATCTTTTCAGTCTTCGGAGTGACGTGCGGCACCGAATCCGCCAGAATCACCATCACCGCGCCGACCATCCTCTCCTCATCATTCAAATCCAGACGCCTCAACGGCTCCACCAAATTCTCAAGACTTTTCTGCGACACTCCGGTATAGCTGCAATCCATCGATTTTATTAACACTTCCACACACACGTACTCTACGTACTCGACCCTGATGCCCGGTTTGCCTTCGGTCCTGGGCATCTCGTTGAAGTCGGCCGGATGGTAGGTTCCGTTCGAATAGCAGACACCATTACAGCCCGCCTTCGCACTCCACGTCGAGCACAGCCACCAGTAGAAGGCGGCGAAGCGCGATTTGGCGATCTTCATCTTATCCTCCTCGCACACGTCCTCAAGCTGCTCGATCGACTTCAGAATGTCGGCGTAGAGGACGAAGCCGCGTCGGAAGTCCGCGACGACGTCGGCCAACGTGGCGATTCGCTCGGCGGTCGGCGTCAGCGGCGTTCGTGGCGAGACCACTTTGGTGTTGTAGAAGGCGAAGCGGAAGTCGTAGGAGCCCGGATAGGAGACCGTCCACGTGTCTTCCGGATCGGTGCGCGCGTACACCGCGCGGAGGTTCCCAAGGATCGCCTCCTTCCGCGCATCGATCGGCACTTCGGACGTCGACGAGAGCGATGACGTCGAGCACGACGGCGATATCGACTTCTGCACGGTCTTCGGAAGAATCGACGACAGATTGACGGTCTGCGTGCCGATGGTGGCGGTGTCGGGAAGCGCCTCCTCGTCCCACTCGGGATCCTCGACGGTGTCGCCCTGCACGGCGCGCGGATTCATGCCGACCGTCAAACATCGCGACAGTCGACACGATCGGCACGCGTTCCGCTGCTCTTTGGCCACGAGACACTTGCCGCCGTGACGACACGCGTACGTGCGATTCTTCCAGATGCTGCGACGGAAGAAGCCCTTGCAGCCGTTGCACGCGTTCACTCCGTAGTGCTTCCCGAGCGCCTGCAAACGATTGCGAATTGCGAGGAAGTGGCCTAGAAAACCACTCGAAAAGATTGCTAGGCCACCCAAAACTCCCATGGCGCCTTCAAAAGATCAACGACAAACACGTTTCCCCCCGACCCGACCCCAACTGAACCCGATCATAGGCTGATCTTTGGAATAGGAGCGTCGGAATCGGAATCGGAATCGGAATCGACAAAGACGAAGATAAGATTATGATCGGGTTGTACCGCGGCGTACGTGAGTATACCCCCCTTCCCAGAGATATCAAACCTACCACATCTCCGCACACAACGCAGACGAGCGATTTGCGATTGTGGTGGTGATGGTGGTGATGATGGTGTGGAGGTACTGTCGTCGTCGCAGACGACGAAGACGAAGAAGGCGTCGGCGACGACGACGATGTGGAGGCCGTCGACGAGCTGATCGACTCCACAATCATTCTTCTGGAATTTGAGAGGTTGCAAAAGTGTAACTCGGCTCGGAATCGCGAAAATCGGTCAAGTTGGGATATTTTTGGAATCCTCATGAAATTTCCCATCGATTGGTCATAGTTTCGAAATGTGAAAATTGACCTAGAAAAAGTTGAGCCGGCGCGAGCCGATAACTTGGCTCAAAATCGCTCAAAACACTCAAGTTGGGATATTTTTGAAATCCTCATGAAAAGTTACACATTCTGGTAACACTTTCGAAACTGTGCAGTCCAAGATGACAAAGTTATGAAGGAGAAAAGATGCACATCAAAAAAAAAAAAACCGGAAACGCGCACACAACTTTGGCTCATTGACGTCAACATTTTCGGTTTCGCAAAATGAATAGAGGGTATTAGAAGGGGGGTTAAGAGGGGGAAAGCAAAAAAAAGAAGAAGAAGAAGAGACACCTGACGATCTTCTGATTCTTGTTTACGACGCGAAACTCTCGTGGGAACAGAATGCTCGGCTCCGCGAGCTCGCCAGACGACGCGTTTCAAGCGGTCAGAATAAGACTAGACGATAGTTGGACGACGTCGTCGTCATGGAGACGCGCCTCTCGCAAAGTGCAACAGCGCACACTTGGCAGTGAAAACCCCCGCTGAATGGGTTAAGTGAGCTTCGATCTTTTGGTTTTGTCTCCCCTTTAACTGATAAGCCGTGTGTGTGTGCTATACTAGAGTGTGGTGTCGTTTTCATTTCGAAACTGGGCGAAGAGTGTGTGGAATGTGCGCTCCAATGCGAATCGTTTTGGTGTCGTGTCGTGTCGTGTCGGTTGCGCAGCGAAGATTCTAATCTTCGCGCGTGCGAGAGGACACTGACTTTTCGGGTGCCACGTCATGCCACGTCACACGTCATCATGGAAGAGAGAGAGGGAAGAGCAAAAGTGTATAGGAGGAGAAGAGGAGAGCACACTAGAAACGGAATTCATTGGAAAAAGGAGAAGGCGGAGGGGAAAGAGAGGGAGAGAGAGAGAGAGAGAGAGAGAGAAAGAGGCGACAATAATCGGACTGTTTGATCGGCGAGGGCAAAAGAGGCGGAGGAGGAGGACGAGAATGAGGTGGAAACGGGCAGAGTGTCATGCATGCAGAGATTCCCCCCCCCCCCCCCCCCCCCCCCCAATTGAGATCAAAAGATCAAATCGACCCTCTTTCTTGTTGCGAACGAACGGTCGAGGACAGACGAGAATAGAGGAGAGGTTCCATTGGAATCAAGGCGAAGACCGTGAAGACAGAGTGAGAAGAGAAAAGGTGGTTGAGAAAGAGAGAGAGAGAGAGAGAGAGAGAGAGAGAGAGAGAGAGAGAGAGAGAGAGAGAGAGAGAGAGAGAGAGAGAGAGAGAGAGAGAGAGAGAGAGAGAGAGAGAGAGAGAGAGAGAGAGAGAGAGAGAGAGAGAGAGAGAGAGAAAAAGTGATCTACTGATCTGCCGGAATTGCGATGCAGCTGTTAGGAGAGAGAGAGAGAGAGAGAGAGAGAGAGAGAGAGAGAGGAATGGACTTAGAAGGTTAGATTTGGACTTGGACTTGGACTTGGACTCTGGGATTGACTATCGCCTTCACATTGACTATGAATGCGAATTGACCATGACTTTGCGAGCGACTATAACTTCACTATGGCTAGAACTTTGACTTTGACATTGACTTCGGGGTTGACTATCACTATGACTAACACTTCGACGACAGGTGTTATTCTTTGGCGACCACTTTGACTATCCATTCCAAGTTTAGCTAAAGCTTTGCTGACTTTGACTTTGACTATGACGGTCAAAATGACTGTGAGTTTTAGGTTTTTCTCTTGGTCTGACTATCCTTTTGACTCTAACCTTGACTAATCTGGCTAAAAGTCTGACTCTTACTCTGATTTGCACTATTTTCCACGAAGAAGACTCGGCAAAGTCTTGTATCCGAGTGCCACGTCACAAAATGATCATAATAATGACGTGGCACTCTCTGATCCCTATGACTGACCAGCGCCAAGAAAGAAGAGAAAACAACAAGTCTAGAGGAGGGGGGAAGGGGGGGGGGGTGACTCAATTCCTTTTTTATACGGAAAATAGGGGGGCTTTGGTCTCGATGAGCCTAAGCCGAAGAGAAGGAAAACTACCGTAATCCTTGCCCCGAGACTCCGCCCCCAACACTTTTTGACTTTGATCTTCCCATCTCATTGTCCGTTCCGAAAACCGATTGGGGAGAAGAGAAGGGGGGTAAATAATTAGTGGTGTTTACATTTGGGGAGGGAAAGGGGGGGGGGGTATTCAAAATATATAGTTAGGAAGGGGAGAGGAAGAGAAAGAAAACGTGGAAGAAAGAGAAAGACGGTTCAAGAAAGAGAAAGAGAGTTCAAGAAACAGAAAGAGAAACAGAAAGAGAGATGGAAAAAAGAAAGGAAGAAACAGAAGGAGAGTCCGAGAAAGAGAAAGACAGTCCAAGAAAGAGAAAGAGAGTTCAAGAAAGAGAAAGAGAAAGAGAGTCCGAGAAAGAGAAAGATCAACCAGGTCGTCTTCAGTTTCGTCTCCCCTCCCAACGCCCCACGTACACAATTCGATCCGATTGGTCGTTGTGTGATCATTTGAGTGTTTGATCTACCCTCCTTGTGTCTTCTCTATCTTCTTTCATCAGACACTGCATGACTAGGCGACAAGTTTACGATTCTATTGATCTCTTTTTCTCTTTCTTGAACTCTCTTTCTCTTTCTCGGACTCTTTTTCTCTTTCTCAACACTGACCCATTCTTCCTCTTTTTTATGTTTGTCCGAGAAACGACGCGATGGTGGGGGGGTACTCTTGAGAGTTTATAAATAACTGGTTACCCAAAATAAACTTGTGCAAACTTGACCTAGTTTAGGTTTTCTTCATCCATTCACTTCCGTTTTTTGTTCGCACAGTTTTGCACGACGGAAATAGATTTGACGCGTAGCGATTACGGTAGATCGCCAGCACCAAAAGGGGTGTCAACCCGGGTTACGGTAGTCGCCGAGCGCCTTTGATCTTGTGCTCACCTGATTAGTTGCCATACACTCCAAACAGAGCTGGAGACCAGGAGACAGCTGAATACTGCTCTGAGGCCGCGCCTCTCTTGTTGACGTCATGGAGCGAGTAAAAGAGCCGGGAGAGAGCACAAGAGACCAGGCTAGAGGCGCGAGACGAGAGTCAAAGAGCAAGCGGCCGAGAGCAAGAGGCAAGAGCAATCATAATAATATAAAGTGTCATAGGGAGCGAGTTTGGACTTTTGAACTATGACTTTCTCCTTAACTAGGTCAAGTCAGGGTCAACGTGACTTTGACTATAACATTGACTATGACTGTGAAAGTTTGACTGTAAGAATGACTAGGCTTAACTTTGACTATGACGATAACTTTGACTTTAATCTTGACTATGACTCTGACTTCCATTATGAGTCCGACTTTGACTATAACTGTGACTCTAACTCTGACTTTGACTATAACATTGACTATAACATTGACTATAACTGTGAACCTTGCTGAAAGTTTGACTGTAAGAATGACTAGGCTTTTAACTTCGACTTTAACCTTGACTATGACTCTGACTTTCACTCTGAGTCAGAATTTGACTATAACTGTGACTCTAACTCTGACTATGACTCTAACTTTGACTATAAAGTTGACTACGACTGTGAACCTCGTTAAAAGTTTGACTGTGAGAATGACTAGGCTTTTAACTTTGGCTTGAACTTTGACTATGCTTTGACTTTCACTGTGAGTCCAACTTTGACTATAACTGTGACTCTAACTTTGACTATGACTCTAAACTTGACTATGATGATAACTTTGGCATTAACTGCACCACTTTGACTCTGACCATAAATTTGACTTTAACATTGACTCTGACTTGCACTATGACTACGATCACTGCCTGCCTCAGATGCATAACATTGCAAAGTGTGACATCTCGAGGGGATGGTGGACTTTTGAACTGCTCTCACCGCGGTTCGAAAAGGAGAGCGATGCGAGTGGGGGAGCTCGCGGAGCCCACACTATTTGTGCTCCGACTGTCTGTGCAAACTGAACTTCTTATTCTCTTCGAGAACCGTGGAAAATGGAAGAAAAAGGAGAGGGGGTGAAGAAGTTTTTGAACTTTTTCAAACCCGTCTCTCTCCTATTGTCTGTCTGTCTGTCTAGAGGAGTACAAGAGGGGGGGGGGGGTCCAAATCGACCAAGTAGTACCTAATATTGACTGTGTCGAGTTGGAAATGGAAAAGGAAGAGGGGGTGATGCGCATGAACAGGTTGGCATCATCACATGAGATGAACGCGGAACAGATGATCGCAGCGAGCGGAGCGTGAAAAAAAGATGGGAAGATCAAACTAGACTGACAGGGTTACGGTAGTTTGGAAGAGATGGCCTAGAATCCGACTGGTCAGTTGTTCGGCACGTGGTCTAGAATACGACAAAAGCATTATCACCTGGAAAACTTGCAAATCTATCGCTAAGTTAGCGTGGCCTAGAATCCGACACGATGGATTTCTAGTCCCCCCCCCCCCCATTGACCTTTCAATTTTAAACTTAGCGACCGTGGCCTAGGATCCGACAAACGGCCAACCAGAGTGTTTTGAGACTCATTTCGCTGTTCTGAGAGTCAAAATAGTCCAAAGTCAACGAAAAGTGCAAAATCACAGCTGGCCTAGAATCCGACAAAAAGATGAATTTGGGATTCTAGTCCCCCCCCCCCCCCCCCCCCCGTTTCACTTTCATCACCGCCCACACGAAAACCGTCTTTGAGCAGCTGAGCTAGCTCACGCGGCGATGTGCTCACCGGGCTCCGCGAGCAGCTCTCTTCTCGGAGCACATATTTTGCATAGAGCAAAAGAGAGAAATGCTCCCGATGAACTTGGTTTTGTGCATGCGACTAAGGAGAGGGGGTCATTGAGATGAAAGAAGTGAGCGGGTGATCAAAAACCTGACGAATCGGCCAGACAGCCACGAAAATATGCGAAAATAGGAGAGAGGGGGGGGGATAGAACGGAAAATAGAAAATAGAAAAAAGGAAAAGAAGTTTGGAGCCGTGGGAAAGTGAGAAAGTGAGATTGTCCGGCTAAACTTGTTGTTGGTTGAAGAATGATGGAAGAAGTAGGTCAAAAGATCGGAAGATCGATGGGGTGGAAGGATTGGTACAAAAGTGATGGCAACTAGGGAGGGGGAGAGTTGCACGAGTGTGAATACGTACATGTACATGCATATAGGAAATAGTGTGTGTGTGTGTGTTTGTGTGTCCTCAGTGCACATTGCCCTCTCTTCTCCTATTCCTCTCTTTCCTATGAGAGAAAGAGAGAGAGAGAGAGAGAGAGAGAGAGAGAGAGAGAAAGAGAGAGAGTGTATGTGTATGGTGAGGCAGGGGGGCGGTGAACTCGATGAACCTCCTCCGCCTCCTCCTACTAGGGAAGCGGGAAGCAAACTAGAGACACCAGGGGGGGAAAGAAGACTTGCTCCGTGAGAGCACAAGAGCAAGAAAGCGAAGAGCATGGGAAATGGGAAAACGGGGAAGATCTTTGGAAGAAAACAGGGTTTCCGCTTTTGAGCTACATGTACAAGTGCAATTGTGTGGGTCGTTTCCGGTATCATCGTCGGTGTCATTCTAATATCACCATCATTAGCGAGAAATGATGGAGGAAGAAAAAAGGAGAGGAAATGGGAGAAGGAGGAAAAGGAAAGATGGAAAACAGATTAGATTGTGGTTTGGTTTGGTCGCCGGCACGGAATGGATGAGGTAGAAGATTCATTTTGCAGGCTTTTTGAGCCTATTATGGCTTGGACGATTATAGTCCGGCCTAGGAAGATTAATGGGTCTATCTGATAGACTAGGGCTCAATGTAGTTGACAGTTTTGGTTCGACGGGCTTAGCTTAGGCCAAAGAAAGGCCAATAGTTATAAATTGGGAAGATTGAAGTTCAGATGTTTGAACTTGTTACACTTTGGGCCTTAATGGACAGATTGGCGTTAAAGATGATTATTAGGCCTTAAGAAGGCTAACATTGAGAGGAAGTTGAAGAGAAACTGAGTCACGAAGGCTTACAATGTTCAGGACTAACATGAGGTAGTCTAGGACTAAGTCCAGATTGTTCAGGCCTAAGTTTCAGGACCAACTCTAAGTAGTTTAAGCTTAAGTTCAATAAGTTCAAGCCTGAGTTTAGGTATTTCAGGCCTAAGTTCAGGAATTTATTTCAGGCCTAACTCCAGGTAGTTAAAACCCAGGTTCAGGTGATTCAGGCCTAAGTGTGAAGGCATTGGACTGAAGTAAGGCGGATTTCAGGCCTCTGGCCTATGTATTTGAACTCAAGAAGGACTATCGGTGAGTTGACGGGAAAACAAACGCTCATCAGGCTAATCTAGGTCAGCTCAGGGTTTGTAATTTAGGCCTAGAATTGAGTCAATCTCACTTTTTGACTACCACTACTACCACCACTCATCCCTTCCTTTCCTTTCCTTTTTCATTCTCTCTCTCTCTTTCTCTATCTCTCTCCCTCTCTCTCTTCTCTATATCGCCATTCGACTGATTCCAAAAAAGGATTAGACCCCCCCCCCCCTTCCTGTAACTATGTGATGACGTCTTCAGTGGTTCGGATAAAGAAGAAATGGCCTATTGAAGAGTCCAAAAACCAGTCAGGAACTGGTAAAATTTGAGGGGGAATACGAAAACGTGATCGGAATGAACTCTGGGAAAAGAGAAAAGGCGATGGGGAAAGAGAAAAACGGAAGGAACGGCCGAACAGCAGAGAGAGAGAGACACTCGAAGAATAGAAGTTGAACTTTGATTCGAATGATACTCAGGAGAAGAGAGGAGGGGAGATGGTCAAATCGAAAAGATAATGACATGCACATATCAAACACTAAAAACCCATCGAAAACATTGCTTTTGTGCTGTTTTCCTGTTTCGTTTCTCATTTTGAAACGAAGAGCAAACAGAAAGAGAGAGAGAGAGAGAGAGAGAGAGAGAGAGAGAGAGAGAGAGAGAGAGAGAGTGAGAGAGAGAGAGAGAGAGAGAGAGAGAGAGAGAGAGAGAGAGAGAGAGAGAGTGAGAGAGAGAGAGAGAGAGAGAGAGAGAGAGAGAGAGAGAGAGAAAGAGAGAGAAAAAGAGTTTGGTTCAATGATGTTCTTCCCTGCCCAGAGATCAGAGATACGAAAGAAGAGTAGGAAGTGTCTGGAGGATTGATGGGGATCAAAGTCCAAGGGGGAGATGACTGGGTTACGGTACTTTCTGGATCGACTTCTAGACTATGAAGAAACATTCTAGAACTCTGCATTTCGTGCCACCTCGAAGGTCTTTGAAGTATAAAAAGTGGTTTTTGATGTTTTTTTTCTGTTTTTCAGAGAGGGGAGACGAACAGGAAGTCTGTTTTGATGTGGGGCGGAGATCAATGGGATTGGAGGGGGATAACTTTTAGGTACAAGGTTTCGGAGTTGTTTTCACACGATTTTCTGATAGTTCTGACTGCGAGGAATCGATTGATATCCCAACTTGACTGTTTTAGACTTGGGAGCAGGATATAGGTTGTTGAACTTTGCAGGCCTTTATCCTTTTGCTCCCAAGTCTAAACCAGTCGAGTTGGGATATCAATCGAATCCTTACAGTTTGATCTACCAGAAAATATGACTGAAAACATTAACACCATGGAAACTGAGCAATGGAAGTGCGCTCTACTGAAAACACTTGCTAACTGACACAATTTTGCAAGACTACGTATATTTGGACTCGTTTTTGAACTTTGCCTGAACTCTCCCAGTCAATAGTCAGTTCTCTTTTTGGAATTTAATGGATTTTTTTTTGAATATAAAATTTGAGAAAATGCGCTCTATTGAACTTATTTTCCGGTCTGAAAATACGATTCAATAGGTGGTTAACCTGAAGTTCAAACTTTGACAGGGCATAACTCGAAAACTAGAGTAGTTACAAAAAAGTTGTCAACTACAAAAGCGTGCGAAATTTGACGCTGACCAAGTTTGTAGTTGATAACTTTCTCATAACTTTGCTAATTTCCGATATATCGCGGTTTGAAGTTTACACGCTAAAGGGGGTCCGATATGGATTACGGTAAGCGCAAAATAGTCAGGTATCAAGCTAGGAATTCCGAAAGCCACGTGTCAAACTTGAACTAGAGAAGAATCAGAGTGCAGACGGAAGAAAGTGATCGAATAGAGTGCATGGCTGCGGACCAAAATAACAAAACCATTTGCACTGATTGCGCTAATCACTAGTGTCACTAATCCACTTTTCACTCGAATCCACACATCGAAAATCCGTTCCCAGGAACATCAAGGTTCTCGGAAGGAGGAGAAGAAAAGTGCACTTTGAAATCAGAAAAATTGATAGAGAGAGAGAGAGAGAAAGAGAGAAAGAGTTGTGGTTTGATGACAAAACGGGTTCAAAACTCAACTCTCTCTCTCTCTCTCTCTTTCACTTTTTTCACTCCTCGCCACCCGATCATTTGGCTCAAAGTCCAATGCTATCAGAGGGTTGGAAGGGTTGTGCATGTGTTTTGCTCGATTTACAGAGCGACTCAAGTCATAGTCATTGCCAGTTTCAGATCGAAACTTTTCGAGACTGACCAGACCAAAACACACGTGGCGGCTCTTAGAAAGACCATAAGAAGTGTGGGTTAAGTGGTGCTTTTCTTTGTCCTTCCATTGTCGGTTTTTCGGTGTGAGACGGAGATCGATGGGTTTTTGCCGGGGCATAACTTTTGAGAGAATGGTTATCGAGCTGTTTTCACATGTTTTGCTGGTAGATCTGACTGCGAGGAATCGATTGATATCCCAACTTGACTGTTTTCGACTTGGGAGCATTGAGCTACAGGGAATTGAACTTTAAAAGGGCGTATCTCAGCGGGCGTGAATTTAAAATGGTCAAGTTGGGATATCAATCGATTCCTTGCAATGAAAACTATCAGAAAAAGTTATGTAGATAGGTCTAGAAATTGTTTGATGAGTCAAAATGTGAGTCAAAATGGGTTCTACACAGTGATCCCGAGGAATCTCTACACTTCTCGGCATAACTTCTCATTTTGAACTTCCAGACTAGTTTGCATAGTCTAAAATGATAGATCTGATTGTGAGGATTCGATTGATATCCCAACTTGAGTGTTTTAAACCAATATTCGTCGAGATACAGCAGTTCGCAGTTCAATCCACTGTATCTCCTCGTATATGAGTCTAAAACAGTCAGGTTGGGGTATCAATCGAATCCTTACAACTTGAACTACCAGGAAAAACTATAAAAATAGACATTGGAACTCGTTGCTCAAAGATATAGGGGTTTGCAGAGTCGTGAGTCGAATGGATCTCGATGATCCTTCCGGATTAGGAAGCACTTCTCACTTCTTAGGAAATAGATTTCAAATCCGATACGCGGCAGTGTTAATCTTGGTATTCAATCATGAAATGGAAAGAAAATGAGGGGTACGCGCGCGCGCGCTGGAGAACAAAGTCCAAAGTACTGGTGATAGCTTGAAAAGCTACCGTAACCCTGAACGACACTCCTTAAGAATCGGATAGATCACAGAACGGAGAACCGTTGCACGTGGGAGAACGAAAATGCAGTTTTGCATCATCGCTGGACTTTCTCAACATCATCATCTTCTTCTTCTTCTTTGGAATCGGATTCGTCGCGCTTGATGACGTCATCGAAAAGTGTACGATCGGAAAAGGGAAGGCGAGACACGTTTTGGACGGGTGGTAGATCAAACATGGACGAGACGAGGCAGAGAACAAAGGGATCGAAAACGGTTCGAGAGGGGAGGAACTTTGAGGGTTCGACCCGGCCTAGGCCTAAAACTGAATGCTGGCCGATGTTGGGGTTTCTAGGCCGTCTATACAAATTTTCAGGTTATCAAAAGACCTTGAAACTTTGCAGAAAGTCCTAAAACGCCTGGATTGTCTGACTGGACTTAAAGCAGTAGGATGGAGATGAGCCTGGAAGTGGGAGAAAACGTCAGAGGATATGAACATATGATGGCCGACGTTGGGGTTTCTAGGCCATCTATATAAACTATTAGATTATGAAATGCCCTGGGAAATGTTGAAACATTGTACAAAGGCCTAGGCCTAACACTAACACTGAATGCTGGCCTAGAGTCTGAATGATGTTTCTAGGCCATCGTACTTGACGCATCCCGATTCCAGGCCAAGACCGTGAAGAATATGAGAAACCTGAAACTTGTGTAGGATGGGTTTTCTAGGCCATCGAACTTGAACCGCCCATTTCCTTCCCCGTGAACATTGCTCCAACCAACACGAACAACCGTAGTTCCAGTGATGGCCGATGTTGAGGTTTCTAGGCCACCTGTCTCGATTCCCAGGCCATCAAAAGCACTCTCGAGACGACTCCCACACATTATACTTTCCAACAATTTTCCGACAGAAAATAGTCGTTCCCACCACTAGTCTCTTCCCTTTTTAAACCCCCCCCCCCCTTAGTGTGTCCCAGTCAGTATTTTCTCTTCTCGATGAACTCGTCGTTGGCTCTTCCGCTCGTCGCGCTCGTCGCTCTTCTTCTGCTCGTCTCGTCGATCGAGGCCGGCGACGATGCGGCTCCGGCCGTGCCGGACCTCGGCTCCATCTTCGGCGGCATCAGCGGGCTCATCACAAGCATCGGAGACATCGCCGGCGGAAAGGGAAAGAAATGAGTGCTCTCTCTCTGTGTTCGAACTTCACTTCATTCTCAATAAATAATCTGACTACTATGTAATTGCACTCGTGGCCTTGTTTTACCAACCTACAGTAACCATTCAACGAAAGAGGAAAAGTTCGCTAGAGCGATGTTCATCAGGCGTGACAATGAGCAGAGGGGACTAACTACCTAACCAAACTATCCGGTGGCCTAGGAAACCCCCCATCATCGGCCACCATTCAGTTTTGGGCCCCCCTAGGCAGTTTGTCCATGTTAAAGACTCGTGACCTAGTTATCATTCCTCCGATCTACAGTAACCTTTCAGCAATGAAATGGGTAACAAAACAATCAAAAAGTGAAGAGAAGAAGTCATTTCGGAAAAGCCATTTCACTCGTCATAACCACTCGATTGCTCGTTTTCATTTTACTGCCCATATTTGTTTCCATTTAAAAGGGGGGCCTTCTTCAATTCATCATCCATCACTTTTTGAAATCGGAAAATGAGTGGTTCGACGGCTGCTTTCTTGGTTTTCACCTCCACGCTTCTCGCTATTCCCACAATCCGTGTGGCGGCCGAAGGTGAGGGTTTCTAGGCCAGCGTTCTGGAGTTCTAGTCCGCACTGCGAACACCTTGAACAGTCAGGCCACCAACCCGGATTCCTAGGCCATCATTTCCAGACTGCTGCCCTTACCCATCAGCAACATTACTGAACACGGCGAACGTCACATTCACCAACTTTGTGTGCTCCGAACCGATCCGATTCGCGTGCTACAACATGGTCGGCGGCGCCTTCAAAACAATCGCCGCCGTCGGAAACCCGCGCGACGTCGCCAACATCGAGAAGAACATTGTGGTCGGGCAACGCCTTCTTCTTCTTCTGAAGACGTCACCTTGCTCCAATCGGCTCGTTTTCAGAGCGCCATCAACGGCACGGGTTACGCGGTGGATGTGACAATCGTGTGCGATCGGAAGGAGAAGAAGTGGCACGCCGAGGGTCAGAAGACGTTGTACGAGGAGTTCCAGTGCGCTTATCAACTCTCGACCGGGACATGGGTCGTCGCCGGATAATTGGTTGTGATAATTGAAATGAAGTTCAATCATCTAGAGTTTGGATTCAACTACTTTGAACTGTAGATATGTATCCGAGAAGCTCTCTTGAATTGTCTAGGGCTAACACTGAGTGATGGCCGATGGGGGTTTCTAGGCCACCGGATGGTTTGGTTAGTTAGCCCCCTCTGCTCATTGTCACGCTTGATGAACATCGCTCTAGCGAACTTTTGGTTACTGTAGGTTGGTAAAACTAGGCCACGAGTGCAGTTAGTAGTCAGATTATTTATTGAAAGAGGATGTGAAGTTCGAAGCACCACAAGCACACAGAGAGAGAGCACTCATTTCTTTCCCTTTCCGCCGGCGATGTTAGGTAGTTAGTCCCCTCTGCTCATTGTCACGCCTGATGAACATCGCTCTAGCGAACTTTTCCTCTTTCGTTGAATGGTTACTGTAGGTTGGTAAAACAAGGCCACGAGTGCAATTACATAGTAGTCAGATTATTTATTGAGAATGAAGTGAAGTTCGAACACAGAGAGAGAGCACTCATTTCTTTCCCTTTCCGCCGGCGATGTCTCCGATGCTTGTGATGAGCCCGCTGATGCCGCCGAAGATGGAGCCGAGGTCCGGCACGGCCGGAGCCGCATCGTCGCCGGCCTCGATCGACGAGACGAGCAGAAGAAGAGCGACGAGCGCGACGAGCGGAAGAGCCAACGACGAGTTCATCGAGAAGAGAAAATACTGACTGGGACACACTAAGGGGGGGGGGGGTTTAAAAAGGGAAGAGACTAGTGGTGGGAACGACTATTTTCTGTCGGAAAATTGTTGGAAAGTATAATGTGTGGGAGTCGTCTCGAGAGTGCTTTTGATGGCCTGGGAATCGAGACAGGTGGCCTAGAAACCTCAACATCGGTCATCACTGGAACTACGGCTGTTGGTGTTCATTGGAGCAATGTTCACGGGGAAGGAAATGGGCGGTTTAAGTTCGATGGCCTAGAAACCGCACCACCATACCGTAAACCCATCTCTTGCCCTTTGAATCAAAGTTGACTATGAGTAACTTGTCACTCTGCCAAATGTCAAACTTTCTCTCACAAAGTGACATCAACTATTTGAAGTTTGAAGTGAAGTGTGCTATCAGTGTTATCAGACGAGACTATAAATCAAGACTGAAACTCGTCGGCGCTTTCCAACCAGCAAACTATGCCTCGACTCATCGCTTTTCTAGGTCTATTCCTGGTTTTGTGTAAGTCGCCCCAAAAGGGGTTGGCTATGGGATTACGGTACCTCCTTCAGTTTCCCCGACGCTATCGGTTAGTGATCGACGATGCGGTTCGAACATGTCACGCATTTGGCTGGACGTGGTGTTCGTCATCGACACTTCCAAATCGATGAACATGTACCGCGTGTACGAGACGATACAAGCGTTGTTCGATCCGCAAGTGCAAATCGGCACCGGCTACTCGGATCCGCGCAGCACACGCGTCGGCTTCATCACCTACAACTGGAACGCCACCGACGTGGCCGACTTCTACAAGTTGCAGAGTTGGAACGAGTTGAGCAGTCAGATACAACGACTCAAAGTCACGCCGCTCTCCAACGTCGTTTATAGCTATTTGGATGTGTGAGTCGAGGGCCGCGACGCGACCGCAACGCGTCTCTTCTTGTTGCTCTTGCAGTGGACTCAACTCGGCGATTCAAATGATCAACAAGACGGGCGGATTCCGTGACAACTATCGAAAGATGGTGGTGGTGTTCACGTCGAACTATGGACACTACCGCGCGCAGCCGTCGGACCTCGCGCGCTACCTCAAATCGATCGGTACCACCGTCGTCACCGTCAACACGGGATCCTCGAAGTCGGTGTCCGACTCGCTGAAAAACATCGCCGACTTGCAGATGAACTTTGCGATGACCGACGGCAACACTACTCAGGAGCTAGCCAAAGCGATGATCGATAGTAGGTCACAGTCACGTTTTCGCTATGGCGCGAAAATTTTTCTTTCAAAAACCAGTTCGGAAAGTTGTTTTTTTTCCAGCCAACTGCTACTGTCCGTACACGTGGCACCAGTACATGTGGCCAATTTCGAATCCGCAAAATCGATACGGGACGTGTTTGTACGTGCCGACGGGCAGTGCGGATAGGGACAGCGCGCGGCTCGTGTGCCACAGTCTATCGTCCGGACGGGCGTACCTCGCGAACGAGTTGGACCAACAGAAGCGATCCTACAATTTCGGTTTGTTTTGGGTGACACGTGGCACGGGAGAACTTAGAAAATCGATAATCGATAGGGCTTTCAGACCTGCTCGGTCCCAGGGTCAACGCGTTCTACAACGGCCTGCTGAACGTGAACAACACGTGGTACTGGGATCAGCCGGACGGGCGGCCCCTGCTCAAGGTGACCCACTTTTCACATTGCTCCTTGGGTCTCGAACGGAAGAGAGAAAAGAAGAAGATAATAGAGCGTGTCGATTTACGAGCATCTCCTATTCCGTTGAATCCATTGAGATCGTAAATCGACAACTCTTCCCTGCGAGACCCGAACAACACCAAATGACAATGATATTCAGCTCGACCCCAACTCGGGCTCACCGCCTCCGAGATCCTCGTGTGTGGCCGATATGAAGTACTCGGACGGGACGACTTCATGGACGCCCGTCGGATGCTCGAATCAGTTCACGTTCCTATGCGAGATGACGTCGTGCGATACCGATAACTATTGTGATGAGAAGCGATAGTAAATTGTCATTTTTTTGAAAGGAATATAAAATATACTATTGGTTTGGTTTTTAAAAAACATTGAGGGGATGTTTACAACAATGCCTTACAATTAGTGGGACAGACTGGGTCTCGCAGTGATGTCGATTTACGAGCCCTTGTCGGGGTTTGCGCAATTTTCTTCTCTTTTTTTTTTTGGTTGTTTGTTTCCATCAAAGAAGCCAGAAAAGAACTATGTACCGTCAAAACAAAACTCCAATAGAAAGTCCCTTAATAGTATGCTAACTTTAAACTGGAATATCTCTGAAACTAGCCAAGTTATGAGAAAGTTGTCAACTACAAACTTAATCAGCGTGAAATTTCCCGCGTTTTTGTAGTTGACAACTTTTTTGTAACTATTTTAGTTTTCGAGTTATGCCCTGTCAAAGTTGAACTTCAAGTGCGCGGTATTTCAAGTCCGCTCAGAGGCTCTCGTAAATCGACACACGTCCGTCTCCCTGGAATAGAATATACGTGTTTTTTTTTTGTTTTTTGACCTACTTTCTCTGTTTCAAATATATGTCCGCGCGCGCGCTCATACCACACTTCACGGGCAAACAGAGGGAGGCATAGAGATCACGGGCAAAAGGGGGGAGGCGTAAAAAAAGGGGGGGGGGTATAAATAGAAGAGGGGAAGGCATGTTGGAAGAACGTCGTCTAGACTGCGTGCAGTCAACATGGCTGGTTCTGGACTATTGGTGAACTTGAACTCGAAGGTTCTCTCGAAAGGTTAGTGCCACGTTTCACTCTTAACTTTCAACTGCCTACAACTTTTTTGTGGTGAATGCTATAAAAATGGTTTTCAGACAAAAATTGTGGGAAATTTTGAGATCTTTTGAATGGTGAAAAGAACGTGTAAAAATAATCATTTTGAAGGGAGTTGTGCAGGTTTTTCGAATAATAGTTAAAAACCGCATAACTCGCTGGGGGAAATTTTGATTTTTCGTCGTTCTCCGCGCCATTTGAAAGATTCCAGGGTAAATTTCAATTTTTTCAAAACTGAATCAGTTTGCTGACACTTACCACAAAAAAGTTGTGGCTAACTTTTCAACTACCGTGAACGCTACCATGGATTCCTTCCCCGCAGAGTTTCATTTAACGGGGGGGGGGGGGTATAACTTGAAAACTAGGTTAGTTGCAAAAAAGTTGTCAACTACAAAAATGTGGGAAATTTTACAATAATCAAGTTTGTAGTTGACAACTTTCTTGTAACTTTGCTAGTTTCCGAGATATTGCGGTTTGAAGTTCACTCACTACAGGGGACCTATATGGTTTACGATATGCTTGATAAAAAACGGCATAACTCGCTGAAAAATCAATATTTTCCTACGCTCTTTGAACCATTTGAAAGATCACAAAATTCCCTATATTTTTTGTCACTGGACCATTCTGATAGCATTCACCACAAAGTAGCTATCTCACCTTCCAGGAGCCGCTCTCCCGGCGGTCCTCCAAAACGGTCAACTTCGTCTCTACGGCATGCGATTCTGCCCGTTCGTGCAACGAGTCTTGATCTACCTGGTGGCAAAGGGCGTACCTGCGGAGATAGTGAACATAAAGCCGAGAGACGTGCCCGAGTGGTACCCCACCAAACACTACAAGGGACAGATACCGGCGCTGGAGGAGGGCGGCCGCGCGGAGACTGTCGTCGAGTCGGCCGCCATCTGCGAGTACCTCGACGACCGATTCGACCAACACCGACGCGTCCTGCCCTCGGATCCGTATGAGAAGGTCCAGCAGAAGCTGCTCTTCGAACGTCTCAACCACTTCAGCGCCACCTTCTTCGCCATCATCTCGCTCACCAAGTCCGACGAAGGGAAGGCCGAGAAATACGCGAGTCTGGAGAAGGCGTTCGCTGAAATTGAGACCCTTCTACCAGAAACACTCTTTTTCACCGGTTCGCGGTGCCCGGGCTTTGTGGACTACATGATCTACCCGAACATTCAGCGCGTTTTCTGGCTGTCGCACATTTTCCCCGATTTCCCACTACCTACCGCATCGTTTCCGGGCGGCAAGTACCCGAAAGTATCCGAGTGGTACTCGAGAGTGCAAAACCTGCCGGAAGTCATCGCGGCGGGACCGGCGGACGCGGACGGCGTGACATTCTTCGACGCCTACATTCGAGGCTCCACCGAGCACTTTGACGTCGGCTTGTGAAAAAAGGAGAAGAAGACGTCATGACACCAACCTAAACAGAGAAAATCGAGAGACCTTTTCGGCAGATGAGTAATAATTCCCCCCTTTTCGTTTCAATCATCGTTTCTCTTTGCGTCTTATCAGTTTCCGACCACCAAATAAAAGAGAGGCCTCAGAGTCCAAATGTGCACATTTACACGCCATTTACACGGTGAAAATGCACCGATTCACGATTCTTACCCTATTTCTCGTCGGATGTTGTAAGTTGTCTCATGAAAAAACGACCCCCTTTAGCGGACGAGCTTCAATCCGCGATATCTCGGGAACTAAGAAAGTTATGGAAAAGTTGTCAACTACAAACTTGATCAGAGCAAAATTTCCCACATTTTTGTAGTTGACAACTTTTTCGTAGCTATTTTAGTTTTCGAGTTATACCTCGGCAAAGTGATCCCCCAACGACACTCCGCAATAACGGAGCACTGTATTTAGCTAAATAGTTTACTTTTCTGCTGTTTTTTGTTAATGAATAGTTAGAAAATGTGAATTTCAGTTTAAAAATATATTTTTTTACCACGGTTCTAGTCAAAAAATTTTCATAAAAGGGAAAATTGTGAAAATTATGTTTCTAAACTAAAATTTCACGTTTTCAAATCATTAATCGACAATCGCTTTAAAAATCGGAAAAAGCGAGAATACTTTGCTAAACACAGCGCATCGGTATACCGGAGTCTCGTTGGGGGATCACTCAAGTGACTGCAAGGAAGTTTCAGTGGCCTCGCCGACGTACTCGGTGACCGATCGATCATGTGGAACCGATTTGACACGTATTTGGCTGGACGTGGTGTTCGTCATCGACAACTCGAAGAACATGAACATGTACCGCGTGTACGAGACGATACAAGCGTTGTTCGATCCGCAAGTGCAAATCGGCACCGGCTACTCGGATCCGCGCAGCACACGCGTCGGCTTCATCACCTACAACTGGAACGCCACCGACGTGGCCGACTTTTACAAGTTGCAGAGTTGGAACGAGTTGAGCAGTCAGATCGCGGCGCTGAGTCAGACGAGACTGTCCAAGTCCGAGTACACGTACATCGACACGGGACTTCAGGCGGCGATTCGGATGATCAACGCGACGGGCGGTCTGAGGGACAACGTGAGGAAGATGGTGGTGGTGTTCACGTCCAAGTCGCAGGACTATCTGCACGCCTGGCCGCCCGATTTGACGGACTACCTGAAGTCGATCGGAGTGACGATTGCGACGGTGAACACTGGCGGCGACGATGAGACGGCGGCGAATTTGAAGAAGTACGCGAGCAAAGGGATGGCGTTCCAGATGTCGGATATGAATACGACCGCCGAGCTGCAGAGGGCGATGATCACCAGTGAGCAATGTTTTGAGTGGATGGATCTGGTCGCGAGGAATCGATTGATATCCCAACTTGACTGTTTTGGAGTTAGGAGCGCTGAGATACAGCGGTTGGGATATCGATTGACTCCCTCAGAAAAATGCATGTCTGACTGATAAACGTTAGCCTGGCCTAGAAGTCACAAGGAGATTCCTAGGCCACCCAAACATTCCAACTTGTTTTCAGCCAACTGTTTCTGCCGTCCCGGCTGGATGCAGTACCACTACCCGCTCTCCTCGAAAGACGTCTTCTCGAACTACGGCATCTGCGTCTACCGTCCTCTGATGGCCATGAATCGAATCAATGCGCAAAACTATTGTCACTCGCTGACTGACACCAGCTATCTCGTCAGCGAACTCGATCAACAGAAGAGATCCTTCAATTGGGGTCAGTCTTGGGAAAAGTTTGGGAAATTATCGGAATTCTCGGATACTCCCGAGATTCTGCGGTGTTCTTGGTGAATTCTTGAAGTTTCTCGGGTTTCTTAGGAGTATTGGTAAATTCTCGAAAGTTCTCGGAAAATCTCGAAAAATTTTAAGAGCTACTCGGAATTCTCGGAAGCTCTCAGAATTCTCGGAACACTGGGGATTCCCGGGACTTTAAGAGTTTCCTAGATTCTCGGGAATTCTCGGAAATTCTCGGTGAGTTCTCGGAAATTCTCGGTAAATTCTCGGTAAATTCTCGGTAAATTCTCGATAAATTCTCGGAAATTCTCGGTGAATTCTCGGTGAATTCTCGGTGAATTCTCGGAAATTCTCGGTGAATTCTCGGAAGTTCTCGGAAGATTCTCGGTGAATTCTGGGTGAATTCTCGGTGAATTCTCAGTGAATTCTCGGATATTCTCGGGAATTCTCGGTGAATTCTCGGAAATTCTCGGTGAATTCTCAGTGAATTCTCGGATATTCTCGGGAATTCTCGGTGAATTCTCGGAAATTCTCGGTGAATTCTCGGTAGATTCTCGGCGAATTCTCGGAAATTCTCGGTGAATTCTCGGAAGTTCTCGGTAGATTCTCGGTGAATTCTCGGTGAATTCTCGGTGAATTCTCAGTGAATTCTCGGATATTCTCGGGAATTCTCGGTGAATTCTCGGAAATTCTCGGTGAATTCTCAGTGAATTCTCGGATATTCTCGGGAATTCTCGGTGAATTCTCGGAAATTCTCGGTGAATTCTCGGTAGATTCTCGGCGAATTCTCGGAAATTCTCGGTGAATTCTCGGAAGTTCTCGGAAGATTCTCGGTGAATTCTGGGTGAATTCTCGGTGAATTCTCAGTGAATTCTCGGATATTCTCGGGAATTCTCGGTGAATTCTCGGAAATTCTCAGTGAATTCTCAGTGAATCCTCGGATATTCTCGGGAATTCTCGGTGAATTCTCTGAAATTCTCGGTGAATTCTCGGTAGATTCTCGGCGAATTCTCGGAAATTCTCGGTGAATTCTCGGAAGTTCTCGGTAGATTCTCGGTGAATTCTCGGTGAATTCTCGGTGAATTCTCAGTGAATTCTCGGATATTCTCGGGAATTCTCGGTGAATTCTCGGAAATTCTCGGTGAATTCTCGCAAATTCTCGGGAAATTCTCGGATATTCTCGATAAATTCTCGGTGAATTCTCGGAAATTCTCGGTGAATTCTCGGAAATTCTCGGTGAATTCTCGGAAATTCTCGGTGAATTCTCGGAAATTCTTGAAAAACACTAGAGGAATTCCCGGGGTTCTCAAAGTTTTCCAGCTACTCCTCGTTAATATCGTTCTTTTCCAGACTATCTGAACGCGAAGGGCAGCGAGGCGACGCACGCGTTCTACAACGGACTGACGAGTCTGAACGGCACGTGGTACTGGGATCAGCCGAGCGGCGCGCCAATGTGGCGGCTCGATCCGAACTCGGGAGCTGCTCCGCCGCGAGCCGGATGTGTGGCCGACATGAAGTACTCGGACGGCACCATCTCGTGGACACCGATCAGCTGCTCGAATCTGTTCCGGTTCTTGTGCGAGTCGGTCGCGTGTGACACGGATAACTATTGCGAGTTTTAGTGATATGAAATGAATGGGGTTTTTATTGATTATCGATTGATTGAAATATGAATTGGGACACAACACACACACCGGAATTGGAAAAGAGAGAGAGAGAGAGAGAAAAAGAGGAACCCGTTTTTGAAAAATTGGGAGGGGGGGGGGGTTTAGGGAGACTATCGGCAAATTCTCGGAATGTTCGAGACTACGGAAAAGCGAAACTTTTGGAACTTTCGGAAATTCTCGGAATTTCTCGGTAAATTCTCGGAATTCTCGTAGTTTCTCTGAAATTCTCGAAACTGCTCCAAAATGCAACAAAAGATCAAACGGGAAACAAGTTGGACGGCCGGCGACTGCTGCGCGCACTGCTCGTCACGACGGAGCCGCCTCGCGAGCTGCTCTTGCTCGAGCAACTCTGACTGAGCACCTCCGACGCGCAGCTCGCCGTCAGCCGTTCGCACCGTCAGGCGACGACGACGTCCTCGTCCTCGTCCTCCTCGCCGCCGCCGCCGCCGCCGCCTTTTCCGCCGGAGCTCTTCATCGAGGCGAGCCGATTCTCTTGGCGGTAAAAGTGTTTGAAGTTGGCCACCTGCAAACGAAATTATGTGTTCTCGGGGGAGTTTTCGGAAGATTCTTGGAAGTTCTCGAAAATTCTCGGATATTCTCGGTGAATTCTCGGAAATTCTCGGTAGATTCTCGGAAATTCTCGGTAAATTCTCGGAAATTCTCGGTAGATTCTCGGAAATTCTCGGTAAATTCTCGGAAATTCTCGGTGAGATCTCGAAAATTCCGGATGAAGTCTCGGAAGTTCTCAGGATTCTCGGAAATTTTCGGTGAATTCTCAGAAGTTCTTAGGATTCTCGGTAAAATTCTCGGTTAATTCTCAGTGAAATCTCGGTGAATTCTTGGGAATTCTCGGTAGGTTTTCGGGAAGGTCTGAATCAAATTTTTTGAAATTTTTGGTTCTCCTGAGCTTCTCGGTAAGTTTTTGGGATTTCTTGAAAACTTTCGGTGAAGTCTCGGTAAATTCTCGGTAAATTCTCGGTAGATTCTCGGTAAAATCTCGGTAAGTTCTCGGAAATTCTCGGTAAATTCTCGGTAGATTCTCGGTAAAATCTCGGTAAGTTCTCGATAGATTCTCGAAAATTCTCGATAAACTCTCGAAAATTCTCGGTAAGTTCTCGGAAATTCTCGGTAGTTTTTCGGGAAGGTCTGAATCAAATTTTTTGAAATTTTTGGTTCTCCTGAGCTTCTCGGTAAGTTTTTGGGATTTCTTGAAAACTTTCGGTGAAGTCTCGGTAAATTCTCGGTAAATTCTCGGTAGATTCTCGGTAAAATCTCGGTAAGTTCTCGGAAATTCTCGGTAAATTCTCGGTAGATTCTCGGTAAAATCTCGGTAAGTTCTCGATAGATTCTCGAAAATTCTCGATAAACTCTCGAAAATTCTCGGTAAGTTCTCGGAAATTCTCGGTAGTTTTTCGGGAAGGTCTGAATCAAATTTTTTGAAATTTTTGGTTCTCCTGAGCTTCTCGGTAAGTTTTTGGGATTTCTTGGAAACTTTCGGTAAATTCTCGGTGAATTCTCGGAAATTCTCGGTAGATGCTCGGTGAATTCTCGGTGAATTCTCGGAAATTCTCGGTAGATTCTCGGTAAGATCTCGATCGAATTTCTCGGTTCAACTCACAATAATCGGAACGGGAAGTGCGAGAGTGAGTACTCCGATTAGAGCGCACATGCTGCCGACCACTTTTCCAAACGGACTCAGTGGCACCAAGTCGCCGTATCTGGAAATTATTTCAGAGTGGATTTTCAGATTTAGATTTTCAGACAAAAACGACGAGAACAAGAAGAAAAAACAGAAAACCACAGAGAAAAAAAGCCAAACCACATTTAGAGCTTACCCGACAGTTGTCATTGTGACCTGGAAAAAATATGGAAAATGTTCGATTCCAATCGGGAGGTTTCACTCTCCGAAACCAAAAACTCACCAGCACAAACCAGAAACTGGCGGGAATCGAGGTGAATTTGGAGTTCGGCTCGCCCTGCTCGGCGAAATACATTCCCGAGGCGAACAGGACCAACGCGATGGCCATGAAAAAGATGAGGAGACAGAACTCTTGCACCGACGAGCGGAACGTCTTCCCGAGAATTTGGAGACCCACAGAGTGACTGAAAAACATATTCGAATAGTTTGAGAAAAAATGGGGAATTCTCGGTTGCAGATTCTCGGAACTTCTCGGAAGTTTCTCAATAGATTCTCGCTAAAGTTTCGATAAATTCTCGTGATTTTGAATAAATTCTCGGTGAATTCTCGCGATTCTCGGAGGTATTTAAAAAATTCTCAGTAAATTCTCGGTGAATTCTCGGTGAATTCTCGGGAAACGTTCTGGGATTTCTAGGTAGATTCTCAATTAATTCTTGGGTTTCTCGGAAGATTCTCAGTGAAATTTTGGATTTCTAGTGATTCTCGGTGAATTCTCTGTAAATTCTCGGAAAATTCTCGGTGATTCTAAGTGATTTCTTTGCAGATTCTCGGATTCTCAAGAAAATTCTGGATTTCTCGGAAGATTCTCAATAGATTCTCGCTAAAGTTTCAGTGAATTCTCGCGAAATTCTCGCGAGATTCTTAGAGGCATTTAAAAATTCTCAGTAATTCTCGGTAGATTCTCAGTCTATTCTTGGGTTTCTCAGAAAATTCTCGGGAACTCATGAGATTTTCGGTAAATTCTCGGATTCTCGGTGAATTCTCGGAAAACCCCGAAAATTCTCGGAAGCTTCTTTTCACATAAAAAACGCACCGGCTCAGTTTGAAAACGCGAAACACGCGAACCAATCGCAGTACGCGCAGCACGGCGAACGACATTGACGAGTTCGATTTGTTGGTGTTGTCCGCTCTGCAAAACCCGTTTCATTTCATCCCATTTCGAAATTCGAGAGCTCACAGGAAAAAGTTGACGAAAAACGGGGCGATGGCGACAAAATCGATAATGTTGAGGATGGAGGTGCAGAATGTCACTTTGCACGGACACGAGACGAATCGGAGGATGAGCTCTGCAAAATGCTCCGAGATTGCAGATAGTGGGCCGGAGCCTGACCGATGGTAAACCACAGAATGCACATGAGCTCGATCCAGAAGAACGGACTGTAGTGCTTCTCGTCGACGTCGACGTCTTCGAGAACGTCTCCAGATGACGACGACGACGAGTTGATCGACTTCTCCGCGTCCGACGGCACCGTCTCCCAGCAGAACGAGATTATCGAGCTGGAATTGGCAGAGATTGGCAAAACTCTTTTGTCTGAAAAGTGGTGTTACAGTGCGATGACGGCGATGGAGATGAACGCGATGATGCGTGCGGAGAGCGAGCTGTCGGGGAACTCCATGAGCTCCCAGATCTTGCGCTGCGTCTTGTTCGTCGGCATCATCACCTCCTTCGGCTTCTCGTAGCCCTCGGCGATCCAGAACTCTTCCAGCAACTCGTCGCCCATCTGCAATGGATGCGCAAGTTGTTTTGGTGGCTCAGTGGATAGTGGTGGCCGCTGACGATCGAGAGGTCGCGGGTTCGAGCCCGCTGTTATTGAATTCGCAGAAGCCAAAAAAGTTTAGAGGCGCAGGTGACCAAGATAAGCCTAGTGAAGCCCGGAAAAGCCTGAAAAGGCCTAGATAAGCCTGAATAGGCCCATTAAGCTTGAAAGTCCCAAACAGTCTCAGTAGGCCCGGAAAAGCCTGAAAAAGCTTAACAACCCTAAATAGGCCTAGATAAGCCTAATAGGCCTGGCTAAGCCTAAATAGGCCTAGAAAAGCCTAAATAGGCCCGGAACAGCCTAAATAGGCCCTATAATCCTGAATTGGCCCAAACTGCCTAAATAAGCCTAAATAAATAGGTCTAGATAAGCCTAAGTAGGCCTATATAAGCCTAATAGGCCTAGATAAGCCTAAGTAGGCCCGGAAAAGCCTAAATATGCCCTATGAGCCTGAATTGGCCCAAACTGCAATAAGTAGACCTAGATAAGCCTGAATAGGCCCATTAGACCTGAAAAGGCCCGGAAAAGCCAAATGAGTCCCGGAAAAGCCTGAAAAGGCCCAATTAGGCCTAGATAAGCCTGAATCAGCCCGGAAACATCGAAATAGCCGACTAACTTGAAAAAAGCGCATCTCCCGCAGAAAAATATCGATTGGCACGATTTCGGGCCGTTTGACGCGTCCGTGACTTTGATAAATGTACAAAATCGACTCGAATCTGCAAAAAATCGATAAATTTTTCAGAATTTCAGATTTTCAGACAAATTAGATCTTCATGGACATATTAGAAGAAAGATGGTGTCTTTTTTCTTTTTTTTTTCGAAATTTTTTCGGGTAACATTAGGAGGCAAAAGGAAGAAAAAGGCAAAAAAAAAAAGCAAAAAAAAGGACTTCACTTTTCAAAAAAAAAAACACCATCAGAAATTGGAAAACGGCGCCGAAATTTGAAAAATAAGCGAGAATTCGAACTTTCTTACAGATAATTTTTGGTCTCGAAGTTGAAGGCGGCACTTCTAAAAATTTGAAGGAAAATTTTTTTTCCACGTATTTTGCAAAAAAATTTCGGAAATTTTTTGAAAAATTGATTTTTTTCGGTTTTAAGCACAATTTTTTAGCTGAAAATGATGATTTTGAATCAATTTGTGCCCATGTATTTTGTAAAAAATTTTCGGAAAAAATTTTTTCCGATGTATTTTGCAAAAAAATTTCGGCAATTTTTTGAAAAATTGATTTTTTCCGGTATTTTGCACAATTTTCTAGCTGAAAATGATGATTCTGAATCAATTTGTGCCCATGTATTTTGTAAAAAATTTTCGGAAAAAAATTTTTTCCGATGTATTTTGCAAAAAAATTTCGGCAATTTTTTGAAAAATTGATTTTTTCCGGTATTTTGCACAATTTTTCAGCTGAAAATGTTGATTTTGAATCAATTTCAGATAATGTATTTTGAAAAAAATTTTCAAAAAAAAAAATTTCCATGTATTTTGGAAAAAATTTTCAAAAAAAAAAATTTTTTTTTTCAAAATTTTTTTCAAAAACAATTTCAAAAGAATTTCCCGAAAAAATCTCGCCGCGAACTTTCCAAATTATTTTCGAAAAAAAACCACCCACGTGGTTCGGTGTCGATCGAAGAAAAACTCGTTGGTGTCGGGCACGTAGAAGCGTTGCCGTTTCGACGGATCGCCGAGTAAACTGTTCGGATATCTGAAATGAATCTCGAAAGTTCGTGGCTAAGGGGGCTCGCGCAGGGTTACGGTACCTGGAGAGTGTGCTCTCGAACGTCTGAAATCGCATTCCGGACACGTTTATCGTGACGATGGAGTCACGCCGATGGGGTTGTCTGCAAAAATGATCGAAATAAGGATGGGGGGACTAGTTTTTTCAAGAGGTGCGAAAGTTAGGCCACCCACGTGCTCGAGCTGTCCGGTGTGCCGCGCTGCGGGCTCGGATGTTTGTGGGGCTCGTCGCCGTTGCGGAGCAGCATTCCCTTCGACTCCTCGCACGCCATCTCGGCCGCCCGTCTGCAAATTCTGGCAATTTCAGGCTTATTGGGCTCTTTTTTAGGCTTTAGTCCGAAAAATCCGAAAAAGTGGGTGATTTTCTGGAAATTGGGCCGGTATTCAGGCTTTTTGGGCCTTTTTGGGTTTTTGGAAAGGCTAGAAACGAAAGTTTTGAAAGTTTTTCGGGCTTTTGGGCCTAATTGAACTTTGAACGGACTGAAAGTGTAGAAAATTGGGGTAACACCAGAAAAAGGCGGCCTTTTCAGGCTTTCGAGCCTTGGAAGGCCTGAATTTTCAGTTTACAGCTCAAAAGGCCCGAAAACCCTGCAGTTCTTTAACTAGAAAGTCTGAAAATGCGGAAATTTTAGCTGTAGGGCCTGAAGGAAATCTCAAAAGCCTGAAAGACGGGGAAAAAGTCTGAAAATGCTAAATGCTCGAAAGCTCGCAAAAACTAAACTCCAGAAAGTCAAAAAAGGGCCGGAAAGCCTGAAAAAGAGCCCAGAGCTCTTGAAATGAGCCCTCGGGACAAAAAACGAGCTCTTTTTCCACTGCGTGAGGATGCCTTCTAACCCGTGTAACCCTTTCCTCAACAACTTCCAGTCATAAAAGAGAGAGAGAGAGAGAGAGAGAGAGAAAGAGAGAGAGAGAGAGAGAGAGAGAGAGAGAGAGAGAGAGAGAGAGAGAGAGAGAGAAAGTGAGGAATTCGACGCACATCTGGTGTCACGCCGCACTAAAAAGTTCGTCTTCTTAAACTCACACCCCCTTTTTCTTTTCCTTTTTCCCTCCCCCCTCACATTTCACTTTTTATTCTCCTTTTCCTAAGCGAAACAGAGGGGAGGAAAAGAAGAAAGGGGAAGAAAGAGAAATTGTGAAATGAGAAGAAGTCAAGAGCTCATGGTGACACGAGGAGCAGGAATCGAACAGAACAGGTGACATCCCTCCTCTCCCTCTCTCTCTCTCTCTCTTATTTCGTAATAGTCGCAATCAAAACCCTCCTTTTCTCTTTTTCTCTCTCTCTCTCTCTCTCTCTCTCTCTCTCTCTCTCTCTCTCTTTCTGTCACTTTCACTTTGTCACACAGGAAACGCGCGAGCGCTCTCTGGCTCTCTGGCTCTTTCTCTCTCTCTCTCTCTCAAATGTCGTCGTCGTTTTGCATATAATACCTTTTCTCTGCTCCCCTCTTCCCCAATCGCCATTCTCTCGCCGCTTTCGCGTTTCGACTCGGGCCGGGGGCTCGCCGAGCACGTTTAAATGCACAAGTATCATTTGGGATGATGGATGAGCGGGCTGGTCGACCGACCCGTAGGTTTTGCGTGTTTTTGGGCTCTTTTGGGCTGTTTTAGGCCGATTGAGATCATCACGGGCTCATTTGGGCTGTTTTGGGCTGTTTTAGGCCGATTGAGATCATCACGGGCTCATTTGGGCTGTTTTGGGCCGTTTTCAGCCGTTCAGGCGTTTTCGGGTCTTTTCGGACCGTTTTTCATGAACTTTGGGCCGTTTTCAGATGAAACCGGTTGTTTCAGGTGTATTCGAACGATTTCCAGCAGTTTCGGACTATTTTGAGCCGTTTTGGACTGATTTGGCCCCCTTTTGAGCTATTTTAGCTCATTTCGGGCCAGTTTGGGCCATTTCAAGCTGACTTGGGCTGTTTCAGGCCGTTTTAGGCCGGTTTGGGCCGATTTCAGTCGTTTTGGGAAGTTACGGACGTTCAGCAACAAAAAATTTGAAGCGAAGAGGGTAATCGGACACTTTTTCGTGACACCTTTTGACTTTTGCACCGATTCTGCGTGATTTTTTCTCTCCGATTTCACGTTTTCTTTTTCCGGTGACGTGGCACTGCCATGTCACCTGAACTTTTTATGACGTGGCACTTTGAAATTGGGAATTCGGAGGAGAATCGAGGAGAAAAATAGAACGAAGAATTGATGGTCTCTTCTTGGCGAGACATGACGAATTTTCGCTGTTTTTATGCGAGTTTGCGAGGAATCGAAAATTAGAATTGGGAATTGAGGGAAGAGAGATCGAGAAATGCGCCAGAGAACGAGAAATGCGTCAAGGCACCGGAAATGCGCCAAGGCACCGAAAAAGTGCAAGCAAACTGAAAACGCGCCAGAGTACTGTAAAAACGCAAAACAAAACCGAAATCACGTCAAGCCACCGAAAACACGCCAGCGAACTGGAATCGCGCCATGGCACCGGAAAAGCGCAAGCAACTAGAAGTGCGTCAAGGCACTGGGAATGCGCCAGGGCACCGAAAAAGCGCAAGCAAACTAGAAGTGCGCCAAGGCACCAAAAACACGCCAGCGAACTGGATTCGCGGTAAGGCACCGGAATCGCGCCATGGCACCGGAAAAGCGCAAGCTAACTGAAAGTGCGCCAAGGCACTGGGAATGCGCCAAGGAACCGGAAAAGCGCGAGCAAACTAAAAGTGCGCCAAGGCACCAAAAACACGCCAGCGAACTGGAATCGCGTCAAGGCACCGGAATCGCGCCATGGCGCCAAAAATGCGCCAACACTCAGAAAAAACCTATTCAAAACGGGTTTCACGGCCATTTTCGGGACGAAAAACTTGGGAATTTCCCTCCCCAGGGCTCAATTCACTTTTTTTGCTCGGAATACTCCGAATGCCATTTCTCTGGCTATATCTTTTATAAAATCTTGAGCAAAAAAATGGGGAAAATAGGAAAAAAGTAATAAATCTAGAAATCCGCTGCCGGAATCCCTGAAAAATCCCATTTTTCCTCTAGTTATTAATTTTTTCTGCTTGTTTTTGGAGGGACAATAACAATACCTTCGGATTCGGCTGAAACGCCACATCGCGGTGATGACGTCAGAATAATTCAGAATAATAATTCAGAAGACGTCGCGATGAAGACGACGACGTTCGGCCGGAAAACACTCGAAAAGTGCATCGGAAACTCGCGTTGTTTCTCTTGTTTTGAGGCAAGAATACGAGTTCTCGGGCTCGCGGAGCCACTAAAAATTGAGAATGAGCTCTCGTTTTTTGGTGTGCTCGGCGGCTCATTTTGGGATGAGCGGAGCTCGGTTTTAATTGGCTGCCGCGGAAAAACGAAACAAGAAAAACGAGAAAAAATGGGGGGAGCGCGGAAATGACTAATCGCGTCAAGGACACCGAAAAGACGTCAAGGCACCGGAAAGACGTCGAAGGCCCCAAAAAGACGTCAAGAGCACCGAAAAGACGTCAAGAGCACGAAAAAGACGTTAAGGGCACCGAAAAGACGTCAAGGCACCGTGGAAGCGTCAAGGGCACCGAAAAGACGTCAAGGCACGGAAAAGACGTCAAGGCACGGAAAAGACGTCAAGGCACGGAAAAGACGTCAAGGGCACCGAAAAAACGTCAAGGACACCGTAGGAGCGTCAAGGGTACCGAAAAGACGTCACGGGCAACGAAAAGACGTCAAGGGCACCGAAAAGACGTCAAGGGCACCGAAAAGACGTCAAGGACACCGTAGGAGCGTCAAGGGTACCGAAAAGACGTCACGGGCAACGAAAAGTCGTCAAGGGCACCGAAAAAACGTCAAGAGCACCGAAAAGACGTCAAGGCACTGGAAAGACGTCAAGGGCACCGAAAAGACGTCAAGGGCACTGAAAAGACTTCAACGTCAAGGCCCTAGAAATGAACCAAGGTACTCGAAAAGCGCCAGCGAATTGAAAATAGGTCAAGGCACTAGAAACACGCCAAGAAATCGAAATGGCGTCAAGGCACCGAAAAAGCGCCATTCTCCAAACTCAGCATTTCATTTTTTTTAACTCAAATCTCTCATCTCCCATCTATTTTTCATCAATTCTCTTAGAATATTCATCCTGTCCTGTTTGTTTTGGAAAATTTTTCAGGTATCAGATTGATGTTCATAGTTTAGAGTTCTCAACTCATCCATTATTCATCCCGAAATCTCAGAGACCAAATGCCGATGGATTACGGTGGGTGTGGTGCTCGAAAATCAGAAAAAAGTAGATCGGATATCAAAAAACTGGGCAAAATCCCGAAAAACTAGGTCAAATCTCGAGAAAGTAGGTCAAACCTCGAGAAAGTAGGTCAAATTGAGAAAGTAAGTCAAATCTTGAGAAACTAGGTCAAACCTCGAGAAACTAGGTCAAACTTTGAAAAACTAGGTCAAAGTTCGAAAAACTAGGTCAAATCTCGAAAAAGTGGGTCAAATCTCGAGAAAGTAGGTCAAATCTCGAGAAAGTAGGTCAAATCTCGAGAAAGTAGGTCAAACTCGAAACGCTCACCCAAAATCGGCACTCCGGCTCCGAATCGGAGCCAACTGGTCCGGCGACGATTGTCGGCTGGCTCTCTGCGAAGTGCACCCATTCTGGTACTTCTCCGGATGCACATTGAGCACTTGTTCGAGACGTCTGAAAACGGGCGAAAACATTCAAAGTGACGACAAATCGCAGACAAACTCGGTTGGGTCACGGGAGGAGGATAACACCGGATTTGACGACATATTGCAGACAAACTCCGGATTATCCCCTCCGGTTTCTTTTTTTCTCTCTAGGTCATCGAGTTGATCGGCAAAACATCGGATTTGACGACATATTGCACAGATCTCGCGTTTTGCGGTCAAAACATCGGATTTGACGACAATTCGCCGAGAAAATCGTGTTTTGGCCCAATTTCGAGCAACCAAAAAACCAAAGTAATTAATCATTTTGACGGATCGTCAAATTTCGAATTCCGCTCAATTTCTCGACTCATACTCACTCAAAAACACGATTTTTCATCATTTTTCATCTTTTTCGCCGCATCTCTCCGCCTCAATTCCACTTGAAAACACGCCGGAATACGCCGGAAGCTCGGCGAGCACAAATTAGGCGAAAAGTGCGAAATCGCGTACAATGCGCGTGATTTGACGACAGTCTGCGGACGATGCGCCGGATTTGACGACACTTGACAGGATTACGGTATACGGGCTCACCTGATCAAACTGTCGATCATTTTGTTTTGCGTGGAATGGGGGGATTACATATCACCACAAACTATCACATTACTGGCAAAAAGTGAAAGTGGGTGGGTGGGCTCGCCGAGCCAATCTCTTGCTCTTTTATCTCTCGGGCTCTTCGGAGCAGCACAGAGATAAAGAAGCGGCGAATTATAATAATGAGGTGTGTATGTGTATGTGTGTATGTGCCTCCGGAGCAGAAGCGCGAAGCAAAAGTGGGCGGAGCTTGAGGAGCTCCGCGAGCCGGTCAGTGAGCACACCGATGCTCGGAGAGCCCTGAGAAATCGAGCAAGAGAGATGAGCCTCTCGCCTCAATTCCATTTATGAGCGGCACACGCGAGTGCCAGAATTTTAATTGAAAAAGTGTGCTCCGCGCGGGGCTCATCGCGTCGATGACGTGGCGAATTTCTCTTTCTTCTGTCACGGCTCACGGAGCACCACGAGGTCATCGCACCTGCACAAATTTGATCTCTGGGAGAGCAGAGGAGAAGGTAAGTTGCAAAACGTGTTTCGTGACAGAGAGCAAAAAAGAGAGGAGAGGGGGGAAACGGAGCAAGATGATGACGTAATCATCGTGTGGAATGCGAAAAATGGCAAACGTCATTGGGAAATGGGGAAAGTGGCGAGAAAGTGGACAAAATTTGACCTAGTTAGCTATTAGGCTGAAATGTAGGTCAAACTCTCGATGTACCGCTTAGATTTGAAAAAGTAGGTCAGCAGTCAAAAGTAGGTCAAACTCTCGATTTACGGCTGAGACTCGGAAAAGTAGGTCAAACCACGAGGTTGAGTGAAAAGTAGGTCAAACATCAGAAGTTTCCAGTTTTGAACTATTCGGTGAAATTTTTGACCTAACAAGTTGCTGGGCTAGTTCAAAGTAGGTCAAAACCGATCTGTAGGCCAAAATCTTGACCAAGCACGATTTGCCCTCGAAAAGTAGGTCAGTAGGTCACAATTTCCAACTCACCGATATTTGCGTCCTGAGCCCAACTCTACCATCAAATATCGCATTTTCAGCAAAAGAAAAAGAGTTGACGAGAAAGAGAAATGGGTGGGAAATGACCGGAAACGCGGGCAGATAAGTTGTTTTTTTTGTCCCCCCCCTCCCTTATGGAGCGCGCGCCCCAGACTTATAAACTTATACATTTTCAATGCAATGCGTTTTGTGTGTATGTGTTTGGTGGTGGGGGGGGAGGAGGAAGTGTGACGTGGCACTACCACTACCTTGCAAGACTCTGCGCCCACTTCCACTCCTCTTTCTCCTTGTGTTGAAGCGGCTGAAACGGCTGAAACGAGGCGGATCGACTAGCGGACGCCTCGTGTTCCACACTCGACTCGGACGATCTCCGCCGATTGACGAATCGCATTCGGGCGGTCCTAATGACCTTTTTCTGGTGCTAAAAATTTGGAGATGAGGAGGGTTTGATCTGGGGGCTAACCATGGCTCACGTTGCCCAACTTGCCAGATCGGACGCAGGCGGTAGAGGCGCAAACGCGAGAGCTTCGGCGCACCGCGCCTTGCCCATAAAAGGCTAACGCGGCAACCGTCCGATCTGGCAAGTTGAGCAACGTTGACCGCGGCTAGTCAAAGGTTCGAAAGTTCGAGTCAAAAATTGCAAACTGCATGAGAAATTGTAGCTCGCAGAGCACAACAAGAAGAGAAGGTTTCAAAAACCCGTGCGGAGTGGCGACCTTTTCTTTCGAACGTCTCCCGTCGCGACACACTATTTCGTCACGTGACAGCTGCCCCCGAGGAAAATCCAATGGGATCTTCTCTCTCTTTCTCTCTCTCTCTCTCTCTCCCTCTCTCTCGCCTGTTATCATTCAATGTCTCTTTTCCATCGCTTTTCTTTCGCAAACGACGGCCCGCCGAGCCGTGGAGGATGATCTATTGTTATCGAGTGTGGGTGGAGTGAGTTGGAAGGTTCCAGAAATCGGAGAAATTCTTTTCTTCCGAAAGTTCACCCGCAAACTGAATTATTCAGCGACGAGTGAGCCGGTGGTGATGTTTGGAAAAAGTTTCGAATTCAGGCCAGACACACGGATTCGAATTTCTTCGCAGCGAGTCATAGTATAGTACATGTGGTGCCACGTCATACTTAGGTGATAGTAGATAAGTTTAGATAAGTTTAGTGAAATGACAGTGCCACGTCATATTCAGGTGGTAGTAGATAAGTTTAATGATTTGACTGTGCCACGTCATTCTCAGGGGAAAGTAGATAAGTTAAGTGATATGACAGTGCCACGTCATACTCAGGTGGTAGTAGATAACTTTAGTGATATGAAAATGCCACGTCATACTCAGGTGATAGTAGATGAGTTCAGTGATATGACAGTGCCACGTCATAACCCACCTTTCAGGCCTTGTAAACCGAAACATGTTTTCTTGATCTTTTGATCGATTTGGTTCGTCGTCGCCTCAAAACCAATAACAAGCGAATCCAAATTTTTGTCGATCCATAATTTTGTTCTAGAAAACACAAAAAATACACTTGTTTTCCCCCCTCCCCCCTGAAAAAAAAAACGAAACGAAAAAATGAGGAAAAAGTCACAAAAAGGAAGCCGAAAAATTGAGAAGGAGAGAGGGGGGGGGGGGGGGGGGGAGTGTTGTGTAATTCAAGAAGGCCCATATACAACACATGTATTCATCTCCACCCTCTTTTTTGCTCCTATGAAGACACTCTTAAACGGCTGAAAATTGGGAGCAAATTGGGGAAAAAAGCGAAAGTTGAGGAAGATTGAGCGGTATTTGTGGCAAGTGGGGCGGTTTAAATGACATGCGGGTAAGTTGAAACGGAAAATGGTCATAATGTGCGCGGGTATTGGGCTAGACAAAACAAGTGTGATGTCAAAAAGACTCGAACCAGTGACTAACCGCACTCCACGTTGCGTAACTTGCCAGAACGGACGCGCGCGCGACGGCTCGTGCAGCGGCGGAAGCGGCGGCCTACAGTTCCCGCGCGCCTCTGCCAAACGCGTTAATCGTCCGATCTGGCAACCTAGGCAACGCTGACAGTGGTTAGTGGACGAGTTAAAGCTCGAGTCCTGCTAGCTCCCAAATGTTTTCGCGTAGGTGAAAACCCATATTTTCAAATTTCAAGTGCCCTCCCGTTTTCTGACGAACAAGAATAGCTAATGTTTTCCTCGTTTCGCTCGCCCTGTTTTCACTTTTCGCCTGGATATCAGCCCCGGGGATTACCGAAAAAATAAAATAGTCGACGACTGGAGAGTCCGGCGGTGGTCGATGTTTTCGATGAAGACGTAAGGGGGGAAGAAAAAGGGAGGCGGGCGGGGGGCTCACATTTGCATAACATTAATCCAATTACCTTAAAATGGACGAAGGCACGCAACGATGGGAGGGAGGGAGGGAACGAAGGAAAAAGAAGGGACAGAGACATGATGAATGAAGTGTGTGCAGGCGATGCGAGGGGGGGGGGTCGGGAGAGCATGGCCGGGCTCCGCGAGCACTCCAATTATTCCCATTCGCCTTTATCTCCTTTCAATTCCCCCCACCCACTCACCCACCATTTTTCTCGTTTCCAGGTGTTTTTTCTTTTCTTTCCATTTTTTTTGTTGGTTTTTCAGCGAAACAAAAATTTATTCGAGAAGACACGTATCGGAGTTACATGTAGAAATCGTGGGGAGAGAGAAAAGGAAAACAAGAGTAACGTGACAAGTGACTTGTGAAGTCACATTCGTTTCATATTGGTTCACTTTTTTAGTTGGCCTTTTTGGCGGCCGCCTTCAATTTTTTCTCGACCTTCGCCTCTTTGGCCGACTTTTTGACCGGACCGGTTTTGGCGACGAAATGGGATCCCAGAATCCAGCCGATGATTGGGCAGACCTGAAAATGGAACGATTGAACTAGTCACGGGGAGTTTGACCTACTTTCGGGCACTTTGACCTTCTTTCGGGGGCTTTGACCTACTTTCGGGGAGTTTGACCTAGTTACGGGGGCTTTGACCTAGTTACGGGGAGTTTGACCTAGTTACGGGCACTTTGACCTACTTTCGGGGGCTTTGACCTACTTTCGGGGAGTTTGACCTACTTTCGGGGGCTTTGACCTAGTTACGGGGGCTTTGACCTAGTTACGGGGACTTTGACCTACTTTCGGGGGCTTTGACCTAGTTACGGGGAGTTTGACCTACTTTCGGGGAGTTTGACCTACTTTCGGGGAGTTTGACCTACTTTCGGGGAGTTTGACCTACTTTCGGGGGCTTTGACCTAGTTACGGGGACTTTGACCTACTTTCGGGGGCTTTGACCTAGTTACGGGGAGTTTGACCTAGTTATGGGGGCTTTGACCTACTTTCAGGGGCCTTGACATAGTTACGGGGAGTTTTACCTACTTTTGTGGGACTTTGACCTTATTTCTGGAAAACGCGACCTACCCAGTAGAGAATGACGAATGTCTGATTATCGATTCCCTGGCATCCGTACAAACGGGCGGTTGCCACAATCGGGTTCAATCCGGGCACTCCGACAATGTACAAAGCTGAAAAACATAGTGTGAGCAAACGCGCTCCACTGAGAATTTCGACTCACCGGCGGTCAAGTACAGTGAAATGGCGAACGGAATGAGTTTGACAGTGGACGGACGGGCGGCCAGGTGCGAAACGATGATACGAACCAGGAAAGCGCCGGCGATCTCGAAGCCGATGACTATTCCGGCGGCTTGCTGCAAATTTCGACGTATTGTACGATGGAGCGCGTTTTCTGGTCCACCTTGTAATGCAGAACACAATCGAGATTGCTGGCATTCTCGTAATGGGCCGTCGAGTAGGCGGCGGTCAGGTTCCAGATCAGATAGGCGACTCGGGAAGCGAAAGTGGCGCCGATGAGTTGAGCAGTGAGCACTGTGAGCAGCTTGGTGGAGCTGAAAAATGGGGGAAAAATCGTTTGTCTGTAAATGGGGCCGAACTTGTGACATTAGCTTGCTGCTGTCACCGTTGCCTAACCTGCCAGATCGGACGGCTGCCGCGCTTGGCGGCGTGAACGTGTGCAAGCCCGCCGCCGCTTCCGCATTTACTCCCTCAAACTGTAAGCGGTGATCTCGTCAGATCTGGCAGGTTAAGCAACGTCTAGTCCGGTTAGTGCTAGGTTCATTTCAACCAGCCTCTACTTCTCTTTTTTTCCCTCTTACCTAACATTTTTATAATAGTACTGCTCCAAAATCGGCACGCAATTTGTCAAAGCTCCACGATTCACCAGTCCTCCAGCGGTGAGAAGAAGTGCGACGCACAGGAAAATGGCCGGAAAACCATAGTTTTTGAAGATCACTCCGTTCTCATAGACGCATGTGCACATTTGAATGGTTCCGATGAGCTCATAGAGGAAAAGTTGAGAGTGGCCACGTGGCGACACAAATTTCGCTGTCAGCTGAAACAGGAAACGAAACGGTTGTTTAGTTGTTTGTGACGTGGAAAACAGTGTCGAAAACTCACGATTCGTCCGATTTCACCGATTCCGAAGACCAGGGCGAAAAAGCCGAGGGCCGAATAGAGCGGGTAGTAGTACTCGTTGAAAACCGCCTCCATTTCAATTTTTACCTGCAAAAAATCGATAATTTGCCAGAGTTATAGGGTGGAGAGAAGCGAAAAACGTGAAGAAGTGTTGAGAAGTGCCAGGTGTATTCTACGTAGTCGCCTTCTTATCGGCCCAACGGCCGTTAGAGAGAGAAAGAGCGAGACGCAGAGAGACAGGGGTGAGGTCAGAGACGCAGAGTTAGAAGTAGGCCACGTCAGACACTACACACACACACACACACAATATGTACGATGTGGACTGCGATGCCGGGTCGCCCGCCAACCGCTAAACACTAGCCACTCTAATAACGGTCGATATTGATGGGAAGAAGACAGTTGGCGGCGGGGGGAGGGGGCAAGAAACATCAGTTCCAACGCGGATGTTCTTGTAGGGTCGATGACGTGGCAGATGACGTGGTAATTGGGAGAACACGCGCGAAGCGAGGAGTGCGCGCCGACCATCGCGCACTTCAACGCCCTTGAGCCCTATGCGCAAGTTGACCCGGATGGCGCAGTCGGATGCGCGCTCGCCTGTCGTCCACACGGCGCCGGTTCGATTCCACCCTCTCGCCTGCGCCACACACTGACTGTGATATGATACTCTAGAGTCTCTGAACCATTTCGTGTTTGTACAAACAATGCTCTTTGTCTGAGTCAGAACTTTTTCCTCTTTTCGTCCCCCCCCTCTCGTTTTTTATTTTTTTGTGTTGGTTCCAACTTGCATCATCTCACCTAACTCAGATCTCAGAGAGAGAGAGAGGGAGAAAGAGAAAGCGAGATGTGAATCTAAAAATAAGATGATAAGTGTGAGGGGAGAAAAGAGAAAGTAGCGAGCTTGTTGTTGTGCAAAACAAGTCGGAAGAAGAAGAAGAAGAAGAGGAAGAAGAAGAAGAGTTTTTTCGCCCAAATGTCATGTGTCGTTGTGTGTCTCGCGAAGTGATAACCCGCCTGCCTCTGCCGCGCCTCCGCACCTTTCGCTTCTCGCTCCTGTGTGCCATTCGGGCTCCGGGCCGGCTCACCGGCTCTCTTTCTTGCTCTCTTTTTCTTCGCCTTTTCCTCCCAATCCAAAAACACACATCTGTAGTGCATAAATGAGTGTGTGACGGGATTCTTAATGCGAATCGCATAAATCACACATGTTTCTGAAGAGAGGGGCGGATTTCCTCAAGTCCCGATCAGTTTTCTTGTATTCTATTCCGCCCGCCCGCCCCCTCCGGCCGATTCTAGTCTCGTCTCGAGAATGTCGCTGTCAGTGTTCGATGAGACAAGAACGTCGTCTGGAAAATGATGATGCGCTTTCGGTTTTCAGACACCTCAGGATGACGTACGAGACGATTTCGGTGCGAATGAATCGCTCGGATCGCAATATTCGGTGGGGATTCAGTGTGAGACAACAGGCCGACGGACTGATTATCGATCGGGTGAGTTGGAGGGGGGGGGGAGCGGGTGGGGTTACGGTAGGTTTGGGCGACTTCTCTTAAGGGGGATGGCATGGGGGATACGGTCTTTCTTGAGAAATTTCTCTTAAAGGAGGAATGGTTGGGGTTACGGTAGTTTTGAGCGATTTCTCTTAAGGGGGAGAGCATGGGAACATGGTCTTTCTCTATAAAGCTTCTATCAAAGTGGAGCGGATGGGGTTACGGTAGGCTTAAGCGATTTCTCTTAAGGGGGATGGTATGGGGATACGGTTTTTCACGAGTAAACTCCTCTCAAACGCAGCTACCTATGCTAGTTTCTCTTAACATTTCTTAAGGGGGATGTTATTGGAAAGTGGTAGTTTCGAGAAATTTCTCTTAAGGGGGGTGATACCGGGTTATGGTAGCTTCTGAATCTTGTCTTAAAGGGGATCGTATGGTAGTTCTTCAAAACTTTTCTTAAAGAGGACGACAAGGGGTTACGGTTGTGTCGAACCACCAACTTCTCTTAAAGAAGCTAGTGTACACTTCAGATAGTCCAGAACAATCTCTCTTAAGGTGGATCGCACGGGATTACGGTAGTTTCGAGAATCTTCTCTCTCTTCCTTCCTTCCTCCCACACACATGTTCTTCTCGTTCAAGAAAGAGAAAAAGAGAGGGAGAGAAAGAGAAAAGCGGCCGTAGAGAAGAGAGAGAAAGAGAGAGAGAGAGAGAGAAATGAGCAAATGAGCAAAAATCGAGAAAAGAGCCTCTCTGTTTTTCAGGTCGAGCCGGAGAGTCTGTCGGATAAGGCCGGTGTGAAGCACAACGACAAAGTCGAACAGGTACAGTAACCCCAGCCCGGATTACTGTAGCCATCGATTCCAGATCAATGGCCGTCCGACACGTGGCATCGACGCCGCCACCGCGAACCGTCTCATCGACGACGCGTTCAACGAGATCCGACTCTCACTTCAAAGGTACAGTAACCTCAGCTACAGTAACCCGTGACCCACTTTCACTTCACTCTCAGATTCGTCACTTCGCACACGTGTCTGCCGTGGACTCTCAACGAAAAGGACAACAAGATGGTCGTCGAGGAGATGAAACCCGGCTTCGGAAGCGGTTTCGGAGGCGCCGCTTTCGGTGCCAATCAGGTTTGTCGACTATTTTTTCCGAAAATTTTTTAGAAAATACATGGCGAATTCGAGATTTTCCAGAATTCTCACCAATTCGGCTCGAATTTCGGCACCGGCTCGGGCGTGAATCAGAGAAGCAGCAGCAACCATCAAAGGTGGGAATGCAATTAATAATGAGCGAATATCGATTGATTAGAGTATTAGTGTAGCGATTGTGTGTGTGTGATTGTATGGAATGAAGGTTTTCACTGAATGCACGGGGTTTTGTACATTGCAGTGTTCCGGATGGCCGAACTTTTGCTGAATTCGGCCATCTGGGGTCGAATGGCCTAGAAAGCCAAGAAGGCCCGCTAAAGTTGCATGCTGGCCTAGAAACCTCCCAGATGGCCGAGAAACTTTGTAATGGTCTAGAAACCTCCAAGATGGCCTAGAAACTTCCAGTGTGGCCTAGAAAACCAAGAAGACCGCTAAGGTTGCATGATGGCCTAGAAACCTCCAAGATGGCCTAGAAACTTAAAGTGTGGCCTAGAAAACCAAGAAGGCCGAAAAAGTTGCATGATGACCTAGAAACCTCCAAGATGACCTAGAAACCTCCAAGATGGCCTAGAAACCACCAAGATGGCCTAGAAACCTCCCAGATGGCCCAGAAACTTCCAGTGTGGCCTAGAAATTTCCAAGAAGGCCGCTAAAGTTGCATTCTGGCCTAGAAACCTCCTAGATGGCCTAGAAAACCAAGAAGACCGCTAAGGTTGCATGATGGCCTAGAAACCTCCAAGATGGCCTAGAAACTTAAAGTGTGGCCTAGAAAACCAAGAAGGCCGAAAAAGTTGCATGATGACCTAGAAACCTCCAAGATGACCTAGAAACCTCCAAGATGGCCTAGAAACCACCAAGATGGCCTAGAAACCTCCCAGATGGCCCAGAAACTTCCAGTGTGGCCTAGAAATTTCCAAGAAGACCGCTAAGGTTGCATGATGGCCTAGAAACCTCCAAGATGGCCTAGAAACTTCGATATGGCCTAGAAACCTCCAAGATGGCCTAGAAGCTAGTGGATGGCCCAGAAACTTCCAGTGTGGCCTAGAAATTTCCAAGAAGACCGCTAAGGTTGCATGATGGCCTAGAAACCTCCAAGATGGCCTAGAAACTTCGATATGGCCTAGAAACCTCCAAGATGGCCTAGAAGCTAGTGGATGGCCTAGAAACTTCTAGTGTGGCCTAGAAACCCTAGGAGACCGCTGAAGTTGCATAATGGCCTAGAAACCTCCAAGATGGCCTAGAAACGTCTGGCCTAACTTTCGCCTCTTTTCAGCAGCCACTTCCAATCATCGCACCACACGAGCGCGAACAACGCCTACGGCTCCTCTACGCACACCATTCCGATTCGGTCTGCCACGTCACCGGCGCCGGCCCCATTGTTCACCTCTTCCAACGTGCACAACAACACTGGAAACAGCCACGTCTCGTCGACCACCAACTTCATTCTGCCCGGAAACGCCAACTACAACTCGACTCCCGCCGCTTTTGGAGCCGGCCTCCAATCGGCCGGAGCCTATAAGCCATACCAAAATGGGAACGGAGCACACGGTGCTCCGGTGGCTCCAGTGGCTCCGGCTCCCGCCACTTATAGCTACAACAACGGCGCCACCGCTCACACGTACGGTACGGGAGCCGGTGGCACACCGCTCAACCAGCTCACCTTCATCAACACGGCTCCGGCTCCGGGCTCGGCGGCGGCGGGCGGTGGCCTCTCGCCGTCCAAAGTGTTCTATCACTCGCCGTCGGGTCGGAGCCGAAACGAGCTCTCGCCGGGAGCATCGGTGCACCATCTGCAGTACAACTCGCCGATGAACCTCTACTCGGCCGAGACCACCGCCGAACAATTGTATCAGCAGACGGGAAAAATGCCCGACGGACCTGTGCCGCACGATAAAACGCCGGCCTACTTGACGTCGGAGACTCGAAAGGTTCGTGAGCTCGTAACTTTTTTCCGGTTAATCCTAAAGAGTTAAATTGGGATAGATTTGGAATCAGCGCGACGAGGTCTATCGGAAGAAATTGTTCTCAAAATTTTAGACCCCCCCCCCCCCCCCCCTTCTTTTTATGGTAGAAAACTAAACACAAACATGACAAAGTTACTCCTCTTGCGCCGGGAATATAACGGCCCTCACGGCGGCGCAGTTTCCGTGCCGCCATAGCTCAGTCGGTTAGAGCGTGGGTCTAATAAGCCCAAGGTCGCAGGTTCGACCCCTGCTGGCGGCAAATCGTTTTGTCTTTTCAGCTGATCGAGGAAGAGGCGCGCGGTCGATTCCAACGTGGCAAATCGCCGTCGAGCCAATCGTCGTGCTTCAAACGAATCTCGCACGCCGTCGGAGCCGACCACTAATCGATCGATAACTTTACTAAATTTCTTTCAATTTTCTTACTTTTTCTCCCACCCGCACCCCATCGCTAGTCGTTTTCCCCCCCATTTTTCATCCATTTTTCTTTTTTTTTTAATCAGTGTTTCTGCCTTCTATTCGTGACATTAATAAAGTCCCAAAACCTAGCACGTCGCGAAAATAACAACCATGTGCCTTGTTTTCTGACTTTGCAACTGGACAAACATTGAAAAAGAGGAGGGTATATAAACGGGAAACGATGAGAAAATGAAGTTGGTAAACTGATGGCTATCATTATTTTCGTCACTTTTTCGATTGCGTGTGTCACGTATTTCCTATGGCACTGGACGTATTGGCGGCGTCGCGGGGTACCAGGACCTCTTGGTTACCCGATCATTGGAATGGCCAACACTCTCCTTTCCGGAGAGTTTCCCCCATTTTTGAAGCTCAAAGAGTGGACGGAGGTTTGTCACGGTCACAGTCACGTAAACTCTATAGTAGAAGCGTTTCACTGAAGTGTTAACTTTCTCGGGGTATAACTCGAAAACTGCACTAGTTAGAAAAAAGTATGTGAGAAATTGTGCGCAAAAATCTCACAAAAATGTGAGAAATTTTGCGCTGATCAAGTTTGTAGTTGACAACTTTTTCATAACTTTGCTAGTTTCAGAGATATTTCAGTTTAATGTACATATTTTATAGAAATCGTTCAAGTTTTCAGACCTACGGACCGGTTTTCGGCGTCACCGAGGGGTTCAACAAGAGTCTGGTGATTTCGGACGTCGACATGCTCCATGAGGTGTTCACGGTGCAGTTCGACAACTTCTACGGCCGAAAACTGAACGCGATCCATGGGGATCCGAAAAGAGACAAGAGGGTGAACTTGTTCGCCGCGCAGGGACACCGATGGAAGCGGTTGCGGACGATCTCGTCGCCGACGTTCTCGAACAACAGTCTTCGGAAGGTGACGGAGACGGTGGAGGAGTGCGCCGTCGAGTTGATGAGACACATTGAGCAGCGACGAGGGGAGATCGATATGTTGACGTGAGTAAGGGGGAGGGAGGTGGAAGAGGAAAAGTTAGGCCGTGGCCTAGAACTGTGGAAGTTAGGCCACGTTAGCCGGCGGGAGCTAGTGTCCCAGTGACCTAAATATTACGACGTTAGAAAGGGGGGGGGGATGTGGAAGAGGGAAAGCTAGGCCATCCTCGAAACTAGAAACTAGAGGTAAGTGTCAGCCATGGCCTAGAAACCTTCCGGAGAAAACTAGGCCATTCCACGTTGAGCTATGAAATTAGAATCAGAAAACAGGTTTTGGGGTACAAGTTATGTGATAACTCTAGAGGCCTAGAAACCTCCAAGAGAAACCTAGGCCATGATCATTCCAGATTCTATCAAGAGTACACACTCGACGTCATCGGCCGCATCGCGATGGGTCAGACCGATTCTCAAATGTTCCGCAACCCCCTCTTCCCCTATGTCTGCGCAATTTTCGGCGACAGTCACAAAACCATGCTCATGATGGGATGTGTGGCGCCGACGTTCACACGGATCTTCCGATGGGCGATCGCCACGTTCCACCTGCTTCCCAACAATCCCTCCTCGAAAATCGTGGCGATCGTCGAGGACGCCGTCCGGAAACGTGTCAAACAGCGAGAGGATGACGTGGCGAATGGCGTTGAGCTCGGCGAGCCGCACGATTTCATTGATCTGTTTCTGGACGCGAAGTGTGACGCTGAAGACGTGAAGGAGGACGCGAACTTTTCGAGAAGCAACTCAGCGAAGGTGTCCAGAAGCCTGACGATGGACGAGATCGTCGCCCAGTGCTTCGTGTTCATCGTCGCCGGCTTCGACACGACGGCGTTGTCGTTGTCGTTCTGCACACACCTTCTGGCGACGAATCGCGACGTGCAGACGCGTGTTCAGATGGAGATCGACGCAGTGTGCGGCGATCCGTCGATCTCGTTCGATCAGCTCGCGCGGCTCAAGTATCTCGATCAGGTCGTCAAGGAGACACTGCGACTCTTTCCACTTGCTGCTCCGTGAGTTCCAATGGACTTGTCTGGTGGGGGGGCCGTGGCCGGGGGAATCGCTCGGCCACGACTAGTGCCTTCTAGAGGTTTTCTAGATCTCCATGCAATAGTTAGGCCATGACAAAAATGGAAGAGGGAAAGCTAGGCCAGGCCCTCTTTTGCTCATTCCTGTAAATTTGCCCGCAAAATGTTCAGAGCCAACGCCAGAAAGTGTATGCGAACGACGCGAGTGGGCGGATTGGAGATCGAGAAGGGGACGAACGTGGTGGCGAACACGTGGGCGGTGCACACGGATAAGAGCATTTGGGGAGACGACGCGAACGAGTTCAGGCCCGAGAGGTGACTGTTTCTCTAGGCTTGTTTGTTTGACTTACTGACCTAGATTTGACCTACTGACCTAGATTTGACCCACTGACCCGTATTTCAGAATACTGACCTAGATTCGACTAGATTGACCTAGATTTGACTAAATTGACCTAGATTCGAGAATACTGACCTAGATTTGACTTACTGACCTAGATTTGACCTACTGACCCGGATTTCAGAATATTGACCTAGATTTGACTAGATTGACCTAGATTTGAGCATACTGACCTAGATTTGACTGGATTGACCTAGATTTGGCTAGATTGACCTAGATCTGAGCATACTGACCTAGTTTTGACTAGATTAACCTAGATTTGACTAGATTTGACTAGATTGACCTAGTTTTGACTAGATTAACCTAGATTTGACCAGATTGACCTAGATTTGACTAGATTGACCTAGATTCGACTGAAATGACCTAGATTTGACTAAATTGACCTAGATTTGACTAAATTGACCTAGATTTGACTTGATTGACGTAGATTTCGAAATATTAACCTAGATTTGAGCATACGGGCCTAGATTTGAATGTCCACAACAAAAACCGTCCCCATTTCTTCCAGATGGGCAGAAGGGAGACTGCAAGAAAGGCAGCGAGCATCATTCATTTCGTTCGGCTCGGGACCCCGTCAGTGCATCGGAATACGTCTGGCCTACATGGAGGAGAAGATGTTGCTCGCCCATATTCTCCGAAAATACACATTTGAAACCGGAAAAAAGACACAAATACCCGTAAAATTGGTGGGAAGAGCCACCACTCGACCCGAATCCGTCTGGATGCGTTTGACGCCGAGATATGTATAAACTGATGAAAATTGATGTTAAAACTGTGTGATTTGGTGAAACGAGGCCAAAATGATCACATCTTCCAGCGAACACAAGAATAAAACAGTTGTTGCCAGTAGAAATCATAAAATTACCCTATTTTCCCCTATTTTTCACACAATCACACGACGAGTCAGAGAACGCCCCCTTTTGGCGGGTCATTTGGCGGTCTTGGCGACGAGATAGTGCAGATGCGCGCGGAGACGCAGACACCGACAGTTTTGTGACTGTTTGCTGATTTGTGCCGTTGTGCCGTTGTGTGTCGGCGAGACGGACCGATAAGATAAACAGAAGCGGTTATATAGCGGCGGGCGGGCAGTTGTTTGGTGTAAAACTTTGAGAATGTCGGCGATCATTCTACTGGCACTTGTTACTGCGGTGGTTGGAGTTTTGAGGTGAGCCCGAGCCTGACCTACTGACCTAGATTTTCAGTAAACTTGACCTACTTTCAGCTTCTACCTATGGACATGGACGTACTGGAAGAGACGTGGAATCAGCGGACCATCGGGCTACCCGATACTTGGCATCGCTCTGGACATGCTCAATCAAGACTACCCGCCCTACTTGAAGCTCAGAGAATGGACAAAACAATACGGAAGCGTGTTCGGAGTCACTGAAGGCGTCTCGAAGATTCTTGTGATCTCGGATCCCGAACTGGTGCAAGAGGTCTTCATCAAACAGTACGACAACTTCTACGGCCGCAAACTGAACCCGATCCAGGGCGATCCGAACAAGGACAAGAGGGTACACCTGTTCGCCGCGCAGGGACACCGATGGAAGCGGTTGCGGACGATCTCGTCGCCGACGTTCTCGAACAACAGTCTTCGGAAGTTGAAGAACACTGTGGAGGAGAGCGTCGTCGAGTTGATGAGACACATCGAAGAGCAGACTGCCGGCGGAAGGGCCATCGATCTGCTCACGTTCTACCAGGAGTACACACTCGACGTCATCGGCCGAATCGCGATGGGACAGACCGACACGCAGATGTTCAAGAATCCCATGCTTCCCTACGTCAAAGCGGTATGACCTTTTGCGATTCTAGGCGTTCATATGACTCTTCAAACTTTTCAGGTGTTCGGTGAGCCGCGAAAGTTCATGTTCCTGAGCGCCGGTGTCGTACCATGGTTCGGGCCCATCCTGAGAAAATTGATCATGCGATTCCCATGGATCGTCAGTACGCCCGTCGTGCACATCTTCAAACAGATGGAAGAGGCGGTCGAGCAGCGAATCGCGCAGCGAGTCGCCGACGAGAAGGCGGGAATCGAGCCGGGCGAGCCGCAAGACTTTATCGATTTGTTCCTGGACGCGCGCGCCGACGTGGACATGTTCGCGGAGAGCAACGAGGAGTTCACGAGAAGCGGCGGAGCGGTGAAGGTGACGAGACAGCTGACGACGGACGAGATCGTCGGCCAGTGCTTCGTCTTTCTGGTCGCCGGCTTCGACACGACGGCGTTGTCGCTCTCCTACACCTCGTTTCTGCTAGCGACGCATCCCGGAGTGCAGACGAAGCTTCGCGAAGAGATCGACAGAGAGTGCGTCGAGCCGGAGATCACGTTCGATCAGCTGTCGCGACTCAAGTATCTCGATCAGGTCATCAAGGAGACACTGCGACTGTATCCGCTGGGCGCACTCGCCAACTCGCGTCGCTGCATGCGTGACACCCGAATCGGTGACGTCGTCGTCGAGAAGGGTGTGGAGGTGTTGTGCGACACGTGGACACTGCACTACGACAAGAAGGTGTGGGGCGAGGATGCGGACGAGTTCAGGCCCGAGAGGTTCGCGAAAACAGATGAGGGAAGACTCAAACGCAGACAAATTTCAGATGGGAAGAGTGCGGAGAGGAGCACTTGGAGCACAAGGGCGCCTACATTCCGTTCGGCCTAGGCCCCCGTCAGTGCATCGGAATGCGTCTCGCTCTCATGGAGGAGAAGTTGCTCCTGGCTCACCTCCTCCGGAAGTTCATCATGCAGACTGGCCGCGAAACTCAGATACCGCTGAAACTCGTCGGAATGCGAACCACTCAGCCGGAAAGTGTCCGACTGCATTTGACGCCGCGAGAATGATCATTGAAATGACGATGACCATGATGATGATGATGGTGTAAATATGTAGAGAACTGGTTTAGATATTGCGATTCACGATTCCCAATCAACGGGTTGTGTTTCAAATTGCATGGTTTTTCTTGCAACCTTGAATAAAAATTGTACATGTTGCAATTGCGCTCTATGGCGAAATCGCTGAAAACTTTTGCGAACTTTGACTTTTTCAACTTTTGAACGTGATTTTTGCATCACGAAACTGGTAAACACGTTGGTCGACACATTGTGTTCTGTGACCATTTTGTCACCGATTCACTCGTCGGAAAGATCGACAAACAGACCGGCGGGGAAGGGGGGTATAAATATAAGACGAGAGTGAGTTTGACGCAGACTTTTGTCTAGTTTCACATTGCGTCATGGCGTTTCTTTTATTGATCGCTTTCACAGCGGCTATTGCCGCTTTGAGGTGAGTGGCTGACCTACTGACCTAGTTTTGACCTACTGACCCACATTTGACACACTGATTCCAATGTTTCACCTGGGTAAAGCGTTTACCACATTTGCCAATATTGCCTACGACTTAGATTTGACCTAGATTTCAGAAGAACTGTATGTAATGACCTAGATTTGATTTGACCTAGATTCCACGCTAGTTTGACCTACTGACCTAGATTTTGACTGGATTTGATCTACCTTCACAAAGTTTATCGCATTGACCTAGTGACCCAGATTTTCAGTAAACTTGACCTACTTCCAGCTCGTACCTCTGGACATGGACGTACTGGCGAAGACGTGGCATCCGAGGACCGTCGGAGCCGCCGATTCTCGGAAGCGCCCTAGTGATGCACAATGCACAATACCCGCCATACCTTCAACTTCGGGATTGGACGAAACAGTATGGAAGTGTGTACGGAATCACCGAAGGCGTCGCCAGAATGCTCGTGATATCGGATCCGACGCTGGTGCAAGAGGTGATGGTGAACCAGTTCGACAACTTCTTCGGCCGCAAAGTGAATCCGATCCAGGGCGATCCGGACAAGGATAAACTTGTGCACTTGGTGACGGCGCAAGGTCAGCGATGGAAGCGGTTGCGGACGATCTCGTCGCCGACGTTCTCGAACAACAGTCTTCGGAAGTTGAAGAACACTGTGGAGGAGAGCGTCGTCGAGTTGATGAGACACATCGAAGAGCAGACTGCCGGGGGACGGGCCATCGATCTGCTCACGTTCTACCAGGAGTACACACTCGACGTCATCGGCCGAATCGCGATGGGACAGACCGACACGCAGATGTTCAAGAATCCCATGCTTCCCTACGTCAAAGCGGTATGCCCTTTTGCGATTCTAGGCATTCATATGACTCTTCAAACATTTCAGGTGTTCGGTGAACGTGGAAAGGGAATGTTCATCGCCGCAATGGTGTCCCCCACTGTCGGTTGGCTCATCCGACAGATGCTCATCAATCTTCCGAACTTTGTCCAAAACCCGGCGGTTCACATCATCAAGACTATGGAGAAGGCGGTGAAACAGCGAATCGCACAACGTGAAACTGACGCTGAGAATGGAATTGAGCCGGGCGAGCCGCAAGACTTTATCGATTTGTTCCTGGACGCGCGGTGCGATCAGGACTACCTCGGCGAAACGAACGACGACTTCTCGAAGACGTCGATCGGGAAGGTGACGAGACAGCTGACGACGGACGAGATCGTCGGCCAGTGCTTCGTCTTTCTGGTCGCCGGCTTCGACACGACGGCGTTGTCGCTCTCCTACACCTCGTTTCTGCTGGCGACGCATCCCGGAGTGCAGACGAAGCTTCGCGAAGAGATCGACAGAGAGTGCGTCGAGCCGGAGATCACGTTCGATCAGCTCGCGCGACTCAAGTATCTCGATCAGGTCATCAAGGAGACACTGCGACTGTATCCGCTGGGCGCACTCGCCAACTCGCGTCGCTGCATGCGTGACACCCGAATCGGTGACGTCGTCGTCGAGAAGGGTGTGGAGGTGTTGTGTGACACGTGGACACTGCACTACGACAAGAAGGTGTGGGGCGAGGATGCGGACGAGTTCAGGCCCGAGAGGTTCGCAAAAACAGATGAAGATAGAAGACTCAAAACGAGAGAAGTTTCAGATGGGAAGAGTGCGGAGAGGAGCACCTGGAGCACAAGGGCGCCTACATTCCGTTCGGCCTAGGCCCCCGTCAGTGCATCGGAATGCGTCTCGCTCTCATGGAGGAGAAGCTGCTCCTGGCTCACCTCCTCCGAAAGTTCATCATGCAGACTGGTCCCGAAACTCAGATTCCGCTGAAACTCGTCGGAATGCGAACGACAGCTCCAGAAAGTGTACGGCTGCACTTGAAACTTCGTGACGACATCTGAACTCACGTCTTCTGAAACTGAATTGTTTTCTGTTTGATTGTACATATCATAGTTTTCAAAAGTGCACACTTTATGTTCACAATGTTCATCAGTTTATACATATCTCGGCGTCAAACGCATCCATACAGATTCAGGTTGAGTGGTGGCACTTCCCACCAGTTTCATCGGAATTTGTGTCTTTTTCCCTGTTTCGAATGTGTATTTTCGGAGAATATGGGCGAGCAACATCTTCTCCTCCATGTAGGCGAGACGCATTCCGATGCACTGACGGGGTCCCGAGCCGAACGAAATGAATGATGCTCGCTGCCTTTCTTGAAGTGTCCCTTCTGCCCATCTGGAAGAAATGGGACGGTTTTTTTGTCAAGCTGAGTCAGGGAATCAGTCAGTATAGTCGAAACTAGGTCAGTAGGTCAAATCTAGGTCAATCTAGGCAAAAACAGGTCAGTAGGTTCGAATTAGGTCAAAACTGGGTTATCCGCTCAAATCTAGGTCAGTGGTTCAAAAGCTGATACCTCTCTGGCCTGAACTCGTTCGCATCGTCTCCCCAAATGTCGGTGTTCGTGTGGAGGCTCCACGTGTCCGCCTGGATCATCGTTCCCACTTCGACTTCCACGCCACCAAGTTTAGTGGCTCGCATACACTTTCGAGAGTTGGCACTGGAAATTGCAGACGCGAATATGCACTTGAGATAGATTGGATTTCCCTAACATCGTACAGCAGATGGCCTGGCCTAGCTTTCCCTCTTCCACCCTTGTCATGGCCTAACTTGGAAACCGTGGGAATAGTTAAGAAGACATAGAAGGCCCCTAGAAGAGGACGTGCGAATCCTCGGCCACGGCCCCCCACCAGACAAGTCTATTGGAGCGCACTTCCGACTTCACTCACAAAGTGCCGAGCGGATAGAGTCGCAGTGTCTCCTTGACGACCTGATCGAGATACTTGAGCCGCGCGAGCTGATCGAACGAGATCGACGGATCGCCGCACACCGCGTCGATCTCCATCTGAACACGCGTCTGCACGTCGCGATTCGTCGCCAGAAGGTGTGTGCAGAACGACAACGACAACGCCGTCGTGTCGAAGCCGGCGATGAGGAAAACGGTGAGATTGCTGACGATCTCATCGGTCGTCAGCTGGCGGTTGGACTGGAAACAAAATTCAAGTGGCTATAACTTTTTTGTGGTGGGAGCTAGACATTTGGTTTAATTACAGAAACGAAAGAGCGTTTTGAGATCTTTCAAATGGTTCAAAGAACGTGCGAAAATATCGATTTTCCGGTGAGTTATGTTAGTTTTCAAGTGCCAAGGCCTAAAATTGTAATTTCTCACATTTCCACTGCTCTTCGTGAAATCCACGTTCTCCTCCCCGAAATGCTCCACCTCGCCGGCTCGCGCGTCCAAAAACAAGTCGATAAAATCCAGCGGCTCGCCGAGCTCAATACCATTTGCCACGTCATCCTCACGCCGCCGAATCCTCTCCTCCAATGCGACCTTCATCGAGTCGCTGATCTTTCGGAATGCTCCGACTCGCGCTCGTTTGAGCAGAACGGTTCGGATGGGCTCGGCGAGCCAGGGAACGACGGCGCCGATGAGGAAGAGCGCGTTGAAGTGACCCTGGAAGATTTGACGAACGAGTGGGAGCACCGGGTTGCGGAACATTCGGCAGTCGGTTTGACCCATCGCGATGCGGCCGATCACCTCGAGTGTGTACTCTTGATAGAATCTGAAATGATCATGGCCTAGGTCTGGCTGAGAGGTTTCTAGGCCGTGAGCCTCTGAGAGCTAGGATGGCCTAGCTTTCTCTCTTCCACGACTTCTCCCGCTTTAGGATGTTTCTAGGACACTGGGACATCAGTTCCTCAGCTAGCTTGGCCTAGCTTTCCCTCTTCCACATCCCATCTTCTATGTTCGTGGTATCTAGATCACTGGGACACTAGCCCCCGATTGACTTGGCCTAACTTCCACAGTTCTATGCCACGGCCTAGCTTTTCCTCTTCCACATCCCCCCCCCCCTTTCTAACGTCGTAATATCTAGGTCACTGGGACACTAGCTCCCCCCGCTAACGTGGCCTAGCTCTTCCTCTTCCCCCTACTCCCGCCGTGGCCTAACTTTTCCTCTTCCACCTCCCTCCCTCCCCCCTTACTCACGTCAACATATCGATCTCCCCTCGTCGCTGCTCAATGTGTCTCATCAACTCGACGGCGCACTCCTCCACCGTCTCCGTCACCTTCCGAAGACTGTTGTTCGAGAACGTCGGCGACGAGATCGTCCGCAACCGCTTCCATCGGTGTCCCTGCGCGGCGAACAGATTCGTCCGTTTCTCCTTCTCCGAATCGCCCTGGATCGGGTTCCGTTTGCGGCCGTAGAAGTTGTCGTACTGTGTGACGAACACTTCCTGAATGAGCTCAGGATCCGAGATCACCAGCGTCTTCAGTGTGCCTTCAGTGATTCCATACACACTTCCGTATTTCTGCAGTGAAGTATCGCTTTTGTCATATTTTTGTGCAATTTTACCCATTTTTAAGCCAGTTTACCTACTTTTGACCCGTTTGACCTACTTTTGACCCGTTTGACCTACTTTTGACCCGTTTGACCTACTTTTGACCCGTTTGACCTACTTTTGACCCAAATTTGAAATATTCAACCTACTTCTGGCCTGGTTTACATGACTTAGACCTAACTGACCCAATTTGTGACCCATTTGACCTACTTTTCTACGCTTGGAACTGTATGCCCTACTTTTGAATTAATTGATCTACTTTTGAGAAAGTTGTCGCACTTTTCAGCTAGTTGACCTACTTTCGAACTACTTGAGCTACATACGACCCGTTCGACCTACATTTGAGCTGTATGACCTACTTTTGACCTACTTGACCTACTTTCCTACCAAGTTGACTAACTTTTAAACCGACTGTTCTGAGTTCTCAACTCACCCTCGTCCACTCTTTAAACTTCAAAACGAGCGGAAACTCGTTGCTCAACGAGTCTCGGATCACTCCCAAAACTGGATAACCCATCGGTCCCGGCACTCCGCGCCTCCGCCAATACGTCCATATCCAGAGATAATGGCTGAAAATCTTATGAAAATCCTGCGGAAAACGATAAAAAATACCTGAAAATCACCAAGAATGCGGCGGAAACGAGAAGAAGCAACATTATTCGGACTGCCAGGTCAGAGAAATAACGAGAAGAATGGGGGAAAGTCGGCGAGAAAAGTCACAAACCTCGCCGTCTGCGTCTCTTTCGTCACGCATCTCTCGCTCACAAACCACAGTGATTCGTTTTGTGACCTGACCAGCCCGAAAAACAGTGAGGAATCCTCAGGTATTTAAAGGTACAGTAATCGGAAACCGTCCCAATTGACAAAAGATGGCAATCAGTCTGATACTCGTCGGATCGCTGATCCTCGGCGCGATCACTTACTACTTGTGGCAATGGAGCTATTGGATGCGGAGAGGTATCGGTGGACCGCGTGGATATCCGATAGTCGGGGTACTCGACAAAATGTTGGATCACTGGAGTCCGCCGGGAATTCAGTTGAGAGAATGGACCAAGGTTTGATCTGCTTCAGAAAATTTTCTAGATTCGACACAGTTACCCAAGCATTTTGACTTTGTTTCCGATCATTTGACCTAGTTTCCAATCATTTGACCTAATTACCAACTATTTGACCTAGTTTCTGATGATTTGACCTAGTTTCTGATGATTTGACCTAGTTTCTGAAGAATTGACCTAGTTTCTGAAGAATTGACCTAGTTTCTGATGAATTGACCTAGTTTCTGATGATTTGACCTAGTTTCTGATGATTTGACCTAGTTTCTGATGATTTGACCTAGTTTCTGATGATTTGACTTAGTTTCCAATCATTTGACCTGGTTTCTGATGATTTGACCTAGTTTCTGATGATTTGACCTAGTTTCTGATGATTTGACCTAGTTTCTGAAGAATTGACCTAGTTTCTGAAGAATTGACCTAGTTTCTGATGAATTGACCTAGTTTCTGATGATTTGACCTATTTTCTGATGATTTGACCTAGTTTCTGATGATTTGACCTAGTTTCTGATGATTTGACCTAGTTTCTGATGATTTGACCTAGTTTCTGATGATTTGACTTAGTTTCCAATCATTTGACCTAGTTTCTGATGATTTGACCTAGTTTCTGATGATTTGACCTAGTTTCTGATGATTTGACCTAGTTTCTGAAGAATTGACCTAGTTTCTGAAGAATTGACCTAGTTTCTGATGAATTGACCTAGTTTCTGATGATTTGACCTATTTTCTGATGATTTGACCTAGTTTCTGATGATTTGACCTAGTTTCTGATGATTTGACTTAGTTTCCAATCATTTGACCTAGTTTCTGATGATTTGACCTAGTTTCTGATGATTTGACTTAGTTTCCAATCATTTGACCTAGTTTCTGATGATTTGACCTAGTTTCTGATGATTTGACCTAGTTTCTGATGATTTGACCTATTTTTCGTTTAGTTGACCTAGTTTCCGATCATATGACCTAGTTTTTGATTATTTGACCTACTTTTTGTGCATTTGACCTACTTTTTGTGCATTTGACCTACTTTTTGTGAATTTGACCTACTTTTTTGTGCATTTGACCTACTTTTTGTGAATTTGACCTACTTTTTGTGAATTTGACCTACTTTTTTGTGAACTTGACCTACTTTTTGTGAATTTGACCTACTTTTTTGTGCATTTGACCTACTTTTTGTGAATTTGACCTACTTTTTTTGTGAATTTGACCTAGTTCCCAATCATTTGACCTAGTTTCCAACCATTTGACCTAGTTTTCAATCATTCAACTCAGATTTGGATCATCTGACCTAACCTAGTTTCTGATGATTTGACCTATTTTTCGAACATTTTATGATGTTCTTTAAACTTTCCATGATTCACTACAAATTGAGATTTTGAGACGTTCTTTCGAGAGATCTCGAAATATTCAACATTTACTGTCAAAGTACCAATCTCAGAGCTATTAGCACAAAAAGAGCTCGGAGTCCCGCCTGCAAGAACATTTCTCGACTTCCAGAAATACGGACCGATCTACGGCATCACTGAAGGCGTCCAGAAGACGTTGATCACTTCGGACGCCGACTTCGTCAACGAGGTGTTCGTCAGACAGTTCGACAACTTCTACGGCCGCAAACTGAACCCTCTGCAGGGCGATCCGAACGCCAACAAGCGGGTCCACCTGTTCGCCGCGCAGGGACACCGATGGAAACGTCTTCGCACGCTCTCCTCGCCGACGTTCTCGAACAACAGTCTCCGGAGAATACTGCAAAGTGTGGAGGAGTCGGCGCTCGAGTTGCTCGGCCATCTGGAAGCCGGCGTTGATGCCAATGGTCAAACTGTCGATATGCTCGCGTAAGCCTAGGCCATCGCGTGGAAAACTAGGCCATCCCCCGTTTGCAGGTACTATCAAGAGTTCACATTGGATGTGATCGGCAAAGTGGCGATGGGTCAGACCGACTCGCTGATGTTCCGGAATCCAATGTTGGAGAAGGTGAAAGCGGTGGGTGGCCGAGAAATTGCTAATCGGATTCCTAGGCCATCACCTCGATCCTGCGCGCTTTTCAGATCTTCGGCGGTGAACGCAAGAACATGTTCCTGATCGCCGGCACTTTTCCCGTCTGCGGTGCCGTCCTCCGTCACATCTTCACCCACTTCCCGTCACTATCCCCGGCGTTCGGTATCTTCGACGTCATCGAGAAAGCGGTCGGCGCGCGGATTGCTCAGAGAGACTCCGATGCTCGGCGAGGCGTCGAGCTCGGCGAGCCGCAAGACTTTATCGATTTGTTTCTCGACGCGCGCGCCGACGTGGACTTCTTCTCGGGAGAGCACGTCGCGTTTGCCACGTCACAAGTGGCGAAAGTCGACAAACACCTGACACTCGACGAGATCGTCGGACAGTGCTTCGTCTTTCTGGTCGCCGGCTACGATACCACCGCTCTCTCGCTCGCCTACACCTCGTTTCTGCTGGCGACACATCCCGGAGTGCAGACGAAACTTCGCGAAGAGATCGACAGAGAGTGCCCGAATCCGGAAGTAACTTTCGATCAGTTGACCAGGCTGAAGTATATGGATGCGGTTATTAAGGAGACGTTACGCATGTACCCATTGGCTTCAGTGTGAGTTTTCAAAGTTTCGCTTCAAACTTTTCCGATGAATGACAAAGTTTTGGGGATTTGACCTACTTTCTCATAGTTTGACCTAGTTTTTCGGTATTTGACCTAGTTTTTCTATATTTGACCTAGTTTCTCGGGATTTGACCTACTTTCTCAAAGTTTGACCTAGTTTCTTTCGAGTTGAGCTACTTTCTCGGGATTTGACCTAATTTCTCTAGATTTGACCCAGTTTCTCGAGATTTGACCTAGTTTCTCGCGAGGTGACCTTTTTCTTCGGTTCATAACCAAGTTTCTCAAATTTCCACCTACACTTCCGAGTTTTGACCTAGTTCTTCAAGATTAGACCTAGTTTTCCGATATTTGACCTAATTTCTCAAGATTTGACCTAGTTTTCCAAGAACTGACATCGTTCTTCCGACATTGACCTACTTTTTTTTTGGATTAGAACTCTCCTACTTTGCGGATCTACTTTTTTGATCTACGTACCGATGCATAATCTCAACTCGCCTATGTATTTTGACCCACCCTCTAGTAGAATGGCCAACTTTTTCGATCTACTCAGGAAATTTTGCGCGCTTTGGCGGGTCCGCAAATTGCTCGGCGTCGGCCAAGCGATTCGTGAAGCCCGCCACTGGCGCTATTTCGGCGCCACTGGCGTCATCGCACAGCCACTGGCCGACTTTGAAGCGCCACTGGCGGATGACTGGCCGATGTCAGGCGGCTACCCGCCATTTTATTGGCCAATGGCCAAATTCGCTCGCTAATGGCCATTAACCTCGCCAACCCTGACGCAAAATTTTCTGACTACCCTCCCAACATTCAAACAATCAACGTTCTCGAAAGTGCAAACCAAGTGCACTTTGCCAATTTCTCTCTTTCTCTTTCTCCAAACTTCTATTCCAAAACTCGTCATGTACGTCGAAAAAAGCGCGTGCCTAATTCTTGCGCGCAAAAAGAACGAGTGTGCGGCCAGGCGGGCGACGAATCGTTTTGTGATTTGATTGATAAGGGTCGAATCGAATCGAATCGAATCGAATTTCTGTGTCTATGTGTGTGTGTGTGTCTTGTGTGTTTCTGCACGTTCAGCAGAAGTTGACAAGATAAGAGTGGTCTCGCCGTCGCAGAATGAAGAGATTTGATTGGATTGCAGAGTTCACACTCGAAAGTGTATGCGTGACACGACGGTGCTCGGACGGGCGATTGAGGCGGGCACGAATGTGCAGGTGGACACGTGGACGCTTCATTACGATCCGAAGATTTGGGGAGACGATGCGGACGAGTTCAGGCCCGAGAGGTATGGGCATTGACCGCGACGCAGCTGGAACTGACCGCGACGCTGCTGGAACTGACCGCGACGCAGCTAGCACTGACCGCGACGCACCTGGAACTGACCGCAACGCACCCTCCAACCCCCATTACATCATGTCCCCTCGTTGTTTCCAGATGGTCCAACGGCGAGTCGCTGGCCAAAAAAGGCTATCTGCCGTTCGGCCTAGGCCCGCGCCAGTGCATCGGAATGCGTCTGGCGTACATGGAAGAGAAGCTGCTGCTCGTCCACCTCCTCCGCAAATACACGTTCTCCGCCGCCGCCGACTCGTCGACCTTCCCGCTGCGACTCGTCGGACGGGCGACGACCGCGCCGACCGAGGTTCCGATTCAGTTGTGCTGTCGATGAGGATTCCTCCCCCCCCCCCCCCCCCCCCCCCCCCCCCCCCCCGTTTTCTTGTTGTTTTTTCTGTTCATCGGATGAAGTGACGAGTGAATGGTGGTGTTTTGGTGTAGGTAGGCGCAATTGGCAAGATTAATAGCCCTCCCTCCCCCAACCCCGTTTTCTTTCGTCCTTGAGTTTCTCTCTCTTTCTCACTCTCTTTCTCTGATCTAATCGCGGGGAGGAGGCGAAGAAGTAAAAGAGAGAGAGAGAGAGAGAAAGAGAAACTACTCACTCGGGAAAGGGAAGAGCGTCGTCGCGACTTTTTATTGGTACACAAATGATTAGAGAGAGAGAGAAAGAGAGAGAGAGAGAGAGAAAGGGGACGGGCGCCCCGCCTTCTTGTATAAATAGTCTCGACGGGGGCGCCGGGCGGGTAGGCAGAGAAAAGAACGGCCGGCCCTGACGAACCGAAACTCTATTACACCCCCCCCCTGCCAATAACAAATGAGCATTCTCATCGTGACCATCGTCGCCGCCGTGCTCCTGGCCATTCCGGCGTATTACCTATGGATATGGACGTATTGGATGCGACGTGGCGTTCGTGGTCCACGTGGCAGACCGTTTGTGGGTGTGCTCGACGAGCTGCTCGAGCACGAGAAGCCCGGCATGATCAAGTTGGGCGAGTGGACCAAGGTGAGAGACACTTCTTTCGTTTTCTTTTGGTTCCTGGGTCTCGCCACGAACCCTTTTCGTTGCGAGACCCATTGCAAATTAAAGTGCGACAGAGACACTGACGCAGTTTGTTGGTTGGCGCGCGCGATTAGTCGCAAAGTGCACCGTTTTTTTTGTGTAGTTTCGAGTTGCTATGCACTTTTTTTTTGTTGGGGTGGAAAACAGGGAATAATTTGGAAAATAAAATTTGAAAAATAGAAAAAAATAAATTTTTTTTTTTTGAAAATTTGAAATTTTTTTAAAATTCCTTTTTGGGAAATTTGCACTAATTTATTTTTAATTAATTAATTATTTTTAATTGGAAAAAATTATTTTTTAAAAGATTTTTTGGAATTTTTTTGGAAATTCAATGCTATTTTCTAATTTTTTTTAAATTTTGAAATTAAAATTTTTTTCAATTATTATAATTTTTATTTAAAAAAATTGAAAAAAAATTTGAAAAATTAACAGTTAAATTCAAATTATTTTTTTTGAAAATTTAAAAAAAAATTTAAAAGTTTTTGGAAATTAAAAAAATGAAAACAAAAAATTAAAAAAAAATCCTTTTTTTAAATTAAAAAAAACCTCAAAATAGCTAAAAATTAAGCGACACTTTCAAAAAAAAAAAAAATTAATTAAAAAAATTGTCTTCATTTTTTTCCAGTTTTTAAAGAACTCCAAAAAAATCGTTCTTCCAACTCAAATAAATCGCGAAAAAAAAACAATTTTGTTTAAAGGAGTACGGACGGGTGTACGGTATCACCGATGGTACGCAGAGGACGTTGGTGGTGGCGGACGCGGAGATGGTGCACGAGATCTTTGTGAAGCAGTTCGACAACTTCTTCGGCCGCAAACTGAATCCGATCCAGGGCGATCCGGAGAAAGATCAGCGAGTGCACCTGCTCGCCGCGCAGGGACACCGATGGAAGCGGTTGCGCACGATTTCGGCGCCCTCGTTCACTCACGGATCGCTGCGGAAGCTCAAGGAGACCGTCGAGGATTCGGCGTTCGAGTTCTTGCGACACGTCGAGAAGATGACCGCCGGCGGCAAGCAAATCGATATGCTAGCGTGAGTAATTAGATGTGCCACGTCATGCCACGTCATGTCATAATTTCTCGCGTTTTGGCTTGGCATGCCACGTCATGACATGCCATGCCATGTTAAACCACGTTTTGACATGAAATGCCACGCCGTGCCACGTCATGCCACGTCATGTCATATTATCTCCTGTTTTGGCTTGGCATGCCACGTCGTGGTATGCCATGCCATGTCAAACCACGAATTGGCATGGAATGCCACGCCCTGCCATGTCATGCCACGTCATGTCCACATTTTGGCTTGGCATGCCACGTCGTGATATTCCATGCCATGCTAAACCACGTTTTCATATGTAATGCCTCGTCATGCCACTTCATGCCACGTCATTTCATACAATCTCACCTTTTCGCTTGGCATGCCACGTCATGATATGCTATGCCACGTCATGCCACGTCATATCATAATATCTCGCGTTTTGGCTTGGCATGCCACGTCATGATATTCCATGCCATGTTAAACCACGTTTTGACATGTAATGCCACGCCGTGCCACGTCATGCCACGTCATACCACGTTGATTTTCCAGCGCCTATCAAGAGGTGACAATGGACGTGATCGGTCGAATCGCGATGGGACAGACCGATTCTCAAATGTTCCGGAATCCGATTCTGCCGCTGGTCAGAGAGGTTCGCAGCACAAATCACACACCTCCTCTCTCTTATCACCTCCATTTTCTTTTTCTTTACAGATTTTCTGCGGAAAACGCAAAAACCTGATGCTGGTGTGTCAAGTGTTCCCGTCGGTCGGCCGCGCGCTTCGTGACCTCACATTCAAATTCCCGCGTCTCGGAAGTCCCGCGTTCAAATTGTACAGTTTCATGGATGAGGCGGTGAAGCGGCGCATCGCGCAACGCGAGAACGACGTGGCGAAGGGTGTCGAGCTCGGCGAGCCGCACGATTTTATCGATTTGTTCCTGGATGCGAGCTCCGACGTGGATTTCGGCGCCGAGGCGAACGAGGACTTTTCGAGGCGTCACATGCGCGTGACACGCCAGTTGACCGCCGAGGAGGTCGTCGGACAGTGTTTCCTGTTTCTGATCGCCGGCTTCGACACGACGGCGCTGTCGTTGTCGTACGCCACGTGGCTGTTGGCCACCAATCCACGTGTCCAGGACAAGGTTCGCGAGGAGATGGAACGAGAGTGTCCCGGCGCGGAAGTGGAGTTCGAGCAGTTGGGACGGCTCAAGTACACCGAGTGCATGCTCAAAGAGGCGCTTCGCATGTTCCCGCTGGCGTCGATGTGAGTCAGCGCACAGAGCACGTTTTGATAACGACCCCCTTTAACTATGCGATTCGTTCGCGAGTCTAGTGTTGATTGACACCGATTGTAGCCCGAAAAGCGGTTTAGACAGTTTGCAAGCACACCCTCAGAAATTGTGGCCTCTTATCAGACGATAGCGTCGAAATTGCAGTGCCAACTCGCGACGGTGCATGAGAACGACGAGTGTGAAGGGTGTGGAGATTGAGGCGGGCACGTATGTGCAAGCGGACACGTGGACACTTCATTACGATCCGAAGATCTGGGGAGACGATGTGGACGAGTTCAGGCCGGAGAGGTATGGGCACGAACCGCGACGCAGCTGGAACTGACCGCGACGCAGCTGGAACTGACCGCGACGCAGCTGGAACTGACCGCGACGCAGCTAGCACTGACCGCGACGCAGCTGAAACTGACCGCGACGCAGCTGGAACTGACCGCGACGCAGCTGGAACTGACCGCGACGCAGCTAGCACTGACCGCCACGCGGCTAGCACTGACCGCGACGCAGCTAGCACTGACCGCGACGCAGCTGGAACTGACCGCGACGCAGCTGGAACTGACCGCCACGCAGCTGGAACTGACCGCGACGCAGCTAGAACTGACCGCGACGCACCTGGAACTGACCGCGACGCAGCTAGCACTGACCGCGACGCATTCGACACAAACCGCGCCGCATCCCCCTTCCACAACCTCACCCCACTTTCCAGATGGGAATCCTCATCGGAAGAGCTGCTGGAGCACAAGGGCGCCTACCTGCCGTTCGGCCTAGGCCCTCGTCAGTGCATCGGAATGCGTCTCGCTCTCATGGAGCAAAAGTTGGTGCTGACACACGTTCTCAAGCGCTACACCCTCCGACCGGGCTCACTGACGCGAATTCCGCTGAAACTGGTGGGAAGTGCGACGACGTCGCCAGAAGACGTCTTCTTGCATCTGGAGCCACGTCACTGCTAGGCCCACATCGTTAGCCATTTCGTCTTTATTTGTTTGACTTCTATCATTGGTTTTTGTTGTCGTTACTCTTTCTTTTTTTTTTTTGGTGTTGTTCCGATCTTTTGCCATTTTGTGTCTATCGCCGTCCTACCTCGTTTGTTCGAATAATAAAGTCGTAAAACCAATGGTTGCGTGTGACGTGGCAGTGCCATTTCACAATGGGAATCGGGGGGTGCGACGCCCACACAGCAACACACATCTTCTCGTTTTCATCGAGACAAGGAAAGAGAAAGGAAAAGGGAAGAGGAAAAGAGGCGCACTCGAATGGGCTCCGAGATGTCACAGAGCAGTAGTAGTCGTGGAAGCGAAAAAAAGAAGCAAAAAGGGGCTCTCTCTCTCTCTCTCTCTCTCTCTCTCTCTCTCTCTCTTTTTCCCCGTCGCCAGCCCGCCCGTCAAGTGTAATTGGTGAGTTTGGAAGAGCAGATTTCATTTCTCAGCCCTCCCCCTCACTCTTCCCTTTCCATTCCCGTTTCCCTTTTCCGCTTCTTCTCCTGCTCAGCTCCGAACACGCACGCACGTCATCTGAATCTGAAGAAGAAGAAGAAGAAGAAGTAAGGATGGCCGAGTCGACGACGTCTTCTGAATCTGGAGACGGGGTGTTCAAGGTGCCGAGAGTCGCGGACGCACCGTCGGTTCAAAAGAAGCAACAACAGCAGCAGCAACGACGGTCCACTGTCTTCTTTGTTGTGGGTTTTTTAAATGAGCTTGGCGCTTTTCTGGTGCGTTGGCGCTTTTCTGGTTCAGTGACGCTTCTCTGGTGCGTTGGCGCTTTCCTGGTGCGTTGGCGCTTTTCTGGTGCGTTGGCGCTTTTCTGGTGCATTGGCGCTTTTCTAGTGCGTTGGCGCTTTTCTGGTGCGTTGGCGCTATTCTGGTTTGTTGGCGCTTTTCTAGTGCGTTGGCGCTTTTCTGGTGCGTTGGCGCTATTCTGGTTTGTTGGCGCTTTTCTAGTGCGTTGGCGCTTTTCTGGTGCGTTGACGCTTTTCTGGTGCGTTGGCGCTTTTCTGGTGCGTTGGCGCTTTTCTGGTGCGTTGACGCTTCTTAGGACGCTGGCCTAATGCCGGTTCCAGAATGTAGTTACGTATCTATTGGCGCGATTTCAGCGCGTTGACGCTTTTCAAGAACTCTGACGTGTTTCTAGTGCCTGGCGCGTTTCTGGTGCGTTGACCTAGTTTCGAGATTTGACGGATGCGAATTGACAGAAACGCAGTGTCGGGTCTATCTTGCGCTGGCGCTTTTCAAGTGCATTGACGCAATTCTAGTGCGCTCTCTATCGTTTTTTGCAGTGGAACGGCTACCACTACGAGCAGCACACGATGCCAATCTCCGAGCGACTCAAGCCGAAACCGCTCATCGAGCCGCCCAAGATGAGCCCGGTGCGTCCCTCCCCAACTCGCTCATTTCACACCGTTTTCAGAACCTCCGGCAGAATGCCATCGATGACGTGAAGAGGAAGACGATCGGCAAGGAGACGTCGGGCGGTGCGACGACGTCATCCGATGATAATTGACGTGTTTTTGTGGAGCAGTGATAATGGCATGCATGCGTATTTATGAGAGAGAGAAAGGTTACACCGATGACGTCTGTGTGTGTGTTGGATTTCAGATTGACGACGCTGGCGCGTTTTCAGCGTATTGACGCATTTCCAGTGCGCTAGCGCGTTCTCCGTGCCATGACGCACTTTGAGTCGGAAAAATATCTAAGCTGATTGTATCACGTTTTTATCAAAATCATCATCATCACCATCATTATCATCATCATCATCATCATCATCGAAACATCATCGTGGCCACATCTAACCAAGAAAAAGGGGCCGCTCTCATCATCTCCGCCGTCGAACCCCATAGAGTTTCGCTTTCGGCGACGTGGCGGCCGCGTCGCGCATCTGCGCCAACATTTTCGCCGTCTGAATGCGCTTGTTGAACAGACAATGAATCGGCGAGAAGATGCAGCGGCGGTCGGACTTCTCGCGCAGACGTTGTTGTTTTGTCGCGTCGCACGAGACCTCTTCGCCTGGAAACAACGTGGTGTGACGTGGCGTGACGTGGCACGGCGTGGCACAACGCAATTTGACGTGGCACAACGTGTCACAACGCAGTATGACGTGGCATGACGTGGCACGACGTGGCACAATGCGCTATGACGTGGCATGACGTGGCACGACGTGGCACGACGCAGTATGACGTGGCACAACGCAGTTTGACGTGGAATGTCGTGGCACAACGTGTCACAACGCAGTATGACGTGGCAAGCCAAGCCAGAATGGAGCACAATGCGCTATGACATGGCATGACGTGGCACAACGTGGCACAACGTAGTATGTCGTGGCACGTCAAGCCAGAATGGAGCATGACGTGGCACGACGCAGTATGACGTGGCGTGACGTGGCACTTCCCCTCCCCCTCCTCAAACTCACCATCCACATCGAAAAGACGCATCGTGTTGCCGATGTACGTGACGTATATCCGCTTTCCGCTGAAATCGAAACTTTTTTCTTTCTCTCTCTCTCTCTCTCTCTCTCTCTCTCTCTCTCTCTCTGCCATTTTACCTCTCCTGAAGTTGTTTGAAACACTGAAGCACCTCGACGACGACTTCCTGAGCCGGCGCATCCCGACGAGCCGGCTCGCCGAGCACAACCACCGCCGCAAAAGCCGAAACACACGCCGCACACCACAAAATCGCCCTCATTCTTCTCATCGTTCGTTTTTACCTACAAAAATCGAATGTTTTTTTTCGGGGAGAGCAAGCCAACGAGCTCAAAAGAGCCCCGACACGAAATGAGCAGCAAAGTGGGGGGGGGGGGTGAGCAGCTGGAAAACGAATGCTGACAAGGCGTCCATGTATACATTTCTATTAGGAAGAGAGAGTGGGATGGGGAGGAGAAAAAACTGGGGAAAAATAGGGGGGGGGGGGGGGAAGATATTCCCTAAACTGAGTGAGAAAATTGGAAAACACCGCGATTTCGGGTGGGTTTCGGAAATCAGAAATTAAAAGGGAGGGGGGTGTTCTGGGTAGTCGGTGATTACGTATTCGCGCATGTTATTCAGTCGGAGGTGCCGAGTTCTTCTCGGAAACTATACATAGAGCAAAGAGTCTTCTGGGAGTGGAAGAGTCTGGAGCCGGAGCAATTTGAGAAGAGCTCAGGTGGGGGGGGGGCTCTTGAGAGGTTGCTCTGAGAGTCTTGAGCAAGGTTCTAGGGCTCTTTGGAGCCGTGAGTCGAGAGTTGAGAGTTGAGAGCCGAGAGCAGGTGTCTGGAAAAGGTTTTTGAGCTCGAAAGAGCACGGAGCAGAGAGCAAAGAGCAAAGTTTCTCGGGCTCATCAAGGCTTAGAATAGGTTTTCAGGCTCACTTACGTCACTGAAAGTGCTCAGAGCTCCCAGGAGCCCGGAGCCCGGAGCAAAGGTTCCAAGAGCTCCGTGTTATTATGGCCGCGCGAATTCCGAAAAAACATTCTTGATTTCAATACTATGCAAATTCCAAACTTCCGGCCTCTTACCAATAAAAATAAAAAAGAGAGAGAGAGAGACAAAGAACAAGAAAAAAGGCGGAAGCAGGGGGAATTGCGTGGGGGGGGGGGGGAATGAAAAATGATGAAAAACAAACAATGTTCATTAGGCGAAAACAAATCCTTTCCTCGAGAAAAGGAGAGAGAGACCGGAACTACCGTAACCCTTGCACAGGCCCCTTAGCACTTGTGGGGCAACACTGTGTCGAAAACGACCGCATTCGCCCCTCCCCCTCCCCCCTTTCACTCCAAAATAAGAGAAAAAAACCACTAAATTCCATTAGCAAGATCGAATTACAAGTTGGTCTCGCACTCCAGTGTGCATTTGCTCCAGCTCCAGCTCCAGCTCCAAGTGGCGGGACGAAACGAGAAAAAGTACGAATTGAGGCAACGAAAACATAAAATACACACACAAAAAATGTATAATGGAATGTAAATAATATGTGCGTGCGCAAGTTTTTTTCGCCTACACGAAAATCGCTATAATTGAAGGGTTCCCTGAAGTTCTTTAAGTTTGGTGGGGTATATCTAGAAAACTAGGTTAGCTAGAAAAAAGTTGTCAACTACAAAAATGTGGGAAATTTTGAGCTGAACAAGTTTGTAGTTGACAACTTTTTTGTAACTTTGCTAGTTTCAGAGATATTGCGGTTTTTTCAAGTAGTGTGTCGGGGTGTTTGCAAAGTCTGCAATTGTGCGTCACGGTGTACACAGACCGCATCGCGTTTTGAAAAACAATGGATGATTTTTTTATTTTCCTAAAAAAAAAGTTAAAATTTCGCAGCGGCTTCGGGAAACAATCAAAATTTCAAGATTTATCGGAAAACCAATAAAGTTCAACTTTGCGGGGTGTATATCTTAAAAACTAGTATAGTTACAAAGAAAGTATCAACTACAAAAATGTGGGAAATTTTACGCTCATCAAGTTTGTAGTTGACAACTTTTTCATATCTTTCCTAGTTTTCGAGATATTCCAGTTTAAAGGTAGCTATGATATATGCGGTGAACTACAACGTCATCTGAAGGTTCAGAAGGCTTCGGAATCTTCAGAAAGCGAGGAGAAAGGTGTAATTAGAAGAATAGACGGCGTGGAGAAAGACGACGTCGTCGCGTTTTCGGTTCACTGGACTTCTCTTCAGAATTCAGAGGAAGAGCAGCCAAGAGTGACACGGGAAGTGTGCATACGTGTGCATGTGTGCATGTGCAAGTGACGTACCAATTCTAATTATAAAACATCTTCATTCGATGCGGTCACTGCGCTCCAATGTGGGTGGCTCGCAAGATTTGACCTACTTATGTACATAGGTTTGGCAGTTTCTGCAAGCTTGCAAACTTTTCGAGTCCGGGTCTCGCCACGATTTGTCATTTTAGATGCATTTGATTACTGTAACTCAGTTTTTGGGCAAAGAGCCTGGAATTGAAGAGAAACGCAAAATGTTTGGTACGACACTCCGAAGTTACGGCATCGGCTCTATGTTTATTGAAAACTTGAGATTCAGTAAGTTTTTCATTGAAGGTCGCGGGGCTCGAGCCGAACGATGACACTCTGCGGCGAGACGGTGATTTTGCCGACGAGTTTGAGGGGGATTTGAGTGCTGGCACACGTGCGGAACGAGTACTTTTGGAGTATTTGGGTGAGCAGTATCTTCTGCTCCATCTGAGCCAGACGCATTCCGATGCACTGACGCGGTCCCGAGCCGAACGGGATGTAGGCTCCGGTGTGCTCCAGATGATCGCTGGCTCCGTTGAGCCATCTGGAAGAACGGGTTGGAAGGGTGCGGGAGACCGGGGGGTTACGGTACCTTTCGGGTCGGAACTCCTCGGCGTCCGGTCCCCATGTGACGGGATGTCTGTGGAGGGTCCACGTGTCCACCTGGACGTGTACTCCCTCCTCGAATCGGATGCCGTCGATCGTCGTCTCACGCATGCACTTTCGTGTGTTCGCACTGCAAAACAGCGCAGAAATGAAAAATTGCAGCCAGGGACCCGCCAGGAATCCGTCAGGAACCCGCCAGGAACCCGCCAGTAACCCGCCAGGAACCCGCCAGGAACCCGCCAGAAACCCGACAGAGACCCGCCAGAAACCCGCCAGAAACCCGCCAGGGACCCGCCAGAAACCCGCCAGAAACCCGCCAGAAACCCGCCAGGGACCCGCCAGAAACCCGCCAGAAACCCGCCAGAAACCCGCCAAAAAGGTGTCAACCACAAAAATGACTCACGTCACTCCCAACGGGTACAATCGCAGTGTCTCCTTCATCACCGCCTCGAGATACTTGAGTTTGGCCAGCTGATCGAAAGTGATCTCCGGATCCGGACACTCGGCGTCGATCTCGTTCTGAAGACGTGTCTGCACTTCCGGATGCATCGCCAGAAGCCACGTGGCGTACGACATCGACAACGCCGTCGTGTCGAAGCCGGCGGCGAGAAAGACGAAGCACTGTCCGATGATCTCGTCGGTCGTCAGCTGTCTCGTCACCTTCACGACCGACGTCTTCGAGAAGTCGTCGTTCGTCTCGCCGAGATAGTCCTGATCGCACCGCGCGTCCAGGAACAAATCGATAAAGTCTTGCGGCTCGCCCGGCTCGATTCCGTTCTCGCGGTCAGTTTCGCGTTGCGCGATTCGCTGCCTCACCGCCGTCTCGATCAACTCGAACACTTTGAACGCCGGCACAAACTCCGCCGGCAGAAGTTTATTGATTTTTCGGATCACGCTGGCGATTGGCGGAAATACGCCAGTGATCAGGAACAGACTTCGCGAGCCGTTGAAGAACTGAACGAGGTGAAATGAGTCGATTGAATTGTTTCGGGGATGGTGGGAAAGAAGAGCACTCACCGCGCGCACTTTGTCGAGAAGTGGGTTTCCGAACATGGGCGCGTCGGCTTGACCCAGTGCGACGCGGCTGATGACACCCAGCGTGTACTCTTGGTAGAATCTGCGAAAAAAATATTTCAATTTAATTCCAACACCTGAAACGACTCAAAAGTGCCAAATATACGAATGACCTAGTTTTTTTGCAAATTTTGAACTACTTTTAAGCTTGACCTACTTTTTGTAAGTTTGACCTACTTTCCACACAATCTTCACCTACTTTTCGAAGTTTGACCTACTTTTCGAAAGCCAGACTACATCCTAATTTGACCTACTATCCACAAACTTGACCTCATTTGTGGAAGTTTGACCTAATTCCCGCGAATTTGACCTACTTTTGACAAGTTTGACCTTTTTTCCGCAATTTTGACCTACTTCCTGCAAGTTTGACCTACTTTCCCCAGTTTTGACCTGCTTTCCGCGACTTGACCTACTTTTGGCAAGTTTGACCTATTTCCCGCGAGTTTGACCTACCTTCCGAAACTTTGACCTATTTTCCGCAAGTTTGACCTACTTTCCGCAAGTCTGACCTACTTTTTGCTATCTACAGTAGCGGCCACGTAAATATCAACATTTGGTTTTTCAGCTGTAACTCTTTTCAGAGATGAGATAGAAACTCGAAGTCTTCTACGAAAATGTGTTAAAACATCCCACAAAACTGATGCCGTTTTGATTATTCCATTCAAAAAAACAATTTTTCGGAAAATCCAATTTTTCAATTTTTCGGTTTTTCACAGTTCGTAATTTTTTTTTTTCCGGAGGCTGTTTTTCAGTTTTCTTTTGTTCAAACTTGTAGAAATGGTTTTAGGTGATGGCTAAAACGTAAGGAAAACCAGATTTAAGCCCAGCTGTGCAGTCTGCGATCGTCAGAAGTCGGGATCAAGGCCGAACGTACAGGCAGTTGGAACAACAGTTTGACGTCCACCTTTCGACGATTTGCAAACTTCTGAAGATATGGAAAGCTCAAAAAGAGGTACCGGTTAAAAGATAACACTCTACGGAACGTTTCACGAATCATGTGGTCGACCGGAACATCGTCAGAGTGTCGAGAAGCAATCCGAGGCTCTCGGCGGCTGAGGTTCTTGACGAGGTCTCTCCTCGCGGAACACCTGTGGCGAGTGTCAGAACCATCCGACGCCGTCTAAATCAAGCAGGACTGTTTGGCAGAAGGCCTGTCAAGATGCCTTTCATCTCGGATCGGAATAGAGCGGCTCGCGTGGCTTAGGCGAAAGAGCATATCCACTGGACGCAGGATCAATTGGAGCGATGAAAGCAAGTTCATGCTTTTCGGTTCGGATATAATTTCTTATGGTTTAACATAAGAAATTCCATCCGAACAGAAGAGCATGAACTTGCTCTCATCGCTCCAAAGCACACGCTTCCATTGATCCTGCGTCCAGTGGATATGCTCTTTCGCCTAAGCCACGCGAGCCGCTCTATTCCGATCCGAGATGAAAGGCATCTTGACAGGCCTTCTGCCAAACAGTCCTGCTTGATTTAGACGGCGTCGGATGGTTCTGACACTCGCCACAGGTGTTCCGCGAGGAGAGACCTCGTCAAGAACCTCAGCCGCCGAGAGCCTCGGATTGCTTCTCGACACTCTGACGATGTTCCGGTCGACCACATGATTCGTGAAACGTTCCGTAGAGTGTTATCTTTTAACCGGTACCTCTTTTTGAGCTTTCCATATCTTCAGAAGTTTGCAAATCGTCGAAAGGTGGACGTCAAACTGTTGTTCCAACTGCCTGTACGTTCGGCCTTGATCCCGACTTCTGACGATCGCAGACTGCACAGCTGGGCTTAAATCTGGTTTTCCTTACGTTTTAGCCATCACCTAAAACCATTTCTACAAGTTTGAACAAAAGAAAACTGAAAAACAGCCTCCGGAAAAAAAAAAATTACGAACTGTGAAAAACCGAAAAATTGAAAAATTGGATTTTCCGAAAAATTGTTTTTTTGAATGGAATAATCAAAACGGCATCAGTTTTGTGGGATGTTTTAACACATTTTCGTAGAAGACTTCGAGTTTCTATCTCATCTCTGAAAAGAGTTACAGCTGAAAAACCAAATGTTGATATTTACGTGGCCGCTACTGTATGACGTGGCTTTCGGTAATTCGCGTTGCTGACGAGGTTTTTTTTTTTCAAATTTCGCGCCCAGTTCAAAGAAGCGCATTGTACAAAATCTCGTTCCAACATACTCACTGTAGCATATCGATGTCGAGCCCTTCGGCCACCTTCTGCTCGATATGCCTCAAAATCTCGGCTCCGCACTCCTCTACAGTACTCCTGACACGTCGAAGACTGTTATTCGAGAAAGAGGGCGACGAGAGCGCCCTCAGCCGTTTCCATCGTTTCCCCTGCGCCGCGAATATGTGAATTCGCTTATCCTTCTCCGGATCGCCAATGATCGGCCGAAGTTTTCGGCCGTAGAAGTTGTCGAACTGTTTCACGAAGATCTCGTTGACCAGCACGGGGTCCGAGATGACCAACGTCTTCTGGGGACCCTCGGTGAAGCCGTACACCGGACCGTATTCCTGAAACTTTGCAGTTTTTTCTTTGCTGTACTTCAAACCGCGATATCTTGAAAACTAGCAGAGTTATAAAAAAGTTGTCAACTACAAACTTGATCAGCGTAAAATTTCCCGCATTTTTGTAGTTAACAACTTTTTTCTAACTATTCTAGTTTCCGAGATATACCCGCTTAAAAGTCAAATGTACCTTTGTCCAATCCCGTATCTTCAAAAACGCGGGATTCTCGTGATCCAGCGTCTCGTCGAGAATTCCGAGGCCCGGAATGCCACGTGGACCGTTGATTCCTTTTCGGATGAAGTATGACCAGTTCCAGATGGAATATGTCAGAAATCCGACGAAAATGGCGACCAGGAAAAGAAAGATCATTTCTTTTATTCAGTTGAGAAAACCGAAAACTGATCGCGCCTTAAATACCCGTTGGTCGACACAGTTGGTCACAAACAACAATTTCCGTGGCGGGTGACGGTCACAAATCAGCGGGGAAAGAGGAGAGGGAACAAACAACAAAAACTGACTGATGACGGTGATGAAATCAGTAGAGGGGGGTTCCTGTGATCTACTACTACTATGAAACTTTCCTATGGAGCTGATGATGGGGTTACGGTAGGTGTGAGGTAGGTCAAACTGATGTACAGGACACAAAGAGCCGGAAGTTTCTGAGTTCAATGATACCGCAAGATTTTAGTGGTTGATACTGTCGCGGAGGGGGTACGGTAGGTCAAACTGGGATAGGCCTAGCTGGATAGGAGGTTTATAGGTAACTTTGCGATAGACAGTGTTGTAGGTCAAACTCTTGTGGAGGTGGTGACAGTCTTACGGTAGGGGTTGTAGGTCAAATCTTCCATTAAAAAGAGAATCTGTGTAGAACTTCAATAAGTCCAACTTTTGGTAGGGTCTTAGTTATCTTATGGTACTGGTATGTAGGTCAAACTTAGAAAAGTCTAGACTTCCAAAGAAACATGCTTCAGTCCAAGTAGGTCAAACTATCGAACAAACTCCAACGTATTTATCGATAAACCAACAAAAAAAAGATAAAGCCAATTCCAAGTCAATTAAAGCCAATGATCGGACAATCAAAACCGCGATTTCACTGAGAGCATGAGGCTGGCCGGACGCGCGGTGGCCCTTCCCACCAACTTCATCGGAATCTCCGTCTGCCGATTCGTCTCGAAACTGTACTTGCGGAGCACGTGAGCCAACAGTATCTTCTGCTCCAAAAACGCCAACCGCATGCCCAAACACTGACGCGGACCGGCGCCGAACGACAAAAAGCTCTGGGCGGGGCACGTCGGCTGTTCCCATCTGAATAGAGCGATACTTTGGATACTTGGGGCAGCGGGTATTTGAGTACCTTTCCGGCTTGAACTCGCCCGCATCCTCTCCCCACACTTTTGTGTCGTGGTGCAGTGTCCACGTGTCGACGAGAACGTCGACGCCCGCTTCGACGGTGTAGTCGCCGAGTTTCGTGGTTCGCATGCAGCGGCGAGCGTTCGCGCTGTAAATTGACAGTTCCCGGTCAAATTTCAGACAAGTAGATGATATCTCGAAAAAGTAGGTCAAGTCTCGAAATACTAGGTCAACTTGGTCAGTTTTTAAAAAACTAGGTCGAACATCGAAATGTAGGTCAAATCTCATACCACTCGGTTAAACCTCAGAACGTATTACAAATCTTGGAAATCGAAAACTAGGTCAAATCTCGAGAAACTAGGTCAAATCTCGAGAAACTAGGTCAAATCTCGAGAAACTAGGTCAAATCTCGAGAAACTAGGTCAAATCTCGAGAAACTAGGTCAAATCTCGAGAAACTAGGTCAAATCTCGAGAAACTAGGTCAAATCTCGAGAAACTAGGTCAAATCTCGAGAAACTAGGTCAAATCTCGAGAAACTAGGTCAAATCTCGAGAAACTAGGTCAAATCTCGAGAAACTAGGTCAACACTCACAACGAAGCCAGCGGAAAGATGCGCAACGCCTCCTTGATGGTATTCTCGATATACTTGAGTCTGGCCAACTGATCGAACGTGATCTCCGGATCCGGACACTCGCGATCCACCTCCTCTTGCATTCTCCGCTGCACTTCCGGATTCAACGACGCCAAATAGGCGGTGAAACACAACGAGATCGCCGTCGTATCCATGCCGGCGACAAGAAACACAAAGCACTGACTGATGACCTCCGACGTCGTCAATTGACGATTGTTCTGGAAGAAGAAAACTGATGGATTCGGAAGACGTGACGACGTCCCTTGCACTCACATAGACAGTCGACTTGTGAAAGTCGTCGTTGTGCTCCTGAAAGTGCTCCACGTCGTCTGACTTTGCGTTCAGGAACAAATCGATGAAATCCTGCGGCTCGCCGGGCTCGACGCCGACTTTCGCGTCGGCGGCTCGCTGAGCAATCCGCTCGTTCACCGCCCTCGTCACCGTCTTCTGCACTTTCACGAACGGACCGGCGCCGAACGCGCCCAACTTGAGAAACGCCATTTTGAGCCAGTCGACGGCGAACGGAAACGCGCCGCCGAGCATCCACATCGGCCACCGATTGTTCTCGAAGAAGGCTTTGACGTCGTAGAGCAGAGGGTTGCGGAACATTTGCGACTCGGTGTGACCCATCGCGATTCGTTGGATGACGTCCATCGTGAACTCTTGGAAGTAGCTGGAAAACCAAGATTCAGGCCGCTTCAAAGCCAATGCCTTCCCCCCTTGTACGAACATTTGCATGTTGACCGGCTCGCCGCGCGCGCCCTCCACCTCCAACCGCTTCAGAAACTCGTGCGCACTGTCCTCCATCATCGCCAACACCTTCTTCACACTGTTGTTCGAGAACGCCGGCGCGGTGATCGTCCGCAATCGTTTCCACCGAAAACCCTGCGCGCCGACAATGTGCACATCCTTGTCCTTCTCCGGATCGCCCTGGATCGGGTTGTGCTTCTTGCCGTAGAAGTTGTCGTACTGTTTGACGAACACCTCGTGAACCATGTCGGGATCCGAGATCACCAGCACCTTCTGCATTCCCTCGGTGAACCCGAACACTTTTCCGTATCGTCTCGTCCAGTCGCTGATCACTTTTCCCGGCGGAATCCGATCGTCGAGCATCACATCCGACTTTCCGATGATCGGGAAACCCATCGGACCCGGGATGCCGCGACGCTTCCAGAACGTCCAGTGCCATAGGTAATAGCTGAAAATCGGGTGAGTCGGAAGTCTCGGGAAGTGACACGCTTTTACCTGGTCACACCAAAAAACGCGGTCAGTAGAAGAGTCAGAATAAAAGCCATAGTATCACTTTTGATCTACCTGGTCGTTTCCCATCACATTTATATAGCAGCGTCTCGGAACACAAACCAAACTTGCGACACAACTTTTCTCTTCCGTCTGCCGCCGACTCTCCGCCCGTCGCACAGTCTATCGTCCCGGCGAGGCGAGAAAGCGAACTGGGTAGGTGATAAGAAAGAGAGTGAAGTTTCCATTCGGAAATATGATTTGTTGAATGTGATTTGAGTCTGGCGAAAGTTTGGTTTTAGCCGTTAGGCTTAGGCCTAAACCCAAAGCTGGCCTTTGAGGAGTTTGGGCCTAACTAGCTCCAATTTTCAGAAAACGAAATGTACTTACAATTAGATCTTAGTTTTGAGCCGCTGGGCCTAAGCCTTGAGCCTAACCCTTGGGCCTAAGCCTTGGGCTTTAGGCCTAAGTATGTTAGGCCTTCTCCGGTTCGGACCATTTGAAGGAATGACTTTTGGCCTAACCTTGCATCCGATCAATAGTCTAGGTGGGCTAAAGCTTAGTCTGGATTGAGCCTAAGCCTACAGCGAAATTGGCTCACTATCCACCGGACCGGAACTCTATCAGTCCATCAAGATAAATGGTTGGACTAGTTTAGGCCTAGGCCTAGGCCCATGTCTCCTAGTCAAGCGTCTAAAGGCCTAGACTGGTTCGGGCCGAGGCCTATAACAAAAGGCTATCACAATGAATGTTTTGACTAGTTTGGGCCTAAGCCTAAGTCACCCAGTCAAGCCTAGCAGAAGGTCTAACCGTAACAGTGTCACAAGACTACCCGACTGGCCCATAAGTCCGCCTAAACAAAAGTTTTGACTAGTTTCGGCCTAGGCCTAAGCCCCCATCACAGCCTGTGACCACCGCAAACAATGACCCGAAGGCAGTCAATTCGTTGCGCAACGTGCACTTCACCTCATCCTCATCACCCGGGGACACCTTCTTCTCATGTCCTTCACACAACTTTCAAGTGTTCAAACACCTCTCTTCTGCTCTACCGACACATAAAACAGAGAGAGAGAGAGAGAACGACCCGACACATATCGGATTTCAATCTCTCCTTGTCTTTTTCATGTCGTCTGTGTCGGAATGGTTTGTGTGCTCTCGAAGAGGGACCCCCTCGTTCCACTTGACATCATGTTCGTGCCGATGCCCTCTCCGACTCTCGCCGCTAATCACCATTGTGCGCGCATCCGGACGACGACGACGACGAGCCGACACTTCAAGATCGGTCGGCGAGACGGGCCGCACCGAAAAAGGACGACGATTTGCATAACATTGCCCATCCTTCGCCCCCCTTAAGGAATGCCGGAAGAGGGATTCGAATGGGCTTATGGGCTGGGCCTACCTGACAATATCAGACTAGAATGCCTGAAAATCGTATCTAGAGACAAGCTTTTACCGTGTTTTTGAGCTATGGCTCAAGATTTGAAAGTTCAAAAGACTGGCTGAAAGACTGAAAGCCCAATATAGGTCAAGTTAGGCTCAAGAGGGCCTGTAAGTGTGAGTAGCGTATCTAGGTCAGTTTGGGCTCCGGGCCAAGTTTAGTCGGCCTGGAGAAGTCTGAAAGCAATTTCTCGGAATATGTTGGCTCTGTGCCAAGCTGAGACGGCCTGAAAGTGAGCAAGCCATATCTAGGTCAAATCGGGCTTTCGGCCGAACTTAGACGGCCTAAAAACTTGGAAGCCATATCTAGGTCGAATCGGGTTTTTGGAAGAAAACCGGAAAACGGTCGATTTCGAAAAGTGGGCGGAGTCTGAAATTTTCAGATTTTCAGATGTGCACTTCAAATGAGCTTCTTGCGAAATTTTCAAACCATACTCATTTGAATGGCGGATGACATAGGGCCTATCACAATTTGACCTATCAAGTGGACCGCCCTAATTACCCCGTCCTTCTTTTAGCCCCTTAATCTCTTCCACATTGCCACCGCTTCCGATAGCCGAACAATGCTCCATTACACAACTCTCAACAAGAGCACACCGCAAAAGGGGGAAGACATCGGATTACTGTAGAAAAGTGTGGGAGGGTGGGCGGAGTCACGCGGCCGGGATAAGCTTAGCTTAAGGGGGGAAGGAGAGGAAGAGTTCTTTGAGGTCATTTCCTCCCGACACTTGGTGCCGACACAAACACGAACACATGGCTTCGCAGTCGACGACGACGACTTCACTGTCACAAGAGCAGCTTCTCCACTTTTGGGGTAAGTTTCGAGCACTTTCAGCCGATTTTCAGTTTTTCCCAAGTACCATGACCTTCAAACCGCCATATCTCGGAAACTAGAAAAGTTGTGAAAAAGTTGTCAACTACAAACATGATTAGCGTAAAATTCGCCTCGTTTTTGTAGTTGACAACTTTTCCATAACTATTATGGTTTCCGAGATATACCCGGTTAAAGTTGAGCTTAGTTGTAGGAGTCACGCTGATCGTAATTATGATTGCTACAGGCGCGCACAACAACATGGGCAAGATGACGAGACGAAATTCGCATTCGGAAGGCGCGAGACCGGCGGCGACGAGCGGAAATCCGAACGGGAACGGCGGTGCGGGCACGAAGCCGAAGGTGGCCACACCGCAGGTCGTCGCCAAAATCGAGCAGTACAAGCGCGACAATCCGACGATTTTCGCGTGGGAGATACGCGAAAAATTGATTAGCGAAGGTCAGTCTACCACTTTTTTTGGGCCTTTCTGCCGAACGTTCGGGTTAGGCCCGTTGCTAGTGACAGCCGCCTGGCAGTGAATACGGATGAAATGGGGTGGTGGCCTAGTTTAGAAGATTCGGGAAGTTGGGGCCTATGTAAATTTCAGGCTTTCTGGGATTCTAGGACTAGGGTCTATTTGCGGAGCAGCTTAGTTTTCAGTCTGTTTCAGCAAGAACGATGAATTAGACTTAGGGCAGGCTACCTATGTACATACGCCCGGAAACCCAAAAACTCATTTCGGCCCTTGACGTGGATTCTTGCAGAAGTGTGCACGACACCGCCCTCGGTCTCCTCGATCAACCGAATCCTTCGTACACGGGCGGCCGAGCGAGCCGCCGAAGAGCTGCAGATGATACTGTCGGCGCAGCACCTCTCCCGCCAACAAGTCCGCCCGCCCGCCGGCTCTCGGCTCCTCCATCCGGCGCTGCCGGCTCCGTTCCCGTTCCCGCTTCCGCTCGTCTGGCCGGGCCTACTTCCCAATCCGGCTCAACTGTCGTTCTTGTTAAGCCAGGCCGGCGCGGGCGGTGTGCAGATACCGGCGGTGGCTCAGAATGGCTCCGGCTCGGGGAGTGGAAATGGAGGTGGAAATGGAAGTGGAAGTGGCGAGTCAAATCCGAGTCTGTCGGAAGACGACTCGATGACCGCCAACTCGAGAAGACTCTCGAGAAGTACGTTCACAAACGGTACGTTTTGGAAATCAGTCTCTAACTTTTTCCTCTTGAGCGATATGAAAATGTTGTCAACATAAAAAGTTAAGAAAATTTAAAGATCTTTCAAACAGCGCAAAGAGCGTCTAAAAATCTTGAGTTTGAAAAAAGTTATGCTTGTTTTCAAGTGCTGAGTGGAAAAACCGGCATAACTTGCCGAAAAATTGAGATTTTTGGACGTTCTTTGCGGCATTTGAAATATCTTAAATTTTTCTACATTTGTTACAACTGCACTAAACAAATAGCTCCCACCACAAAAAAGATATACCCACATTTTCATCCACCATTTTGCAGAACAACTCCAATGTCTCGAAGAGGTGTTCGCCCGTGAGCCCTACCCGAGCACCGCCAATCGGGCCGATCTAGTCCATCGGACGGGCCTTCCGGAGGCGCGAATCCAAGTCTGGTTCTCGAATCGACGCGCCAAATGGCGCAAAACGGCCGCGTCGAGCCACGCGGAACGATCCGAGACTGATGATGCGATGAGCACGGCGAGCCAGTCGCCGCCGCCTTCCGCCAAGAAGATTGTCACTATTTTCAAGCCTTATGAGTGAATCCCATCCATACGATACAAATGAACCGTCCACCGTAACCTACCGTAATCCTGACTATTGCTCTTTTCGCGGCGCGCGCGCGCGCCTTCGCGCAAACAATCACACTTCTTTTGTCACCTCGACACGGATCCTCGTATCCACACACCATCGCCTCTTCTCATCCGATCGGCTATTATACACACTTTGCAACTTATACCATACCCGACGATGAGACGGTATCCGATTTCAAACAATGTGCGAGCGGTGCGCGAGCCGTGTTATTCTTGCCGACGTTGTTTGCGTACACCCTAGCGCAAAAGTGTGAGGATCTCATCCTTCGCGGGAAATGAGTAGAAAAAAACGAAGAGAGAGAGAGAGGAAGAAAAAAGATTTCTCCCCGGCCGGGAATTGAACCCGGGTCTCGCATGTGACAGACGCGGATACTCACCACTATACTACCGAGGACACGAGAAACTGCCGACTCTCAGTGCATAGACAACCGCGCGCATGCCGCCGGCTGGCAGGAAACACATTTTCCGGCTCATTGGTCATTCCGCCCCGATTTCCCGGTTTTGAGCTCATATCCTGCTCATTTTTGTCGTTTCCGCCAAAATGTCAACTCAACTCTATCCTACTACACATTTGACCAAAGAGGAGTTATTACATTTGATGACCGTAATCGCGGAAAAACTGCAAATCCTGAATCGCTCTGAAAACGCTCCGAAAGTTGGTTTTTTGCCCGTTTTTTCCAGATTTTTTTCGATTTTCAGACAAGATTCGTGGGAAGTTTGAAAGCCGGCGCCAGACGGGATTTGATATTTGACCTATATTTGAGAATGATTCGATTTTACAAGGTCGCCGATAGGATGGTATCGATCGATGGATCAGCGACCAATTTGAAGTGTCTTTTGGGTGTGTTTGACCTACTTTCCCCCCGATTTGACCTACTTTTCGTTATCTACAGTATCCGCTGACCTACTTTCCACGTTCTTCGATCAGGTCTTCACGAAACTACCACCAAACCAGATCGACACGGCGTTCGACGATTACCACGTGGCACACCATCTCACCTCGTGTGACGTGGCACTCGACACTGCCACGTGGCGACTCGTCAGCGACGTGGCACGCGCCCATCACACCCGCCACGTGGAATGCAAAAAGGCGTGTCAGGAGCAGAAGGCGTTCCGCGAGTCGTTCCTCAAAACCCAAACCGACTTTGACATCGATTTCGAGGAGCACGAGGCGGATCACGAGCCAAAACTGCTATCGATCGAGGAGGCCGTCCTGATCATTCAAAAGTTGGAGAGAAGTGCGTGTGACAGTGTGACAGTGTGACTAGTACATAGTAGTAACGTGTTTTATTGCGCCTCAACGAAGGTACCACGGCAAATCCTTATTCTGGCGGGGAATCGCGTTCTTGTTTTGGATTCTTGTGAACTCGGAGACACGCTTTCCATCATCACTTGAAACTGAAAAACAGTTGACCTACATTTGACCTACTTCTCGAAAACCCTGTAGTCAGAGGGGAGGGGTAACTTTGACAGGGTATATCTTGAAAACTAGAATAGTTACAAAAAAGTTGTCAACTACAAAAACGCGGGAAATTTTAAGCACATCAAGTTTGTAGTTGACAACTTTTCCATAACTTGCCTAGTTCCCGAGATATCGCGGTTTGAAGCCGTCTAACTGGCCGAAGGGTGTACTTACCATTGGAATCGACGTTTTTGTCCATACCGCCTGTGTCGCCAAGGTCACTTTTGTCTGAAACTCACCTCAAACTTGACCTTGACAATTTTTGACCTACCGTTGAAACCGCCCACTTCGTTAGTACCTGAAAGATGTCTCATTTGACCTACTTTCCCAAGTTTGACCTACCCATAGATCCATCCATGCCGCCATTGTCATTTTTTCCTATAAAAATGTTTGTGTGACCTAGTTTTCCTAGTTTGACCTACTCATAGGATCGTTCGTACCGCCCATGTCGCCATTTTCTGAAAACAAGTTATTTGACCTACTTTCCTCGTTTTGACCTACCCATCGGCCCGGTCCCGAGGTCGCCACCCATCGTACCGCCCATTCCACCATTTCCTGAAACATCACACATTTGACCTACTTTCCGTTTTTGACCTACCCATAGAACCGTCCGGGCCGCCCATTTCGCCATTTCCTAGAAGCAAGTTTATTTTTGACCTACTTTTTCTTCTGCTAGTTTGACCTACCCGTGCCCATAGGGTCGCCGCCCATCGGACCGCCCATCCCACCATTTCCTGGAAGAACGCTCATTTGACCTACTTTTTCTAATTCGACCTACCATAAGATCCGTCCAAACCGCCCATTCCTCCCATTCCACCATTTCCTAAAACATAACCTTTTTGACCTACTCTAACGTGTTTGACCTACCATAGGAGCCATCCATTCCGCCCATTTCTCCACCTGCAATACACGAACATTCTGATAGATTCTGAAACCACCTCGACCTACCGTAACCCATATTCGATCCGATAAGTCCGCCCTGCGGATTGTACCACTGTCGAAGTGTCCGAACGCCGACGTTCGTCAACACCTGGGTGACCACTTCCCGAATCTGCATTCCATTCTCCGAGGTGACGAGGCGGGTGGTACTGTTGCCGAGCCGCTTGAGGATTCTGCTGACGAGCCGAGGCTTCGGTGTCACGCTTCCAGTTGTCACGCTTCCAGCCGTCACGCGTCCAGCCGTCACGCGTCCAGCCGTCACGCGTTCAGCCGTCACGCGTCCAGCCGTCACGATGTCGGTCGGATGTGGATGGGATGGCAATTGGGGTTGTGGGAAACGCGTTCCGGGTCTTGGTTTCGGGTGGGAGCGCGGACGGCGTCGCGGTCGGAATCGTCCGAATCGGCCGAATCGGAAGTCACGATGTCCCGTGACATCCGCCAGGGCATTGCTGGAAGTTGTAAAACGTGTTGCGGTCGCGTCGCGGCTCAAGACTCGACGCGCGTGCGTGACCTACTTTCTACCCCCCCGAATCTAGGTCATGACCTAGTTTCCGGACCTCCAAGTACCTGAGCGATGTTTCCTGCGCGGGAAAGGTGATTGGTGTGAGGATCCCTGCGTAATCGGTGTCACTGAAAAAGTGGTGCGTTGCGGTCGCGTCGCGGTCGGGGGTAACTAGTGGAAACAGGGGTGTTAGTACCGGATCAATCGTTCCGAACAGTCGACATCCTCGTAGAACTCCGATCCCTGAACTTTCTAAATTATTTTCAAACTTCGATCACACCTACCTCGTCCGATTGCCACGTGGCAAAACAGGAAACTGCCAAAAAACAGAGAAATAGGAGAAAAGCGCGCATTTTTTCGAAAATGCTAAATTTTTGGAGGAAATGGAGAAAAGCGCGCCGTTTTTATAGATTCTCAATAATTGAATTAGGATGGGAAGGGGGATGGGAATGGGTTACGGTAGGTGGAAAATAGGAAAGCGTCCATAACTTTTTGCTGGTGAGTTTTTCAAAAACAGTTTTAACAGAAAAGATGTAGGAAATTTGAAGGGCTTCAAAATGGCGCAAAAAACGGGTGAAAAGATTGAAAATGAAGGAAGTTATGCAAATTTTAAGGTATTGAGTCTGAAAATTGGCATAACTCGCTTCAAAATGCATATTTTCAGACGTTCTCTGCGCCATTCAAAAGATCTTAAATTTTTCTACATTTTTTATAAGAGCAGTTTGTTGATAGCTCTTACAACAGAGAAGATATGGCCACTTTTAGTTCAACAATTTCAAATTTCCAGAATACCAAGCGATTTCGCGTCGAAACTATGTGCGATTCGTGCGCGAGCGCGCCGCCGAGCTTCACGGCCAAAAAGCTGAAATCGACGCGACACAGGCGGCGATCCGGATTCAGGCCGTAAGAGATTTCGGGCCTACAGGCCTAGCGGGCCTGAATCAGTACTTTTCCAGCGGACTCGCGGCTATTTCGCGCGGAAAATGGTGCGCGAGATGCGCGAACGAGAGCTGAATGTGCTGAATATGACGCCGGAGAGCTACATCCGGAAGAGGTGCGCGGAACGGGAGCGGAAGCGCACGCGGAAGGCCGGCGCGGAAAGTTTGGAGAGAGTGCAGCAGGTCGACAATGTTCCGGACCTCGACGGAGCACTGGAGTTGCTCCGCACGCACTTTTTTCTGGCTGGCTCTGGCGAGGAGCTGCTCGCGGAGCCGGTGCGTGCGGATTGCGTCGCGGACAACGCGGTGTTCCGCGACGCGTGCTTCCGCAACATTGTCTCACCGCTTGCGGCTCTCGAGCTCGACGAGTTGTGCTCACAGAAGGAGGTGTGTCGAGTAGACGGGCGTCAATTCCGATTCGACACGCGCACCTTCCTTACCGTAACCGTATGCCTGCCACTGTCCCTTGCCACGTGGCACGGCTCGAAACGCCAGCATCGACGACGAGCGCCGCCGAGCCGATGGCTGCTGCTCGCCGGAGCCACCGGCTCGGGCAAAACCGCGTGGGCTCGCGCGATCGCCCGCGTGTGCCACGTCACACACGTACACGTGTCGAAGAGTGTGGTGAACCAGGGAAAGCGACGGATCTACGCGGTGATCCGGAAACTCGCCAGACAGGAGCGACGGCTGATTGTGAGCATCGATCGGATCGATGCTCTCAGAAAGGATCCGAAACAGAAGGGGTACACACATCGGCAGATGCTCCTACGCACATTTCTCGCCGATCTCGCCGCCACGTCAGCTACAGTAATCGCGATGACGAAAAAGTCGATAGACGAGCTCGACGGCGCGATAGTCGAGCTGTTCCCACTCCAAGTGTCGCTGTCGAACCCGACGGACGCGGTGAGATACGGTAGGATCGAGAATGAGACTATGGTTGTCGGATCCTAGGCCACGTTCAGATTTGGCGGTGGATTGTCTGAGTCGAAACATGGAACAGGACCGATTGGCCAAATTTCCGCGGAGAATGTTCGACATCGAGAAGCAGACGCATGGGTTTACGCACGCGAAAACGGCAAAGTTTGTCACGAATCGGTGGAGTGCGGCGAACAACAAGACCAATTTGTCGTGAAAATTGAAGATGCTTTCACAAAAAGTAGCCACAACTTTGTTGTGCTTGCCTGTATACAAATTGTTCAGTTGAATAAAATGTAGTAAATTTTAAGATCTTTCGAATGGCGCAAAGATCGTCTGAAAATCTCATGTTTTCAGTGAGTTACGTCAGTTTTAGTAAGATGCAGTCATTGGATCCGACCTCGGACTTAATTTGCACGCGTGACCCACTTGTTACACCGAATCTAGGTCATGACCCAGTGTCACGGTCACGTCACGCTCATCAGAATCGCATTTCGACGTGAGAACTGATTTATCACAAAATATCACATGCCGAATCAAAAAATATATCACAACTTTTGGGCGATTTCGAAGAGAATCATTTTTTATCCACATCTATTGAAATTTGTAGACCGGGTAGAGTGGCGCGAACTTCTGGAAATTCAAATTGTTGGCATGTAAGTTCTCGAAAAAAAAGGATACCTGAACATCTCGATTCTTGAGGACAGTCGCACCAAAGCCGAAAACAGACTTTTTGTAGTCGAAAGGGAGGTCTGAAAGATTTGACCTACTGACCTACTTTTCCATTGACCCACTGACCTACTTTTCCATTTGACCTACTGACCTACTTTCGGATTTGACCTATTGACCTACCTTTGGATTTGACCTTCTGACCTACTGACCTACTTTCGGATTTGACCTACTGACCTTCTTTTGGATTTGACCTACTGACCTACTGACCTACTTTTGGATTTGACTTACTGACCTACTGACCTAATTTCGGATTTGACTTACTGACCCACCTTTATCAATTGGCACAGTGCCAATAATAAACGGGAGCTCCACCTTAATCGCACTCTTAAAAGTGCCCAAAGTGCTCATTTTGACTTTCAAAAAGTACTCGACATCGATAATCTCGCAAGTTTTGGTGGACGGCGTCAACGCGGCCAGTGCCAGGCCCTTCTCCATCTCCAACTTCTCATTCTTATCGATATTGATGTCCTGAATGAGGGGGCAGACGAGGATTACTGTAGTTTGACCCACTCACCACTACATCCTCCAGAATCTTGCGCTCCTCGACACGAATCTGAGCGTTGAGTCGCGTGGCGTAGGTGATCTTCTCTTTTTCGTTTCCGACGCACGGATGCGATTGAGAGTTGACGAATCCGTCACGGAAGCCCGTGTACGTGACACGTTGCACCAGTCTCAGACTTATCTGAACATTGGAAAGTTTGGCCTGCTGACCTAGTTTTTGAGTGTACTTGTTTGAACTTCTTCGATGTCTTATTGTCGACTTTGATCTGCACCGGAATATGCTCTCCGCACACGAATCCCTGTTTTTGGATTTTGACCTGAACGTGAATCCGAATCTGGGTCATGACCTACTTTCCGAATCCAGGTCATGACCCACTCTCCGAATCTAGGTCATGAACTGTTTTCCGAATCTGGGTCATGACCTACTTTCCGAATCTGGGTCATGATCTACTTTCCGAATCCAGGTCATGACATACTTTCCGAATCCAGGTCATGACCTATTTTCCGAATCTGAGTCATGACCTACTTTCCGAATCCAGGTCATGATCTACTTTCCGAATCCAGGTCATGACATACTTTCCGAATCCAGGTCATGACCTATTTTCCGAATCTGGGTCATGACCTACTTACCTCCAACCGCACGGCGCCTCGTCGCCACAACACGGCGCCCACCTCCTCGCACACGTGTTTCCTCGCCGACACCTGCGAGTTGGGTATCAGCGCCAGCTCGATGCGCGGCAAAACGGTGAAGCACGTGATGAACTTGTCGTCGAACTTCCACGGACGATCGATTTCCACTTTGACAAAGTAGCGAATGAAGCCGAGGTCGGCCTCGAAACTCGGCGGAGCCCAATGGGGCAGTTGGAACGAGAACGGGAAGATGTGCTCGCCGGACGGCATGTCGTGCTGAACTGTCGGATTCTAGGCCACCGCTTGTAAACGTCACTTAGATGGCCTAGAATCCGACAACTCCCTGTTTGGTGAAGTCTTTGTCGGTTTGTCGGATCCTAGGCCACCATTGTGGGAACAATAATAGTTAGTTAGGGGAATGGCCTAGAACCCGACAACACTTGGTTTGTCGGATTCTAGGCCACAAAGTGTCGAAACTTTGGTTTCTAGGCCACACTATTGGAAAAATGACCGATAACACCTGAATATAGTTGATATTAAACGGAATGGCCTAGAACCCCAAATGCGGGAACCTAGTCCCTCTCCCACTCACCGTTTTACCGTCGCTCTTCCAAACGATCGTCTCGAATCGACAATACACAATCTTACCCTTGTGATCCGCACAATTGTGTCTGACACGAGCAATATCGCCGTTTCTGCGAAACACAAGAATCTCGCCTAAAAGGGGGGCGATTCTCAATGGAGCGCACTTACTTAATCTTGGTATTATTCTTCACGTTGCCCTCCCAATACGTGTACGCCTTGCCGATCATCTCCACACGCACTTTTCGCGCCTTAAACTCGCCGTCGCCAATTCGAATGCGCACACTTCCCGCCAACTGCTCGCCGGGCGAAAACACGGCCGGCGATTTGTCGAAATCGATGGAGCACACCGCCATCCTCGAGCCGCCGCCGCCAACGAAATGAGCAAGATGGGAAGACGTTGGGTGACTTGACCTAATTAAAAGTTTTTGCTCTAATGAGCATCTTGTGCTCGTCGGAGCAAAAAAACTCGAGCACAACGAAGGGAAGACGCGGCGAGACAAAAAGAGAAAGACGGAAAACTTAAAAGGTACATTACATTTCCCAATTTTTCGCATTTCAAAATGAAAAATGGAGGCGCGCCGCTTCGAGAAAAGAGGAAAGAGAACGACGAAAAACGGAAATTCGAGTCGGGTTTCACCATTTTCAGTGCTCTCCGCGGACGGCTCCGCGGAGAGCTCCGGAGCACCAAAAAGCAATTTATGGGGGGAAAAAGGAGAGAGGAAGAGAGCTGAAGATAATCAAATGAGACACACACACACATACGAGCGCGCGCGCGAGCAACGCCCGAAAAAATGAAATGAAATGGAATTATGTGAGGAGAAGCGAGCAGCAAACAGGTGGTTTCGTCCCGAAAGCAGGTGCCTTTTCTGCGGCTGTAACTTGTGGGAAATTGCATTTCTTGGAATTTCCATGACATTTTCTGGTAGATCAAACTCCAAGGAGTCGATTGATATCCCAACTTGACCATTTTCAGCCATTTGGAGCAAAGTTACAGCTTTAAAGGCGTTTGGAGCTGTAACTTTGCTCCAAATCGCTGAAAATGGTCAAGTTGGGGTATCGATCGATTCCTGGAGACTAGGTCTATTAGACACTGTAATCAGAGTTATGAAAATCGCAATTTCTCACGAGTTACAGCCCAATAAATGGGGGAATATAACTGTTGGTGCTTTTCTGCGGCTGTAACTTGTGGGAAATTGCATTTCTTACAATTTCCATGACATTTTCTGGTTGATCATACTTCAAGGAATCGATTGATATCCCAACTTGACCATTTTCAGCCATTTGGAGTTGAGTTACAGCCTGAAAGGCGTTTGAAGCTGTAACTTTGCTCCGAATCCCTGAAAATGGTCAAGTTGGGATATCAATCGATTCTGTGGAGTTTCATCTACCGGAAAATGCTGTCAAAACCATGAAAAATGCAAATTCTCACAAGTTACAGCTCCAAAATTGAAAAAAAAGCTGTAATTGCTTCCGTATGGTGGCTCCTGATTCAATTATCCAGTTTTCACGCTTGATTTTCTTACTTATACGTTGGAAAGCCTTGGAAAACGTCAAAATGGTTTTTCTTTTTGACTTCAGAGCTCAAAAGAGCCCTGAGCAAATGGAAATTGCGAAAAAAAATACCAAAAACTGCAACGAATGAGAGGAATTGGGTGAAAACATCGAAAAATCGTTCAAATCTCAGATTCTATTAAGAATATCTTTCTGAATCAACTTTTTCAACGTTTTCCATAGTTTTGTCGGGTAGATCAAATCTCCAGGAATCGATCAATATCCCGAATTGATCATTATCATCAATATCCTAACTTTAGACCGTTATATCTCGGAAACTAGCAGAGTTAGGAAAAAGTGGTCAACTACAAATATGATCAACGTAAAAATTGCCACGTTTTTGTAGTTGACAACTTTTTTCTAACTATTCTAGTTTCCAAGATATACCCTGTCAAAGTTCGGGGGGCCCTTCTTCTTTGGGGGTTCATTGTAAGTAGGTCAAGTTAAGGTTTTTTGTTGTTTTACGTTAAACTCTCGTTGTTTTTTCGTATTTTCTCAATTTTTCAATCAAGAATCCGAATCGTACAGTGAAAACGGAAAACAAGATAATCGAATTAGGAGCCCGTCGCTCGGAATAACAGTCACCAATTTCAATTCTCATTCCCAAATTTTTCACTATCTACATTCGCTATTCAACGAGATGCTGGAAATTCTGGCGCCGTTCCATCTGAAAATGGATCCGGACTGGAAGAAGGTGTTCCTGAACGGTGCGATGATCCAAGGCTGGGTCGTCTTCAACAATCCGTGGCGCATCAGCGCAAAGTGCGTTCGAATGCGCTTCAAGGGCAAGATCCAGTCACGGGACATCCGCGACGGCAAGGAGATCTGGGTCGACAACGTCTTCTCCGACTACCGTATCCTGTGGCACGGTTCGACGCAGCGCGTGCGGAACGTGATGCGAGCCGGCCGCCGCGAGCTCTTCTTCCGATTCCATCTGCCACGTGGCTCGCGACCCACCATGCACACCGATCACATGCGAGCCCACTACCATTTGTCGGTGATCTTCGAGCGCCCCTTCCTGCCCGCCGTCGTCGTTCGTCGCGAGTTGCCGGTGCGCAGCTCGCGGATGCGCTTCAAGTATCAGAATCTCGGCACGCCGGCCGCCGACCTTCGACGCAACTACGCGTCACGCAATCAGCCGGTGAGTGACACTCTTGTGCGGTGGAGCGCGTTTCCTTCACTGGAAAATTCGGCGTGTTTTTTGTTTTGCAGTACTACGAGACGATGCCGGAACTGTTCGCGGCGCCGCCCGAGGGATTTTGGGCGCGCGAGGATCTGCATTTTCTGCTCATGTGGCTGTTTTATCAGTTTTGTCTATGGTGCTACGGGAAACCGATATTTTGAGTGAAATGAAGATTTCGTGAAGTGACCTACTTTTAATTTGACCTACTCAGTGACCTAGTTGACTTTTGAAATGTGTCTACGGGTGCAAATGACTGATTTGACCTACTGACCTACATAATTACATATCGAAACATTGACTTACAGATTGTATGACCTAGTGACCTAGTTAACATTCGACCTAGTGACCTACACACTGATTTAATTAGTTGCTCGCCGAGCTCTAGGTGAGGTCGATAACATTTTTCACCGATTGGTGTCACGCGGTGGACTGTCACGCGTGTTTCCAGATACCGTTGAGTCATCATTGTTATTGCTGCATCGGATCTTCACGTAAACAAGACACCGGACGACCCCCCATGGGACCGTGCGCAGAGCCCGTTTCCATGGTCACCCACCCCGTCGGATAACTATCAATCCCTCACTTTCCCTCCCTATTCCCCTCGTTTTCCTCCCCCTCCCCCCAATACTCAGAAAATGGTCGATTTGAGCGAGTCGTCGATAGTGCTCGACGAGCCGTTCCGCAATTTCGCGCCCGGCGACGTCGTCACCGGCAACGTCGCCTATTTCAACTATCACGAGTGTCTCGTCAGCAGCCTGCAAATCTCGTGGAAACGCGAGGCGAAGACGTGCTTCGGCACCACCAAGAACATTTGCAAAGTGTGTCAGCCGATCGAGCGGAACGACAATGTCGAGTGGAGTCCCGAGCATGGAAAGGTTGGTATCGGCCATTGGCGGGGTGGCAGCGGCCATTGGCGGGGTGCCATCGGCCATTGGCGGGGTAGCATCGGCCATTGGCGGGGTCGAATCGGCCATTGACGGGGTAGCATCGGCCATTGGCGGGGTGGCAGCGGCCATCGGCGGGGTAGCATCGGCCATTGGCGGGGTGGCATCGGCCATTGGCGGGATGGCAGCGGCCATTGGCGGGGTGCCGCCGGCCATTGGCGGGGTAGCATCGGCCATTAGCGGGGTGGCATCGGCCATTGGCGGGGTGGCATCGGCCATTGGCGGGATGCCATCGGCCATTGGCGGGGTAGCATCGGCCATTGGCGGGGTGGCAGCGTCCATTGGCGGGGTGGCATCAGCCATTGGCGGGGTAGCATTGGCCATTGGCGGGGTAGCATCGGCCATTGGCGGGGTAGCATCGGCCAGTCATCCGCCATTTGCGCTAAAAGCGCGCAAACTGGTCATTGTCCAGCGCCATTGTAATCGCGCTCCACCGCACTCCTCCGATAACAGTGCGATAGAGCGCGAAGTGCACAAAACCACTTCTTCCAGGCGATCATGCCGAGCGGACGATACAGCTACCCGTTCGCCTTCAAACTCCCTGAAACCTGCGGTCCCACTTTCAAGTCACGCCTCGGCTCCGTCGAGTACGCCGTCTACATCGTGCTCGGCCTGCCGGACATCTCCTTCGGCTACATCTTCTCGCAGAAGAAGTTCCGCGTCGTCGAGGGTCCGGTGTCCGACAAAACGGTCGCCGAGTGCGTCAAACATCTGACACCGGTGACTTTCACCGTCAAAGAGAACGGCTCGCACGGAATGATTGGCAACATGCTCGGAAAGATGTTCCCCGCCTATATCAGAACTCAGGTACCGTACAACTGTAGGACCCCCTTTAGTGGGTGACCTTCAAACTGAAATATCTCGGAAACTAGAGAAGTTATGAAAAAGTTGTCAACTACAAATATATTCAGCATGAAAATTGCCACGTTTTTGTAGTTGACAACTTTTTGCTAACTACTCTAGTTTCGGAGATATACTCGGTCAAAACAATCGGTTTCCAGGTCACCATCCCAAAATCGCTCTTCTACCCGGGCGAGACCGTCAAACTGCACGTGACGGTCGTCAACTCGAGCACCGCCAACGTGAGCTCCGTCAACATTCGACTCAACCAGCACTTTCAATTCGGCTCGCACGCGGCGTGCCCGCACTACACCGGCAAAACGAGCCAACGCACAAAGACCGTCAAATCGTGGTCGGGCCTCCAGATGGAGGTGCTCGCGATGAGCACCGCCGAGAAGGAGTTCGACGTGACACTGCCCGACGATCTGCTCGTGCCGTTTCCCATCGAGATGTGCCACCTCGGCTACAGTCTCCACGTGCGACCGCGCACCAAGAGCCTCGGCTCTTTGATGCCCGACGCCGCCGTCTTCGACGGGCTCCTCGTCAAGAGCAAGGAGACGTGCGAGCTCGTTTCGAGCAAGAACCAAGACTCCGCTCCTTTTTGACTCTGCTTAAAAATCCAACTGATTTTCAATAAATCTATACATAGCTCATAGCTTGTTGGGGCGCGTGCGATCTGTTTGCGTACTGTTTTCTAATGTTCACTTCTGCTAGTTGCACGAACTCCCCTCAACGTGTTGCCTGAATGTCTGCGCCTCTCAGTCTCTGACCGCGCGCGCAGAGGTGCCAGCTGTGCGTTTCTGGTGTTGGGTTACACGAAACAGTCGGAAAGTGTTGCGCAATGAACGTGTTGCGCAATGAATCCGTGTCACAGGTGCACGAGCCGAGGGCAATGTTGCGCAACGGGTTCACACTCTGTCACTTTTTTTCGAACGAGTAGGGTGGCAAAGGGGTGAGCTGAACCAGAGGGAGGGGAACACAAAGTCCTTTTTGAACAAGCATAACTAATAGTGAGGTAATGTTACCCCCATGTTTGGATTTTCCTGAAAATCCGATCATATACATGTAGTTTCGAAAGTTCCCTATCGATCCAGCTAGGTGTCAACCTACAAAAGTCTATGCATAGTCTGGAAATCTTCGTCTGAAAAAAAATCGCATCCTGCGTGACGTGACACCCACCGAGTAGTCTACTGTAATCGTCCACAAGGAGGACCAAAACGAGGATCGGCATCTTGCAGAGGTTTCGGATTCCCAATTCATAGGTAGTTGGGGGGGGGGGGGGGGGTCTCAAACCCTATTTCGACAAATAGATTTCTGGTAGCTTCTTTCATTTTTTTCCCCCTTTCAAGGGCTCTATTTCGAAGTAGAAATGGTTTATTCTTGAATTGGTGCATAGATAATGAAAATTTCAATAAATTTACGTCCATCAGTTTGACATCTTCTCGAAATTGGTTGATCGATACGTGAAGCTGATTCTGGAAGCCCAAGGTTTGTGGTATCTCGAAAAGGAGAATCCTTCGTGATCAGAGCGGCCTCCTTTCTGAGCTGCTCTCTCTGTCCACTCGTCGACCTTGAATGCGTACTTGTTTTCCATCTAAAACGAAAAAGTGTTGATAAAGATTTGTGACCGTGACATACGCCAGCATGAGAGCCCTTGGCGCTTTATCTCCGCCAGTGGCCGGCTTTGAAAGCGCCACTGGCGGATGTCAGGCGGCTTTATTGATCTGACTCACCTTCACGCATGCTCTTAGACTTGGAAATCTCCCTTTCCGTGCGTGTGGTGCGGATGATTGCTGTTGGAATAAGCTGAAAGGCCAATATTGAAAAACGGACAAAACTTCATAATTCACTGAAAACCTCTTTCTAGCCTGGTGACTGATACAAAACGTTTTGTAGGGTTCAATGAACGTTCTTATAATGGGAAGACTGTTCTCGTTTTGTTTTTGAAATTATTTGATTTTGACGTTCGTCGGAGAAAAGAATTCATCGTGTTTCCCCAAAAACTAATCAATACAGGTTTCTTTTCTTCCACTCACTGTTTCTTCACATTTGCAATGAATCGAATGATGATTGACTGGCGGCGGCATCGGAACCAATTTTCAGTGCCACAACTGAAAATACAACCTTCCATCCCATTAATAGCTATGTCTATGTCTATAGAAAACTTACAGGCATTTCAAGTGACTGCTTCTTTCCTACGGAGCATCGGACGCTTTCCAATAAGCGACTGCGAACAGTCCGACGCGTGGGAGTAGCGTTTCCTCTTCACTGACTCGAGAGTACAAGACTCCAACTTCCTTTGATCCGATCGCCACATTCGGAACGATATTTGTGCATGCGCAGTCGTAGGACTGGTCCTTACAGTGCCAATAGACCAGTGTATTCGGTGATAAATGATCCTACAGAAAAGTCCGAGGCAGCTCACGACATACGACGAGATGTCCGGTGTTTGACCTTGTTGAACATTCGACTCTTCTCTCCACATTGAAGTCGGTCATGTCCAGCACGACTTCGCCTTCGAACACGTGTTTTAGTGCCATTATTGTCTTGGCTACATTTTCGAAGAGAGATTTGCGTGCATCAAAGCGTCTCGAGGACTGCGTCGTCTAATAGATCTGGGAGAAACACTTCGAATTGACTGGTTGCGTTCTCCGGTTCACTATATGTTCGATGGCCTTCCTGAAGAATTTCCTGCAAAACGACGTTGTTATCATCGGTTCGCAGTCTGCATTGGGATAGAGAATCTTACGGTTGACGCAGATCTCGCCACGCTTTCATAAACTTTTTTCGAATAATCATGTGCGCCTTTAATCACTTTTTTTCCAAACCGCGCTTGCTCAAATTTAGATCAAATTTTTCAAAAAAAATGATGACAATTCGGGAAAATGAGGTTAAAGGCACATTTTTGTGAGGACTCTCGATGATTTTCAACTATTTTGCTTAAAAACTATTTGTGTCGACAAAACTATTTGCGGTAAAAAGAAAGAAGCGAAAATGAGGAATAATTGAACCGAAAAATTTGTTTTTTTTAATTATCATCACTGAGAGTACGGTAAGCGGCGTCGCGCGGTGTTTGCAGACTTCTCTACGTACGCGCGCTGGCCCGTCTCTCGTTTTTTTTTGAAAAATTTGCCAGTTTTTTTTTTGAATTTTTGAGCTTTTAGCCGAAATAAATTATTGGAAGACCCCATAAACTTTGAAGAAAAAAATTGCGAAAATATTTTGGTGAAAAAATCCGAGATAATGAAAAATTCACTAAAATGGTCTTTTTTACACCAAAATGTTCGCAATCGTTTTTTCCATGAATCTACGGCTTCATTGCCGATAGATTCCGGGTTTTGTGGCTCAAGAATCCCAAAAAAAAATGCCAAATTTTCAAAAAATCGAGAATCGCGCCAACGGTTCGCTGGCGCACTTTCCGTTCTTGAGAAAGCAAGGCGCATTCTTCGCGCAGGAGACCGTGCGACTCACCGTTTTCATTGTGGAAGTGAAGTTTTCTAGAGTAGAGAGCATGTTGTCTACTTCTCCTTCCATTTGCACAATGTCGGAGCCGGTTTGTGTTTTCGGTTTTCAAAAAGATGCAAATCAAGGATCGGAACAGATTCGACGCAATTTGATTGCTTTCTTCGGTGGGAGGACGAAGTTGGAGAGCTGCTGCAGCCGGTAGACATCATTTTTTCGACAGAAGTCTGATGTTTTTTTTTTTTTTTTTTGAGAAGATTGAGCGCCAACCATCATGGAAGGTTGCCTGAAAATTTTTTAAAAATTAAAATTAAAAAAAAAAATTTTTTTTGAATTTTTTTTGAATTTTTTTTTTTTTGGAATTTTTTCGTATTAAATAGCATTTTTCGCAGTTTTTTCGGTTTTTTCTCCTGAAAATCCCTATTTTTGAGCCATAAAACCAGCTGAGCACGTAGTGAAAACAGTGATGGCCGTGTGGCCGCCAAATGGGGAATTCTCGGCCACCACCACCGGGCACGATTTGAATTTGAATTTGAATTTTGAATTTGAATTTTCGCGCCTTTTTTCCCAGTTAAACCGCTGTTTTTTTCCCAAAAAATTGATTCAAAAAAGAAAAATCCAAAAAAAAAAAACGCCACTCACTCTTTTTTCTTCTTTCCTTTCGTCATCAGGATTTTTTGTATTGTATTGTGGATATTGAAATTTGAAGAAAAAAAAATAAAAAAATAAACAGAAAAAAAATAATAGCCAAAAAAGTGTAGAAAATCAGGGGGGGGGGGGGGGGGGTACTCTGAGTCGATTCGAGTTGAATCGTCACACTGTCACGTGACACAGATTCGAATTGAATCGACTCAGAGTCAGGGAGGGGAAGGGACCGACGGGGCGCGCGGTCAGGAAAAGTGTTGGATAGATAGATAGTGGTTGTGCCTGCGCGCGCGCGGTCCTTTTATACCCGACGAAAAGGGGGCGGGGCCTAATGGAGAGGACGCGGGGCGTGTGGGCGGGGCCTATTTGACGGGGAGGCGGGGCTGCGCATACGAAGATGAAATGGGAAGAAGGCAACTGACATGTCACACTGTCACGTGACACAAGATGGGGGCCTATTTGACGGGTAGGCGGGGCGCATGGCTGCTACGCATATGACGATAAAATGGGAAGAAGGCAACTGACATGTCACACTGTCACGTGACACAAGATGGGGGCCTATTTGACGGGGAGGCGGGGCGCATGGCTACTACGCATATGAAGATGAAATGGGAAGAAGGCTACTGACATGTCACACTGTCCCGTGACACAAGATGGGGGCCTATTTGACGGGGAGGCGGGGGCGCATGGCTGCTACGCATATGAAGATGAAATGGGAAGAAGGCAACTGACATGTCACACTGTCACGTGACACAAGATGGGGGATGTTCCTCTTCGTCCTTGGGGCATCGGTTTATCAGCATAGCGATCACCACGTCATCGGCACACAGAACTAGGTAAATCTCATCGATTGGGGTCCGCTGAGAAAACGCGCTCCATTGATAACCAAGTGTGCTCGATTCGGTCCGCATTCAGGCGAAAATCCGGGCTCAAATCTTCCATTTCAATGCTTTTCCCGATCGGTTTCTTCCCAATTCCAGCATCCCAATTTCCTATCGTTTTCAACGCTCTTTTACAATCAACATGTATTGCGAGGGTGTGTGATCGTAATAAAATGTTTGTTTATCGGCCGCCAAATGCTCCCTTTCTCTCCGTCTCTTCTTCCGATATTCATCCCTCGTCTCGTGACATTGAGAGACGGTCGCAGCGCGCCAAACGAGCAAACAAACTTTCCGTTTTGTTTTCCCCTCGCATGCGGCATGTGACGACTCGAATTCTATTATAAATTCACAGAAAAAAAGGGGCACCAAATGTCTCGGATAAGCTCCTCCCCTTTTTCGCGCAAGTCTGTCGCACGCGATTTCGCAAGTCTGCCGCACGTTTTCAATTTTTGCCACGTTTCAACTAGTTTGAAGCATAGTGTCGCGAATTTTACAGTTTTCGAAAACTATCTCATTTTCCGATTTGATCTATGATAAACAACGAGCCGAAGCCGTTATTTTGGAGCGTCGTACCAAATGATTTTCGTGAATTATTTTGAGGAAAAATGTTGGTTACGATACTCCGAAATAACGATTCCGACCTTATGTTTATCGTAAATGCGACTAATTAGTTATCACGAAAAAATACAAGTGTGGTTCGAATCCACCGTAACCCTGCTGGCTCCCCTTTTAGCACTCGCTGTGTTTCAATTTCAAATCTGGGGACATCTCTCGCAAATTTATTCGTACCCGCCATTGGCGCGTCTTCAAAGGCGCATACACTCTGGAAAGCCACGTGGAGTATGCACTTTGAAAAGCCATATTTTAACCGGTCCCCTCCCGTAAATCCACACCAAATTTTATCTTCCCTTCAAGACCCGTGGTGTGGATTTACGCAGAGTCTCCTTTCTCCTTTTTTTCCGTGTGAGACCCATAGAATCTCGTTTTATCGGCCAGAGATCAATTGTTCATCTTCTTCTTCTTGGCGGCGTCCTCCAGATGATGTTTCTCGGCCGAGTTGAACGCTTTGACAAGGGGCACCGACTTGAGTTGCGCGTTGAGCCCGTCCAACGACGACTCGGATCGCTTCTGGACGAGCGGCGGCGGATCGTCGCACGATTCGGCCGAGAACGCGCGATTCGTGACGGCCATCTCGGCCAACTCCTCGGCCGTCTTCTTCTTCATCTGCTCGCGCGCCGCCTTCTCGACCTCGTTTCCATTCTGTAAAAGGCCGAATTTTTCCCAACTACTGTAACCCTATATGGTCCTCTTTAGCTAGTGAACTTGAAACCGCAATATCTTGAAAACTAGAAAAGTTATCAAAACGTTGTCAACTACAATAATGATCAGCTTAGAATTTGCCACGTTTTTGTAGTTGACAACTTTTTTCTAGCTATTCTAGTTTTCAAGTTACACCCTGACAAAGTTAAATTTCAAAAAGCACCCATTTTTTAAACGGGATTCACCTTACATTTTGACCATCTCTCCTTTTTCTATTTTCCAATTGGTTCCAAATTTTAAGAAAATGTTAAAAACGCTGAGAACAGGCAACTAAGCAACTTTCTGATTTTTCGAGAGTATCGTAACCCTATATGATCCCCTTTAGTGAGTGAACTTAAAACCGCTATATCTTGAAAACTAGCAAAGTTATGAAAAAGTTGTCAACTGCAAACTTGATCAGCGTAAAATTTCCTATACTTTTGTAGTTGACAACTTTTTTCTAGCTCTTCTAGTTTTCAAGATATACCCCCGCAAAATTTTACAATACGGATTTTCGAAAAATTCCTCCTCTTTTCCGTTTTCTTCTCGTCATTTTCATCAGTTTCAGTCAAAATAAATCGATAAAACTTTGAAAATCCCGCGTGGACGATGAAAAGTGTTCTTAAAGGGGGTCGACTCACATTCGGATCACTGGGCAACTTGTTCTGCATTTTCGATGGGAACAATGCACGCGACGGGACGGGACGTGACAGGACGGACAATTCTCAGATTTGATGCGACCGTCCGCCCAAAATGAGAATTATCCGAATCCACGTGGCACACTCGAAAACGGTCACATGGAGGTGTCACGCGGTTAGTTTTTTTTGTTTTTTGAAAAAAAAAAATTAAATTTTCAAAATTTTATGCTCAGCTCAGAAAAACATTGTTTTCCAATTTAAAATTTCATCAAAAATGTTTCGGAAGAGGGTCTTCAAGCTGATAATTTCGGACAGCGTCATTGTAAGTCGGTAGTTCCTCCGCGTCATTGTAATTCGGCGGATCGTCATGATCATGATCATGATCATTCGCATTCATTTCCAATGTCGGCAAAAGAGGCACCGACGGGATTACGGTAGTTGGCGACACCTTCAACTGGAATTCGAATCGTGCCCGTGACACAGAATCCAGAATGTGGTTCGCTTCCGATTTTCCGATGTAAACGACGAGTTGATACTTTGGTGTCATGTCACGCATGTGACGAATCGGCGCCCACGGCACTTGTATTTCCATCGCCACTTCGTCCCTGAACTCCACCTCCGATTTGCTCATTCTGCTCCGATTACGGTAGAGGACGGCGGTGAGTGTCCAGTCGAACGACGGTGATCGGTTCGTCAGCGGATACGTCATTCGCACTCGCAAATCGATATTCTCGCCAATCGATAGATTCGTTTTTGCGAGATCAACTTGTGCTTTCGAAATTGGCACGGAGAATGGCGTGACGTAGCCGGTTTTGTGACAATTCTGAAAGTATTTTCACTTTTAAAACGAGCAAGAGACGATTTGGTGTGGATTTACAAAGGCCCCCGTAAATCCACACCAATTCGTCTCTTCTCTTCTATGCGAGACCCATGGTGTGGATTTACGTAGGGTCCCGTAAATCCACACCAATTCTTCTCTTCTCTTCCATGCGAGACCCATAATGTGGATTTACGCAACTCACCGTAAATCCACACTAATTTGTCTCTTCTCTTCCATACGAGAACCATGGTGTGGATTTACGCAGCTCACCGTAAATCCACACCAATTCGTCTTTTGACTCACCATTTTTTCGACGCTTTCGCAATGAGAACAGAGGAAAATAGTAAGAATGGGGGGGGGGGGGGCAAACTCTCTTCCCTTCTGACGCTGAACAAGAGTGAGTCATGAAAAAATAAGGTTTCGACGGAAAATGCCAAAGTTTTGCGAGATAAGAAGCGAGAAACGAACAACATGCGAGGAGGGGGGTTCAACGTACAATGCGCATGATTTGACGACAGAATCTTTATTGAAACGATCAGAAATGCTCGTCGACGTCGGGCTGCTCCAGAATAGGCGCGCTCGGCGTCGTGACGTCATCAGAATTTATAGTGTAGGGCGGTGGCGGAAGTTGTTGAGAGGCGGCGACGTTGAGAAGCGGTTGACACGTGGGCACACTTCCGATGACGCACGGAAGCTCGCACTTTAGTTTGTCACCTTCACCGATCAACACTTGGATACAGTAATCCACCTCGATGATCGGAACTTTAAAGGAGCACACCAGTGGTCGCGGGACGAGCAGAGCCAACTCGACGTGCTCCCCAGTACAACACTCCACCCTCACGCTCTTCATCACCTCGGAAACGCGGGTCTCGGCTCTCTTGTGCTCCCAGTGCTTGTCACAGTGCTCTTGCGGGAACAGATGCGAGTGCTCTTTTTGCGATGAGTAGTGGACGTGTTGGACGAGACGGGCGCGCGTCTCGAAGATCGGCCGCTTCGCGTGATTCTCGACGTGGACGCGGATCGGAATCAGCTCGCCGGGCACGAATCCGCGCTTCGGCACGCTCACCCGGACCCTGACCTCTTTGTGGGAGAGCAGTCCCGAGTGTCGACACGTCGAGCCGACCATCGGACTCATCGATTGCGGGATCGTGTTCAGGTCGACGATCGGAATCACGAAGAACGGCCGCTTCTTCTCGGCGTTGAAGCGCCACGGCCGGTTCAACTCGACTTGCACCGAATAACGGATATTGCCATGCGAACCGTCGAAGCTGGGCGGTGAGTTGAAGGGGAGTTGGAAGGTGAACGGGAAGATGTTCACTCCGGCCGGGATCTTGTTCTGGAACGATGATATGACGCTAACTTCAACATCTTAACTTTGACCGGGTATATCTCCGAAACTAGAATAGTTGGAAAAAAGTGGTCAACTACAAAAACGTGGCAAATATTACGCTAATAATATTTGTAGTTGACAATTTTTTCATACCTTTCCTAGTTTCCGAGATATTGCAGTGTGAAGTTTGAAGCATTCACTAAAGGGGGTCCTTTTTCATTTTGGGGTCACCGAAAGTGCTCAATACTATTCTCCCGAGAAGAACTATTGAAATAGCCTTATAAAAAAATTATAGATGGTTTTAAGATCTTTCGAATGGCACAAAGATCGTCTGAAAATATCGATTTTCCAGTGAGTTATTCCAATTTTTAGGCTCGGCGCCTTTAAACTTGTATAACTTTCTTTAAAATCAATATTTCTACCCGTTCTTTGCGCCATTCGAACGAACTTAAAATTTCCCACATTTTTGGTAACTACACTATTTTAGTAGCTCGCAGCACAAAAGAGTTACGCACCGACAAGCCGTCCAGCGAGCTCCACGGCTTCGACACACCTTCCAGATAGTTGATTCTAGAAGCCAGATTGATATGCTCATTAGTCCTATGGTACCTTCCGCGTTTGTCACTGAAAATTCAAAAAAAAATGAATAGTGTTCAGGGGAGAAAAAGTGGGTCAACACGATGTGACCTACCGTCTCAGCTCATTCTCAAACTTGCGCCAAAACGTGCGCGCCTCGCCGTGCACACAAATTTTCAGCGACAACGCGTTCAGACCGCGCTCGTTTCGAATCGTGACTTTTCCGCTGACCGCCTGGCCGGGAAAATACACGGCCGCCGCCACGTCGTACTCGATTTCGATCGTTTCCATTGAGGAAGAGAGGAAGAGAGAAAGAGAGAGAAAAACGAAACTTTTCCGTTATCACTACCTATCACCGACACTCTTTTTATTCGAGTTACACTCGATTTGCGTCATGTTTTGAACACGTGCATCGATATCGGAGACGATACCGCGGAATCACGTCATCAGTCGTAGGAAGGTGCGCGTTCGATTGGTCTCTGGAGGGGAAAATGTATGTATGTATGTAGTACTCACTATGTAAATAGGATATGAATCATTTTGGAACGAGGTAGGGTGCGGGTGTACTCTAGAAGAATCGAGAAATGGTGTTTAGATCAGTCTAATTGACGTATTTCCTCGAATAACTTTGAGACTATCAGTTTTTCCCCTGTTTTCAGTGTTTTTCCTGGTAGTTCTGATCGCAAGGAATCGATCGATATCCCAACTTGACTGTTTTCGACTTTGGAACCAAGAGTTACAAGCTGACAAAGTTCGAAGAGCTGATTTGTTCGGTAGAGCGCACTTGCACTCCTTTGGAACTCGGGAGATTCTTATTAGAATTGCTTGTTGATGGGTGTTTTCAATAGAGCGCACTTGCACCGTTGACTTCTAATAATTTTTTTGAAAATGTTTTTTCCAAGTAGATCAAAATTTGATCTACCAGGAAAACAAGTTGAAATATCACAAAAAAACCCGAAAAATCATTCATTTTTCTCTCAAATGTAAAAATCGAATAAAATTTAGAAACCGGATTTCTCTAGCACGGGCGGTGCGTCGGTCTGCGGCAGATTGTTGTAGACCGGATATCTCGGCGCGAACGGCTCCGCGTCGTCCTTCGCCGCACTTCCGAGCATCGACTCTTCGTAGGAGGGTGGAGCCGACGGCTCGGCGGAGCCAAAACCTGACAGAGCCGGTGGAGCCGACGGATAGACGGAGGCGTTGGCGCTGGAGCCGGCGACAACTGGATACGGGTAAGGGGGCGCCGACGGGGGTACGGTAGGCATGGCGGCCGGCGGTGCGGTGGGCAGGACACCGACACCGCTGATCGGCACGACCTGCCGAATCGGAATGGTGCCGATGATGAGCGGAAACTCGCACTTCAACGTGTTGCCGAGCATTCCCGACGTGTCCAACTTCACCGTCACACAGTAGTCGACGGTGATGATGGGGCACTGGAAGGAGGGCACGATGGCGGGCACCTTCATCGAGAGCACCACCTGACCTTTGGAGCCCGGGCACACGTCCATGTTGCGACGACACTCGGCCACCTCCTTCGAGTCTTGTTTCTGATGGTGGTGCGGGTGCGAGTAGCCGGTGGCCATCGTATCGTGCACCATCACCGACGAGTGTCCGCGTGACGCCGCGTAGTGCGAGAACTGGCACAGTTTCGCGCGCACCGTCACCACCGGCTTCTTGGACGCGTTGTCGATGTTGATGGTGATCGGAAGGATCTCGCCGGGCACGAAGCCACGTTTCGGCAGCGACACCGTCATCGTCACGAGACCTTTCTTGAACAGCACACCCGTGTTCTTCGACGTCGTGCTCACCATCGGATTGGCGGCCGTCGGCGTGATGTTCAGGTCGTAGGCGGGGATTACTGTAACAACCAGATGGGGGGTTACTGTAGCTGGCTCGCCGCGCGCTCACCGGAGAAACACTTTTTCGATTTGCTGTTGAACTTCCACGGTCGGTCCAGTTCGACGTGCACCGAGTAACGGATACTTCCGTGGAAGCCTTCGAAACTCGGCGGACACTGAGCCGGAAGCGAGAAAGCGAACGGGAAAATGTTCTCGCCGGCCGGCAGCTTGCTCTGAGAGAAAAGTATGCCATATTCGGTGGATGAAACTTTGAACTGGAATATCTCGAAAACTAGCAGAGTTATGAAAAAGTTGTCAACTACAAACTTGATCAGCGTAAAATTTCCTATATTTTTGCTGTTGGCAACTTCTTTCTAACTATTCTAGTTTTCAAGATACACCTCGCCAAATTTGAACTATATGTGGTTGGATGGATAAATGATTGGAAGTAGCAATCTGCTCAAGATTTCTGAAGCTGGATTGGATTCTCTTCAATTGGTTTTTTCACAGGAAAAATAGTCAATTTTAAGATCTTTCAAATGGCGCAAAAATCGTGTGAAAGTATTGATTTTCCAGTGAGTTACACTAGTTTTTATCCTAGGCACCTTAAAACTTGCATAACTCCCTTTAAATTTGAGATTTTCACACGTTCTTTGCGCCATTCGAAAGATCTCAAAGTTTTCTATAATTCTTGTAACTGCAGCATTTGAATAGCTCGCAACAGAAAAAAGTTCTGGCCTGTTTTTTGTCCTGTCACGCGTACCTTCGAATCATTCGAGCTCCACGCCAACGACTCGCCGGTCAAATAGTTCACTGCCGCTGAATAGGTGACGTGCTCCGTGTAGCTCTCGCTTCTTCCGCGGCTATCGCTGGAAAACTCGGAATCTCGACTAGAATTCGGAAATTATAAAATTTCAATGTAGAATTGGGGAGAAATCGGGTGAATGAGCGGATTTCTAGGCCATGGCCGAAGTTTTTCACGTTTTTTTTTTTTTCAAATTTCGCGCCCAATCTCGTGGAGCGCGATTCGAGAAGCACGAGAAACGCGCCAACACTGTTATTGACGCGCTTCTCGTGCCTGCTGGGCGCGAATCGAGAAAAATCGAGCAGTTATTGACTTTTTTGGCGTTTTTACTTGTTTTTTCGCCGTTTTTTCGATAAATTTCAATTTATTCTGGTTTTTACCGCATTTTTTGCGTTCTCCTATCGATTTTAGCCTCGTTTAAGCACTTTTCGCCGTTAATTTTCGAACATAAAACTTTCCATGCAGTTTTCTCGCATAGACAACACGTTTCGCTGGGGTTTCTATGCAATTGGGTCTCGCACGGAAAAGCGAAACGAGTTGGTGTCGATTTACGGGCGGCGGTGCTCATAAGCCAAGCTTAAAAACGCTGAGCCCGAATGTTTGGAGAAAAGTTGAAACCTCGGCCACGGCCACGGCCTAGAATAGAAATCCACTTTCTCGTTTGAATTCCAAGTTTCGCGCCGAGTCCAGCGGAGCGCATTTCAACCGTTTGAAAATAACAACATACGTTCGATGTTTGTGCTCGTGCTCCTGCCAATGTGTGTGCGCGCCGCCGTGAATGCAAATCTTCAGAAAGCGCGCTTTTATCGACTCGCGATTCTGAATGACGATGCGTCCCGTGACAGCTTGTCCCGGAAAGTAGACGGCGTTCGGATTGTCGAACTCGATTCGGAAGTCGTTCATTTCTTTTTTTTTGGTTGGTGACTGGAAAATCGATAAATGCCGGTGATGGGTCTCGCAGCGAAAACAGCGATATCTCGATGATATCCGCAAAAATGTTCGCTGCGAGACCCAAAAAGGAAAACCAGAGCTCGCTGAGCAAACCGGCGATAAAACCGGGCGGAAAAGTAATCGATTGTGTTATCAGTTTCGCAAGAGGTTTGCGATGCGTTTTATAGCGGAGATGGGTGTGAGTCAGGAGGAAAGTGACGTCGACTCGAATCAGTTATCAGTTTCGCGCGATTTTCAGATTGGAAATCGCTGAAAATGGGGAAAAAAATGTAGAGAGAGGTTGGGGAGGGTCTATTCATGAAAACTAGGTGTTTGAGAGAGACGCAGACGGGGAAGAAAGTAGAGTTTGTTTGTTCAGACGCGCAATGTTTTTGCATACTTTTATTAGAGTCTCTCTCTCTCTCTCTATCATTTCGCAGATTTCGCAATCAGTACTATGGAGCGCACTTGCATCATTGAGCGACTGCGATGCGCGCATTTGAGATTTTGCGTTCTGCTTTTCGCATTAGAGCGCACTTTGAAGGCTCCAAGAGAAACATGCCATTTCATTTCAAAGTTTTTAAGATTTCATCGGAGCGCACTTTCACAATGCAGTGGCAAGATATTGGAAGATTGCGTTGGAGCGCATTTGCATCGTCTTCGATCGAAATCGCGATTTTTTGTGAGTTTCACATTAGAGCGCATTTTGATCATCTGAAGTGATCATCAAGCATGAGATCGCAAAATTCACAGATTCCATTGGAGCGCACTTGCATTGATTGTAGAATTTCTCAGTTGCAGCGCACTTCCAGTATTCGCGGAAAAATGCGATTTCATTGAATTAGTTACAGATCGCATTGGAGCGCACTTCCACCGTTCAAGAAGTTCAAACGATCGATTCCGCAGTCGGGTGCGTTGGAGCGCACTTCCATCGTTCGGAGATTCATAGATAGCAGCAGGTACGTCCTCTCCTCGTCTTCTCCCCGTTTTGCACCCGAATGAGGGAAAGAGAGAGAGAAAGATAAGAGAATGGAAATAGAAATAGATCCAATCGCTTCTCCTCCTGGGTTTCCCTCGGCGCGCAACAATCCGGAATGTTTCTCTCCTGAGAATGTCCTACGAATTCCTTCCTTTTTCTCTTTCTCTTTCCCTTTCTCTTTCTCTCTTTCTCCTTCAAACACACCGACACCCGAATGTAATGTAACATATTAGGTTTATCCCCCCCCCTCCGCTCCCCTTTTTGCCTCATCATCACTTTTGCCACAATCCGATTCGATTTCCCCCCCCCCCCCATTTTTACCAGATGATCCGACCGGTTATCCGTTTGCTTGCCCAATCTCTTTTGGCCTTTCACTTTTCTTTTTCCTCCCCGAACCGCCTGCCCGATGTGCCGATGGCAGTTACGCAACTTCCTCACCTGTTTTGTTTGCACTTTTTGAGGTGCTAGATGAGAAGATAGAAATTTGGTGTCAACTGACAAAATATGCAACTTTTTGTGGTGAACATTTTGTTAGTTGACACCAAATTCCTAACTCTAACCGTTTTCAAGATAGACGCATGTTTTTTTTTGAGAAGAAGCTGAGGAAACAGTTCATTTCAACTTTTCACTTAAATTTTCCAGCAATTAATGTTTTCAAACAATTTTACAGGAAATTTATTCAAATTCTTTGATATTTTCTGAAAATATTGAGTTTAGTTGTAAGACGAATAGTTTTTGTGATTCACCCCGATTTTCCAGAATCAGACCACTATTTGTAGGTTTTGGACTTTTTGAGGGGTTCGATGAAAAGATAGAAGTTTGGTGTCAACTGAGAAATTGTGTAACTTTTTATGGCAAATATTTTGTTAGTTGACACCAAATTCCTAACTCTAACCGTTTCTGAGATATACGCGTTTTTCCAAAAGAATTTGGTTACAGAGGGTGAATTCTAGGAAAGTGCGCCTTTGGTACCTTTTCAGTGGTTCTTTTCTTCCCACTACACAACCTATTTCAATTAAAATTTCAAAATTATTCACAATTCCACTAAACTTTTGATTTTTACGAGTTAAAAGCAACATTTCCGCAATTTCCCCCCTGATCTCCTAGTTACATAACAGTTATTGATTATTTCGCACTTTTTTGAGGTGTTAGATGAAAAGATAGGAATTTAGTGTCAACTGAGAAATTGTGCAACTTTTTGTGGTGAACATTTTGTTAGTTGACACCAATTTCCTAACTCTAACCGTTTTCAAGATTTCGACAGTTTTTCTTGTTCACTCGAAAATTGCCTCGATTCGCACTATTTTCATAACTCTCTCGATGGCAATTGGTTGGGTTTCCACTTTCATTTCTTTTTTTGCCTTGAATCCAATTAGCAAGGTCATTCAATTTCTGACCTTCTTCTTCTTCTTCGGAGGCACATCATTTTCGTTGGTTCATTGGTTCTGACCTCACTACGTCGTAGGCTAGACCCCCTTCCCCTTTCCCCTTTTCGGGAAACTTTTGTACGTATTTTGATCGTATGGGCGGAAAAAAGTTGAATAAAACACTTGTGAGATACTTTAGAATGACAATAGAGGCAACGAACAACTTTTTTTGCATTTTGCAAAGTTTTTTCTCTGTGTGGAGTGGTCGTACCACGTCACTCGCTTATTTTTCCATTCACAATATTCTGTGAAGTTTCACCTTTTCTAATCCCTCAAAAAAAGTGGAAAAAAACTGGAACCGGAAATTTTCTTTTTCGGTGAAAATTTCCGGAACAACCCAACTCGAACCCACGCACTTTTTTTCCATTTTTCGTTTTCTTTCTTCCTCTCTTTTTTTTCTCTATTCTCTTTTTTCTTCCCCAATTTTTCTCGAAACTTTGGTTCATTTCCGTATTTGGCATTCGAAACGGGTTCCTCTTTCATTACAGTTTGGCCAAAGTGTGGAAAGGGGGAAGGACAAAGATTACTGTATCTGTACTTTTGCTATTGTCAAGTAATGGTCGCGGGACAAAAACTGCACATATTCGCTGGAAGTTTCAAGACAAACTTTTTCTAGCGCTTCCAATTTTTGTGAGCAGCGCGAGTTTAGCTTGTGAGCATCTTAAAGAAGACATTCTCCAGCAGCACGCAAGCTTTTAGATATCCCAGCAGCTCCCAACTTTCTCAAGCAGCTCCCAAGTTTGCCTAGCAGCCCGCATCTTTCGTTAGCAGCCCGGTAACGTCTCAGCAGCTCCCAAGTTTGTCTAGCAGCCCGCATCTCTCCTTAGCAGCCCGGTTACGTCCCAGCAGCTCCCAAGTTTGTCTAGCAGCCCGCAAAACTTCTTAGCAGCTCTCAACTTTCCTTATCAGCTCCATTCTTTCTCTAGCAGTACCAGCATCTCCCAGAAACATTAGGAGCATTCCCAATGTTCTAGCAGCTTGTAACGTTACTGTGCAGCACCCAAATCTTGTTGCAGCTCGCAACTTTCTCTTGAAACCTTCAAGTTTTTCTGGCTGTCCGGAAAGTTCTCCAGCAGCTCCCAAACGTTCCCAGCAGCACATCTTCTCAAAAGTTCTCCCAGCAGCCCGCAAATTTCACGAGCAGCCCCAAAACTACTTGGAGATTGCAAAACTGCCCAGCAGCCCCCTCGCCTTTTAAAAGTCGACCGTCAAGGTTACTGTATGTTTACTAACCACCTGAATTTACCAGAGAATGAAGGGTGGTTTTTTCCGAGGAAAATGAAGAGTTTCGGAGGGGGTGTGAGAGATTGAGAATCTCGCATCCTTTCTCGGAAACCGTCGTCGAGACGACGCATTGTCCTCCCGTCGGTCCCCTTCTTCCGAGATATCCCTCGCTCGGATCTTTCTCTGCGTCTCTCTTTCTCTCTCGCAATTCCCTCTTAGTTGTCCAGTTTATACGTTTTCTCTCTCTCTCTCTCTCTCTCTCTCTCTCTCTCTCTTTCTTTCTTTTCCCGAGAAGACACGCACTTTCCATTTCTCGTTTTTCGCCGAATGGATTCGAGCGGGGGGAGAAAGAAGAAGGCGAGAAGAGCGACGAATTTCGATCCAATTTCTCATTCTCTCTGCGCGCTTCTTCATGGATTTCACGAGAGAAACCATGCCCACATGGTTATTGAAATTCCACAATTGGGCCCAGTTTTGACCGACCACCGCACTTTTTTTTCTCCAATTTTTGATCTACTCGGTCACTAACACGTTTTTTATTTGAATTTCACACAATTATCCACTTTCCGAGGCGAATGTTCAACCTCATTTTCAAGGTCGCCATGTCTCAAGATGAGAATAGGCTCCGCCCACTTTTGTGAGGTTTCGCGGGGAAAATGTAAATTTTTCTTGAGTGGGAGGAGTAAGGACGGCGAATTCGATTTGTTCGGCAACATTTTGTTGGTGAAAACGTTTTCCGGCCACAAAATATTGGTGATCTTTGCGTTTTCTTTTTGCAATTTTCTACTGCCACGTCACGAACTTTCCGTTCAAAGTTTACCACATCTTGATTCCTAGTTTTCTTGCCTTCATTTTTCGAATTCCGGTCCACAGAATGCGTTGGTGTATCTATGACATGGCACTGCCATTCCAACATTTGGACTAGTGTGTCTGCACTATTAGTGCCAACAAGGCCTAAAACAACACGGATCGGCCTGATCTGATACTACAGTGCGATTCATAATATTGGGGTTTTCTTGAAAATGGTCGAGGATTCCAAAAAAACGCTGTTTTCCACTTTTCCATGTACAAACCTCGAAAAATAAGGGTATGATGGCAAGAAAATCACTTTTTCGAGCGGTTCACAATGTTGCGCAAGCCCTCCATAACATTATGTGGTTTCGAGAGTTCTCGGCATACTTCCAAGTCCACTAGTTCGGTCTGAATTGTTTTGATTGCATATGAGCCCCGACAAGTTAGGCCCAACAAAGTCGAAGATAACAAGAACTAAGAAACTAGTCTGTCCTAGTTTGAAATGCGACCTAAATTCGTGTCATTTGACTTGACTTTCTGGCGAACACGACGTAGCCCAAAGCCCAATTTTCAGTTCCGGCGCTGCGAAAACGGGCGAAAACGGGCCGGAGCATAACTTCTCTCAAACTGGGAATTATCAGTCAATCTACCAGTCAAATTGTAGATATCAGTGCCCTCTACAACCTCAAACATTCAGCTTTTATATTAGTCAAGTGTGCGCAGAGATAAACGTGACGGGCCGAAATTAACAAAACCGGCCCGTTGCGCTCATCTTTGCGCACACTTGACTAATTCAAAAACTATAAATTCGAGGTTGTAGAGGGCACTGATATCTACAATTTGAGTGGTAGATTGACTGATAATTCCCATTTTGAGAGAAGTTATGCTCCGGCCCGTTTTAAAGTATGTTTTCCAAATGTATCCGTGACACGTTACTTTAAAAGTCTCCAGCTCGTGGGCGTCACTCCATTCCTATCACACACCAAAAAAAATGATATGAATGTCGACGATCGTCTCCTCCCCCTTATTTTCCGTTTTTCATCGCCATATTTCCGAAATTCTTTGCTTTTGCCCAATGATCAATTTCTCTCTCATTCTCTCACATTACACAACAATAATAAGGTATTCGGATGGCAATGAGAAGTGACAAACAAAACACAGTCCCGCGAAAAAGTGACCGTCTTTTTGTGTGCGTCGGCGTCGCCGAAAAACCGAATTGATATAAAAGGAGAGAGATGCCGACAAGTTCGCCAAACTTTACCTCTACTTCTTTTTCTCTTTCTTCTTCTTCTTTTTCTTATTCGCTTTTTGTTATGGATGACGTCACGAGCGGCGAGAAGGAGGCGGAGGTGTCTCGAATCTCCGAGAGAATCGTTCCCAATTTCTCTCTCCTCCTTCCCATCAAATTTACCGGTTTCTTCTCACCCACTTGTTTTCTCGCGTTTTCAGGTGATTGAAGCCGAGGAAAGGTGCCGAATCTCGAGACTACTCAGAGAAAAAGAAAGACAATGATTCGAAACCGCAGTTTGCTCGCGCTTTTCGTGCTGTTTTCGATGGTTTCTACGATGGTGAGTGCGTGTGGTTGTTGCGTTGCGGTCGCGTCGCGTGTCATGCTTCAAGTAAAATTGATGCGTTGCGGTCGCGTCGCGTGCTTTGCAAACAGCTTAGTTGTAAATCCAGTGCTCTGGGGTAACTTCTTGCGTTGCGGTCGCGTCGCGTGTCGTACTTCGGGTTGATTCAATGCGTTGCGGTCGCGTCGCGTTTCGTGCTTCAAGTAAAATTGATGCGTTGCGGTCGCGTCGCGTGCTTTGCAAACAGCTTAGTTATAAATCCAGTGCTCTGGGGTAACTTCTTGCGTTGCGGTCGCGTCGCGTGTCGTACTTCGGGTTGATTCAATGCGTTGCGGTCGCGTCGCGTGTCATGCTTCAAGTAAAATTGATGCGTTGCGGTCGCGTCGCGTGCTTTGCAAACAGCTTAGTTGTAAATCCAGTGCTCTGGGGTAACTTCTTGCGTTGCGGTCGCGTCGCGTGTCGTACTTCGGGTTGATTCAATGCGTTGCGGTCGCGTCGCGTTTCGTGCTTCAAGTAAAATTGATGCGTTGCGGTCGCGTCGCGTGCTTTGCAAACAGCTTAGTTATAAATCCAGTGCTCTGGGGTAACTTCTTGCGTTGCGGTCGCGTCGCGTGTCGTACTTCGGGTTGATTCAATGCGTTGCGGTCGCGTCGCGTGTCATGCTTCAAGTCAAACTGATGCGTTGCGGTCGCGTCGCGTGCATTGCCAGTGGCTAATGATCAATGTGATGCGTTGCGGTCGCGTCGCGTGCTCCTCCCCTTATTATCGATTGATTTGCAGGTGGTTTGGCCGGTGCTGGAGCGTAACACGACGCGCTCGAGTCACGTGAAGCCGCGAAACTGGTCGGAGAAGAATCTCGGTCAATGGTGCCGCAATTTCACCGTCAATCAGTGCGTTCCTCCTCTTTTCCTGAACATAATTACAATCAATTAGCACCTCACCGCCTCGTGGCCTAGAATAATCCTCGGCCATTTCCATTTTTGCAGACACACTCAATGCCCGCAAGCCTCGGCGTTCCATCAATTCGACTGTTGTGGACCGCACGAGACGGAGTGCTGTTTCGCCATTCAGGGATGGGTTAGTTGGATGTGCAAAAAGAAAATTAACGCGGGAAATAAAAATTCGAAAAAAAAACGTCCCAAAATATTTTTATTGATTGAATAATTGTTTATTTTTCAGATAAATTTGAAAAAAAATTATATTTTTTTGGAAATTTAAAAAAAAAATATTTTTTCCGCTACAATTTTTTTAAAAATTCAAATTCACAAAAAATAAGAAAATTCATTTTTTAAAATTGATTTCTGATCTTCAAAATAAAAAATTAATTTTAAAAATAAATTAAAATTTGAAAAAAAAATTTGAAAAAAATTTTTTTTAAATAGTTTTTTAGCAATTATGAATTTCCGAATAAATCGAAAAAAATTCTCGAAAAATCGAAAATTTTTTTTTTTTTGAAAAAAATTGAAAAAAAATTCAAAAGTGCAAAAAAAATTATTTAAAAAAAACGGGAAAAAATAAGAAAAATCGGAAAAATGCAAAAAAAAATTCCCCGATAATTTTCTATCTGCAGGTAATTGTGATTCTGACGATTCTCGGCTGCTGCTCCACAATAATTCTCGTCTTTTCGGCTCTCCTCAAACTGAATCTGATCTGCCCGCTGCCCTACACAACCGCCTCGAAACCGGCCACTTATTCCGGAATTCGCGAGTGATTTCGGCCCCTCTCCTTCCAAAAATTTCAGTATCTACCCTCAAACTGCCCATTTTTACGGGTTTTTTAGAAGAGAAAATCCGATTGTTCGAACGGGTTTTTTTAGTGACAGAACTTTTCTTAGTTTCTCCGCTTTTTCCTTTTCAAGTCAAAAACTTTCAAAAAATAAAAATAATAAAATTTTCAACAAGAAGACAAGACAAGAGAAATCGACCCAGTGCATACAGATAAAGCAACTTTTTCCCAAAAAAAAAACGGTGACCGGCCGCCGTTAGTCGCTCTTCTCGTGTGCTCCATCGAAGTGTGCTCGAATCAGTTGACGCGAGCTGAGATCGGCGGCTCGAATCGGCTCGCACGTGGTGTTGTTGAGCAGCATTTGGCACGAGATTTGTGTGGCGAGCTGCAGATCGATACCGTAGCCGGCCGACACGAAGACGCCGCTCTGCAAGAAGTGGAAGAGGATGAGACGATAGAGGAAGAGAGCGGGGGTTTCTAGGCCACGGCCGCATGATGAGCGGCGAGAAGCGCGCGAAACTTGATTGATAGCGCTTTGAAATGACCAAAAATGCAATTTCCGCCATCATTTGGTTTTCTAGGCCACGGCCATGCTTGGGAAAAGCGCGCGAAATTCGAACGCGGACGTCTTTAAATTGCTTCATTTTCCATGCCCGAGGAAGGAAAAGAGCGCGAAATTTGAATGATTATACATTGAAACTGCCAGAAATTCGTTCTCTTTTGAATTGCGTTTTCTAGGCCACGGCCATGCTTGGGAAAAGCGCGCGAAATTCGAATGATAGCGCATTGAAACGGCCGAAAATTCGATTCCCTTTTCAACTGGGTTTTCTAGGCCACGGCGATGCTCGGGGAAAGCCTAGAAACCTCCACCCTCCCACGAGCCGAGTTCGGCCACTCACCATTGAGCCGCCCATCCTGAGCACGTTGAGTGTCACCGGCTCGACAATGTCGAACGGAATGTATCCAGCGTGTGTCGTCTTGTTCGATTTGTAGACCTGCAAACAAAAACGTCGCGCGGTTACTGTAGGTTTTGAAGGCGAAGAAGAGAAAGAGAAAGAGAAAGGAGTGTGTACCTCTCGAACGGTGTCGACGAACTCGTCGACCTTCGTCTTTTCGACCCTCTCGTACACACTGTGAAGCGGCAAGTTTTTGGCGATTCCGATGCTCGGGATTCCGGTGAGAGCGCCCACGTGGCAAGCCATTCCGCACTCTGGAAAGATGAGGAACATCGATAACGATTATTGCAAGACACGCGACGCGACCGCGCCGCCGCAACTCGAACCATGCGTACCTCTCGAATGGAACTGTCCGAATCCGTCGCACATGATGACGTCGGGCCTCAGATGCGGTCGGTCTTCCAACACTTTGCGCACAAACTCGGCCACCACGTCAGCCTCGCGAATTGCCAGGTATTGCGGAATGTAGGGCAACGTGAGCAGCCGAACGTCGGCCACCGTCTCAACGTGTCGACACTCGGGAAACTGCCAAACGCTCATCGCGATCACCACGAGATCCGGATTCGTTTTGCTCGCCGAGACGTCGACACCGGCGACGAGACGCACCTCGTCGACGTCGTCGACCGTCTGCACCGAGTAGGCGCCGTCGCGAATCAACCGCTCGCGCAGCCGACACCGCGCCTTTTGCCACGTCGTCTCGAGAAGGCCGTCGGCGAGATGGGTCCAGACGAGTGAGGCGAAGAAGCGCGTCAGCGCGACGGCGTTGAGAATCGAGATGGCCATCAGCGGGAGGAAGGCGAGACGGCCCGACGCGAAGAGGTGATGGTGGAGGAGTGTGGCGTAGAGCTCGACGAGCAGCAGCACGCAGAACGAGACGACGTGACGCGTCGGCAGAAGCGACGACAGCGGCAGACGTGTGAATCGTCTGAATTGTGTGACATCGTGTTTATGCACATGGTTTTCTGGGGTACTCACTTCACCAATACCAGTTGAATCCAAAAGTACGCGCCACAAATCGCGTATTTCAGCATAATTTCGAACGGTGTGAAGAGGAGCGGGAACAGTGTGAACGAGGCGATTGTCGAGACGAAGATCATGGCGGGCAGGTGTTTGGGATCCTGAAAAGTGTTCGGATGAGGGTGAGGGCGAGGGTGGGAGCTCACTTTGACGGCGAATATCACCATGGGCACCTGGACGAGAATGATCGCCTTCTCGTGAACGTGATAGCCGAAGTAGAAGAACGAGAGCGACGAGAGGACGGCGAAGAGTGTAAAGTCCGGGCGCGGCGAGTCTGGAACGATTTCAGACAATGTCGTCGGTGGGGGGATGCGTACTTTTGTGGCGTCGAACGATGAGTCCGGCGAGGACGGTCACCGAGGAGAGCGTGACGAGAAGCAGTGTGGCGACGGGCGAAACGGACGGAAGAACACTGTGCGAGTACTCCTGCAAAGGCATTGAAGTGTGTCACGTGACAGTGACACTGGTATATCTTCGAAACTTGGATAGTTAGAAGAAAGTTGGCAAATTTCAACTTTTTCATAACTTTGCTAGTTTAGTTTTCAAGATATCGCGGTTTAAAGTTGTGCCACGTCACAATCCAGCTAGTGGCAAGGTGACGTGGCACGACGGATCTACGTATCTATGCCCCCTCCCGGGATTACTGTACCTGAACGAGACCGCTCGTATAGGTGGGCGCTTCAAAGTTGCCAATCTTCAGCAACTTCAGAACTCGATAGAGCACAAGATCGGCGAGATTGTAGAGAGCCCAAAAGTTGGGCGCCCAATAGGCGTGCGTCAGTCCGCGTGACACCGGAAACAGTCGCGTCGCGATGCTCCTGAGACCGTCGACGCCTGCCACATGGAAGAACGGGCCGAGCGACACGGCGAACGGCACCAGCAGCGCCGTTCCCAGACTCAGTGCTGCAAATTGAAGCGTTTTTTTTTTTTGAAGAACAATTTCAGCGTTTTGGAAGATGAAAACTTACTTTGAATTGTTTTCAAAAATTCAAAAAAAAAAATTCGTAAAAAAAAATTTTTTAGACCATTAATTTCAAAAACTGGGAAATTTTTTTAAAAATTGAAAATTATTTGGAACTTTTAGAATTTTTCCAAAATTTTAAAAATATTTTTCAGACGATGTTTCAGAAATTTTCGAAATTTTTTTAAAAATAAAAAAAAATTAAAATTTTAAAACTTTTTTTTTATATTTACAAATTTTTTGTAAAACTGAATTTTCGTATAAAAATTCTGAAAATTGCAAAAAAAATTTTAAATCAGCCAATTTTTAAAAAATTTTTTAAATTAAAAAAAAACATCCAATATTCTTGTTTTATTTGAAAAATTCGGTTAAAAAATTTTTTTCAAAAACGTTAATTACCTTTCGTGAAGTTGGCCGTAAAAAATCGTTGAAAACTCGTCGAAAAATCGAAAAAATTGACGAGATAGTAGAAGACGTAACCGAGTGCGTAGTACAAATAAATGTGTTTGAAGTTCAGGAGCACCGAGAAACTGAGCGCGGCCTGCGAAAAATTTAAATTTCGGGAAGTTTCGCGCGCTTTGGCGGGTCCACAAATTGCTTTTTTTGTTTGAAGCCCGCCACTGGCGTCATCCCACCGCCACTGGCGGCCGGAACGCTTATTTTGGCGTATGTCAAGCGGATGAGTGGCCGATGTCAGGCGGCCCGTCCGCTTGACTGACTTATCCGCCAATGGCCGAATTCGATCGCTAATGGCCATTAACCTTGCCAACCCTGACGCAAAATTTCCTGACTACCCTCCCAACATCAAACAATCAACATTCTCGAAAGTGCAAACCAAGTGCACTTTCCCTCTTTCTCTCTCTCTCTCTTTCTCTCTCTCTCTCTTTCTCCAAACTTCCATTCCAAAAATCGTCGTGTAGAGAGAGAGCGCGTGCCTAATTCTTGCGCAAAAAGAACAAGTGTGCGGCCAGGCGGGCGACGGCGACGCCACTGGCGGTCAGGGCGCTTATTTTGGCGTATGTCTGGCGGATGACTGGCCGATGTCTGGCGGCTACCCATGGCGCAGAATTTCCTGAGATGGCCGATGTTTTTTCTAGGCCATCGACATTCATTTCGCCCCGTCGGTTTTGCTCACCAAAATGTATCGTTTCGAGTCGAGAAAGTAGAGGGAGACGAGAAAAATCGCGGTGAGCATCGAGTTGTACTGAAAATGGATCGAATCGATGAGCAGAAGCGACGGGAGGCACGCGAGGAGACAGAAACACGTCTCGCGCGCCGCTTTCTCCTGCCGCCTCGGCACTTTCTCCACAAGACTCGGCGAGCGGAACGCATAGAGCGCGCATGACAGTATCTGGAATTATTTATTGATTTTTATTTTAATAATTTTTTAAATTTTTTTGAATACTTTTTTTTGGAAATTTTTGGCGAACATTGGTGACATTTTTTATTTTCCATTCATTTTTATTATTTTTTTTTGGTAATTTCGGCAAGTTTTTAAGTAGTTTTTTTTTTGCGAAATTTGAAAAAAAAATTAAATTTTTTAAGAATTTGAATTTTTGTGAAAAAAAATACTGGAATTTTTGACGAATTTTAGCAAATTTAAAAAAAAATATTTTTAGCAATTAAAAAAAATTTTTTTCGAAAAATTAGGAATTTTAAAAATTTGACTGCGATTCGATTTTTAAAAAAATAAAAATAAATTTATTATGGAAATTTTGATGATTTTAAAAAAATTTTTAAACCAAAAATTGAGAAAAAAACTTGAAATTTTTGGAACATTTTGAAAATTTTTCGAAATTATTTTAGAAAATACTTTCTTTTTTTAGAGAATTTTATAATTTTTTAAAATAGGTTTTAAGTTTTCTAAAAATTCGAAAAATATTTTCCAGCCACTCACATAGAAAACGTCGACGAAAATCACCGAGAATCGTTGGAATTTGAGAATCGCGTCGGAGATTTTCGGCGTTTTCGATATTTCGAGGATCGCGTCGATTCTGAAAAAAAACAAAAAAGAAGATACAGTAATCGAGCGCGTTTTCGCGTCGAGACCCGAAAAAGTTGGCGATCGCGGCGAGAGTCAGCTCGAAGAGTGCGAAAAACGGCGGATAGTCGAGAGTCCACTCGGACGTCGCTTCAGTGTACCATTCGCCGATCGGACGGTGCCACGTCACGGCCATCCAGTTGCGGTGCACCTGCAAGACTACAGTAATCCTACAGTAGTCCCGGGCGGCGATTCACCTCGAAATCCGTCGACACGTAGGCGGGAATCAGAAGACATTTGAAGGCGATGAGAAGCGAGCCGACGCTCGCTATCCACTGCAGCTCGCCCATTTCCAACGTCTTCACTTCCAGATGAGATGTCATTTTGAAACAACGGTTAGTAGATATTCCGAGTTGTGTCTTTTTCTACAATCGCCCCTAGAATGCAACAAACCGCCGACACACCAAAACATCTTTTATTACAATACGAATAATTATAATAATAAATATGATAAAACCAACGTCAAGTGGTAATGGAAGAGGATGTGGTGCGGGAAAAGGGCGGGAGATAAAACCTCTGGGTGTGTGGGGGGGAACGATTGCAATAAAAGAAATGAATATTACATAGAAATTTAAGAAAAAAAAAGTGGGGGAAGGGTGGTGTGAAGAGAAACAAACGAGTTGGGATGGGAAAATTCAGGAAGGGTGATAACAGCCAAAAAAATAAAGAAAAGTGGAATCCCCAATGAAAAGAAAACCATAAACGAGGTTATGTTGGAAAACGGGAGGGGAGTGAAATGGTGGAAACAAAAATAAATAATAAGCACTACTAGATTTGTTTTCAAATGACAGGGGAGAAAAGGGTCGGGCAAAGGCACATTCGTCTGATTAGAATATCCGCTGATTGAAAAAGTGGGAAAGGGGGGCAATAAATAGAAAAAAGGAAGGGATAGAGGGGAATTATGAAGAAGCACGGAAAAGTGTCGGGGATTTATATCAACAAGAAAAAAATCACTATTAAATACAATTGTGGCTAGAAAGTGGAGGGAGAGAAAGGGGGAAATGATTCGGAGAAAGGGAGGGGAAGAATAAGTGTGTTCGAGACTATTTTGACGTTGGTAGTACCATTTGGGAAGGCAGCGATAGGCGGCGACCCGACACGTTGAATTACCAACGGCGAGACGATCCCCAAGCTCCTCCGACAGCGGCACTCGGAGCCGACGAAGCTCCCATGTCCGGGAATTGCTCCGAGCTTCCGATGTCGAGCTGCCATGGGGCTCCCTTCATCTGAACGGTGACCGGTCCCTGGTGGTGGCGAGTGTTGTTGTTCTCCTGGTGACGTGGAGACATGAATTGAGTCTGAAACGAATCATGTATTGGACTAGATAACCGGGCTGACAAACTCACTCTCTCAACATTGTCGAGCAAGAACTCCTCCTCCTCGGCACGCAGGTGGTCGATGCAATCGTAGACGTCGTTCTCGTCTCTTCCGGCGACAATTACGAGGTTCGGATCCTCGGCTCCCTGACGCGGAAGACGGATCTCGACGTGGAAATCGTCTTGCACCTTCTTCAGGTTCTTTCCACGTTGTCCGATGAGGCGTGGATGATATCTCGAGTCGAGGCTGATCTCCTGAGTGAACATCGATCTGAGCTCGGAAATCATTTCTTCGATCTCGGCGGCGCAAGCCTTGGCCTTCTCTTCGTAACCCGTAATGGTGATAGTCTCGCTATTCTCTTCCGGAGCTGGCACGTTGATCTTGACACCGTACTTGTCCTTGAGCCCGATGACGGTCGCTCCGCGTGGGCCAACAACCTTCTGGTGGTAGCTGGCTGGCACGTTGATCGTCATCGACCATTTCTGGAGCTCGCGATCCTCAGAAAGAGCCTCGTAATCGGAAAGCTTCTCGCCGAGAGCTGCAAGAGCCTGCTCGACGTTTTCGAGTCGACCGGTGACAGTGATATCCTCGCTCTTCTCCTCGGATCTTGGAATCGAGATGTTCACATCATAGTCTTGCATCATTCTGCGAACGTTCTCTCCAGCCTTTCCGATGATTCCACGATGCATCTCGAGCGGCAGCTGAATGACCTTCGAGATTGGGATCAAGGCGATCAGAGCCTCCTTGGCGTCTGCGACCTTCGTGTCACGTCCCGAGATGGTAATCACGTCGGCTCCCTCGGCTCCCTCATCGCGCGTCTGCGGGAATCGGATAGAGACGTTGAAGTTCGACTGAATCTCGTGAATCTTGGCTCCTCGACCGGCAAGAAGTCCGCGATGGAAGTTGGCTGGTATCGTGACAGTGTCGGTGATCTGTCTCTCGTAGTCTTCGACGATATCCTCAATGCGAGCCTTGGCGGCCTCGACGCATTGCTTGGATCCGCGGATGGACACCTCTTGGCTGTCCGTTCCGTTCTTCGGGAACGATATGACGACGCCTCCGTTCTGCTCTTGAATCTCCTTGACGAGGGCAGCTCCGCGAGCCAAGAAGTTCTTATAGTGCTTCTGATCGACGGTGATCTTGATGTCGACGGTCTCCGAGAGTTGCTTGATGGCCTCCTCGAGAGCAGCCTTCGCCTTCGGCACATCTTCCTTCTTTCCGAGCAAATGAATCAGCTCTTTCTCGGCGTCTCCCTCCTTCGGGAACATGATGCGAACGTTGAGCGTGTCACGAAGCTTGCCAATCTTGGCTCCACCCTTTCCTATCAGGAAACGATGGAACTCTGGCTTGGCCTTGACAGTGTCCTCAACGTAGTTCTCCTCCTTGTCCTTGGCAAGGGCCGAGAGGAGAGCCACAGCTTTAGTCACGTCTCCAGCCGGTCCACGCACGGTCACCTTCGTCGACTCGCTCTTCTCGGTCGGGAAGCGAATGTGAACACCTCCGCACTCTTCACCGATATCAGAGATCAAACGTTGTCCGTTTCCGAAGAATCGGCGCTGCACTTTCGTCGGAATGTCAATCGTCTCCTCCGAGACGTTGGCGAGATCCTCCTGGATCTTGTTGATTTGCTTGACGGCATTCTCAACGTCAGCCTGCTTTCCGGTGACGACAATCTTTCCGTCATCGGATCCAGCCTCTGGAAGATCGATGCGGGTCTTGGTGTCATCGCGGAGCTTGCGGATCGACGCGCCGCCTTTTCCAACGATGTGCTTCAAGAACTCCTTGAAGCAAGCAACCGTCTGCTGGTAGTTGTTCTCGGCCTGAAGACAAACAAGTTATTGATTCAGAAAGAGAACAGTTTCGATTCATCGACTCACCAACTCCTTGGAGGCTTTAGTAAGCTCTTTGAAGACCTCATCGACCTCTTTCTTGTCTCCGCGAAGGTTGACGACGTCAGACTTGATCTTGGCATCCGGGAATACGATCGACACACTCGGGTAGGAATCGCGAATCTTCTGGATGACGGATCCCTTCTGTCCTATGATCAGTTTGTGGAGTCGTTGCGGAATGATGATGTCCTTCGACTTCTCGTTCTCGATCTTGGTCACGATGGCGCGAATCTCAGCGACAGCCTTCTTCACTCCGTCCTTCTTTCCCTCGACGATAATCTCGTCAGAGTTGGTATCCTCGTTCGGAATCGTGATCTGGACGCCACTCTGATCCTTGATCTTCGAGATGAGCGATCCACCGCGTCCAATGACGTGACGATGGAGTTCTGGGCGAGCCTTCACCTTCTCGATGGTCATCTCAATTTGGAGACGGGCAACCTCCTTGGTGAGAATTTCAAAAGCGGTCTTCACTCCTTCCGGCGATCCTTCGAGGAAGATCTGGTTCGAATCGTCGAACTCGATCTGAAGTCCTCCGCGGTTCGGAACGAGAGCGGCAAGAGTCTGTCCCTTCGGGCCAATGAGATGCTTGTGAAGCCAGTTCGGGGCGGCAATCGATTGGGTGACAATCGACGAGGCGCGTTCAATGACGAGAGAAAGAGCCTTGGCGAGATCCTGCGCGTCACCAATGAGGGTGATCTGATCGGATCCGGTCTCCTCGGCGGGCACCTCCACGACGACGCCGGTCTGGCGGAGAACCTCGTGGATTCCGCTACGCGACTGTCCGACGATATAGCGATGCTGGGTGCGAGCAACCTGCACGGCGATCGACGACACGTTCTTCTTCGACTCGACAATGCTGCGGATTTCGGCGGCAGCGCGGTGGACAGCTTCCTTCTCACCGGTCACAGAGATGACCTCGTTGTTGGCCTGCGGTGGCGGAATGTTCACCTTGCAGTTGCCATCAACGTTCCAGCGGTTGACGTTCTCATTATCCGGTCCGCGAACGAACGGCACCAAGTTTCTCGGGCACACAATGTGCTCGGTGGCGTTCTTCGCCTCGCGATCCGAAACCTCTCGAATGTGGCGAGCGGCGCGCTCCATTCCCTCGCGAGGTCCGGTGATCGTGATGATCGTGGACGGTCCATCACGCGGTGGGATCTGGATGCGGCAGTTGGTCTCGGCCTCCAGACTGCGGAGAAGAGCTCCCTCCTTTCCGATCAAACGTCTATGGTGGTCCTTGGGAATGTCGATCTCTTTCGACGCCTGAGTCTGGAGGTCGCGAATGATGCGAGCGCGAGCCTCCTCGACTTTCGAGCGTTCTCCCTTCACAACGACCGTCAGCTCACCGTCCTTCGATTCACTCAGCTCAATGCGGGTTTCTAAAAAGACAAGAGTAACGTTTAGATCAAAGAACGGGCTGAAATGAACTCACTAGTAGATTGAGCAATGTACTGAGCCTTCTTCGACTCCTCCGAGGTGTTTCCGAAGCTCTTCACCTTGTTCGAACGCTCGTCAGACGCCAGACGGAACGTAACGGTCACGTCGGCCCTCGAGAGGTTCGAGCGAGTCCACACGTTCGTCTGCTTGGCAGTCGGAGCGGTCGCCGGAGCGGCTTCCGGAAGCGTCGGGAAGTCCGAAGCATAGGTGAAGTTCATGACGACACCGCCAGTAGCCGGGTCGACTTCAACGTTGTTAGTTTCTTCTGAAATAAAACGTCATCTCCTCTCTTCTCACAGCAACAATTTTCTTCTCGGTTGCCCATGGAAACCCTCAATTATTCCCACACTCCACACCACACGTCACTTCATATTTTCCTCGCATCCGCTCCCTCTCACTCACCAATATGTCCGTTGTCCATGATTCGTGTTGTCAGAAGGGTGGGCTGATCCGTGTCCGGGGTTCCGTTCGCGAGAGAAGAATCAATCCGTATCGGGGGGTTGGCGAGAGCCTTGAGGTGACCTGTGTGTTGACCGAACCGGGGGGTAACCGTCCGAATCAAACAATACCTACAAAAATCAGAGTGTTTACACAACCGCATAGTCATATTTATATGGCGAGACGACGAGCAACCAACGAGAACAACATCGAAAAGTGAAAACAAGGAGTGTGAAGAAAGAGACAAAAAGAAAAAGAAAGAAAAGAATATGGAAAGAGCAACAAGTTGAACGACATCGACTGACTGAGCGAGCGAGCGAGCAAAAACGAAACGGAAAAGGCAAGTGCAAGTACAAATTGGCCGTCGGTCTGTGTGTGTGTGTGCGCTTGGATTATCGCGCTAAAGGACAGCTGACCTGACCTTGACTCCATCTTTCAACAAGACCAAACAATCTTCTTTCACAGATAAGATAAGAGTCGATCGAGAAGGCCGACAGGTCAGCTGTCCTAGTTTCTCAACATCTGCAACGGAGGGGTAAAAGTCGACGACGGATTGCGGCGGCGCCGCTGCGCCAGTTGACCCGAGAAACGAATCGAGAATGATAGAAAAAGAGGAGAAGCGGAGACTTCCTCGCGCTATCTCCTTCTTTTCCTTCGTTGCAGAACATGATTGATACGGTCAGAAAACGATCTTTCGAGAAGGAAGCAAAACGAGATCTCGCCGCTCTTCTTTTTGCAAAAGTAGGCCGCGAAGATGAAGATGTGGAAGGAGAAGGAGATGAAAAAGAACTAGTTATCCGCAGAGAGAAGAGAATGTGTCGAGGAAGCGCACTGTGTGTACGTGCCTCTGGTCCTTTAGGTCAGGGTCACCTCGTATTACGACCAGACCCCCCTCTTCCTTCCTACGCCGCTCAGCCCACACGCCCAACCGCGCGCACAATCGCCTCAACACACACGCTCACAAATACGTTGCGAGGCGGGTCCACTGACTAACTACACAGTAAGAACGGATGGGGCACTGTTCTCTCTCTCTCTCTTTCTCTCTCGGAATGAACACATCAGGATGATGGGGGGAGGAGGAAAGAGCGCCGTTTTGCCTCCTCTCGTCTCTCCCACCCGACCGAATAACATGGCCGTGCTGGTCTCGGGGCGCTCCTTCTCTTTCTTTCTCTACGTCTCCCTTTCTCTCTCTCTTCTTCTCGAGAGATATGTGGAACGAACGAGTAGCGGCGAAAAAAAAAGAGAGGAAAAGGAGAGGGGGGAATTGACAAAAAACACTGACAGCGAGCGCGCAGAGCCAAGTGCCTGCTCTCTCTCTCTTTTTCCGTCCGTCCGCCCTGAATTTGCGAAGACGGGCGGACGACGAGTGGGTGACGTGGGAATATTAGTATGTTGCTTCGTCGTCAAAGCTGTTGATGATGACGATGACGACGACGAGCAGAAAAAGAGATATGATGTATAAACATTCCATTCAATTCTTTCTTTCTCTCTCCCATTAGCCGTTTTGTTTTAAATACAAAGCTCTGACGAGAGCGGGGTGGCTGTAGGCGGATTCCCATTTTGCTGAAGGTCAGGGACATCTCCCCGTATCTTCATCTAATCGCTACGAAGCCCATAGAGCGGCAGATCGAGATCATAATAAAAGAAAGACTGACGAGGCAGAGAAGAAATGCTGCACAACCACCACCACCATTACTACGACACAGATACGGATCACAATTGAAGGGTACACGTTGCGAGAATGCGGCCTGCATTGCAGTTCTTGCGACCACGACAAATGACAGGTGAAGGACACAAATTGCGATGAGCGGTGGGCACTGATAAGACCAAATGAAGAAGACGCACACTTTGAGACGACTGTCGGAGACACCGGAGCCATTTGCCGATAAGAGTCGAGGCAGTGCATCTTCGTAGTAGTGGAAGACAGGAGAGGAGAAAGAGGAGGGATGAAGGACTGAAAATCAAACCCAAATTGCGGGGCGGCGACGATGCGGCGGAGAGCGAGAGAGAGAGAAGAAGAAGAAGAAGACGAAGAAGGACGACGCAAAACTTCCCCGTTGGCCACACATCAATAATAAAAATGTGTGTGTGCGAGGAGTGGGTGTGGGTTGCGATCGACGCCGACGAACCGAACTGCAAACTGCAAACCAACTATTAGATACTGTATTGAAACCAGAAAAGGAATCGAGAGACGCAGAACGGCTTGCAAAAGCCGCCCACGAAAAAGGAAGGATTGATGAGGTTCAGAGAAAAAGAGTGAAAAAAAAAAAAGAAAGAATTTTTGAGTGACGTTTTGCCGGAAATTGTTTTTTTCGGTTTTTTTCCAATATTTTTTCCGGTCCCCTAAAAGATCAATCAAAAATTGAGAAATTGAGCGGAAAAAAAATTGAAAACGACCGATTTATTGCCGAAAATGCGCTGCAAACGGCCCATTTTCGCTCGCCAATGGGAAATTTGTATTCTTACGACGTTTTTGAGACAGAGAAGTGTAAATTTTGATGGCGAGCTGAGAAACTGCACGTTTCGTATGGAAAACCCATTAAACGATCGTTTTTAGGGGGGTTTTGGATGAAAATAGGGGTTTCCGATGGTGAAAAAGACGAAAAAGCGGTTGAAAATCGAATATTCTCGACGGAAGAGTGAAAATCGGCGTTTTCCCGCACTGCAATCGCGCCAGCGCCACAATTTTGCCACGCAGAGGAGTTTAAAGGCGCATGCGAGGTACGGTAACACTCGTTTCAGCTGTGTCATATTTTTCTCAATCATTTTCGGCTCCGCATTTTTTAAATTGATAAAAACGGATAAAAAACAAACGAAATTTAACGAATTTTCGCGGAAAACAATGAAAAACAAAAGCGCGTGCCGGAAAAATCGATAAATTTCTCGGTTTACAGCCCGTCGGACATGGAGCGGCACGTTCGAAATCCGTATCACGGAATCGACGATTTGCAGTCGGATTTTGGCGATGAGCCCGAGGAATCGACGTCGAAACAGAAGAGAAGAGGCGATTTCATGGAGAAAGAGTACCCGGGGCAGGTAAAAAGCGGGAAAAACGCGAAAAATAAGGGGAAAATTGTTCAGGAGGCGAAAAAGAAGCGGAATGAGCGACGCGGAGAGTTCGAGGAGGAGCACGGAAGGATGCACAGGTCGGAAATTTCAGTTCTCAAAACAAATAAAGTCCTAAAAATGTTTTCAGACGAATGGCAAAAATGATGTCGATGAACGCGTACGATCGTCACAAGGAAATGATCAATTTGTACTATTTATCGTATCCGGGAGCCACGAAACTGCTCGATCGGAAGGTGCAAAACGAGAAAACCGATTTGGATGTGCTCAAAGAGCATCATAAATTCGTATGGAGTGAGGAGGACGAGCTCCGAGTGCCCGACTCGTGGGAAAAGAGAATGGCGAAGAAGTACTACGAGAAACTGTTCAAAGGTTCGCATTTTCGCCCGTTTTCTCGTGAAATATACGTTTTTTTCCACTCAGAATACTGTATCGTCGATCTGAGTATGTACAAAACGAGCAAAATCGGCATGCGATGGAGGACCGAGACGGAGGTGAAGGACGGAAAAGGCCAACTGATTTGCGGCGCCCGAAAGTGTCAGGAGACTGCGAAATTGGCCAGTTGGGAGGTGAAAATCGCCAGAAAACCGCATTTTTAAACAAAAAAAAAGTTTTCAGGTGAATTTCGCGTATAAAGAAGACGGGCGGCCCAAAAACACGTTGGTCAAAGCGAGATTGTGCGAAAAGTGCTCGGAAAAGTTGAACTATGGCACGCAGAAGCGACAGGTGAAACAGAAGAAACGGGCGATTCGAAAATGGGAGAAGGCGCGGCGACGTCGCGATTCCGAAGAGGATTCGGAAGGTGTTGCGGACGACGATGAGGAGAAGAAGGAGAAGAAGACGTCGGAGAGCGGAAAAGATGGTTCGCGCTGTTTTTCATTTGAAGAATATGCCCGTTTCGCTTTTAAAAAGTTGAAAGATATTGAAAAGCACAAAAAAACAGGGCGACGGGTCCCGCCACGAAAAAAACGCGGTACCGTAAATTTTTCCCAAATAATCGCATGCGCCTTTAATCTCATTTGTTTTCGAACTGCACAATGAGATTAAAAGCGTATGTGATTTTCCAGGAAAAGTTTATGGTACCCGGTTTTTTCGTGGCGAGACCCGCCAATAATTATTTGGCCTAGAATCTCAACTTCTAGCAAGTTGATAGGTGGCCTAGAAACCCGAATCCCACAAAAATGCTACGTGGCCTAGAATTCATCCCAAAAACACCTTCCAAACGGTTCGATGGCCTAGAACTCCAACTCCAATTCTCGTGAAACCATCGATGGGCCGAGATTTTGGTATTCTAGGCCACTTACCAGTTTTAAGGCATTAAGATTAGGCATAGCTGAAAGTCTGAAAGTTTCAACAATGCCCCATTCCAGACCAACCCTCCACATCCACTCTTTCTGCCTCAACGGACATCTGGGAAGGACCGGCGCCGTCGGAAACCGAAAAGACTGTCGACGATGAAATCGACGAATTTCTCGATGATCTCTTCCTATGAAACTGTTTCTTCTTACTGTACATTTTTCCTCCTCTATCAGATTTGCGCGTCAGATTCGATGCATCGATTCCCTCACCGCCCCTCGAGTTTCGCCGTTTTGCAAACGAACAGCGATAAAAAACCGAAAACCGTTTTATCGTCCTCGAATGAGTTTTACGAGTTTTATGTGATTTGGCCCCACTGTTCAAATACCAGAAAACCGTTGGTTTTTTGCGTGAAAATGAGGTCTTCTCTTGCAATTCTCGCCTTTCTCCTCCTCCTCCTCCTTAAAACGGATTTCGCGTTGGCGGCCGGTAAGTGGAAAGCTAGGCCACCGACATCATTCTTTCCCACCTTTTTCTATTTCAGACTGTTGTCCGTTTCCCGTGACCACGTTGTCCGCGATTTCCAGCGTCGACATTTTCGCGTTCAAATGCTCGGAGCCCATCAATATCACGTGCTCACTGGGAAACTCGAGGCTCTTCAATTCGGTGGCCATTTTCGGAAACAACAGTGTGACCACCCCGAGAGCCGAGGGAATTGTGAGTTTTCAGCGATGGGGCGCACTTGCTCACCGCCAGAAATCGTTATCAATGGAGCGAGGTTGCAGATTCAGCAGGATTTCAAGTCGGTGACTCTGGAGGTGAAATGCGACACGGCGAGCCGACTTTGGAGTGTTTCGTTTCTGACGGCACAGTATGAGAACTTCGCGTGTGCCAAACAATCGACGATGGGACTCTGGGTCGCTTCGTGATTCGAGAAATAAACTTGTTGTCGTGGAAGAGTTTAGGAATTCAGCCACGGGCATAGTTTTCGAGGCATAACTTCTTCCGGGAATGGTGAATTGATCAAGTTTTTTTTTATATCAATCGATAGCTCTTAAAGTTTGCTACCGATTGATTATAGACTCGGTGGCCTGAAAGTTCAGGCCGGCCCTTCGAGTCTATAATCAATCGATAGCAAAATTCAAGAGCTATCGATTGATAGTAAAACTTGATCAATTCACTGTTCCGAGAGGGAAGTTATGCGCCTTTAAAGCCATCGTTTACGGTAGCCCCTTTTGTCTCCATAATTCAAATTCGGATGAAACAAAGCGATTGGAGAACCGCGACAAATGGCACAAAATAATTAGCATATTTGAGAAATTGGCGGGTTTTTTGTGATGTGCAGTGCGCGCGCGTCTGTTGCGAACGGAAAAAGATTGATGAGTGTAGAATGGGAATGGAATTGGATTGGAAATTGGGAATCGTAAAAAAAATATGTGGCCTAGGATTCCAAATTCTATCGAATGGATAGGTGGCCTAGAATCCCAAAACCTTTCAGATGGTTTGATGGCCTAGAATCCCAATTTCTCGTAAAACCTTTAATGGGCCGAGTTGTGGGGATTCTAGGTCATCTAACCGTTCGGAAAGTTTTTGGGATTCTAGGCCACATAGAAAAATGGTAGGATTTGGAATTTTAGGCTACTTATCAATACGGAAAAGTTTGGGATTCTAGGCCACCGACGAATTCGACAAAACTTGAAAAGTCTGTCAAATCGTCAGGTGGCCTAGAAACCCAAAAAACTGTCCCCCAATGTCAAACTTTGGCCATTCGCAACATTTCTCCCCGGCACTTCTTCTTATTTCCAAGACATTCCCCTTCCCCCTCTAGCTTCTCACTTCTTCGTCTCTTCACGACCAAAATAAGAAACGAGACCGTCGGGAATTCGTTGAAGTGAAGGAAAGAGGAGGAAAACGATGAGTTATATGTAATAATGATGGTGTCTCCACACTTTTCCACTCTCCTTCTTCTTTCGCCCGCCAGCCCGTTTGGTTTTCAAAACTTGGCAATGCTCTTGGGGAGACGAAGAGCCAAAATCAAAACATTATCGTTTGGAGCAATCTTTTTATGGATATGAATGACGAAATGGGCGGTTTGGAAGAGAGCGGGGGGAAAATGTTATATAACTTTTGATTGGTTTGGCGTGGCGTCGCGGTTTTCGGAATATTGCATGGAATGACGTGGCAGCATCCAAAACGCGGCAGCTGCCACGTCATACCACTTCATATTTCAAAATTTAACGGGAAGTGACGTGGCACTACCAACCCCTTCATCAAATTGAAAAAAGAACAACTGATGAACGATATCACTGTGATGAACAGAATAGACCGATAGTGCCACGCCACACTACGTCTTTTCGAACTATGACGTGGTGTGACGTGGCACTATTAAGCCATTTTATTTTTCACCGTGAAAATGTAAGGTAGTTTAATTTCTAAGAAAAAAAAGGATTCGGCAGTTCCACGTCACTTTCTCATATTCTTGCCTATGAAGTGGTATGACGTGGCAATTACCAAGTCCCTGACTTATGGTTCTGCCACGTCATTTCATATGAAGTTGGTTCTGCCACGTCATTTCATATAACCACGTCACAGTGAGATGGTTAATGGTATGACGTGGCACTACGAATCGACCAAATTTTCCGAGAATCAAGCTAGCTTATCATTTCGAAGCTGAACGTGGAATGGCATGACGTGGCACTACCATATCGTCTTTTGCTTTTTTGAAACTGAATGAAAATGAAGTGGCACAACCACTTCATGACCCCTCTCAGTTATAATTTTGGTGGAAAACCGTGTTACAAGTCTCCAATGAGCTGTCCATCACCAGCATGTCCTCATCTCTACTCACTAAATTATGCAAATGTGTCTCGATTTCTGCTCGCGCACTACTCATCACTCCTCCTCCTCCTCCTAGTGGCGTAAGTCCCATCCACAAAAACCTTGGTTTCACTTTTCCACACTCGGAAGATTTATTATCTCGGCTTATATCTTGTCGAGACGACGGACGAGTTGATGATTGACGGGAAATTGTGAGAAGTTGCGAAATTAGGGCCGACGGCCCGGAAAAGCCCGAATCGGCCTGGATGGTGATTTTGCCACTAACTCGGCTTAAATCCGAGATCTCAGCTTGGCCTGAATCGGTCTGATTGGGCCTGGACATCAGCTAACAGCCTGATCTTAGCCTTACCACTTCAAATGGTCATTTAGGCCCAACTCAGTCTGGATGGAAGACTCTCGAAGGCCTGAAATAGGCTCAAACGGCCTAAATAGTCAGTTCGGCCTAATTTAGTGCGGATGGAAGACCAATGACCTAGCCTAGGCCCAGAACACTGCGAACACCCATTTCGAACCGTTTTTCCGTGCAAACTACCACTACTAACCACTAAATCCTCATCATTTTCTTCTTATTATTATTGATGCCATCCCTCTCTCTCTCTTCCTTCATTTTTACATTCCATTGCCGGGAGCCGATTTTCAATTTCAATGCTAATTTTTGCGAGTGTAATAGGGAGGCGGTGGGGAGAGGAGGGGCGAAATTCGAGATGGATCGTCAGTCAATTTGTTTTGTGGCGTCGAGGAAATTGAGTGGGAACAAAAAGGGGCGGATGAGAGCAAATTTGGGTGGAGGAGGGGAAACGGTGAAAAATTAGTATGAGGGGAGGAGGATGTTGAATTGAAAATTGTACACGTGATTGATGACGGCTGGCGGGTGAGCCATTTTTCTCCCGCACTGGGTTACGGTGGCTTTTTGGAGGAGCCGCGACGCGACCGCAACGCCGACGTTGGTAGTTGCCTATGGAATGGCATGAAGTGGCACCGGTTGACAATGTCGAAAGTTCAAAATTTATTGATAAGACAGCCTATTTTATACTTTGATATGGTTTTCGATCGCATTATCTATTATTTCATGACGTGGCACTTCCCGAGATTATCAATTCAGAGTAGTGCCACGTCACACCACGGGGCACGAAGATTACATCTCATCATCATCAAACAAATCGAATACAAAACGAAACCGAGTGGGAGTCGCGAATCATTTTATACTTTAAGAGAATGAAGTGACGTGGCAGTGCCATTTCATAGTTATCGCCAATTTCGATCTGGATATCTCAATGCGCAACAAATTTCTCTTGCGCAATTCCCGGGCACTGCTTATAATTGCCCCCACACACACACACCAAAAGATCATTTTGGCTTGATAAGGACGGGGGAAAATAAAACTTTTCCGCTCTCAATTTCTTCAATTCTTCATATCTCATCCCAATCCCCATGGGAGAAATCACATCATATTAGTATATGTTAATTGTCCTTCGCAGCCCCCCAAATAGGCCACGCCCACTTTCCGGGCTTCGTCGGATTGGCGAGTGGGCGGAGCCAGTTTTTTGGCGAGGAGTGAGAGCTCCGAAGCAGTTGGATTTCGGATTTGGATTCAAATTCGAATTTAAACTTCGCGCCTCTTTCTTCTGCGAAATGATCGGAATCGGACGATCGCAACAACAAGAGGAGCCCGGCAAAATCATCACCGACATTTGGAATGACTTTTGGAAGTCGCAAATTCATTCTGGTCAGTTTTAAGGCTTAAACTAACGAAAAACCATTGTTTTCAGTGCTTTTGCCGGCCACCGAAACGTCGCCAGAAGCGGAGAAGTCGACGTCGTCGCGTGAAGATTCGACGTCTCCAGACGACGAGCTTCTGGAAGACGACGCACTTCTCGAGGACGACAACGAGTCGGGTGAGACTGCGGCGAAGCGAAGAAGGACGAGGACCAACTTTTCCGGTGAGCCACCGTAACCCAGTCGGCTCCCCTTTTAAGCTGGCGCCGTTTTTCTTAGGCTGGCAGTTAGAAGAGCTCGAGTCGGCGTTCGAAGCGTCACATTATCCGGACGTCTTCATGAGAGAAGCCCTTGCGATGCGATTGGACCTACTCGAAAGTCGAGTTCAGGTGAGACATTCGCTGCGCCAAACGGATACGTAGCCGAAGAATGCGAAAAGCTCGGGACGAGAGACTAACTACCGTAATCTTCTCCCCCGTCCACACCACTTTTCATATGACGGACAGCTTATTGGTTTTGTTTTTCGAGACGAGCGCGCGCGCCAAATGGGCTCGAGAGAGAGAGAGAGAGAGAGAGCCCTAGTGAGTGGAGACATGATGGATTGAGAGGAGGCGCAATTCCCTTATGAGGGCGCCCGGCACTGTGTGTATAACTACTTGTTTGCTATTAGAAGACGCTAAGGATGCGCGAATGGGAGTACGGTAGAGACGATTTATGGTTTTGACAACGCCCTGGGGGATTCCAGGGGGGGATGGCCGAGGATTCGAGAACAGGGGTTCTAGGCCGTGGCCTAACTTTCCACTATGGACTTTATAGAAGATTCGACGACTGATGGCCTAACTTTCCGACTGCAATGTAGGCGCTTAGGCAACCGTGGCCGAACTTTCTCAACTTCAAGTTCTAGGTTCTAGGCCATGGCCTAGCTTTCCACTTTTCTGCTCTGCGGCCTAGATTCTCGACTCTCGAGTTCTAGGCCACGTGAAACGCGAATCTATCGGCCACCGAAATCTAGCTCCCTCGTGACGTCTTCTGTTCTCCGATCGCCTTCCTATCCACCCCCTTTAACGAACATTGCCAGCAAAAAAAAAATTTTTCTCCTCCCAAAGCCCAAAACCATTAATTTCGAACTTGCAACTCTCTTTCTTCCCGCTTTCTTCTTTCTCTCCTTTCGTTTTCTTTTAATCAGATTGTCTTCCATTTCAATTCGCACACACTCGATTTTAAGAGACGATAAGAGGAAAAGCCGCCAGCCCGAAATACATATACTTTTTTGTTATTCTTAACCGGCTAAAAGGAAAATAGGGAGCCGAATGAGTATTCTTTGAAGGTTTGGTTCCAAAATCGACGTGCGAAATGGCGAAAACGAGAGCAGAACCGGAACGGGGGCGGTGAGCCGAAAAAGGAGGACGGAACGGAGCCGAAGGTGCGTCGAAACGCGGTTTTCTTGAAAACTAGAGGAAATGGCGGAAAGTTGTCTTCAATTTGGCGTAGAAATGTCCATTTTCGACTATTTTAGCAAAGTTTGAAAGTTTTTTTTTTTGGAACACTATAACTTTTTTCATTTTCTATCTTTTGAGCCCATCTAACAACCATTTTATAGAGATTTTGACGGAGAACAACATTGCAAGTGACAACTTTTCGAAATCTTTCAAAATGGCCGAGTTATTCGCCTTTTTGCAGCCGCTTCCCTCGTTTCCCTTCTCGATCGACAGTATTCTGGCGGTGAGCCGGGTGCCACGTGGCAGACGGCCGAATGCAAAGTATCCGAGGGTCCAGGCTTGCAAAAACTTGTCGCCCTTCATGATTCCGCTTTTCCCGATCACTCAACCCGGCGGAAATGTGATTCGGGAGAAATCACCGACTATTACTGCCAATAATACGATTAGTAATAATAATAATAATAATAACAATAATAGTAATAATAATAATATCAATAATACAACTGCTACTACTGTAGCTGATCTCCTTAAAGGCGCAGGCGCCGCGAACCTACAGTAGCCGCTATTTTTCAAATTTCTCTCGCTGCTTGAACTTTTTTGCTTTGAAAAGTCTCTTTCGCCGGTTTTTTTACCTCCCCTTCTTTTTTCTCAGTGTACAGGATAATAAAGATTTTTTGAAAAATTATTTGATTTTCATGGGTTTTGACAGTATTCAAGTGAAAAAAAAACGCGTAAAATGGAAAAAAAACCGTAATTTGAAAAGTTTTTTGTGGAAAAACAACAAAAATTGGAGGAAATGGGAGAAAAAACAAAAAAATATTCGAGTTGAAGAACACAGTTTTCGTGCCGAGACCTGATGACTAAAAATGTGGTATGCGCCTTTAAAAAATACATTTTTGTTGGTTTTTCAAAAATTGAGCGCAAAACTTTGATTTTCTCGTGTTTTTTCTTGAAAAAATAGTTTCAAATTCAAGTATTAGTTGAATTCAGTGTGTGGTCTCGAGACGAGATTTTACGAGAACGAGACGAGTCTCGGTCTCGTCTCGTCTCGTCTCGAGAAGTCTCGAGATTTCTCGAGACGAGACTTCTCGAGAAGTCTCGGTCTCGGTCTCGAGTCTCGAGACTCGAGACCGAGTCTCGAGAAGTCTCGAGAAGTCTCGTCTGCAAACACCACCACGCAAAATTGCACCGTTTCTGAAAAATTTAGTTATGCGCCTTTAAAAGTTTTGGGCTACGGTATGCAAAAATGTTTTATGTCTCGTCTAAAAACACTATGTTTCCGAAAAAATGCACTTTTTTCAGAAACATTCGGTATAAAGTTGAAAAAAACGTTTAAAAAATTATGAAATGAACACGAGGCGCGGAAATTTCTGAAAAATTGCATTTTTTGCATACCGTAGCCCAAAATTTTAAAGGCGCATACCTCAATTTTTCAAAAACAGTGCAATTTCGCATGGTGGTGTTTGCAGACGAGACTTCTCGAGACTTTTCGAGACTCGGTCTCGAGTCTCGAGACTCGAGACTCGGTCTCGGGAAGACGAGTCTCGAGAAGTCTCGAGAGTCTCGAGACTCGAGAAGTCTCGTCTCGAGAAATCTCGAGACTTCTCGAGACGAGAGTACCGAGTCTCGAGATTCTCGAGACGAGAAAAAGCCGAGAACGAGAAAATTCTCGAGACGAGATTCTCGAGACCACACATTTTTGAGTCGGACGAAAGGTTTTGGCGATTTTATGAAATTTAAGATTTCACACAAATTGAGAACAAATTATATGAATCGATAGAGTTTTTGAAGCTGAACAAAAAAGTCTCTTGGCAAGTATTACGAAAATGATGTTTTGGGCTCTTTTTCGGGGCTCAAACTTCAAAATTGGCCAAAAACAGTTTTTCTGGAATAACATCGGCTGAAACTCGATTTCACAACTTTCAATCAGTGCAGAGAAGTAGTACTCGACGAGCTGAATCGAATGATGTAACATTTGAGAGGATCCAGAAAAAAACGTTTTCCAAGATTTTTGAGTCGGACGAAAGGTTTTGGCGATTTTATGAAATTTAAGATTTCACATAAATCGAGAACAAATTATATGGATCGATAGAGTTTTTGAAGCTGAACAAAAAAGTCTCTTGGCAAGTATTACGAAAATGATGTTTTGGGCTCTTTTTCGGGGCTCAAACTTCAAAATTGGCCAAAAACAGTTTTTCTGGAATAACATCGGCTGAAACTCGATTTCACAACTTTCAATCAGTGCAGAGAAGTAGTACTCGACGAGCTGAATCGAATGATGTAACATTTGAGAGGATCCAGAAAAAAACGTTTTCCAAGATTTTTGAGTCGGACGAAAGGTTTTGGCGATTTTATGAAATTTAAGACTTCACACAAATTGAGAACAAATTATATGAATCGATAGAGTTTTTGAAGCTGAACAAAAAAGTCTCTTGGGGTTAATTACGAAAATGATGTTTTGGGCTCTTTTTCGGGGCTCAAACTTCAAAATTGGCCAAAAACAGTTTTTCTGGAATAACATCGGCTGAAACTCGATTTCACAACTTTCAATCAGTGCAGAGAAGTAGTACTCGACGAGCTGAATCGAATGATGTAACATTTGAGAGGATCCAGAAAAAAACGTTTTCCAAGATTTTTGAGTCGGACGAAAGGTTTTGGCGATTTTATGAAATTTAAGATTTCACACAAATTGAGAACAAATTATATGAATCGATAGAGTTTTTGAAGCTGAACAAAAAAGTCTCTTGGGGTTAATTACGAAAATGATGTTTTGGGCTCTTTTTCGGGGCTCAAACTTCAAAATTGGCCAAAAACAGTTTTTCTGGAATAACATCGGCTGAAACTCGATTTCACAACTTTCAATTAGTGCAGAGAAGTAGTACTCGACGAGCTGAATCGAATGATGTAACATTTGAGAGGATCCAGAAAAAAACGTTTTCCAAGATTTTTGAGTCGGACGAAAGGTTTTGGCGATTTTATGAAATTTAAGACTTCACACAAATTGAGAACAAATTATATGAATCGATAGAGTTTTTGAAGCTGAACAAAAAAGTCTCTTGGGGTTAATTACGAAAATGATGTTTTGGGCTCTTTTTCGGGGCTCAAACTTCAAAATTGGCCAAAAACAGTTTTTCTGGAATAACATCGGCTGAAACTCGATTTCACAACTTTCAATCAGTGCAGAGAAGTAGTACTCGACGAGCTGAATCGAATGATGTAACATTTGAGAGGATCCAGAAAAAAACGTTTTCCAAGATTTTTGAGTCGGACGAAAGGTTTTGGCGATTTTATGAAATTTAAGATTTCACACAAATTGAGAACAAATTATATGAATCGATAGAGTTTTTGAAGCTGAACAAAAAAGTCTCTTGGGGTTAATTACGAAAATGATGTTTTGGGCTCTTTTTCGGGGCTCAAACTTCAAAATTGGCCAAAAACAGTTTTTCTGGAATAACATCGGCTGAAACTCGATTTCACAACTTTCAATTAGTGCAGAGAAGTAGTACTCGACGAGCTGAATCGAATGATGTAACATTTGAGAGGATCCAGAAAAAAACGTTTTCCAAGATTTTTGAGTCGGACGAAAGGTTTTGGCGATTTTATGAAATTTAAGATTTCACATAAATTGAGAACAAATTATATGGATCGATAGAGTTTTTGAAGCTGAACAAAAAAGTCTCTTGGCAAGTATTACGAAAATGATGTTTTGGGCTCTTTTTCGGGGCTCAAACTTCAAAATTGGCCAAAAACAGTTTTTCTGGAATAACATCGGCTGAAACTCGATTTCACAATTTTCAATTAGTGCAGAGAAGTAGTACTCGACGAGCTGAATCGAATGATGTAACATTTGAGAGGATCCAGAAAAAAACGTTTTCCAAGATTTTTGAGTCGGACGAAAGGTTTTGGCGATTTTATGAAATTTAAGACTTCACACAAATTGAGAACAAATTATATGAATCGATAGAGTTTTTGAAGCTGAACAAAAAAGTCTCTTGGGGTTAATTACGAAAATGATGTTTTGGGCTCTTTTTCGGGGCTCAAACTTCAAAATTGGCCAAAAACAGTTTTTCTGGAATAACATCGGCTGAAACTCGATTTCACAACTTTCAATCAGTGCAGAGAAGTAGTACTCGACGAGATGAATCGAATGATGTAACATTTAAGAGGATCCAGAAAAAAACGTTTTCCAAGATTTTTGAGTCGGACGAAAGGTTTTGGCGATTTTATGAAATTTAAGATTTCACACAAATTGAGAACAAATTATATGAATCGATAGAGTTTTTGAAGCTGAACAAAAAAGTCTCTTGGCAAGTATTACGAAAATGATGTTTTGGGCTCTTTTTCGGGGCTCAAACTTCAAAATTGGCCAAAAACAGTTTTTCTGGAATAACATCGGCTGAAACTCGATTTCACAACTTTCAATTAGTGCAGAGAGGTAGTACTCGACGAGATGAATCGAATGATGTAACATTTGAGAGGATCCAGAAAAAAACGTTTTCCAAGATTTTTGAGTCGGACGAAAGGTTTTGGCGATTTTATGAAATTTAAGATTTCACACAAATTGAGAACAAATTATATGGATCGATAGAGTTTTTGAAGCTGAACAAAAAAGTCTCTTGGCAAGTATTACGAAAATGATGTTTTGGGCTCTTTTTCGGGGCTCAAACTTCAAAATTGGCCAAAAACAGTTTTTCTGGAATAACATCGGCTGAAACTCGATTTCACAACTTTCAATTAGTGCAGAGAGGTAGTACTCGACGAGCTGAATCGAATGATGTAACACTTGAGAGGATCCAGAAAAAAACGTTTTCCAAGATTTTTGAGTCGGACGAAAGGTTTTGGCGATTTTATGAAATTTAAGATTTCACATAAATTGAGAACAAATTATATGGATCGATAGAGTTTTTGAAGCTGAACAAAAAAGTCTCTTGGCAAGTATTACGAAAATGATGTTTTGGGCTCTTTTTCGGGGCTCAAACTTCAAAATTGGCCAAAAACAGTTTTTCTGGAATAACATCGGCTGAAACTCGATTTCACAACTTTCAATTAGTGCAGAGAAGTAGTACTCGACGAGCTGAATCGAATGATGTAACATTTGAGAGGATCCAGAAAAAAACGTTTTCCAAGATTTTTGAGTCGGACGAAAGGTTTTGGCGATTTTATGAAATTTAAGATTTCACACAAATTGAGAACAAATTATATGGATCGATAGAGTTTTTGAAGCTGAACAAAAAAGTCTCTTGGCAAGTATTACGAAAATGATGTTTTGGGCTCTTTTTCGGGGCTCAAACTTCAAAATTGGCCAAAAACAGTTTTTCTGGAACAACGTCGACTGAAACTCGATTTCACAACTTTCAATTAGTGCAGAGAAGTAGTACTCGACGAGCTGAATCGAATGATGTAACATTTGAGAGGATCCAGAAAAAAACGTTTTCCAAGATTTTTGAGTCGGACGAAAGGTTTTGGCGATTTTATGAAATTTAAGATTTCACACAAATTGAGAACAAATTATATGGATCGATAGAGTTTTTGAAGCTGAACAAAAAAGTCTCTTGGCAAGTATTACGAAAATGATGTTTTGGGCTCTTTTTCGGGGCTCAAACTTCAAAATTGGCCAAAAACAGTTTTTCTGGAATAACATCGGCTGAAACTCGATTTCACAACTTTCAATTAGTGCAGAGAAGTAGTACTCGACGAGCTGAATCGAATGATGTAACATTTGAGAGGATCCAGAAAAAAACGTTTTCCAAGATTTTTGAGTCGGACGAAAGGTTTTGGCGATTTTATGAAATTTAAGATTTCACACAAATTGAGAACAAATTATATGAATCGATAGAGTTTTTGAAGCTGAACAAAAAAGTCTCTTGGCAAGTATTACGAAAATGATGTTTTGGGCTCTTTTTCGGGGCTCAAACTTCAAAATTGGCCAAAAACAGTTTTTCTGGAACAACGTCGACTGAAACTCGATTTCACAACTTTCAATTAGTGCAGAGAAGTAGTACTCGACGAGCTGAATCGAATGATGTAACACTTGAGAGGATCCAGAAAAAAAACGTTTTCCAAGATTTTTGAGTCGGACGAAAGGTTTTGGCGATTTTATGAAATTTAAGATTTCACATAAATTGAGAACAAATTATATGGATCGATAGAGTTTTTGAAGCTGAACAAAAAAGTCTCTTGGCAAGTATTACGAAAATGATGTTTTGGGCTCTTTTTCGGGGCTCAAACTTCAAAATTGGCCAAAAACAGTTTTTCTGGAACAACGTCGACTGAAACTCGATTTCACAACTTTCAATTAGTGCAGAGAAGTAGTACTCGACGAGCTGAATCGAATGATGTAACATTTGAGAGGATCCAGAAAAAAACGTTTTCCAAGATTTTTGAGTCGGACGAAAGGTTTTGGCGATTTTATGAAATTTAAGATTTCACACAAATTGAGAACAAATTATATGAATCGATAGAGTTTTTGAAGCTGAACAAAAAAGTCTCTTGGCAAGTATTACGAAAATGATGTTTTGGGCTCTTTTTCGGGGCTCAAACTTCAAAATTGGCCAAAAACAGTTTTTCTGGAATAACATCGGCTGAAACTCGATTTCACAACTTTCAATTAGTGCAGAGAGGTAGTACTCGACGAGCTGAATCGAATGATGTAACACTTGAGAGGATCCAGAAAAAAAACGTTTTCCAAGATTTTTGAGTCGGACGAAAGGTTTTGGCGATTTTATGAAATTTAAGATTTCACACAAATTGAGAACAAATTATATGAATCGATAGAGTTTTTGAAGCTGAACAAAAAAGTCTCTTGGGGTTAATTACGAAAATGATGTTTTGGGCTCTTTTTCGGGGCTCAAACTTCAAAATTGGCCAAAAACAGTTTTTCTGGAACAACGTCGACTGAAACTCGATTTCACAACTTTCAATTAGTGCAGAGAAGTAGTACTCGACGAGCTGAATCGAATGATGTAACATTTGAGAGGATCCAGAAAAAAACGTTTTCCAAGATTTTTGAGTCGGACGAAAGGTTTTGGCGATTTTATGAAATTTAAGATTTCACATAAATTGAGAACAAATTATATGAATCGATAGAGTTTTTGAAGCTGAACAAAAAAGTCTCTTGGCAAGTATTACGAAAATGATGTTTTGGGCTCTTTTTCGGGGCTCAAACTTCAAAATTGGCCAAAAACAGTTTTTCTGGAATAACATCGGCTGAAACTCGATTTCACAACTTTCAATCAGTGCAGAGAAGTAGTACTCGACGAGCTGAATCGAATGATGTAACATTTGAGAGGATCCAGAAAAAAACGTTTTCCAAGATTTTTGAGTCGGACGAAAGGTTTTGGCGATTTTATGAAATTTAAGATTTCACATAAATCGAGAACAAATTATATGGATCGATAGAGTTTTTGAAGCTGAACAAAAAAGTCTCTTGGGGTTAATTACGAAAATGATGTTTTGGGCTCTTTTTCGGGGCTCAAACTTCAAAATTGGCCAAAAACAGTTTTTCTGGAATAACATCGGCTGAAACTCGATTTCACAACTTTCAATTAGTGCAGAGAAGTAGTACTCGACGAGCTGAATCGAATGATGTAACATTTGAGAGGATCCAGAAAAAAACGTTTTCCAAGATTTTTGAGTCGGACGAAAGGTTTTGGCGATTTTATGAAATTTAAGATTTCACACAAATTGAGAACAAATTATATGAATCGATAGAGTTTTTGAAGCTGAACAAAAAAGTCTCTTGGGGTTAATTACGAAAATGATGTTTTGGGCTCTTTTTCGGGGCTCAAACTTCAAAATTGGCCAAAAACAGTTTTTCTGGAACAACGTCGACTGAAACTCGATTTCACAACTTTCAATTAGTGCAGAGAAGTAGTACTCGACGAGCTGAATCGAATGATGTAACATTTGAGAGGATCCAGAAAAAAACGTTTTCCAAGATTTTTGAGTCGGACGAAAGGTTTTGGCGATTTTATGAAATTTAAGATTTCACACAAATTGAGAACAAATTATATGAATCGATAGAGTTTTTGAAGCTGAACAAAAAAGTCTCTTGGCAAGTATTACGAAAATGATGTTTTGGGCTCTTTTTCGGGGCTCAAACTTCAAAATTGGCCAAAAACAGTTTTTCTGGAATAACATCGGCTGAAACTCGATTTCACAACTTTCAATTAGTGCAGAGAGGTAGTACTCGACGAGCTGAATCGAATGATGTAACACTTGAGAGGATCCAGAAAAAAAACGTTTTCCAAGATTTTTGAGTCGGACGAAAGGTTTTGGCGATTTTATGAAATTTAAGATTTCACATAAATTGAGAACAAATTATATGGATCGATAGAGTTTTTGAAGCTGAACAAAAAAGTCTCTTGGCAAGTATTACGAAAATGATGTTTTGGGCTCTTTTTCGGGGCTCAAACTTCAAAATTGGCCAAAAACAGTTTTTCTGGAATAACATCGGCTGAAACTCGATTTCACAACTTTCAATTAGTGCAGAGAAGTAGTACTCGACGAGCTGAATCGAATGATGTAACATTTGAGAGGATCCAGAAAAAAACGTTTTCCAAGATTTTTGAGTCGGACGAAAGGTTTTGGCGATTTTATGAAATTTAAGATTTCACATAAATCGAGAACAAATTATATGGATCGATAGAGTTTTTGAAGCTGAACAAAAAAGTCTCTTGGGGTTAATTACGAAAATGATGTTTTGGGCTCTTTTTCGGGGCTCAAACTTCAAAATTGGCCAAAAACAGTTTTTCTGGAATAACATCGGCTGAAACTCGATTTCACAACTTTCAATTAGTGCAGAGAAGTAGTACTCGACGAGCTGAATCGAATGATGTAACATTTGAGAGGATCCAGAAAAAAACGTTTTCCAAGATTTTTGAGTCGGACGAAAGGTTTTGGCGATTTTATGAAATTTAAGATTTCACACAAATTGAGAACAAATTATATGAATCGATAGAGTTTTTGAAGCTGAACAAAAAAGTCTCTTGGGGTTAATTACGAAAATGATGTTTTGGGCTCTTTTTCGGGGCTCAAACTTCAAAATTGGCCAAAAACAGTTTTTCTGGAACAACGTCGACTGAAACTCGATTTCACAACTTTCAATTAGTGCAGAGAAGTAGTACTCGACAAGCTGAATCGAATGATGTAACATTTGAGAGGATCCAGAAAAAAACGTTTTCCAAGATTTTTGAGTCGGACGAAAGGTTTTGGCGATTTTATGAAATTTAAGATTTCACACAAATTGAGAACAAATTATATGAATCGATAGAGTTTTTGAAGCTGAACAAAAAAGTCTCTTGGCAAGTATTACGAAAATGATGTTTTGGGCTCTTTTTCGGGGCTCAAACTTCAAAATTGGCCAAAAACAGTTTTTCTGGAACAACGTCGACTGAAACTCGATTTCACAACTTTCAATTAGTGCAGAGAAGTAGTACTCGACGAGCTGAATCGAATGATGTAACATTTGAGAGGATCCAGAAAAAAACGTTTTCCAAGATTTTTGAGTCGGACGAAAGGTTTTGGCGATTTTATGAAATTTAAGATTTCACATAAATTGAGAACAAATTATATGGATCGATAGAGTTTTTGAAGCTGAACAAAAAAGTCTCTTGGCAAGTATTACGAAAATGATGTTTTGGGCTCTTTTTCGGGGCTCAAACTTCAAAATTGGCCAAAAACAGTTTTTCTGGAACAACGTCGACTGAAACTCGATTTCACAACTTTCAATTAGTGCAGAGAAGTAGTACTCGACGAGCTGAATCGAATGATGTAACATTTGAGAGGATCCAGAAAAAAACGTTTTCCAAGATTTTTGAGTCGGACGAAAGGTTTTGGCGATTTTATGAAATTTAAGATTTCACACAAATTGAGAACAAATTATATGAATCGATAGAGTTTTTGAAGCTGAACAAAAAAGTCTCTTGGCAAGTATTACGAAAATGATGTTTTGGGCTCTTTTTCGGGGCTCAAACTTCAAAATTGGCCAAAAACAGTTTTTCTGGAATAACATCGGCTGAAACTCGATTTCACAACTTTCAATTAGTGCAGAGAGGTAGTACTCGACGAGCTGAATCGAATGATGTAACACTTGAGAGGATCCAGAAAAAAAACGTTTTCCAAGATTTTTGAGTCGGACGAAAGGTTTTGGCGATTTTATGAAATTTAAGATTTCACATAAATTGAGAACAAATTATATGGATCGATAGAGTTTTTGAAGCTGAACAAAAAAGTCTCTTGGCAAGTATTACGAAAATGATGTTTTGGGCTCTTTTTCGGGGCTCAAACTTCAAAATTGGCCAAAAACAGTTTTTCTGGAATAACATCGGCTGAAACTCGATTTCACAACTTTCAATTAGTGCAGAGAAGTAGTACTCGACGAGCTGAATCGAATGATGTAACATTTGAGAGGATCCAGAAAAAAACGTTTTCCAAGATTTTTGAGTCGGACGAAAGGTTTTGGCGATTTTATGAAATTTAAGATTTCACACAAATTGAGAACAAATTATATGAATCGATAGAGTTTTTGAAGCTGAACAAAAAAGTCTCTTGGCAAGTATTACGAAAATGATGTTTTGGGCTCTTTTTCGGGGCTCAAACTTCAAAATTGGCCAAAAACAGTTTTTCTGGAATAACATCGGCTGAAACTCGATTTCACAACTTTCAATTAGTGCAGAGAGGTAGTACTCGACGAGCTGAATCGAATGATGTAACACTTGAGAGGATCCAGAAAAAAAACGTTTTCCAAGATTTTTGAGTCGGACGAAAGGTTTTGGCGATTTTATGAAATTTAAGATTTCACACAAATTGAGAACAAATTATATGAATCGATAGAGTTTTTGAAGCTGAACAAAAAAGTCTCTTGGGGTTAATTACGAAAATGATGTTTTGGGCTCTTTTTCGGGGCTCAAACTTCAAAATTGGCCAAAAACAGTTTTTCTGGAACAACGTCGACTGAAACTCGATTTCACAACTTTCAATTAGTGCAGAGAAGTAGTACTCGACGAGCTGAATCGAATGATGTAACATTTGAGAGGATCCAGAAAAAAACGTTTTCCAAGATTTTTGAGTCGGACGAAAGGTTTTGGCGATTTTATGAAATTTAAGATTTCACATAAATTGAGAACAAATTATATGAATCGATAGAGTTTTTGAAGCTGAACAAAAAAGTCTCTTGGCAAGTATTACGAAAATGATGTTTTGGGCTCTTTTTCGGGGCTCAAACTTCAAAATTGGCCAAAAACAGTTTTTCTGGAATAACATCGGCTGAAACTCGATTTCACAACTTTCAATCAGTGCAGAGAAGTAGTACTCGACGAGCTGAATCGAATGATGTAACATTTGAGAGGATCCAGAAAAAAACGTTTTCCAAGATTTTTGAGTCGGACGAAAGGTTTTGGCGATTTTATGAAATTTAAGATTTCACATAAATCGAGAACAAATTATATGGATCGATAGAGTTTTTGAAGCTGAACAAAAAAGTCTCTTGGGGTTAATTACGAAAATGATGTTTTGGGCTCTTTTTCGGGGCTCAAACTTCAAAATTGGCCAAAAACAGTTTTTCTGGAATAACATCGGCTGAAACTCGATTTCACAACTTTCAATCAGTGCAGAGAAGTAGTACTCGACGAGCTGAATCGAATGATGTAACATTTGAGAGGATCCAGAAAAAAACGTTTTCCAAGATTTTTGAGTCGGACGAAAGGTTTTGGCGATTTTATGAAATTTAAGATTTCACATAAATCGAGAACAAATTATATGGATCGATAGAGTTTTTGAAGCTGAACAAAAAAGTCTCTTGGGGTTAATTACGAAAATGATGTTTTGGGCTCTTTTTCGGGGCTCAAACTTCAAAATTGGCCAAAAACAGTTTTTCTGGAATAACATCGGCTGAAACTCGATTTCACAACTTTCAATTAGTGCAGAGAAGTAGTACTCGACGAGCTGAATCAATTGATGTAACATTTGAGAGGATCCAGAAAAAAACGTTTTCCAAGATTTTTGAGTCGGACGAAAGGTTTTGGCGATTTTATGAAATTTAAGATTTCACACAAATTGAGAACAAATTATATGAATCGATAGAGTTTTTGAAGCTGAACAAAAAAGTCTCTTGGGGTTAATTACGAAAATGATGTTTTGGGCTCTTTTTCGGGGCTCAAACTTCAAAATTGGCCAAAAACAGTTTTTCTGGAATAACATCGGCTGAAACTCGATTTCACAACTTTCAATCAGTGCAGAGAAGTAGTACTCGACGAGATGAATCGAATGATGTAACATTTGAGAGGATCCAGAAAAAAACGTTTTCCAAGATTTTTGAGTCGGACGAAAGGTTTTGGCGATTTTATGAAATTTAAGATTTCACACAAATTGAGAACAAATTATATGAATCGATAGAGTTTTTGAAGCTGAACAAAAAAGTCTCTTGGCAAGTATTACGAAAATGATGTTTTGGGCTCTTTTTCGGGGCTCAAACTTCAAAATTGGCCAAAAACAGTTTTTCTGGAATAACATCGGCTGAAACTCGATTTCACAACTTTCAATTAGTGCAGAGAGGTAGTACTCGACGAGATGAATCGAATGATGTAACATTTGAGAGGATCCAGAAAAAAACGTTTTCCAAGATTTTTGAGTCGGACGAAAGGTTTTGGCGATTTTATGAAATTTAAGATTTCACACAAATTGAGAACAAATTATATGGATCGATAGAGTTTTTGAAGCTGAACAAAAAAGTCTCTTGGCAAGTATTACGAAAATGATGTTTTGGGCTCTTTTTCGGGGCTCAAACTTCAAAATTGGCCAAAAACAGTTTTTCTGGAATAACATCGGCTGAAACTCGATTTCACAACTTTCAATTAGTGCAGAGAGGTAGTACTCGACGAGCTGAATCGAATGATGTAACACTTGAGAGGATCCAGAAAAAAACGTTTTCCAAGATTTTTGAGTCGGACGAAAGGTTTTGGCGATTTTATGAAATTTAAGATTTCACATAAATTGAGAACAAATTATATGGATCGATAGAGTTTTTGAAGCTGAACAAAAAAGTCTCTTGGCAAGTATTACGAAAATGATGTTTTGGGCTCTTTTTCGGGGCTCAAACTTCAAAATTGGCCAAAAACAGTTTTTCTGGAATAACATCGGCTGAAACTCGATTTCACAACTTTCAATTAGTGCAGAGAAGTAGTACTCGACGAGCTGAATCGAATGATGTAACATTTGAGAGGATCCAGAAAAAAACGTTTTCCAAGATTTTTGAGTCGGACGAAAGGTTTTGGCGATTTTATGAAATTTAAGATTTCACATAAATCGAGAACAAATTATATGGATCGATAGAGTTTTTGAAGCTGAACAAAAAAGTCTCTTGGCAAGTATTACGAAAATGATGTTTTGGGCTCTTTTTCGGGGCTCAAACTTCAAAATTGGCCAAAAACAGTTTTTCTGGAATAACATCGGCTGAAACTCGATTTCACAACTTTCAATTAGTGCAGAGAAGTAGTACTCGACGAGCTGAATCGAATGATGTAACATTTGAGAGGATCCAGAAAAAAACGTTTTCCAAGATTTTTGAGTCGGACGAAAGGTTTTGGCGATTTTATGAAATTTAAGATTTCACACAAATTGAGAACAAATTATATGAATCGATAGAGTTTTTGAAGCTGAACAAAAAAGTCTCTTGGCAAGTATTACGAAAATGATGTTTTGGGCTCTTTTTCGGGGCTCAAACTTCAAAATTGGCCAAAAACAGTTTTTCTGGAACAACGTCGACTGAAACTCGATTTCACAACTTTCAATTAGTGCAGAGAAGTAGTACTCGACGAGCTGAATCGAATGATGTAACATTTGAGAGGATCCAGAAAAAAACGTTTTCCAAGATTTTTGAGTCGGACGAAAGGTTTTGGCGATTTTATGAAATTTAAGATTTCACACAAATTGAGAACAAATTATATGGATCGATAGAGTTTTTGAAGCTGAACAAAAAAGTCTCTTGGCAAGTATTACGAAAATGATGTTTTGGGCTCTTTTTCGGGGCTCAAACTTCAAAATTGGCCAAAAACAGTTTTTCTGGAATAACATCGGCTGAAACTCGATTTCACAACTTTCAATTAGTGCAGAGAAGTAGTACTCGACGAGCTGAATCGAATGATGTAACATTTGAGAGGATCCAGAAAAAAACGTTTTCCAAGATTTTTGAGTCGGACGAAAGGTTTTGGCGATTTTATGAAATTTAAGATTTCACACAAATTGAGAACAAATTATATGAATCGATAGAGTTTTTGAAGCTGAACAAAAAAGTCTCTTGGCAAGTATTACGAAAATGATGTTTTGGGCTCTTTTTCGGGGCTCAAACTTCAAAATTGGCCAAAAACAGTTTTTCTGGAACAACGTCGACTGAAACTCGATTTCACAACTTTCAATTAGTGCAGAGAAGTAGTACTCGACGAGCTGAATCGAATGATGTAACATTTGAGAGGATCCAGAAAAAAACGTTTTCCAAGATTTTTGAGTCGGACGAAAGGTTTTGGCGATTTTATGAAATTTAAGATTTCACACAAATTGAGAACAAATTATATGGATCGATAGAGTTTTTGAAGCTGAACAAAAAAGTCTCTTGGCAAGTATTACGAAAATGATGTTTTGGGCTCTTTTTCGGGGCTCAAACTTCAAAATTGGCCAAAAACAGTTTTTCTGGAATAACATCGGCTGAAACTCGATTTCACAACTTTCAATTAGTGCAGAGAAGTAGTACTCGACGAGCTGAATCGAATGATGTAACATTTGAGAGGATCCAGAAAAAAACGTTTTCCAAGATTTTTGAGTCGGACGAAAGGTTTTGGCGATTTTATGAAATTTAAGATTTCACACAAATTGAGAACAAATTATATGAATCGATAGAGTTTTTGAAGCTGAACAAAAAAGTCTCTTGGCAAGTATTACGAAAATGATGTTTTGGGCTCTTTTTCGGGGCTCAAACTTCAAAATTGGCCAAAAACAGTTTTTCTGGAACAACGTCGACTGAAACTCGATTTCACAACTTTCAATTAGTGCAGAGAAGTAGTACTCGACGAGCTGAATCGAATGATGTAACATTTGAGAGGATCCAGAAAAAAACGTTTTCCAAGATTTTTGAGTCGGACGAAAGGTTTTGGCGATTTTATGAAATTTAAGATTTCACATAAATTGAGAACAAATTATATGGATCGATAGAGTTTTTGAAGCTGAACAAAAAAGTCTCTTGGCAAGTATTACGAAAATGATGTTTTGGGCTCTTTTTCGGGGCTCAAACTTCAAAATTGGCCAAAAACAGTTTTTCTGGAACAACGTCGACTGAAACTCGATTTCACAACTTTCAATTAGTGCAGAGAAGTAGTACTCGACGAGCTGAATCGAATGATGTAACATTTGAGAGGATCCAGAAAAAAACGTTTTCCAAGATTTTTGAGTCGGACGAAAGGTTTTGGCGATTTTATGAAATTTAAGATTTCACATAAATCGAGAACAAATTATATGGATCGATAGAGTTTTTGAAGCTGAACAAAAAAGTCTCTTGGGGTTAATTACGAAAATGATGTTTTGGGCTCTTTTTCGGGGCTCAAACTTCAAAATTGGCCAAAAACAGTTTTTCTGGAATAACATCGGCTGAAACTCGATTTCACAACTTTCAATTAGTGCAGAGAAGTAGTACTCGACGAGCTGAATCGAATGATGTAACATTTGAGAGGATCCAGAAAAAAACGTTTTCCAAGATTTTTGAGTCGGACGAAAGGTTTTGGCGATTTTATGAAATTTAAGATTTCACATAAATCGAGAACAAATTATATGGATCGATAGAGTTTTTGAAGCTGAACAAAAAAGTCTCTTGGCAAGTAATGCGAAAATGATGTTTTGGGCTCTTTTTCGGGGCTCAAACTTCAAAATTGGCCAAAAACAGTTTTTCTGGAATAACATCGGCTGAAACTCGATTTCACAATTTTCAATTAGTGCAGAGAAGTAGTACTCGACGAGCTGAATCGAATGATGTAACATTTGAGAGGATCCAGAAAAAAACGTTTTCCAAGATTTTTGAGTCGGACGAAAGGTTTTGGCGATTTTATGAAATTTAAGATTTCACATAAATTGAGAACAAATTATATGGATCGATAGAGTTTTTGAAGCTGAACAAAAAAGTCTCTTGGCAAGTATTACGAAAATGATGTTTTGGGCTCTTTTTCGGGGCTCAAACTTCAAAATTGGCCAAAAACAGTTTTTCTGGAATAACATCGGCTGAAACTCGATTTCACAACTTTCAATTAGTGCAGAGAAGTAGTACTCGACGAGCTGAATCGAATGATGTAACATTTGAGAGGATCCAGAAAAAAACGTTTTCCAAGATTTTTGAGTCGGACGAAAGGTTTTGGCGATTTTATGAAATTTAAGATTTCACATAAATCGAGAACAAATTATATGGATCGATAGAGTTTTTGAAGCTGAACAAAAAAGTCTCTTCGCAAGTAATGCGAAAATGATGTTTTGGGCTCTTTTTCGGGGCTCAAACTTCAAAATTGGCCAAAAACAGTTTTTCTGGAATAACATCGGCTGAAACTCGATTTCACAATTTTCAATTAGTGCAGAGAAGTAGTACTCGACAAGCTGAATCGAATGATGTAACATTTGAGAGGATCCAGAAAAAAACGTTTTCCAAGATTTTTGAGTCGGACGAAAGGTTTTGGCGATTTTATGAAATTTAAGATTTCACACAAATTGAGAACAAATTATATGAATCGATAGAGTTTTTGAAGCTGAACAAAAAAGTCTCTTGGCAAGTATTACGAAAATGATGTTTTGGGCTCTTTTTCGGGGCTCAAACTTCAAAATTGGCCAAAAACAGTTTTTCTGGAATAACATCGGCTGAAACTCGATTTCACAACTTTCAATTAGTGCAGAGAAGTAGTACTCGACGAGCTGAATCGAATGATGTAACATTTGAGAGGATCCAGAAAAAAACGTTTTCCAAGATTTTTGAGTCGGACGAAAGGTTTTGGCGATTTTATGAAATTTAAGATTTCACACAAATTGAGAACAAATTATATGAATCGATAGAGTTTTTGAAGCTGAACAAAAAAGTCTCTGGGCAAGTATTACGAAAATGATGTTTTGGGCTCTTTTTCGGGGCTCAAACTTCAAAATTGGCCAAAAACAGTTTTTCTGGAACAACGTCGACTGAAACTCGATTTCACAACTTTCAATTAGTGCAGAGAAGTAGTACTCGACGAGCTGAATCGAATGATGTAACATTTGAGAGGATCCAGAAAAAAACGTTTTCCAAGATTTTTGAGTCGGACGAAAGGTTTTGGCGATTTTATGAAATTTAAGATTTCACACAAATTGAGAACAAATTATATGAATCGATAGAGTTTTTGAAGCTGAACAAAAAAGTCTCTTGGCAAGTATTACGAAAATGATGTTTTGGGCTCTTTTTCGGGGCTCAAACTTCAAAATTGGCCAAAAACAGTTTTTCTGGAATAACATCGGCTGAAACTCGATTTCACAACTTTCAATTAGTGCAGAGAGGTAGTACTCGACGAGCTGAATCGAATGATGTAACATTTGAGAGGATCCAGAAAAAAACGTTTTCCAAGATTTTTGAGTCGGACGAAAGGTTTTGGCGATTTTATGAAATTTAAGATTTCACACAAATTGAGAACAAATTATATGGATCGATAGAGTTTTTGAAGCTGAACAAAAAAGTCTCTTGGCAAGTATTACGAAAATGATGTTTTGGGCTCTTTTTCGGGGCTCAAACTTCAAAGTTGGCCAAAAACAGTTTTTCTGGAATAACATCGGCTGAAACTCGATTTCACAACTTTCAATTAGTGCAGAGAGGTAGTACTCGACGAGCTGAATCGAATGATGTAACATTTGAGAGGATCCAGAAAAAAACGTTTTCCAAGATTTTTGAGTCGGACGAAAGGTTTTGGCGATTTTATGAAATTTAAGATTTCACACAAATTGAGAACAAATTATATGGATCGATAGAGTTTTTGAAGCTGAACAAAAAAGTCTCTTGGCAAGTATTACGAAAATGATGTTTTGGGCTCTTTTTCGGGGCTCAAACTTCAAAATTGGCCAAAAACAGTTTTTCTGGAATAACATCGGCTGAAACTCGATTTCACAACTTTCAATTAGTGCAGAGAAGTAGTACTCGACGAGCTGAATCGAATGATGTAACATTTGAGAGGATCCAGAAAAAAACGTTTTCCAAGATTTTTGAGTCGGACGAAAGGTTTTGGCGATTTTATGAAATTTAAGATTTCACATAAATCGAGAACAAATTATATGGATCGATAGAGTTTTTGAAGCTGAACAAAAAAGTCTCTTGGCAAGTATTACGAAAATGATGTTTTGGGCTCTTTTTCGGGGCTCAAACTTCAAAATTGGCCAAAAACAGTTTTTCTGGAATAACATCGGCTGAAACTCGATTTCACAACTTTCAATTAGTGCAGAGAAGTAGTACTCGACGAGCTGAATCGAATGATGTAACATTTGAGAGGATCCAGAAAAAAACGTTTTCCAAGATTTTTGAGTCGGACGAAAGGTTTTGGCGATTTTATGAAATTTAAGATTTCACACAAATTGAGAACAAATTATATGAATCGATAGAGTTTTTGAAGCTGAACAAAAAAGTCTCTTGGCAAGTATTACGAAAATGATGTTTTGGGCTCTTTTTCGGGGCTCAAACTTCAAAATTGGCCAAAAACAGTTTTTCTGGAATAACATCGGCTGAAACTCGATTTCACAACTTTCAATTAGTGCAGAGAAGTAGTACTCGACGAGCTGAATCGAATGATGTAACATTTGAGAGGATCCAGAAAAAAACGTTTTCCAAGATTTTTGAGTCGGACGAAAGGTTTTGGCGATTTTATGAAATTTAAGATTTCACACAAATTGAGAACAAATTATATGAATCGATAGAGTTTTTGAAGCTGAACAAAAAAGTCTCTTGGCAAGTATTACGAAAATGATGTTTTGGGCTCTTTTTCGGGGCTCAAACTTCAAAATTGGCCAAAAACAGTTTTTCTGGAATAACATCGGCTGAAACTCGATTTCACAACTTTCAATTAGTGCAGAGAGGTAGTACTCGACGAGCTGAATCGAATGATGTAACACTTGAGAGGATCCAGAAAAAAACGTTTTCCAAGATTTTTGAGTCGGACGAAAGGTTTTGGCGATTTTATGAAATTTAAGATTTCACATAAATTGAGAACAAATTATATGGATCGATAGAGTTTTTGAAGCTGAACAAAAAAGTCTCTTGGCAAGTATTACGAAAATGATGTTTTGGGCTCTTTTTCGGGGCTCAAACTTCAAAATTGGCCAAAAACAGTTTTTCTGGAATAACATCGGCTGAAACTCGATTTCACAACTTTCAATTAGTGCAGAGAAGTAGTACTCGACGAGCTGAATCGAATGATGTAACATTTGAGAGGATCCAGAAAAAAACGTTTTCCAAGATTTTTGAGTCGGACGAAAGGTTTTGGCGATTTTATGAAATTTAAGATTTCACATAAATCGAGAACAAATTATATAGATCGATAGAGTTTTTGAAGCTGAACAAAAAAGTCTCTTGGCAAGTATTACGAAAATGATGTTTTGGGCTCTTTTTCGGGGCTCAAACTTCAAAATTGGCCAAAAACAGTTTTTCTGGAATAACATCGGCTGAAACTCGATTTCACAACTTTCAATTAGTGCAGAGAAGTAGTACTCGACGAGCTGAATCGAATGATGTAACATTTGAGAGGATCCAGAAAAAAACGTTTTCCAAGATTTTTGAGTCGGACGAAAGGTTATGGCGATTTTATGAAATTTAAGATTTCACATAAATTGAAAACAAATTGTATGAATCGATAGAGTTTTTGAAGCTGAACAAAAAAGTCTCTTGGGGTTAATCACGAAAATGATGTTTTGGGCTCTTTTTCGGGGCTCAAACTTCAAAATTGGCCAAAAACAGTTTTTCTGGAACAACATCGGCTGAAACTCGATTTCACAACTTTCAAATAGTGCAGAGAGGTAGTACTCGACGAGCTGAATCGAATGATGTAACATTTGAGAGGATCCAGAAAAATACGATTTCCAAGATTTTTGAGTCGGACGAAAGGTTTTGGCGGTTTTATGAAATTTAAGATTTCACATAAATTGAAAACAAATTGTATGAATCGATAGAGTTTTTGAAGCTGAACAAAAAAGTCTCTTGGGGTTAATCACGAAAATGATGTTTTGGGCTCTTTTTCGGGGCTCAAACTTCAAAATTGGCCAAAAACAGTTTTTCTGGAACAACATCGGCTGAAACTCGATTTCACAACTTTTAAATAGTGCAGAGAGGTAGTACTCGACGAGCTGAATCAATTGATGTAACATTTGAGAGGATCCAGAAAAATACGATTTCCAAGATTTTTGAGTCGGACGAAAGGTTTTGGCGATTTTATGAAAATTAAGATTTCACATAAATTGAGAACAAATTATATGAATCGATAGAGTTTTTTAAGCTGAACAAAAAAGTCTCTTAGGGTTAATTACGAAAATGATGTTTTGGGCTCTTTTTCGGGGCTCAAACTTCAAAATTGGCCAAAAACAGTTTTTTTGGAACAACATCGGCTGAAACTCGATTTCACAACTTTTAAATAGTGCAGAGAGGTAGTACTCGACGAGCTGAATCAATTGATGTAACATTTGAGAGGATCCAGAAAAATACGATTTCCAAGATTTTTGAGTCGGACGAAAGGTTTTGGCGATTTTATGAAAATTAAGATTTCACATAAATTGAGAACAAATTATATGAATCGATAGAGTTTTTTAAGCTGAACAAAAAAGTCTCTTAGGGTTAATTACGAAAATGATGTTTTGGGCTCTTTTTCGGGGCTCAAACTTCAAAATTGGCCAAAAACAGTTTTTCTGGAACAACATCGGCTGAAACTCGATTTCACAACTTTTAAATAGTGCAGAGAGGTAGTACTCGACGAGCTGAATCAATTGATGTAACATTTGAGAGGATCCAGAAAAATACGATTTCCAAGATTTTTGAGTCGGACGAAAGGTTTTGGCGATTTTATGAAATTTAAGATTTCACATAAATTGAGAACAAATTATATGAATCGATAGAGTTTTTGAAGCTGAACAAAAAAGTCTCTTAGGGTTAATTAGGAAAATGATGTTTTGGGCTCTTTTTCGGGGCTCAAACTTCAAAATTGGCCAAAAACAGTTTTTCTGGAACAACATCGGCTGAAACTCGATTTCACAACTTTTAAATAGTGCAGAGAGGTAGTACTCGACGAGCTGAATCAATTGATGTAACATCACGGAGCGATTCAACCACTACCTCGCAAACGGGAAAATCCCCAAGGAATGGACCACGTCGAAAACAACTCTGATCTTCAAGAAGGGCGACAGAGAGGACCTGGAGAACTATAGACCGATCACATTGCTCGCCGTGCTATACAAGGCCTTCACAAAGTGTCTATTGAACCGAATACGCGCGACACTCGACGAGGCCCAGCCAGTTGAACAAGCCGGATTCCGAAAGAAATTCTCGACACTCGACCACATACACTCCGTGCAACGCCTCCTAGAGGCCGCCAGAGAACACCAAATACCGCTGGTCCTAACCTTCGTCGACTACCACAAAGCGTTCGACAGCGTGGAGCCGGCTGCGGTCTGGGAAAGCCTACGGCAACAAGCAATCGATCCGGTCTACATCAATCTACTCCAGGAGTGCTACAACCAGTGCTCCACGACAATTACACCCTTCCACAAACCGGTGAACGTACCGGTCAGCCGAGGAGTACGCCAAGGAGACCCAATATCTCCCAACCTCTTCGCTGCCGTTCTCGAACAAGTATTCAGGACAATCTCGTGGAACAAGTTCAAAGGAGAAACGGACGAATTGGACCACATTCCGGGAGTGAGGGTCAATGGACAGAACCTAACTCATCTGCGCTTCGCAGACGACATTGTCCTGATAGCCCACAGCCCAGAAGCAGCGAGCCAAATGTTGGCAGAACTGATGGAAAAGTGTGAAGAAGTAGGACTTCGGATGAACAAAGGGAAAACGAAAATCCTAAGGAATTCGTTCGCCAGCGCCGCACCGGTAGAAGTCGTCGGACACAACTCCATCACACTCATCGAAGACGTGCCCGAATACGTCTACCTCGGACGACTCGTCAATGCCCGCAACGAGCTCGAGCCGGAAATCCACCGTCGTCGGAGAGCAGCGTGGGCCGCATTCAACGGAATCAAGAACACCACTGATGCCATAACCTGCCCAAAACTCCGCTCTGAACTGTTCGACTCGACCGTCCTACCAGCTCTGACATATGGGTCGGAAACATGGACGTTCACGAAGGCCCTCTCCGAGAGAGTCAGAATCACCCACGCGTCCCTCGAGAGAAGGCTGGTTGGACTGACTCTAACTCAACAGAGAGAGCAGGACATGCACCGCGAAGATGTCAGGAAGCTGTCCAAAGTCCGCGACCCGATCGTTCACATAAAGAGGAGGAAGCTTGGATGGGCTGGACACGTTGCGAGAAGAAGAGACGGACGATGGACGACAACGATGACGGAGTGGTGCCCGTGGAACAGGAAAAGACCCCGTGGACGGCCGCCGATGAGATGGACCGACTCACTCCGGAAAGAAGTAACGACCAGGACCGACGAGGGAAACGTCATCACCCCATGGTCCACACAAGCACAGGACAGAAGCGCCTGGAAAGCTGTGATCCGCGCCGCAGGCGAAGAACGGATCGACTAAGTAACTAAGTAAGTAAGTAAGATTTCAGGGGTTCTGTACTGAGGCTCCTCGATAGCCGAACCCTGGGCAACAAATGGTGCACTTCTACATACCTGATGAGATTGACACATCGGGAGTGCCCCATCTGGCAGAGATGTACACAGTCCTACGCAGGTCAGAGGTAGCGTCTAATACTCTCTGCGACCGGGCGGCTTCAGCATTGGCTTAGCAAGCCATAATGAAGTAAACAAGGACAAAACCAAGCTCAGAACAGCTTCACCAGCAGCCTCAGTCCTCCGCACTCTACCGCTGCAAATGTGACGACAGACACACGCGCACGTAGGGAGAGGCGATCAAATCACGGAGCACCAACGATCTGTCAATCGGAACGGAACAAGAAACCCCGGCCGAAAACAAGACGAATCGATGCGCGGATCTGCACCTTCAACTGCCGGTCAGTAGCAAATAACGACAGACTCGCTGAGCTTCTAGAAGAAGCGAAGCGGATCAAGTACGACATCATCGGAATCTGCGAGACCAAGCGAGAGAAGGAAGAGCATCTCACGCACACCGACGGGACCGGAGTGTTTCTAGGAACACGGAACAAAAACTCGGTCAGCGGAGGAATCGGCTTCATCGTCAAAAGCGACCTCCTGCCCAGAGTCGTAGAAGTTAGTTTCCAAAGCCACAGGATTGGCACCCTGACCTTCCGAGTAGGAAGATTCTGCTGTACGGTAATACAAGTGTACGCGCCAGTAGCAGATGCCGATCCACAGGAGATCAACGATTTCTACGACAGCGTGGAAGAAGTCCTCCGAGCAAGCAAGAGCAAATACAAGCTCATCATAGGAGACTTCAACGCGCGACCAGGGCCCCGAAAAAACGAGCAAGAACGGTACATCGGCATCCATGCCATGGAACCGAGGAACGAACCCGGCGAACTCCTCGCCAGCTTCTGCGAAGCGAACAGGATGTGGCACACAAACTCAATGTTCCGCAAAGCGCCACACAGACGATGGACATTCGTAAGCCCGGACGGCAAGCACAAGCACGAAATCGACCACGTCCTGGCTAACGGTCTATTCGTCACGAACACATCCGTTCTGCCCTCTTTCACAAACGGAAGCGATCACCGACTACTCCGCAGCAACCTCCACTTCGACACCAACCTAGCAAAACTGGACCAGGTTAAGAAGAGGAAAAAACCTAGGAGAGTACTGGACACAGCGACTGCCTTGTCAATCAGCGCCGCCGCCACACTCCCTCTGAGCCCGGACGTTGACGAAGACTACAAGAACCTCGTCGCTCTACTCAAGAATCTCCAAGACGAAGCAGTCGTGAAGCCGTCGAACCACTCCAGCAACAGACTGTCGGACGAAACCCGTCAGCTCCTCGCCAGAAGGCGGTTCATGGATCGATCAGACCCCGAGTTCAAGACGCTCTCCGTCAAATGTCGGGAAGCAGTAGAGAAAGACCACGAAGAGTTCTCCAGTAGCCGTCTACTAGCTGCCGCAAAGCAGAGGAAAAGCCTGAAAAAAGTAGCGAGGGACAACAACGAATACCAATCGTACATCCCATGCCTCAAATCTGCATCAAATGGAGAACGAATCACGTCGAGAACAAGGATGGAGCAGGAAGTGGAACGCTTCTACACGAACCTGTTCCGGAGCGAGCAGCCGTCAGTCGCCGCCCAAAGAATTCCACCGCCATCCACTTCGGAAACTCCACCACCATTCCTTCCAGACGAAGTGCGACACGCCATCCGCTCCTTCCCGAATGGGAAAGCAGCAGGAAAGGATGGTCTAACCGCAGACTTCATCAAGTCATGCGACAACAGCGTCATCCTGCTCATCACGGAGCGATTCAACCACTACCTCGCAAACGGGAAAATCCCCAAGGAATGGACCACGTCGAAAACAACTCTGATCTTCAAGAAGGGCGACAGAGAGGACCTGGAGAACTATAGACCGATCACATTGCTCGCCGTGCTATACAAGGCCTTCACAAAGTGTCTATTGAACCGAATACGCGCGACACTCGACGAGGCCCAGCCAGTTGAACAAGCCGGATTCCGAAAGAAATTCTCGACACTCGACCACATACACTCCGTGCAACGCCTCCTAGAGGCCGCCAGAGAACACCAAATACCGCTGGTCCTAACCTTCGTCGACTACCACAAAGCGTTCGACAGCGTGGAGCCGGCTGCGGTCTGGGAAAGCCTACGGCAACAAGCAATCGATCCGGTCTACATCAATCTACTCCAGGAGTGCTACAACCAGTGCTCCACGACAATTACACCCTTCCACAAACCGGTGAACGTACCGGTCAGCCGAGGAGTACGCCAAGGAGACCCAATATCTCCCAACCTCTTCGCTGCCGTTCTCGAACAAGTATTCAGGACAATCTCGTGGAACAAGTTCAAAGGAGAAACGGACGAATTGGACCACATTCCGGGAGTGAGGGTCAATGGACAGAACCTAACTCATCTGCGCTTCGCAGACGACATTGTCCTGATAGCCCACAGCCCAGAAGCAGCGAGCCAAATGTTGGCAGAACTGATGGAAAAGTGTGAAGAAGTAGGACTTCGGATGAACAAAGGGAAAACGAAAATCCTAAGGAATTCGTTCGCCAGCGCCGCACCGGTAGAAGTCGTCGGACACAACTCCATCACACTCATCGAAGACGTGCCCGAATACGTCTACCTCGGACGACTCGTCAATGCCCGCAACGAGCTCGAGCCGGAAATCCACCGTCGTCGGAGAGCAGCGTGGGCCGCATTCAACGGAATCAAGAACACCACTGATGCCATAACCTGCCCAAAACTCCGCTCTGAACTGTTCGACTCGACCGTCCTACCAGCTCTGACATATGGGTCGGAAACATGGACGTTCACGAAGGCCCTCTCCGAGAGAGTCAGAATCACCCACGCGTCCCTCGAGAGAAGGCTGGTTGGACTGACTCTAACTCAACAGAGAGAGCAGGACATGCACCGCGAAGATGTCAGGAAGCTGTCCAAAGTCCGCGACCCGATCGTTCACATAAAGAGGAGGAAGCTTGGATGGGCTGGACACGTTGCGAGAAGAAGAGACGGACGATGGACGACAACGATGACGGAGTGGTGCCCGTGGAACAGGAAAAGACCCCGTGGACGGCCGCCGATGAGATGGACCGACTCACTCCGGAAAGAAGTAACGACCAGGACCGACGAGGGAAACGTCATCACCCCATGGTCCACACAAGCACAGGACAGAAGCGCCTGGAAAGCTGTGATCCGCGCCGCAGGCGAAGAACGGATCGACTAAGTAACTAAGTAAGTAAGTAAGATTTCAGGGGTTCTGTACTGAGGCTCCTCGATAGCCGAACCCTGGGCAACAAATGGTGCACTTCTACATACCTGATGAGATTGACACATCGGGAGTGCCCCATCTGGCAGAGATGTACACAGTCCTACGCAGGTCAGAGGTAGCGTCTAATACTCTCTGCGACCGGGCGGCTTCAGCATTGGCTTAGCAAGCCATAATGAAGTAAACAAGGACAAAACCAAGCTCAGAACAGCTTCACCAGCAGCCTCAGTCCTCCGCACTCTACCGCTGCAAATGTGACGACAGACACACGCGCACGTAGGGAGAGGCGATCAAATCACGGAGCACCAACGATCTGTCAATCGGAACGGAACAAGAAACCCCGGCCGAAAACAAGACGAATCGATGCGCGGATCTGCACCTTCAACTGCCGGTCAGTAGCAAATAACGACAGACTCGCTGAGCTTCTAGAAGAAGCGAAGCGGATCAAGTACGACATCATCGGAATCTGCGAGACCAAGCGAGAGAAGGAAGAGCATCTCACGCACACCGACGGGACCGGAGTGTTTCTAGGAACACGGAACAAAAACTCGGTCAGCGGAGGAATCGGCTTCATCGTCAAAAGCGACCTCCTGCCCAGAGTCGTAGAAGTTAGTTTCCAAAGCCACAGGATTGGCACCCTGACCTTCCGAGTAGGAAGATTCTGCTGTACGGTAATACAAGTGTACGCGCCAGTAGCAGATGCCGATCCACAGGAGATCAACGATTTCTACGACAGCGTGGAAGAAGTCCTCCGAGCAAGCAAGAGCAAATACAAGCTCATCATAGGAGACTTCAACGCGCGACCAGGGCCCCGAAAAAACGAGCAAGAACGGTACATCGGCATCCATGCCATGGAACCGAGGAACGAACCCGGCGAACTCCTCGCCAGCTTCTGCGAAGCGAACAGGATGTGGCACACAAACTCAATGTTCCGCAAAGCGCCACACAGACGATGGACATTCGTAAGCCCGGACGGCAAGCACAAGCACGAAATCGACCACGTCCTGGCTAACGGTCTATTCGTCACGAACACATCCGTTCTGCCCTCTTTCACAAACGGAAGCGATCACCGACTACTCCGCAGCAACCTCCACTTCGACACCAACCTAGCAAAACTGGACCAGGTTAAGAAGAGGAAAAAACCTAGGAGAGTACTGGACACAGCGACTGCCTTGTCAATCAGCGCCGCCGCCACACTCCCTCTGAGCCCGGACGTTGACGAAGACTACAAGAACCTCGTCGCTCTACTCAAGAATCTCCAAGACGAAGCAGTCGTGAAGCCGTCGAACCACTCCAGCAACAGACTGTCGGACGAAACCCGTCAGCTCCTCGCCAGAAGGCGGTTCATGGATCGATCAGACCCCGAGTTCAAGACGCTCTCCGTCAAATGTCGGGAAGCAGTAGAGAAAGACCACGAAGAGTTCTCCAGTAGCCGTCTACTAGCTGCCGCAAAGCAGAGGAAAAGCCTGAAAAAAGTAGCGAGGGACAACAACGAATACCAATCGTACATCCCATGCCTCAAATCTGCATCAAATGGAGAACGAATCACGTCGAGAACAAGGATGGAGCAGGAAGTGGAACGCTTCTACACGAACCTGTTCCGGAGCGAGCAGCCGTCAGTCGCCGCCCAAAGAATTCCACCGCCATCCACTTCGGAAACTCCACCACCATTCCTTCCAGACGAAGTGCGACACGCCATCCGCTCCTTCCCGAATGGGAAAGCAGCAGGAAAGGATGGTCTAACCGCAGACTTCATCAAGTCATGCGACAACAGCGTCATCCTGCTCATCACGGAGCGATTCAACCACTACCTCGCAAACGGGAAAATCCCCAAGGAATGGACCACGTCGAAAACAACTCTGATCTTCAAGAAGGGCGACAGAGAGGACCTGGAGAACTATAGACCGATCACATTGCTCGCCGTGCTATACAAGGCCTTCACAAAGTGTCTATTGAACCGAATACGCGCGACACTCGACGAGGCCCAGCCAGTTGAACAAGCCGGATTCCGAAAGAAATTCTCGACACTCGACCACATACACTCCGTGCAACGCCTCCTAGAGGCCGCCAGAGAACACCAAATACCGCTGGTCCTAACCTTCGTCGACTACCACAAAGCGTTCGACAGCGTGGAGCCGGCTGCGGTCTGGGAAAGCCTACGGCAACAAGCAATCGATCCGGTCTACATCAATCTACTCCAGGAGTGCTACAACCAGTGCTCCACGACAATTACACCCTTCCACAAACCGGTGAACGTACCGGTCAGCCGAGGAGTACGCCAAGGAGACCCAATATCTCCCAACCTCTTCGCTGCCGTTCTCGAACAAGTATTCAGGACAATCTCGTGGAACAAGTTCAAAGGAGAAACGGACGAATTGGACCACATTCCGGGAGTGAGGGTCAATGGACAGAACCTAACTCATCTGCGCTTCGCAGACGACATTGTCCTGATAGCCCACAGCCCAGAAGCAGCGAGCCAAATGTTGGCAGAACTGATGGAAAAGTGTGAAGAAGTAGGACTTCGGATGAACAAAGGGAAAACGAAAATCCTAAGGAATTCGTTCGCCAGCGCCGCACCGGTAGAAGTCGTCGGACACAACTCCATCACACTCATCGAAGACGTGCCCGAATACGTCTACCTCGGACGACTCGTCAATGCCCGCAACGAGCTCGAGCCGGAAATCCACCGTCGTCGGAGAGCAGCGTGGGCCGCATTCAACGGAATCAAGAACACCACTGATGCCATAACCTGCCCAAAACTCCGCTCTGAACTGTTCGACTCGACCGTCCTACCAGCTCTGACATATGGGTCGGAAACATGGACGTTCACGAAGGCCCTCTCCGAGAGAGTCAGAATCACCCACGCGTCCCTCGAGAGAAGGCTGGTTGGACTGACTCTAACTCAACAGAGAGAGCAGGACATGCACCGCGAAGATGTCAGGAAGCTGTCCAAAGTCCGCGACCCGATCGTTCACATAAAGAGGAGGAAGCTTGGATGGGCTGGACACGTTGCGAGAAGAAGAGACGGACGATGGACGACAACGATGACGGAGTGGTGCCCGTGGAACAGGAAAAGACCCCGTGGACGGCCGCCGATGAGATGGACCGACTCACTCCGGAAAGAAGTAACGACCAGGACCGACGAGGGAAACGTCATCACCCCATGGTCCACACAAGCACAGGACAGAAGCGCCTGGAAAGCTGTGATCCGCGCCGCAGGCGAAGAACGGATCGACTAAGTAACTAAGTAAGTAAGTAAGATTTCAGGGGTTCTGTACTGAGGCTCCTCGATAGCCGAACCCTGGGCAACAAATGGTGCACTTCTACATACCTGATGAGATTGACACATCGGGAGTGCCCCATCTGGCAGAGATGTACACAGTCCTACGCAGGTCAGAGGTAGCGTCTAATACTCTCTGCGACCGGGCGGCTTCAGCATTGGCTTAGCAAGCCATAATGAAGTAAACAAGGACAAAACCAAGCTCAGAACAGCTTCACCAGCAGCCTCAGTCCTCCGCACTCTACCGCTGCAAATGTGACGACAGACACACGCGCACGTAGGGAGAGGCGATCAAATCACGGAGCACCAACGATCTGTCAATCGGAACGGAACAAGAAACCCCGGCCGAAAACAAGACGAATCGATGCGCGGATCTGCACCTTCAACTGCCGGTCAGTAGCAAATAACGACAGACTCGCTGAGCTTCTAGAAGAAGCGAAGCGGATCAAGTACGACATCATCGGAATCTGCGAGACCAAGCGAGAGAAGGAAGAGCATCTCACGCACACCGACGGGACCGGAGTGTTTCTAGGAACACGGAACAAAAACTCGGTCAGCGGAGGAATCGGCTTCATCGTCAAAAGCGACCTCCTGCCCAGAGTCGTAGAAGTTAGTTTCCAAAGCCACAGGATTGGCACCCTGACCTTCCGAGTAGGAAGATTCTGCTGTACGGTAATACAAGTGTACGCGCCAGTAGCAGATGCCGATCCACAGGAGATCAACGATTTCTACGACAGCGTGGAAGAAGTCCTCCGAGCAAGCAAGAGCAAATACAAGCTCATCATAGGAGACTTCAACGCGCGACCAGGGCCCCGAAAAAACGAGCAAGAACGGTACATCGGCATCCATGCCATGGAACCGAGGAACGAACCCGGCGAACTCCTCGCCAGCTTCTGCGAAGCGAACAGGATGTGGCACACAAACTCAATGTTCCGCAAAGCGCCACACAGACGATGGACATTCGTAAGCCCGGACGGCAAGCACAAGCACGAAATCGACCACGTCCTGGCTAACGGTCTATTCGTCACGAACACATCCGTTCTGCCCTCTTTCACAAACGGAAGCGATCACCGACTACTCCGCAGCAACCTCCACTTCGACACCAACCTAGCAAAACTGGACCAGGTTAAGAAGAGGAAAAAACCTAGGAGAGTACTGGACACAGCGACTGCCTTGTCAATCAGCGCCGCCGCCACACTCCCTCTGAGCCCGGACGTTGACGAAGACTACAAGAACCTCGTCGCTCTACTCAAGAATCTCCAAGACGAAGCAGTCGTGAAGCCGTCGAACCACTCCAGCAACAGACTGTCGGACGAAACCCGTCAGCTCCTCGCCAGAAGGCGGTTCATGGATCGATCAGACCCCGAGTTCAAGACGCTCTCCGTCAAATGTCGGGAAGCAGTAGAGAAAGACCACGAAGAGTTCTCCAGTAGCCGTCTACTAGCTGCCGCAAAGCAGAGGAAAAGCCTGAAAAAAGTAGCGAGGGACAACAACGAATACCAATCGTACATCCCATGCCTCAAATCTGCATCAAATGGAGAACGAATCACGTCGAGAACAAGGATGGAGCAGGAAGTGGAACGCTTCTACACGAACCTGTTCCGGAGCGAGCAGCCGTCAGTCGCCGCCCAAAGAATTCCACCGCCATCCACTTCGGAAACTCCACCACCATTCCTTCCAGACGAAGTGCGACACGCCATCCGCTCCTTCCCGAATGGGAAAGCAGCAGGAAAGGATGGTCTAACCGCAGACTTCATCAAGTCATGCGACAACAGCGTCATCCTGCTCATCACGGAGCGATTCAACCACTACCTCGCAAACGGGAAAATCCCCAAGGAATGGACCACGTCGAAAACAACTCTGATCTTCAAGAAGGGCGACAGAGAGGACCTGGAGAACTATAGACCGATCACATTGCTCGCCGTGCTATACAAGGCCTTCACAAAGTGTCTATTGAACCGAATACGCGCGACACTCGACGAGGCCCAGCCAGTTGAACAAGCCGGATTCCGAAAGAAATTCTCGACACTCGACCACATACACTCCGTGCAACGCCTCCTAGAGGCCGCCAGAGAACACCAAATACCGCTGGTCCTAACCTTCGTCGACTACCACAAAGCGTTCGACAGCGTGGAGCCGGCTGCGGTCTGGGAAAGCCTACGGCAACAAGCAATCGATCCGGTCTACATCAATCTACTCCAGGAGTGCTACAACCAGTGCTCCACGACAATTACACCCTTCCACAAACCGGTGAACGTACCGGTCAGCCGAGGAGTACGCCAAGGAGACCCAATATCTCCCAACCTCTTCGCTGCCGTTCTCGAACAAGTATTCAGGACAATCTCGTGGAACAAGTTCAAAGGAGAAACGGACGAATTGGACCACATTCCGGGAGTGAGGGTCAATGGACAGAACCTAACTCATCTGCGCTTCGCAGACGACATTGTCCTGATAGCCCACAGCCCAGAAGCAGCGAGCCAAATGTTGGCAGAACTGATGGAAAAGTGTGAAGAAGTAGGACTTCGGATGAACAAAGGGAAAACGAAAATCCTAAGGAATTCGTTCGCCAGCGCCGCACCGGTAGAAGTCGTCGGACACAACTCCATCACACTCATCGAAGACGTGCCCGAATACGTCTACCTCGGACGACTCGTCAATGCCCGCAACGAGCTCGAGCCGGAAATCCACCGTCGTCGGAGAGCAGCGTGGGCCGCATTCAACGGAATCAAGAACACCACTGATGCCATAACCTGCCCAAAACTCCGCTCTGAACTGTTCGACTCGACCGTCCTACCAGCTCTGACATATGGGTCGGAAACATGGACGTTCACGAAGGCCCTCTCCGAGAGAGTCAGAATCACCCACGCGTCCCTCGAGAGAAGGCTGGTTGGACTGACTCTAACTCAACAGAGAGAGCAGGACATGCACCGCGAAGATGTCAGGAAGCTGTCCAAAGTCCGCGACCCGATCGTTCACATAAAGAGGAGGAAGCTTGGATGGGCTGGACACGTTGCGAGAAGAAGAGACGGACGATGGACGACAACGATGACGGAGTGGTGCCCGTGGAACAGGAAAAGACCCCGTGGACGGCCGCCGATGAGATGGACCGACTCACTCCGGAAAGAAGTAACGACCAGGACCGACGAGGGAAACGTCATCACCCCATGGTCCACACAAGCACAGGACAGAAGCGCCTGGAAAGCTGTGATCCGCGCCGCAGGCGAAGAACGGATCGACTAAGTAACTAAGTAAGTAAGTAAGATTTCACATAAATTGAAAACAAATTGTATGAATCGATAGAGTTTTTGAAGCTGAACAAAAAAGTCTCTTGGGGTTAATCACGAAAATGATGTTTTGGGCTCTTTTTCGGGGCTCAAACTTCAAAATTGGCCAAAAACAGTTTTTCTGGAACAACATCGGCTGAAACTCGATTTCACAACTTTTAAATAGTGCAGAGAGGTAGTACTCGACGAGCTGAATCGAATGATGTAACATTTGAGAGGATCCAGAAAAAAACGATTTCCAAGATTTTTGAGTCGGACGAAAGGTTTTGGCGATTTTATGAAATTTAAGATTTCACATAAATTGAGAACAAATTATATGAATCGATAGAGTTTTTGAAGCTGAACAAAAAAGTCTCTTAGGGTTAATTACGAAAATGATGTTTTGGGCTCTTTTTCGGGGCTCAAACTTCAAAATTGGCCAAAAACAGTTTTTCTGGAACAACGTCGACTGAAACTCGATTTCACAACTTTCAATTAGTGCAGAGAAGTAGTACTCGACGAGCTGAATCGAATGATGTAACATTTGAGAGGATCCAGAAAAAAACGATTTCCAAGATTTTTGAGTCGGACGAAAGGTTTTGGCGATTTTATGAAATTTAAGATTTCACATAAATTGAGAACAAATTATATGAATCGATAGAGTTTTTGAAGCTGAACAAAAAAGTCTCTTAGGGTTAATTACGAAAATGATGTTTTGGGCTCTTTTTCGGGGCTCAAACTTCAAAATTGGCCAAAAACAGTTTTTCTGGAACAACATCGGCTGAAACTCGATTTCACAACTTTTAAATAGTGCAGAGAGGTAGTACTCGACGAGCTGAATCGAATGATGTAACATTTGAGAGGATCCAGAAAAATACGATTTCCAAGATTTTTGAGTCGGACGAAAGGTTTTGGCGATTTTATGAAATTTAAGATTTCACATAAATTGAGAACAAATTATATGAATCGATAGAGTTTTTTAAGCTGAACAAAAAAGTCTCTTAGGGTTAATTACGAAAATGATGTTTTGGGCTCTTTTTCGGGGCTCAAACTTCAAAATTGGCCAAAAACAGTTTTTCTGGAACAACATCGGCTGAAACTCGATTTCACAACTTTTAAATAGTGCAGAGAGGTAGTACTCGACGAGCTGAATCAATTGATGTAACATTTGAGAGGATCCAGAAAAATACGATTTCCAAGATTTTTGAGTCGGACGAAAGGTTTTGGCGATTTTATGAAAATTAAGATTTCACATAAATTGAGAACAAATTATATGAATCGATAGAGTTTTTTAAGCTGAACAAAAAAGTCTCTTGGGGTTAATTACGAAAATGGTGTTTTGAGCTCTTTTTCCGGGCTCAAAGTTCAAAACAGGCCAAAAACAGTTTTTCTGGAACAAAATCGACTGAAACTCGATTTCACAACTTTCAAATAGTGCAGAGAGGTAGTACTCGACGAGCTGAATCGAATGATGTAACATTCAAGTGGATCCAGAAAAAAACGTTTTCCAAGATTTTTGAGTCGGACGGAAGGTTTTGGCGATTTTATGAAATTTAAGATTTCACATAAATTGAGAACAAACTATATGGATCGATAGAGTTTTTGAAGCTGAACAAAAAAGTCTCCTGGTGTTAGTTACGAAAATGATGTTTTGGGCTCTTTTTCGGGGCTCAAACTTCAAAACACGCCAAAAACAGTTTTTCTGGAACAAAATTTGGACTTTGAAAAAACTTCATTCTCATTAAAAAACAACTAAGTTTTCCATGATACTCATAATCTAAAAATGGCATTTAAATTCTAAAATGAAATGAACCCGTGTTTCGAGAAAGAAAAAGCGCTCTTCAAAAATTGGTTTCCGCTCAAATTTGTCCGTAAACCGCGTATCCGGCGGTCAGCTCCTCGTCCGGATAGATTACTGTACTTTGGTACCGTGGTATCTCCTGAACTCTGATATATTGGTATTTCTCGGAAACAAGAGCCAAAAGTACAAAATCACCGACCTGCTGTTTGGAGAACTGTCTGCCGGCGAAATTGTCGGCGGCGTTCCAGTAGAACTCGCTGCTCATCCGAAAATAGTATTTGACGAGTTTGAACATGGCGAAGACGCACGGAAGCAGCGAGACGGCGAGCAGCAGCGCGGAGAGCAGCAACGATTGGACGGGAGCCAGCGAGCGGGAGCACTGGGAGGCGTTGAGCGAGTAGCTCTCGACGAGACTCTGATGGTTGTCGGTGGCGACACGGCCGACCGCCTGCTGATGCTGCAGTTGGATGGTGGCGCAGAGGAGCTCGTGGCAGTGGGTGTAGAAGAGCGCGAAGCAGGAGAACGTCAGCATGCACGGCGACACGAACAACAGGATCGACGCGTTGATCGAGAGCACCTGGCCGATCTGGAACTCTGAGAGATGGGCGAGAAGTACCTAGGCGATACTCGAGATACATCTAAGCGATACCTGAGAGATACCTGCGAGATATTCAAGCGATACTCGAGAGATACCTAAGCGATACTAGTGAGCTACCTAAGCGATACCTGGGAAATACTTGGGAGATATCTAAGCGATACCTGCAAGATACCTAAGCGATACCTGAAAGATACCTAAGCAATACTCGTGAGATACCTAAGCGGTACCTGGGAAATACTTGGGAGTTTCATAAGTACTATTAATATTCCGAAAAACTGACAGCTAGAACTTGAAACGAGAAAGATGAGAGAGTGTGGAAAACTAAGAGGGTTCTGATCTAATCGACTCGATTCTGAGTTTGTTAGTATATGCCGGAGTTAAATGGGAGTCATAGAGTGATTTGATTACAAAGATTATAAAAAATCTTAAGATCTTTCAAATGGCTCAAAGAAAGTGGGAAAATCTTCATTTTGAAGCGAGTTGTGCAAATTTCAGTGATTATAGTTGAAAACTAGCATAACTTGCTTCATTTTGAACATTTTTCGACGTTCCTTGCGCCATTCGAAAGTTATTTTTCTTTGCTATAACAATTGTCATCACACCTTTTTTCTGACATTCACCACAAAAAAGTTAGGACCATTTCCATGCAACTGGCCCGTATCCATAAGACCCGTACCTTATTTGAGACACTGCTCCGATTCATCGGATGATCGCTATAAATGTAGCATCCAGTGCCCGCCACCACCAGAAAAAACGTGGGCAAAATGACTGTGGCGAGTGTGAGTGCGACGAAACAGAACGTCAGCCGACAGATGAAGACGAGGAATCGCGAGTGGAGACTGAAAAAGACGAGGTTCGGATTGTAGGGCGGACTGTAGTCGACGCGGTCCTCCGCGTTTTCCGACGACGACAGCAGACGCTCGAGCACGTCTTCCTGCAAAAAACCGGTTCGTTCGAGAGGAGCGGAGTGTCGTACTGTCACCGTAAATCTTATAAAAGCGCTCCAACTTTGTCTGGAGATATCATGAAAACTAGAATAGTTGGAAAAAAGTTGTCTACTACAAAATGATGGGAAATTTTACGCTGATCATGTTTGTAGTTGACAACTTTTCGATAACTCTGCTAGTTTCCGAGATATTGCAGTTTGAAGTTAGTGGGGAGTGCTGCGTCGCGGTCGCGTTGCGGTCGCTCACCGTGTTCGTCTCCTTGATCTGTTTCCAGGTCAACTCGGGAAATAGTTGAGTCGTCGTGGAAGTGACAATTTTCGGAGTGGTGGTACTGGTGGTACTAGGGGTAGTTGTGGTAGTTGTGGTAGGTACTTTGGTGCTTGTAGTTGTTGGGATGGCTGTAGTTGTAGTCGGTGGTGACGTGGTGGTGGTACTTGTTGAAGTTGACGTGGTTGTTCTAGTTGTAGTACTAGTGGTAGTTGGAACTGTTTCAGTCTCAGTTTCCAGCGAGTCCTCGTACTCTTTCGAGTCTTCCACCGGACTTTCAGTCTCCTTCTCCACTCGCATCGTCTGCCCGGTCACGACGAGAACGTCATCTGTAACGTCTTCTGAAGTCTCTGTCGACGACTCCAAATCAACGATCTTTCCGATGCTCTCATCGCGATGCAAATCTTGCGAGTTCTGAAATCCCAAAAACCCATTCCGAACTTTCAGCCATTCCCACCATACCGTATCCTCTTGCTCGTCTGAAAACGGTTCTTTCGCCTTGTCTTTCCGACTCGCGGGACCGTTGAAAGTGACCTCGGCCAGTGGCCGCATCGGAATTTCGATTCGCTTTCGGAATGTTTGAAGTTGGATCGGCTGCCGTCGCTGCAAAACTTTGATTGACTATAACTCACTCGGTTTTTGAGATTTTCAAATTTTTTAAAAACCAGTCGATGGGAAATTTTGTGGGCAACAACTTTGCAGTTGACAATTTCTTGATAACTCTTATGAGAAGCAAACTGTTATAGAAAAACGTAAGGCTATGCACTCACAATATGAATCCGTCGCATTTTCGGACCCTCTGTCACACTTTCAAAATCTCCGTGATAATCGTAATTCGCGAACAGCTCACTGATGGCACTTCGCGATAATCTCTGAAAAATCGATATTTTCAGACAGCCCCCCACAATTTCAAGAACCGATACAATTGATGAGTTGGTGAACTTTGGAATCGGCCTCCTCGCGTCCAGCTTCTCACTCCAGAATCCAGCACCGGCGAGCACAAAGTAAGCCGAGGCGGAAGTGACAATGATCCAGGAAATGAAGAAGAGCATCAGGTAGACGGCGTAGTTCGTCGAGTTCGACGGGTACTCCTGAAACAGTAAGATAGGCGGATAGTTCAGATTGTAAGGAATCGATTGATACCCCAACTTGAGTGTTTTGGATCAGAATTGAGAAAGTTAAGTTACAAAGTATTAGGGTTGGCAATGGGGCGCCCCGCTTTGAGGGGGCGCCCCGCTTTGGGGGCGATGGGGCGGCCCCCGCCCCACATGCGGGGCGCCGGGGCCGCCCCCGCCCCCAAAGCGGGGCGCCGGGGCCGCCCCCGCCCCAGGAGCGGGGCGGCGGGGCGGCCCCCGCCCCATGAGCGGGGCGGCGGGGCCGCCCCCGCCCCATGAGCGGGGCGCCGGGGCCGCCCCCGCCCCGGCGGCTTGCAGCATTTTTCGAAAATTTGCCCAAAATAGTCCGTTCGAGCTCATTCTTGAAGCATTCTGTAGACAATTTTGTCATTCACGCAGTTATTTTGCAAGTTTTCGAGATTTCGCATTCATAAAAAAGACAATTACGAGAAACCCGACCATTTTAACCGAAGGTATGACAAAACTGTCTACAGAATGCTTTAAGAATGGGCTCAAACGGACTATTTTGGGCAAATTTTCGAAAAATGCCGCGGGCCGCCGGGGCGGGGGCGGCCCCGGCGCCCCGCTCATGGGGCGGGGGCCGCCCCGCCGCCCCGCTCCTGGGGCGGGGGCCGCCCCGCCGCCCCGCTCCTGGGGCGGGGGCGACCCCGGCGCCCCGCTTTGGGGGCGGGGGCGGCCCCGGCGCCCCGCATGTGGGGCGGCGGGGCGGCCCCCGCCCCAGGAGCGGGGCGCCGGGGCCGCCCCAACGCCCCTTTTGCCAACCCTACAAAGTATTGATATCTCAGGGGAAGTTTCGAGTCAGAGTTGGCGGGGTTATGGCCATTGGCGGGCGATTTCGGCGAATACATCGGCCAGTCATCCGCGTGACATACGCCAAAGAAAGCGCCCTAACCGCCAGTGGCGTTTCAAAGCCGGCCAGTGGCGCTGGGATAGCGCCAGTGGCGGGCTCAACGAATCGCTTGCCCGATTGAACCCGGCAAGGTGACTGCGTTCAGTTTTTCACAAAGATACCCCTGCAAAAACTCCCCCCGAAACTTTGTGACCCTGTAACTTTTTCAATTTTGTTCTAAAACACTCAAGTTGGGGTATCAATCGATTCCTTACACTCTGGACTGTCACAATAGCCAACTCAAACCATGGTATTTCTCAAGGTAACGCACCTGATACTTTTGGGATCCGCACTGTCCGCGCAGTCGGCACGCGAGAAACACGACGGCAAACACGACGAGAGCCAGCGAGCAGGCGATCAGCGAGAAGAGGCTCGCCGCGAGCAGCGGTTGGCTCGCGATGTGCTCCTCGATGAGCTCCGAGTCGAACAGATCCTTCTGAAACCATAGGCAAGTTTCTGGGGGGCGACTGGAAGTGACCTACTTGCGAGACGAGATAGTCGTCCGACATATTACTAGGGATTCAAAGTGAAAATGATGACGCGCCCACGAAAGAAACACCTTTTCCGCGATGCGATTCGATGCGAATCTCGTCTCCGGAATGGCGAAAAAAGGCGGCAATAGGTCACCGCCTTCCTTCTTCTTTTTTCTCGTTCGGGTTTTCCCCATCCTCGATTCGTCGAGAGTACGTAACTGTCCCCCTTTCCGTCGTCTCTCTCTCTCTCTCTCTCTCTCTCTCTCTCTCTCTCTCTCTCTCTCTCTCTCTCTCTCTCTCTCTCCTATCGTGTTTAATCATACGGAACCGAATTGAGAAAAAGAGACAAAGTGAGAATCCGTTCCTCTTACCGTATCCCAAAAATGATGGAGTGTTCGCTCGGCGGCGTCGTGGTCGTGACGCAGTGTGAGGGCGTTCAGAATGTAGGTTGCCATTTGCGCATCTGAAACGGAACGGGCGATACTTGGTGCGAGATAGTCGAAATCGGCGAAAGGGGAAAGTATCGCTCGAGAATGAAAATTGGTATCGCTCGAGAAAAAGTATCGCTCAGGAATGAAAATTGGTATCGCTCGAGAGAAAGTATCGCTCGGGAGTGAAAATTGGTATCGCTCGAGAATACAAACTTGGTCAGCGTAAAATTTGCCACATTTTTGTAGTTGACAACTTTTTTCTAACTACATATTCTAGTTTTCAAGATATACCTGGTTAAAGTTGAACTTCAAGGATGATGTTCTATTAGAGTAAATACATAAGATAGTCAATATGTACGAACGTAGATTGTCAAACCGAAAGTCAAAAAACTCTAGTTTATTCGAAGGTGATCGAATTTGAAAAACCTGAAAGTCTAGTCATAAAACCATACAGTCAAGTCAACCGGTAGTCAAAAAAAACTGAATGCTTAGTCAAGTTAGCCGAAAATCTAGTCAATTTCTCTGAAGTCTAGTCACGCGTGACATAGTCAACTCATCCGGCAGTCAAAAGCCCGAAAGTCTAGTCAAAAATGCAAGTTCACGTGGGACAAAGTGAAATGACACAAAAGTCTAGTCACAGTGCCAGAAAGTCAAACTACCTGGAAGTCAATCGGACAAGAAGGTCGGAAAGTGCAAACTTCAAGTTGCGTGATTCCAAAGGTTCACAATTAGTCCAAACTTCCCGAGAAGGTCTAGTCAGAGTCAGAGTCAAACTATGAGTCAAAACATTTCAAACTCTTACTACAGTCCAAAACCCAATGACTAAAAGTGAGTCAGGAAGTGAGAACTAGTGCGAATGATGCTCAATGCGGCAAATGAGATGCTCAAATCCACTCGCATCAAGATTTGTAACCGGGAGAAGGAGGAGGATAATTGAGCCGCGAGTGTGGGAGCAAACAACGAGGCGCGAACGAAACAATTCAGGAAAAATGGGGGGGGGGGGGGGGGGCGAAAGAGGAGGCAATGATATAGGAAGAATCATCGGAAAAGTGGGGGGAAACCGGATATCTTCTATCCGCCACGTGGCAGCAGCACATGACACGTCAAAACTGAAATAGGCCCAACGTCCCGAAACGGCCCGAAATCCGCACTTGGTCTCGTTTCTCGGCGGTTCAAATGAGCATTTTCTATTTGGAGCCCGGAATTTCGCCCCTCCCGATTTGTTTATCATCATCACCATTTCCTAGACCCCCCCCCCCATTCCGTTCGATTGCAAACATGTCACATTTTTGTACACCCCCCACTCATTTTCGATTCGGATACATTTTCGGTGGCGAAGCGGAAACACTTCCCGTCTGCTAGCAGCTGCTACGGCTATTAGCACAAGAGGTGTGCCGTTCGCGCGTGTGGCGGCAAAACTTTCCGAACGGGGAGGGGAGGAACTTTTTCATGTAGGCCTGAATGACTTTGAGAGCCTGAATTGGCCTGAAAGCCCGAATTGGCCTGGCTGGAGTGGCCTGAAATAGCCATACTTGAGTTTGAATCGATTGAAAGGCCTGAAACGGCCTGGAAAAACCTAAATGACTTTGAAAGCCTGAATCGGCCCGATTCGGCCCAGATCGGCCTGAAAGCCCAAATTGGCCTGGGTGGAGTGGCCTGAAACAGCCCTAGTTGAGTTTGAACCGATTGAAAGGCCTGAAACGGCCTGGAAAGGCCTAAATGACTTTGAGAGCCTGAATTGGCCTGAAAGCCCGAATTGACCTGGCTGGAGTGGCCTGAAACAGCCCTAGTTGAGTTTGAATCGATTGAAAGGCCTGAAACGGTCTGGAAAGGCCTAAATGACTTTGGAAGCCTGAATTGGCCCGATTCGGCCCAGATCGGCCTGAAAGCCCAAATTGGCCTGGGTGGAGTGGCCTGAAACAGCCCTAGTTGAGTTTGAACCGATTGAAAGGCCTGAAACGGCCTGGAAAGGCCTAAATGACTTTGAAAGCCTGAATCGGCCCGATTCGGCCCAGATCGGCCTGAAAGCCCGAATTGGCCTGGCTGGAGTGGCCTGAAATAGCCCTACTTGAGCTTGAATCGATTGAAAGGCCTGAAATGGCCTGGAAAGGCCTGAATGACTTTGGAAGCCTGAATCGGCCTGAAAGCCTGAAACAGTCAGGTTTGGCCTAGAATTGACTGGGAAGCCGGGCCTGAGCCGGCCTATTTTCGCTTCGCATAAAATTTTCATCGTAGTCGGCCCGATTCGGCCTATTTCGGCCCATTTGAACTTCGGACCTAAATTTTTCCTCAAACTACGGGTAACCGGGCCTAAACTGGGCCTAATCAGCATGAAAGCCTAGAATGACCTGATTCGGCCTGAACTTGGCTTGAAAGCATAGACCGGCCTAATTCGGCCTGGTTTCACTTTTTTTGTTGGTTTTTTTTCCAAACGTGATTTTTTTTTTCATTTTTCTCTTTTCTTTCTTCTCTCAACTTTTTTGCGGCTTCATCGTCAAAATGCCAAGTTACCGATCAAATCTGAAAATTGAAATACTAAAAACTTTTCCAGAATCGTCTTCCTCTTCGTCTAACATCCAAATATTATCGGGAACGCCGTCAAAATCCCTAAATAGCAGTGAGAAAGAGCAAATCGAGGGAATTATGCAGAAAGTGAGCTGAATAAAAAAGAAAAATTGTCTCAGAGTGTTACCATAGTCTTTTTTCCTCACAATCATTCAGACAGGGATAACTTTTAGTCGTCACGGACGAAATTCAACAGCTTTGGCGGGCACGCGGACACGAACCAGCGGGCGCCCGCACGCAAAACCAACGCGCTAACACCTAAACCAACCGGTCACTCCTCGAACTTCTCCGCCAGGGCAAATATAACGTCGCCTCTCTCTTTTTGCAGGCGTTCGTCAAAATCATCGGAAAAACCGCGTATTCTCCGCTAAAAACACGAGAATGGATGGAAAAAGTGGGGTTTTCCGGTGTTCAGAGAGCCAATTTTCGATTTCAGATTATTCAATTCATTTCGAAATCGCTTCTAAACCGTCAGGAAACGCGAAAATTCGTCGTTCACTGCACTATCGCCGCGAAAATTGACGATTTATCGATTTGCTCGGCTAGAATGTGCCATTGGGATGCGAAACGAGACGGTTTTTTCGTCTGAAAATGGCTGAAAACCAGCGCATTTTCAGCGTCTTTCTACTCGGAATGGCAATCCAAATCGGTGTTCGGCTCGTGCCACGTGTTTTTTATCACTCATCGTCACTCGAAATCGAAATAATCATTGAAATTTATACAAATTATAAATATATATATATATATATATAGGGGAGGGGTTATTTCTTTTCTTGTTTTGGTTAGTTGTCGGCGAATAAAGTACAGTACACATATATTTTAAAAAAAGGCTCGAGAAGTAAGTAAACGGGTGGCTGTTATCCGTTTTTGTCAAAAAAGTGATCCCTCAACGAGACTCCGGAATGACGATGCGCTGTGTTTAGCGAGAAAACGGTTTTCCGCCGACAACAAAACGATAGAAAATATCGCTAAACACAGCGCGAATCGGGATTTCGGAGTTTCGTTGAGGGATCGCTCAGAGAGAACGGATTATAAAGAGGGGAAAATGACACACTAATCAGGGCCGTGCGATTCTTCGGCCACCACCGCCGTTCGTCGTCGTCATCGTCTCGTTGTGATTCCCCTCAAAATCGTTGGTAGTGGTGACGATGGGGGTGGTGATGTTGTTCGGAGACGACGACCGAATCGGAGACGCTAGAACCATTGTGCTCGAGAGAGGTGTCGGCGGCGGTCCCCCGATGCCGCCACTGCCTGCAATTCGCCACTGACCAGGGTGAGAATCTTGTTCCCTTCATTTTTCAGAGAGCTTTTCGAAGGGCTCGTTGGAAGTTTTTAGAACTATTGAGGAACTTTTTTTGATAACGCGAAGTTCCAACGAGCCCTCCGACGCCTTCTCATCTCTATTCCTACCGTTCGTCAGACTCGATGACGTCACTTGTGACGGCGCGACGGCGGGTCGCGCGTTCTTATTCCTGAAGACGTGGTAGGTGCCGCCGCCACCGCCGCCGGGATTCAGACCGACGTGGCTCTCCTCGACCATCGACGCGTAGTCGTTCGTCATCGGACTCTCGCAGTCTCGCCGTCTCCGCAGCCACGTCTGATCATGCGCCACCGGGCTCAGTGTCGTCGTTTCGAGCCGGTGCGGCGCGAGTTGCGTGCGTCCGACGAGCCGCGCGGCGCCGAGCGCGTGCGGAGCCGGTGAGCCGACGTACGTCACCTCGGTCGTCGCCTCGGCTCGCGTTGTGGCTCCAGAAGCGCCGCCGGAAGTGGTGTCGGTCGAGTTGCGCGCGTCCGACGAGGGCAGAATGCCGTCGCCGAACACGTAGTAGCACTTTTCGGTGAAAGTGAGCTTGCTGACGACGTGACGGATGAGACCGGCCGCCAGAAGACGTGACGCGTACATTCTCGCGTGCTTCTTCGTGTGAATGTCGGTGACGTGGTCCACGAGCCATGCGATCAGGTCACGACCTGAATTTTATAAGGAGATTTTCGCCAATAGAGCGCACTTGCATACCTATAAACGACATGGGTACTAGGATCTTCAGCCACTTCCGATTCTTGACAATCAGACCGGAATCGGGCCGCGCCATCGCCCTGACCACAATGATCGGATCGATGAGCTCGGTGAGCTGCTCGATGCGCTCGTTCTGCTCGTTTTCGCGCCGCCGCTCGGCCTCCTCCATCAGCGCCCTCGGAATGCCGTTTCTCCGCTGATCGTACAGCATCCGCTCCTCGTCGTCCGACGCCGTCGACGTGAACGGAAGTGTGTCGTCGATGGTGGTGATCGTCTGCTCTTGCGGATCCAGTCCCAACGCCTTCATCTTCTCCGTGTTCTGACTGAAAAACCGTCGGCGATTTTTCGAGCATTTCGGCCAGTGCTTACACAGCCGTCTCGACCCAAACTCCGACGTCCAGCGGCATCGTTTCGGACGCCATCGAGGCCAGCGGATCGTCGTATTCGCTGGCGGCAGTTCGTGCGAACTTTGAGATGTACAACGTGATTGGTCTGAAAACGAGCGGGTCTCACAATCAAAAGCGCGCTTTCTCCATACCTTCTCGACGCGGCTGCATCGCGAAGAGCCCGCACCGCCTGTGCTCCGCTGAGCTCCTCGAACGAGATCCGATTGACTTGCAGAATCTGATCGCCGACGTTCATGCGTCCGTCGCGCTCGACGGCGCCCTCCGGCGCGATTTCCGACACAAAGATGTGGCCGTCGATGGTGCAGACGCTCAATCCGAGGTACGGCACGTTCTTCATCGGCAGCACAATCTCGAGAATGCGCGGCAGACCGCTGCCGACGCTCGATTCGGTGGCCGAGCTGATCGTGCTCGGCACGTACGGCCTCCGAAACCGATCCTTCTTCGGCTTCCGCTTCTGATGCCGCCGATCGTCCGACTCGTACATCTGATTGAGGTCCCGCGCCGCCAGTGGCTCGTAAATCGACGAGTCGCCCTCGCCGCGGTTCGTGCTCTCGTCATAGTTGTACGGATCTTCGGATGTCGACGTGTACAGCTCGGCTAGATGCTCTCCGGCTCTTCCTGTCAAGATTTTTGGAATTTTTAAATTCGACTTTTTTTTGGTTTTTTTCTCGATTTTTCAAAAATGAAAATCGCTCATTTTTCGAGATTAAAATTTCTGGAAAAAAATTTAAAAATTAGAAGAAGAAAAGAGCTCACTGCTGACAACAGTGCTCGCCGCCAAACTGGCGTCCGAATAGGGAATCGCGTCGAAATCGGCGCTTCTCCGCCTCCGTTTGTCCAACGTGGTGCGTTGAGTGCGCGTCATCGTGCCGCTGTTGCGCGGCAGTGTCCCGTATCCAGGCGTGCTCACCAGAAACACCTCGTAAAACCCATTTTGTGACTTCCGCAATCGATCCGAGTCGAGTGTCAGCTCGATTTTCACTTCCCTAAAACACCGAAAAATCGATTAATTGCACTGCGAAAATTCCAAAAATACCAGACTTGCGGACATCAGCCTGGCCCGGCCCAGTCTGTTTTTTTTTTTGTTTTTATTGAGTTTCTTTTCAATTAAATGAACGATCGGAAACGTTTGTAACACGAAAAAATTACGAAAATCAGACAAAATTAAATAGCAAAAAGGTATTGAAAATCGAAATTTTTTGGAAAGTACTGAAATTCAATTTATGATTTTTTTAGGGATTTTTTTTGCTATTTTTATCCTTACTACGTTGTTTTTATCAGAAATTTTGTTAAAAACGCACCGTTGAATATCGGGATCGAGCTCTTTCCCGTAATACTTGTAGCCGCGCTTGGTGAACGAGTTTTTGAAATTTCCCAACGTCGCAATTCCGTCTTTTGTGTCAATAACCGACACGTACGGCGTCGTTTCGTCGTCCAAATAGTAAAATACCTGGGGAAAAAATATGAAAACCCGAAAGAAATCCAAAAACTCACTTTTATTTGACTCGAATCTGATGTGCATGGTGGCTCCATGAATACGCGGCGCGCTGCAATCGAAAAATTATCGATTTTCGAGAGTGAAAATGAGAAAATCGATAAAAATGGTCGAAAATTGCGGAAAAAACAATAAAGTGGTAATTTTTATCGGCGCAATAAATCGGAATAAATTTGAGAGCCAAGCGCCGTTGCCCGACGGGTCTCGCCACGATTGACCGGCAAAAGTGTCGCGAGGTACGGTGTCGTCGAATTTCTGGTAGAATTTTCCGGCGATTTCATTTGAATTTTTGAACGTTTCTCCGGGTTTTCTCGCGAAATTTTCATCCGTTTTTCCCGTTTTTCCGAGTTTTTGATCGTCTAAATCGAGATTCACCTGCAAATTATCGATTTTTCTCGAAAAACTCGCAGAAATCGCGTTTCTTCGACTCTTTTTGTTTCCGCAGCACTCAAATCGGATTTCTATCGATTTTCAGGTAATGGCGTCTGCTGGAGAATCGATTTTGGCCCTCACCGGCAAGAGAACCACCGGTCAAAGCATCAGATCGCAAAATGGTAGGATTGACGCTCATATTTTCGGAGAAATGAGCCTAATTTTTGCAGTCACCGCCGCGGTCGCGATCGCCAACATTGTGAAATCGTCGTTGGGACCGGTCGGGCTCGACAAAATGCTCGTCGATGACGTCGGCGACGTCATCGTCACCAACGACGGAGCGACCATTCTGAAGCAGCTCGAGGTCGAGCATCCGGCCGGAAAAGTGCTCGTCGAGCTCGCCCAGCTTCAAGACGAGGAGGTCGGCGACGGAACGACGTCCGTCGTGATTGTGGCGGCGGAGTTGTTGAAGCGCGCCGATGAGCTCGTCAAGCAAAAGGTTCACCCCACCACGATCATCAACGGTTATCGTCTGGCGTGCAAAGAAGCCGTCAAGTACATTCACGAGAACTCGTCGTTCTCTTCTGACACGCTGGGAAGACAGTCGATCGTCAACGCCGCCAAAACTTCGATGAGCAGCAAGATTATCGGACCGTAAGCGAGAATCCCCAAGGAAAACTGTTCAAAGAATCAATTTTCAGTGACTCTGACTTCTTCGGAGAGCTCGTCGTCGATGCCACCGAGGCTGTGAAGGTGGAGAAGAACGGAAAGACGATCTATCCGATCAACGCTGTCAACGTGCTCAAGGCGCACGGAAAGAGCGCCAGAGAATCGGTGCTCGTCAACGGATACGCGCTCAACTGCACTGTCGCTAGTCAGGCGATGCCTCTTCGCGTCCAAAACGCCAAGATCGCTTGCCTCGACTTCTCGTTGCAAAAGGCCAAGATGCATCTGGGAATCTCGGTGGTCGTCGAGGATCCGACGAAGCTTGAGGCGATCCGTCGCGAGGAGTTCGACATCACCAAGCGTCGTATCGAGAAGATTCTCAAGGCCGGAGCCAACGTCGTGCTCACCACCGGCGGAATCGACGATCTCTGCCTCAAGCAGTTCGTCGAGGCCGGCGCGATGGCCGTTCGTCGCTGCAAGAAGTCGGATCTGAAGCGCATCGCCAAGGCCACCGGCGCCACGCTCACCGTTTCGTTGGCCAACGTCGACGGCGACGAGTCGTTCGACGCCTCGTTCCTCGGCGCCGCCGAAGAGGTCGTCCAGGAGCGCATCAGCGACGACGAGCTCATCCTCATCAAGGGACCCAAGGCGCGCACCGCGAGCAGCATCATCCTTCGCGGAGCCAACGACACGATGCTCGACGAGATGGAGCGATCGATTCACGACTCGTTGTGCGTCGTTCGCCGAGTGATGGAGAGCAAGAAGCTGGTGGCTGGAGGCGGCGCCGTCGAGGCGTCGTTGAGCCTGTTCCTTGAGACATTCGCTCAGACGTTGTCGTCTCGCGAGCAGCTCGCCGTCGCCGAGTTCGCCGCCGCTCTGTGCATCATTCCGAAGGTGCTCGCCTCGAACGCCGCGAGAGATTCGACGGACTTGGTCACCAAACTTCGCGCCTACCACTCGAAAGCTCAACGTATCAGCCAACTGACGCATCTGAAATGGGCCGGACTCGATCTGGAGACCGGATCGATTCGCGACAACAAGGAGGCGGGAGTGCTGGAGCCGGCTCTCAGCAAGGTCAAATCGCTCAAGTTCGCCACGGAGGCGGCGATCACGATACTCCGTATCGACGATCTGATCAAGTTGGACAAGCAGGAGCCCGCCGGAGGACACGACGATTGCCACGCCTAAATCATTTGAAATCTCTCGAATATCCACCCCCTCCCCACCCCACACTTCTTTGATATTGCTTGATGTTTCCAGTTCTCTCCTTCCTGATTATTTTTTTCTTCCACCGCGTGCTCTTCGTGCTTCCCACCAGCTTCTCACATAATACCGATCTTTTGCAGTGTTTTCTCTCAGCTTTTAAGACTTCTTCTCTTTGACTTTATTGGACGATGTTGTGTGTAACAATTTTGTTTTGTTCTTTTCTTGTTATAAGAATGAATTAAGAAGCTTGCGAGTCACGTTCAATCGCCCAGCGACGAGAACTCGCGATTGCGATGCTCGCTGCTGCCGCGACGACGGAGGCTCAACGGCGGAAGGCGGACGCCGTTCTGCGTGGTGACCAGAGCGGACGGCCTCGCCGACGAGCCAGAGGTGGAAGATGGTCGACCGCTGCCGGTGCTCGGACGATCGCTGTAGCCGGAATCTTCGGAGCAGTGCTGTGGAAGGTGCGATCGGATGTGATCTTCCTGGAAAGCAATTGGAAGGATCAGATCAAGCCCCAGAGAGGGACGATCTCACCTCAGAAGTGGGTCCGACGACGTGATAGGACGGATGGCGATTGACCATCGACGTGGTCCGGGTGGCCACCGGATGCGAAGCGGAAGAAGAAGAAGAAGACGTCGACGTCGTCTGCTGAAGACTTCTCGAGTGGACGGGCGGTTTGCGGCCGAAAAGGCTTCGGAATCGCTCGCCCATCGTCGAGAAGACGCCGTGATCCGGCGGCGGTGGCGGTGGCGGCGGCACGACGACGTCCGTCGCATCGTCGCCCGACTCGGAGAACGTGCGTTGGCTCATCAGACGCGAGTGCGCCGACCGCGAACGCTTCACCATTTTGAGGTAGGCGTGACCGGCCGCCGCCGCCGCTGACGACGACGACGTCGTTGAAGACGTCACGTTTCGATTCAGACTATTCGAGATTTTGTCGCGAGCGAGCGGTTTGACGGTGGTGCGGTGGCCGGAAGCGGTGGCCGATTGGCGGATGAGCTGGAACAGGAACAACACACGTGGCCGGGGGTCTGGGGTCTCGCAGCGAAATGTGGGGGGGGGGGGGGTCTTTCGTTGCGAGACCATCTACTGGGTCTCGCAGCGAAAAGAGGGAGAGAGAGAGACGATGGGTTTTGTGTCGATTTACGAGCTGGTTCGTTGCCCGTAAATCGACACAAAACTCTCTACCTTTTCGCTGCGAGACCCGTTAGAGTACACTCTTCATAACACAGCCCCCGGGTCTTGCAACGAAACGGGCTGTTCGCTTTATTGTGCTGGTTTACGAGCGCACAACCATCCCCCGTAAATCGACACAAACTCTGTCGGGTCTCACAGCGAAGAGACCATTCTGTGTCGATTTACGGGGGGGGGGGGGGGCGCTGCGTAAATCGACACAACGAACCTCCTTGACAATCGACTCGTCCATCAGCTCGACGCTCGTCGTCGTCGCCGCCGCCGCCGCCGCCGTCCCATCCAACGCGAACGTCACATCCTCGTCGGTGGTGATCGAGTCACGCTTTTTGCCACCGTCACGCGGCTGCAAACAATCGATATCACCTCGATCAATATCGATGCGTCCGCTCACTCTCAGTTTCGCGTACTCTCTCGCGACGCGCGTGATGAGCATCGCGCACGTCTCGCTTCCCGCTCGCACCGCCATATCGACACAATTGAGGCCCTCGACGTTCCGCGCGTCGATGATCTGCAAACGGGTTTTGTTTTGATCGAGGGTCTCGCGTGGAAGAGACACGAGTCTGGTGTGGATTTACGGTGCTGATCTCGGCTGAGAACGCGTGACACTTGATTAGGCCACAACTTTTTTGCGGTGTACGGTAGAAAAATGGTGTAGTTGACAAAAGTGTTGGAAATTTTGAGATCTTTCGAATGGCGCAAAGAGTGTGCAAAAATATTGAGTTTGAAGCGAGTTATGGAAGTTTTTAGTGGTACTATCACTAAAACTTGCACAACTCGCTTCAATTCTGCGATTTTTGGATACTTTCTGCGCCATTCGAAAGATTGTAAAGTTTCCAACATTTTTTGTGTTTACACCAAGTTTCCAGCCTTCACCGCAAAGCGGCTAGACGCGTCGCCCGGTTCGCGGTACCTGCCACAGTTTGCCCGAGTTGATGGCCATGACGAGGATGCCCTTGCACTGAAGGACGCGATTCTCGGCGGCGGCCAACATCAGTGCCGAGTTGCCGTTCGCGTCCTGCCACTCGATGTCCATGAAGGCGGTCGTGACGAGCGACGGATCGTCGAACGGATCGTCGAGGTTGAAGTCGGCGCCGGCGGCGCGGATCTCCTCGACGATACGCGACACCACCTCGTCGCTGTTCATTCGCTGAGACAAAAACGAAGAATTCAGAAGACGTGGGGAGAAAAGAAAGGAAAGGAAGAAGAAGAAGAAGACGTCGTCGTCGTCGGGCAGGCGGAACTATAGAATCACGTGAGAAACGAGTCGTGTTAGTGTTGTCATGACAACTGAGACGAGGGCGGCTCGGCGAGCAACACGGAGAGCTCTGCGAGCTCGCGCGTTGCCATTGCCGTTGCTGCTCTGATTTGATATATTGAAAACAAGGAGCACATTGCTCGAGCTCTCGATGAGAGCTGGAGCAGCAGTGGTTTTTGAGCAGTGACCTTTGAGACATGGAGACAGTTCTCTCTCAACTGAATCAAGGAGGGAGGCTTGGGCTCGGGCTCCGGGCCTGCTACTAGGCTTAGGCCTAAGTCCAGGCCTGAAACTAGGTCACGGCCTATTAGCTCTGGACTCGAATTGGTCGAGCATACGGTTTTCGGGCCTAGGCCTGAAACCAAATACATAGTTAGAGTACTCTAGTAAGCTAGTTGCCACGTGGATCAGAGTTCAAGAAGATTAATGGCCTATTCCAGGAAATTACGGACTGTGGGCCGACTTGAAAAGGCCTATCCCAAGCCTAACTCTGATGCCACGTGGCAAAAGGCCCAGAGGGCCTAGTTAGCCTAAACTGGCGGATCCCAGGACTATGGGCCTATATCCCAGTTTGCACAAGTCTTGCAAAGCAGACAGACAACTCCTATTCTGAGCAGTAGGAAAAAAGGGCGTTTCTCGAGAATCGCGAGACAGAGGCGTGGGCTCATTAGAGACACATCTGATCAAAGAACGAAACCAAAAAAGAAAAAGAAAAAAGAAAAGTGAACTCTATTCATTTCTTGCTCGTCTGTTCACAAAAAACGAAACACCCAGTGCGATCGCCTCGAGTACCGTCACAAGAGCGACGACGACTGCGGCGACGCTCATCCGAAACGGGACGACGTCTTCTGAAGTGTGCGCGCCGCACGACGTGCCGAATACCGACTCTCGTGAGGGTTTTCGTGCGGTACTCGAGGTGCCAGCGGTCAATCGATACTCCACGTGTGCCAACTCTTCGATGATCTCGTTCTTGCGAAGTGTCTCTATTGAAATCCTGGCAACAAAAAGAAAAAGAAAAGTGGGAAGTCGGTGATGAAATCCGAGGGAAACCTTTCGAAGGCGAGATGCTCACACTCCAAATCGGCCACACGACAACACGACCACGGCAGTGTCAACAGCCGTCTCGTCTCGTTCGTGTACTCGCCGTCGAGCATCGTGTGGTAGTACCAGGAGGACCACGGATGGTCCAGACCGATCGTCGACTCGTTCCAGCCGCGCACCAGCGAGCCCATTCCGCAGCACTGCGAGGATTGTTGCAGTTTGTGGAGTGACTGCAATGTTTCTGGTTGGAGGAAGTGCGCTCTACCGCACTGAAAATTAAGGTGCACGGTTTGCACGATTGGAAGCCCACCTGAATGCCTCGTTTCGTCTCCAGAATATTCGAGAATATCGTCTTGAAAGTGTGCTCGTCGGCTCGTCCGCCGCTCCGATACATGACGACAGTGAGGCCGAGAAGGGACAGCGTGACGAGCAGAAGCGTTACATTGGACACAATGCGCGCGAGACGGGCTCTATCTGAAATGAGGATAGGATTATGTGATAATCCGATGGATGTACGAATTGCACGGAAGGTAGGCCTAAAAGTGTAGACAATAGGAGCCCTTCTTTCAGGCTTTTCAGGCTTGCACTTTCGGGCCTAATGTTTAGGCCATTCAGGCCGTCATTTCAGATCATTGAGACTTCTAGGCCCCCAGCCTCCCCCCTAAAGTTATAGCCAGCTCACATCGCGCTCCACTGGACTAGGCGCGAACATTTGAAAAGCTTGTGCAGCTTGTGCAAAACCTCGGCCACGGCCTAGAAACCCGCGGTGAGCCTGACACACTCACAATTCCTGGCCACCACCCGCGCCACCATCGCCACAATCACCGACATCGTCGAGAAGACCATGAGCATTGCGGCGATCCAAACGGACCCCGCCGAGAGCAAGTCTCGGCTCCGAAAGACCGGAAAAAGAGCCCAATAACAGAGGAGAACAACGGTTTGTCGCAGAAAGTGAAGCACGTTTTCGACGCACCGAGACACTCGACGATGGGTCTCGACTGGAAAAATTTCGAGGATTTTGGGGGGGCGAGAGGTATTCGGAATGAAGGTCACCAGAGCTCTCGTCCATCCGCCGAATTTAGAAAAACAAAAAAGGTACCAGTCAGAAACCAGTACACTTTCCCCGTCAAAGGTCATCACGTACGGCCAAAAGGGAGTGATAAGGGATTACGGTGGAGCGTTGGAAGTCTTTAAGCCTTCTGAAGGAAGAAGTACTTGTATGTACCTAAAGTATTGCGCAGAAGTAGGTAAAGTATCATTAAAGATTAAAGATTAAAGATCAAAGATCGATCCGTGCTTCAAGTGCGAACGCACTGCGGACCCGGGATTTCAGAGTGCGGAGCACCTCCGGTGGTGGTCCCGCTGAGCCTGGTTTAAGTCACTTCCGGGCTGGGGATAATGACCGATTAATCTTCGTAGATTGCTCTACTTCCTATTTGGAGGCTAGGTGAACCTGGGGGGGGGGGGTTGAGGGCGGACTCGAACTCGTGACCTCTCGATTGCCAGCGGCCACCACTACCGACTGAGCTACCGAAGTAGTTAAAGTATCGTCCGGAACAATGTACATAGCTGAGGTACCGTGCAGAATCACCAAAAGTGCCTATCAGAACGATAGACCTACAGTGTCATGCAGAAGTACCTAAACCGCACAGAGGTCCCTAAAGTATCTTCCAGAACAATTTACTCACCCTGCTGCGGATCCTAGTCCCTCCCTGTAAATCCTAGTCCCTCTCCACCATTTTCCGGTCATACCTATCAACTTCCTTCTCTCTCTCTCTCTCTCGTCGCTCGTTGTTTCGATCCGAGAAGAAGCCATCTCATCGTTCAACATCATCATCTTCTACATATGTACATCTTCTTCTTCTTCTTCTACTTCTGCTTCCTCTCCTACATACTGTCTCTTCCCCTCTCCGAATGTCTCCATCAATGTCGTTAATTCGAAAACGACAGAGAGAGAGAGAGAGAGAGAGAGAGAGAGAGAGAGAGAAAAGACGCGTAAAGTGGGTTAAATAGGTCGTCAAGTTGACAACTGTTTGCTTGCGCTTTTACCTGTCCATCTCTCTCATCTCACCTGTGCGTGTATCTTTTTTGCGCGATGAAGACGTCGGAGACGAAGACGAAGACGTCAAGAAGATTGACTTTCTTTTGTGACGACGACGACGAGAATGGTCAGTGAAAGTGTCTCTGCCCCCTTGTGTCGCAGCCTATCATTTACCCAGAGAGACGCGCCCAACCCAAACATCCATGAACATTCTGCGATCTGTTCGACAGAATGATGATGATGATGATGATCAGAAGGAGAAATTAGAAAGTATGTCAAATCAGGAGTGGGAGAGGGGGCGGGCGGATATCTCCTCTCAAGTGGAAGTTTCTCCCCCAATCACATTCGTCCTCGTTTTTCCATTCGACACACAGCAACACACGGAAACACCACCCCCTCCCCTCTAATTTTTGACCCCGTTAGCCCATTCGCTTTTCCGTGGCTTCTTGGAGACGTTTCTTCGCTTCTTCGCTTCTTCGCTTCTTTCGCACTTTCTCTTGCGCCTCTTCTCTTGCTTGCTCTGTTTCTTAAGGTTCCTTTCAGTTTCCTGACCACTTTTTCTTTTTCTTGCTCTGTTTTTTGAGGTCCCTTTTTGTTTCTTGGATACTCTTTCTCTTCCTTGCTCGGTTTCTTGAGGAAACTTTCTGTTTCCTAAGGTCTCTTTCTGTTTCTTGAGAGACCTTCTTGTTTCTTGGATACTTTTTCTCTTTCCTGCTCGGTTTCTTGAGGAAACTTTCTGTTTCCTAAGGTCTCTTTCTGTTTCTTGAGAGACCTTCTTGTTTCTTGGATACTTTTTCTCTTTCCTGCTCGGTTTCTCGAGGAAACTTTCTGTTTCCTAAGGTCTCTTTCTGTTTCTTGAGATCCCTTTTTGTTTCTTGAACACTTTTTCTCTTCCTTGCTCGATTTCTTGAGGAACCTTTTTGTTTCTTGTTATCTCTTTCTGTTTTTTGAACACTTTTTTCTGTTTCTAGAGATCTCTTTTTGTTTTTTAGGTGCTCTTACTGTATTTCTAGGTTCTTTTCTGTTTCTTAAACACTTTTTCCTTTTCTTGTTCTGTTTCTTGAGGTCCTTCTCTCTTTTTCAAACACTTGTTTTGTTTTGTGCTCTTTTTCTTGACTTTTTCAATTTTTTAGCAAATTTTTCTGTTTCTTTCTTTGTTTCTTGAGGTACCTTTCTTTTTCTTAGACACTTTTTCTGTTTTTTACTCGGTTTCTTCAAGTTACTTTTTGTTTCTTGAACACCTTTTCTGTTTCTCTCTGTTTCTTGAGGTCCCTTTCTCTTTCTTAGACACTTTTTTTCTGTTTCTTGAACACTTTTTCTCCTTCCCCGTCTTTTTCTCCACCACACTTTCTCTCGTTTTCATCCCTTTCCATCCACTTGTACCATTTCCAATAGTTTCTCAACAACAAAAAAACTGTTGGAACGGAACCGCTCACAAAACGTACTTTTGGCCACGGAGATCCAGAAAAGAGAAAAAAAACACTGAAAGGAACAGTTTCGTTGCGCGCAAAAGATTATCTTCTTCTTCTTCGTCGGAGGAGGAAAAGGAACACTCTCGTTACACTTTTCATCCGCTTTTCTCCCGTTTCCAACAGATTTCAATCTTTTCGAACTTTTCGTTTTTTCAAAAGCACTAGAGCGCGTTTGCTTTCCTAAAAAAGCAAAACTTCAAAATTCCAATTTTTGCGCTAGAGCGATAGAGCGCGTTTCCATTCGAACAGTAAAAAGCTTCCCAGGAATCAAAACGCGCTCCAATGATAAACATCGCAGGAGAGCGCATTTCACCCCATATGTCAAGTTCAATAGAGCGCACTTCCATCCAAAACCCTTGGAATGTTTTATGTTGCATTGGAGCGCACTTCCATCCTCCGGAAACTGTTCGTACAGAAGAGCGCGTTTTTAACTTTAACAAGTTTTTAGTGCGTTATAGCGCACTTCGCAATATAAGCTTAGTTCAATAGAGCGCACTTCCATTCTCCGGAAACTGTTTGTACAGAAGAGCGCGTTTTTAACTTCAACAAGTTTTTAGTGCATTAGAGCGCACTTTCAGAATATATGCTTAGTTCGCTAGAGCGCACTTCCAACCTTAACAGTCTTCAATTCTATAGAGCGCACTTCCATCTAAAACCTTTGGAATGCTTTATGTTGCATTGGAGCGCGTTTCGAGCGCATTTGCAACCTTAACAAGTTTATAGTGCGTTAGAGCGCATTTTCATAATATAAGCTTAGTTCGCTAGAGCGCACTTCCATCCAAAACCCTCGAAACCTTCGATGGTGCATTAGAGCGCACTTCCATTATCCCATTACCATTATATAAGTTCAGTTCGATGGAGCGCACTTCCATTGAAAACCCTACCTACCTATGTATTTCCTTAGAACCCAGTTCCAACATTGACAAATTTCGAGTTCAATAGAGCGCATTTCCATCCAAAACCCTCAAAACTTTCGATGGTACGATAGAGCGCACTTCCACCACTCCCATCAAAACCAGTAGTTCAATAGAGCGCACTTCCTTTCCGACACAAAAACCCTTGTCGCCGCCGCCTCGTCCTCCTCTTCGTTTCAATCAAAATCTCAAGAACCGTAAACGCACAAAACAGTCGTCCATTGCAATTCAAATCCAATCCTCCTCCTCCTATTTCTTCCGGCACCAGTTACAACACTTTTGCATTTCCATTCCCATTCCCATTTCCTGTCCATTCGCCCTCTTGTCATCGGATCCCCGCCCGTAAATCCACACCATTATCCCATTCTTGTCACAATCTTCGCCTCGGATCCTTTCAGAACACTTTCAGAAGATGTCTATCGCTCAGTGTCTCCCCCCGAACCGTCTTTTTCTTCTTCTTCTCCTTCTTGAATCCGTTTTCTGTTCTCTGTCTTCGTCTTCCGTTTCCCTTTCACCTGCCGCTCGCCGGTACTATTAACTGGCCCCAGAAGCTAACACGCAAAAAAAAAAGAAAAGAAGGCGTCAGTGCGGCGCCTGCGCTTCAAACAACCCGATCGTACTTTCCTCCCCCCTTGTGTGAAAAAGACATCGAGACACCAATCTCAGCTGGCAGAAAAAGTGAATAACCGAATAACGAAGCGAACACGAGAAAAAAGTGCCGGTGCCTTCTCGGAAGTGTATGCATCTCTACGGACTGGTCACTTACCCCCCGTCCCCGCCAATCCAATTCTCGTTCTTCTCTTCTGGGCGCCTTTTGTCTTACCCCTACGATATACTTGTTCTCTCTTTCTCTTTTTCTTTTCTCGCCGCCATTTTTATTCCCCCGTCGCCCATTCCCTTTTGCATCCAATCAGAGAAAGTATCAGGAGATAAGCGGCTGACCCGCATGGCTGGATAGATAGTTTGGGTTAGGCCCCTGACCTAGGGTAGAGGTGTTTGGGTGTGACCTGGGAAGGAGGTATTTGAGTTAGGCCAAGCCTATCAGATTCCCCTAAACAGTTCTAAAAGTGATATATTAGGAGAGCTAAAAAAGTGGCCTGTTGGTTAGGCCTATGCTTTCCCAGTTAGCATTTCCAGACAGCTCGACCAACGGCTTTGTTTGAAATAGGCCGGAAATAGACCTGGTACTCCGGATAGCTTCAATGCCCTCGTTGAAAAATAGGCCTGAACTGTCACTGAAATTCCGATAGGCTCGCATAGGCCTTGTCCAGGAATAGGCCTAAACTAATAAGTTCCAACTAGGCCTCATCAGTCCGATGTCCTAAGTAGGCCTTCGCCAAAGTTTTTCGCATAGGCCTTGTCCGCGAACAGGCCTAAACTAGACTTGGTCCTTTGGATGAGTAGGGCTTTAGATTCCAACTAGATCTGATCAGTCCGATGTTCTCACCAAAGTTTTTTCTTTTTTAACTAGGCCCAAAGTTAGTTAGGCCTTATCAGTTGCATGGTTTTCCAGAAGTCAGGCCCTATCCAAGAAAACGAAGACCTATATTAGAAAGTACCTACTCAAAGTACCGCATAGCCTGTCCGTCTGTTGTCACTGTCACGATACATTGGAATAGGCCTCTACACGGTCTGATCATTCCAATTTCCAAGAACAAGCCGTAACTACCTGATCTGTCTGATGTTGGAGATAGGCCCGAAGGCCTAATGTACTAAACATCCAGAATAGGCCAGATCTTCCTAATATTCAGGCCTAGCTTGCCCTATTTCGAAATAGGCCCAATTTCCTAAGCATTTTCAACCGTACCCCTTAACAAGGAACATGCCTTTCGGGCAAGAAAAAGGGAAAAGTCGGAGAGTTTCCATCCGCCAGATTCAGATCCAGATCCACTCTTCACCTCATCATATCCATCCCATAAAATCGTCAAAAATAACGATGACCGGCAGCGAACGAATTAATTGGGTTGTCTCTTCCTCTTCGCCGTCGCGGCAAATTGGGGGGAGAGGAAGAGAGAAATGGGGATGGTCATCGAGAAGAAACTTGAAAACTGAGAGAGCCTTATCCCTCCTCTTGGACACACATTCTCGGATGTTTCCAGTTTATGACTCATTGTCACTGTCCTGTCACGGGAGTTCCATGACCGTAGCCAGTTTTGCCTCCGTGGGGCGCCCTTTTTTTGAACTTGCCGCCGAGGCGCCAATGATCTTTTCGATCTACTTTTTCCGCTTGCTTTTTTGATCTACAACACGATGCCCCCCACAGCTAGATGCCATCACATCAGTCATGCAACATTAGTCTCGGAACCCTCCGAATGCGCTTCTTCTTTTGTGTTCGTGTCGAGACCCGAACTTGTCTCGAGCTACCTCTCTGGGCGCCTAGTAGGTACCTCGGGATGTATGTACCTAGTAGATACCTCGAGAGGTACTTTGCGTCTAGACCGTAACTTGCCTCGAGGTACGTCTCCAGGTACCAGGGTGATAGGAAAAGCATTAAAATCGTCTCTTTGCGTTTTCGTGTCGGGACCTAAACACTTCTGGAGGTACTTCAAGCGGTACCTAGAAGATACCACGACAGATACCCCGAGAGGTACCTGGTAGATACCTCGTGAGATACCTAGGAGATACCATGAAAGGTACCTACAGTAACCCATAGAAGGTGTAGACCTGGACCAAAATAGGAAATGGAAATGGAAATGGAAATGGAACAGTGTCTCCTTCTTCTTCTTCATCACCACCACCATCAAGTACTCTTATCCACTTGTCAAGTACCTCGCGAGTCGCGCCGACGTCGGATTTCGAACATGTCTTGTTCAGTCTGCCGCCGCCGCCCCTTCTCCTTCCTCTCTCTCTGTATGTTATAAACTGGATAAGCTTGTCTTCCTCCCCCCCCCTTCTTCTCGTCTCGAGGCGTCCGGCGCGCGCGCGCACGCATCCATCCATGTTTCCTTAACCCGAAACAGTGGGGGGCGTTTCCCTTGCGCGATGCGCGATGCGTTTTCGTCGCTTTATCAGTCCGACTTTCACCCAAAGTTCGTGTATTCGTCTCGTCTCTCCGCACATCCGTTTCCAATTTTTTTCTGTTCTGAAGTTTGTCATGGCGGAAAACCCCATTTTGCTGAAATTTTCAGATGCGGCGGCTGACTGCCATACTGCCAATTCTCTTATGGTTCTTGCACTTGCCCGCCGTCGAGGGTCTCAACTATAAGTGCCATAATAATCAGGTGAGTCGGGTGGACAACTCGCGAATCGCAGGAGATAGCCGGAAGTGGTCAACTAAAAAGTTGTTGAGCTCAAAAAGTTAGGCAGAATTGTAGTCGACCACTTTTTGGTATCTCTGCTGGTTTTCGAGTTAGCGGCGTAGGAAAATTATGACGTGGCTTCAACTCTAGTTTTTTTCGAGACGTCATAACTAGGTCAGTGTAATAAATAGCAAGAAGTGGTCAACTGCAATTTTGTAGTTCATATTACGAAGAACAACTTTGTAGTTGACAACTTTTTGATATCTCCAACGATACGCGAACTATGACGTGTTTAGGTTCTCGTCGTCCAATCGTTCGGCAATGACACCATCCGAATGCACTGCCAACGATTGGATCTTTGCGGATACCAGAAGCTAAAGTGCGACTACGATGAGCTGCAGCCGCAGTGCGGCGGGAAACTGAACTTTGTCGCGCACGTCAATCAGAAGGGATCCACTGCTCCGTGAGCCCGAACCGTCGAGCTCCAACCCACTATTGTGCACACATTCAGAGTCGAGCACACGTGCTGCAACCTGTTCAATCCACGTGGACACCACTCGATTCCAACTCACATTGGCAACGACTGCTTCATCTACGAGCTTCCCGACGGCTCGGCGAACGGAAAGAAGGTCGACCCGGCGCCAGCTGATGATGCTCCGTACGCGGTGCTCAAGGTGAGCATTTTCAGAGTTTTTGATCAAGGTTTTCTAGTAGATCCAAATGTAAGGAATCGATCGATATCCCAACTTGACTGTTTTCGACTTTTGGGAAAAATGTTACACACTGGCAATGTTCCAAAAACAGTCAAGTTGGGATATCGATCGATTCCTTGGAGTTCGAAAAACGCGGAGTCTCTCTTCAGAACCCGGCTGAAATTCCCGAGCAGTTCGACGGCGTGACCGGGTATCGTCTCCGACTGTTCCTTCTCAAAAACAAATCGCCGCCGACGCTTCTCGTCAAAGGAATCGAACGTCGTCTGTGAGTGTCTTCTTCTTCTTCTTCTTCTTCTCGACGTTTCACTTTTACCCCCCCCCCTCTCATTTCTCATTTCACTTTCACGACGGGAATGTTGCAGTGACGGATACCGGGTGACCATCTGCCGCCCGAGATGCACTTCCTACGATAAAGTGGTCAGCGACAACGAGGTTGGCCTAGAAACTTCCACATGGGGGACTAACTTTCTCTGATTTTGAAGGGAGGCGCCGAGGAGGGCGAGTGGAAGGCGATCACGTGGAGCTCGTGGAGCTCGAGCTCCTGGAGCACATGGGCTCGTCACGCCTTCAACAAGGCGGCGTCGGAGAGCGGCGATCGTGTGCGGACGCGAATGCCGATTGGCGAGAAGGCGACGCCAGGTTCGGGGCGGGGGAGAAGTGCCGGTTTGGCAATGTTGCGCGTTTTGCAGACAACAACATCAACATTCACGTCGAGTCGAACGGCAACAACAACAATTCTTTTGGCGAAAGAAGCGGCTCTTCCGGTGCCGCCGGTGCCGGCGTCACGTCTTCCTCGGAGAAGTCGTCGTCGTCGGAATCGCAGTTGAATCGAGGTGGAGCTGATTCTGGAGCCGGATCGGGAGCCGGAGCCGGATCGCACGGCAACATCAACATCACGATTCGAACGGACGGCGACGGAAAGACGGGCGGATCGGCGGTGGCGGTGGCCGGCGTGAACGTGACGGTGAACGGGAAGGAGGTGGATGTCGGCGGTGGAGCCAGCGGATCCGGATCCGCATCCGGAGCCGAAGGCGTCGGAAGTGGAAAGAAGGCGGCGAACGGCGACGACTCGGGCGACGGGAAGGACGATGGGATGAGCAAGCCGAGTAAAGGGAAGCGAGGCGAGTGGGACGATGGCGATGAGAACGGATCCGAGGAGGAGGAGAAGGAGGAGGAGAAGGAGAAAGGATCGAAAGGAGAAGGAGGAGGTGGGAAGATCAGTGTGAACATTCACTCGCCCGACGACAACGATCTGTTGGAGAAGGATGAGAAGGCGGAGGGTGGAGGAAGTGGCAAAGGATCCGGAGACGGTGGAGCTGGAGACGCGAACGGCGAGAAGGATGGGGATGGCAAGAGCGGATCTTCCGATGGATCTGAGGCTGGAGCTGGTGGAGATGGAGACGGCAAAGGCGCGGGCAAAGGATCAGGAGACGACAAGGATGGAGATGGAAATGGAATCGGCAAAGGATCCGGAAAGGAAGGTGGTGGAGCTGGCGGAAAAGGAAACCGAGATGGAGATGGCAACGGATCCGGCAAAAATGGAGGTGGGTCTGAAGGATCTGACAAGAATGGAGCTGAAGCTGAAGCTGGAAATGGATCTGGAAATGGAAAAGGAGATGGAAAAGGAGATGGAGCAGGCGGCGATGGCGATGGAAATGGAAGTGGAAAGGGATCTGGAGATGGCAAAGGATCAGATGGAGCTGGAAAGGGAGACGGATCCAAGAATGGCAAGGGATCAGGATCAGGATCAGGATCAGGATCTGGATCGGAAGGATCAGGATCAGAAGGATCAGGATCTGGCACCGGAAAGGAATCCGGAAAAGGCGATGGCAAAGATAAGAATGGCGCAGGTGGAAAAGGATCCGGTGACAAGGATGGAGGAGCTGGAAAAGGACAAGGAAAGGAGTCTGGAAGCGGCAAAGGATCGGGATCGGGCAAGGAAGGATCGGGATCCGGAAAAGCGTCGGGCAAAGGATCCGGTGACAAGGATGGATCCGGCAAGGATGGATCTGGAAAGGGATCCGGCGACAACAATGGAGGAGCTGGGAAAGGACAAGGAAAAGGCAAAGGAAAGGCCGCCGATAAGGATCAGAACAAGAATGGCGCAGGTGGAAAAGCATCTGGAAAAGCGCCCGAAACGTCGGAGCCGGCGAAAGAAGAGCGTCAGGGAATCGACAAGGACGAGAAGAGCGACAAGAGCAAGGGAGGCAAGAAGAGCGGCGGCGGCGGCGGCGGCGGAGGAGACGACGATGACGTGGATGTGACTGATGTGGAGGTGGGCACGAAGACGGTGACCGGTACGAAGCTCGAGGAGCTACTCGCCAAACTTCCCGAGGAGAACGACAAGGCGAACAAGACGTGAGTTTTCTGGGGGTGTTAACTTCAAACCGGGATAACTCGGAAACTAGGAAAGTTCTGGAAAAGTTGTCAATTACAAAAATGATAAGCATAAGATTTTCCATCGTTTTGTAGTTGACAACTTTTTTCTAACTATTCTAGTTTTCGAGATATACCCGATTGAAGTTAGACTGAACGGGATTCACGGTACTTTTTGACTATCTCTCAACTTTGGATGATCCAATTAGTCCTAAACTTTGAGAAAATGTTAAAAACACTTAAAACTAGGTACCTGAAGCATTTTCAGGTCCGGAGTTATAGACCTTCCTAGTTCTTCTCAAGTACCGTAAACCCTGTATGAACCCTTTTAGTAGGTGAACTTCAAACCGCAATAATTCGGAAACTAGGAGAGTTTGAAAAAAGTTGTCAACTACAAACTTGATCAGCGTAAAATTTCCCATTATTTTGTAGTTAACAACTTTTTTCTAATTATTCTAGCTTTCGAGATATACCCAATTAAAGTCAAGATGGTTAATTTATCGATTTTCTTCGTTTTGTAGTGGCGGTGGGGATGGCGACAAGACGGATCCGTTCATCACCACTAATACCAAACTGAGACAACGCGCGCAGGGCACTTTGGAAACTTCTGGAACTTCTGGAACGTCGGGAACGTCGGGAACGTCGGGAACGTCGTCTTCCGGAACATCTTCTACTGGAACGTCGTCTGGAGGCTCCAGCGGCACCGCTTCCGATTCGGGAACATCATCTGGAACGTCATCTGGCTCGGGCTCGGGTTCCACCGCTTCCGATTCGGGAGCTTCGAACGCGGCGGTGGCCGCCGACGACCCGGGATCGTCGGGATCCGGCGGCTCGTCGGGTCGATCCAACTGCTTCTCGGCCGACTCGCTGGTGACGACCGTCGACGGTCAGAAGCGGATGGACGAGCTGCAAATCGGCGACTACGTGCTCGTCCCCGCCACCGGCAACGTGCTGAAATACGAGCGCGTCGAGATGTTCTACCATCGTGAGCCCGAGACGCGAACCACGTTCGTCGTGATCTACACGAGAAGCGGCAAAAAGTTGACGCTGACGGGACGTCACCTGCTGCCCGTGACGAGTTGTCACGCGGCACGCGACTACACACTTCACGCCGACGGCATCGATGCGGCGATGCGCGAGTCGCGGTACGCGGAACGCGCGCGGAAGGGCGAGTGTGTGCTGTCGGTGGACGCGATCAGCGGCGAGGTCGTCGCCGATCAGATTGTGCGCATCGGACGACAGACGAACGTCGGCATCTACTCGCCGATGACGGTGGAAGGGTCGCTGGTGGTGGACGGTGTGCTCTCGTCGTGCTTCTCACATCTGGAGTCGCACTCGGCGCACAAGCTCATTTTCGACTTGCTCTATTATGTCTACAAGGCGTTCGGACTGGCGAATAGTGAGTTTTCTCTTTGGAATTTGGTAGAAAATGAGGATCTAGTTAGGGGGGAAAGTAGGTCAAACTAGGCAAAAGTAGGTCAAACTAGGCAAAAGTAGGTCAAACTAGGCAAAAGTAGGTCAAACTGAGTCAACTTCGAGTCAAGAGTAGGCAAAACGTGAAGAAACTGGCTGAAAATATCGAAATTTGGGGAAAACTTCTGAAAAAAGTGGGTGAATCTAGGAAAAAGTAGATTGAATTCAGGCAAAGTAGGTCAAAGTAGGGAAAACTAGGTCAAACTTGTGAAAACTAGGTCAAACTAAAGAAAAATAGGTTAAAGTAGTGAAAACTAGGTCAAAGTAGTGAAAACTAGGTCAAATTAGAGAAAACTAGGTCGAACAAGAGAAAACTAGGTCAAAGTAGTGAAAACTAGGTCAAACTTGCTAAAACTAGGTCAAACTTGCGAAAACTAGGTCAAACTTGCTTAAACTAGGTCAAACTTGCTAAAACTAGGTCAGAGTAGGGAAAACTAGGTCAAAATGGGGAAAACTAGGTCAAAGTAGGGAAAACTAGGTCAAACTAGAGAAAACTAGGTCAAACAAAAGAAAACTAGGTCAAACTAGAGAAAACTAGGTCAAACAAAAGAAAACTAGGTCAAACAAGAGAAAACTAGGTCAGACTAGGGAGAAATGCAGAAAAATCGATAATCGTTTTGCAGCTGGCGCCGTCGATCTGCAACCAATCCCGAAATTCGTGCGATTCGCTCAATACCTGTCCAAAACGGTGCTGCCATTCTCATAGAAACCATATCCATTTTCACTCTTTTTCCCCCCGCTAACTTTCTAATAATTCCTAATATTTTTATTTATTGATTTTTTTCTCTCGGTCTTTCACACAAACACTGATATTTATAAGGTTGAGCGGGTAGCCCCCCACCCAGAAAAATGGTTTTTCCGCCTTCTCATAATAATTTTCTATATTTTTATTTATTTCCGAATGTGCCGAGTGAGTTTTCATGGTAATATTGATTGTTTTTCACCAGTTTTCACCATTTTTTTTGGAAATTACAAAAAAATTCATTTTCTCATGTACGAGTTTCTTTTTTGTCCCCGTTCTTGCTAGGTGTTCGCGTTTTCATTTTTTCTCGTGTTTCTTCAAATAAAATTGTTGAAACTGAAAATAAACATTGTTGAATGGCTAAAATTAACACTGAAATCGAGTGAAACCGGCCGGTTTCGAAGTTTGACCTACTTTTTCTCAGGTTGACCTAGTTTCCTTAACTTTGACCTACTTCTGACTAGCTTGACCTAGTTTTGACAAGTTTGACCTACTTTTCAACAGGATGACCTAGTTTCTCTTTGTTTCGCTCAGTTTTGCCAAGTTTGACCTAGATTTCCGGCATTCGACCTGTTTTTCTCAACTTTGACCTATTTTTCAATAGGATGACCTAGATTTTCGACATTTCACCTAGTTTTTGACCTACATTCTGCTAGTTTGATCCTATTTTCAATACCTTGACCTAGATTTCAGATGTTTGACCTAATTTTTGATAGGATAATCTAGAAGTTTGATATTTGACCTAGTTTCTTCTAGCTTGACCTACTCTGCTCAAATTTGACCCACTTTTTTCTATTCTGCCCTTTCTGAGTCTGAAAACAGCCCGGATCGGTCCGAACGAATAGTATCAGTCGTCGGAACACCGAAAACTGTCACCACACAACAATCTCAAGGACGGCCGACCGTTCGGTGAAAGGAAGAAGATACGAGAAGAGATAAAGGGGAGATATGCAAATTCTCTGTCCTCACTCCACAACACACCCGAATTGTACATAGAAATACTGTTCACTTCTTCCATTCCATCCCATTTTCTCCAGATTCCATTCTGAAAACCGCCTCTTCCAGGATGTTGACTCCTCAAACTTCCCAATCGTTTTTGGTCGTTTCGACGGTCGTCTCGACGTTTTGCTTCATGACAACCATCACCGTTTTGCCGATTTTCTTCATGAAAGTGCAGCGGATCAACTCGGAAATGCTCACGGAGCTGCGAAATTGTCATGTGAGTCGAGATAGGTGGAAATGGGAGGAAAGTGGGTCGAATCGTGAGAAACTAGGTCAGACTTGGAAAAAAAGTAGGTCAACATCGGAAAGTTGGGTCAAACTAGGTCAAAATAGCAAAAACTAGGTCAAGCTTTGAAGAAAATAGGCCAAATTGAGGAAACATCAAAAAACTAGATCAAATCAGGGGAAAGAGGTCGAACTAGAAAGGCAATGTTGAAAAATGTTCAACGAAATAAGGAAAACTAGTTCAAGCTAGGTTTAACTAAGAGAAACTAGGTCAAAATAAGAATATCTGGGCCGAAATAGGGGAAACTAGGTCAAAATAGGGAAAACTAGGCCAAAATATAGGAAACTAGGTCAAAGTAGAGAAAACTAGGTCAAAGTAGGGAAAACTAGGTCAAAATAGGTCAAACTAGGTGAAAGTAGAGAAAAGTAGGTCAAAGTAGGGCAACGTGGGGAAAAACTAGGTCAAAGTAAAGAAAACTAGGTCAAAGGAAGGAAAACTAGGTCAAACTCGCTCATGACCTACATTTCATTTCAGCAAGACAGCACGGACATCTGGAAACAGCTCTCGCATGAAAACGTGCGCGGAAAGCGCTCCTCCTACGGCCGTGACATTCCATCGATCCCACGCGGAAAATGCTGCAGTTGTCAGCAGGGCAAGCCCGGCGCCACCGGCCCGAAAGGCCCGGACGGATTGCCGGGCCAACCGGGCCTAATCGGTCTCAACGGTCGAAACGGTCGAACCGGCCGATACGTGGCATCCGAGTCGCACAACGAGCCGGCGTGCCAAAAGTGTCCCGTCGCACCGCCCGGACCGCCAGGCCACCCAGGCCGAAAAGGGCCACGTGGCAACGCGGGACAAGCCGGAACCGGAGGAAACAACGGAATACCGGGACGAATGGGACCGCCTGGGCCGCCCGGAGTGCGCGGGCCGCCCGGCGACATCGGAATGCAAGGACCGCAGGGCGATCCGGGAAAAGTGCTCAACGGAGCACCGCAAGGACCGCCCGGGCGGCCCGGAAAAGTGGGACCACGCGGGAAAGGCGGATTCACTGGAAGGTAGGCGTACACCTTACTTTGATAGGGTATACCTACGAAACTAGAATAGTTGGAAAAAAGTTGTCAACTACAAAACGATGGGAAATTTTGTGTTTGTCATTTTTGCAGTTGACAACTTTTTTCTAACTTTTCTAGTTTCCGAGATATTCCGGTTTGAAGTTCAGGCACTAAGTTGGCTGCTGATATAGGGTTTGCGGGAGGCGCCCGATGTTTGTTTTTGCTCAGAGAGCCGCTAGAGGAGAGGGAAGGCTCTTTGTGCATTGTCCGGTTTTTGTGTTTGAGGTTTGAGAGTGCGGGCGGCTCACGATGCTCGCGCGAGCCATCATTGTTCCCCCCAATCTCATTTTTTCTCTCGCAGAGACGGTCGTCCGGGGCTCGAGGGTACGCCGGGAGCTCGTGGTGTTCAAGGAGAGCGCGGTGCTCGCGGAGCCCGTGGACCGCCCGGACCGCCTGGCCCATCGGGTACCGACGGACGGAAGGGATCGTGCGGGCACTGCTCGACGGACGACGATAAGCGCACGCGGCGGCCGGTCGAGGCTGAGGAGCAAGTGAGCACAGTTGCTCCGAACCGTGCTGCTCCAGCTGCTCCGGCTCCGCCCCCATTCGTGCCCACTTTTGTGCCGCCACCTGTCGACAATCACAATCGATACGCTGAAGAGGCGGACGCGGAGGCGGAGACCGTTCCCAAGACCATCAACTATCCGGACACTATCAATCACGTCTCACATAAACACAATGGTGATGTGACGTCATCGCCATCGACACCTTCTTCCGATGCTGCTGAAGACGTCGCCTCGTCGACGGCCGACGGTTACTCGCATCGTCGACGACAGTACGCAGCCAAGACCGTCGGTCGAACCGCCAAAACCGCCTCGTTCGGGTACACGAACGAGCAGCTCACCGCGATTTCCGACGACACGTACGGAGCGCCCAGAGAGTTTCAGACCAGCAAGGTGAGTCGTCTTCAAAGTGCGCTCTGATGAGAATTGCGATTGGAGCGCGTTTCCTCTTATCGAACCACTGACCTAGTTTCCACAATTTGACCTAGATTTTGTTGATTTGACCTAGTTGTTCTTAGTTTGGCATAGTTTCACCTTAATTGACTTACTTTTTGCTAGCTTGACCTAGTTTCTGAAGGTTGACCTACTTTCTGCTAGTTTGACCTATTTTGGCTTAGATTGACCTAGATTCTTTCACTTTGACCTACTTTTTTCTGTTTGACCCAGTTTTGACTATTTTGACCTACTTTCGGCTAGTTTGACCTACTTTTCGCATCTTTGACCTACTTTTCACTATGTTGACCTATACTTCACAAGCTCGACCTACATACACTTCTTCTGAAACTCAAACTGTTCCCAAACTCAGGGCTACAATGTGCAAATCATGGGCTCCGGGCCCACATACGGAGCCGCTCCGGTCGGTGCCACGTGGCATCAACGAGGCGCCGGACCCGGCCCGAAATTCACCTCGCCACCGTACACCGGACCGACCTACGCGTGACACCGTCATCGGCATTTCACTGTGGATAACGGCGGTGATGAACTTTCTCTACGTCCTCAACTTTATCACATGCAAAGTGGCAATCAACGAGGAATAGATTGTGTGTGTTAATATTATTGATTTTTTGGAAATGAAAATGAATCAATCCGTTTTTTTACTTTGAGAATGGGGGGTCAAACGGCAGTCGGCGAGGGTTGAAGGAATTGGCGATTCGAGTGATGGTCACCGCAAATTTCGTCGTCGAACTCGTCGAGATTCGAGTGACTGAACACCGAGTGGCGAGCCCAGTTCACCGAATGTCGTGTTCGCTGAAAATTGGGACAGAGGGTGAGAAAGTTAGGCCACGAGAACTCGGCCACCACACTTGGACAGTGTTAGTTAGGCCAGAGGCCGTGAGAAGTTGCACTCGAACTTTAGTTGGGAAAGCTAGGCCAGGAGAACTAGGCCACAAAGTGGGCTTCTGAAGTTTGGACCGAAAAAGTTCGGCCACGAAAACTAGGCCATTAGAGTAAACCTTGGGAAGTTAGGCCATGACATTTGGGCTAGTTTTTCAGCCCTCAAAACTTCGGCCACGAAAACTGGGCCATGAAAAATCGGCTAGACAAGTAGGACAGACGGAAACTTAGCGTGACCTAGTTTCATTCCAAAATGCGAAACCCAGATTATCAGTAGAGCGCACTTACATCCAAAACGGCTTGTGGCAAATTGTGAAGAGTCTCGACTTTGCAGCAGTGAAACACAATGACGACGGCGATCGAAAAGAGCAAGAGGAGTGAGCACATGGCGATGGCGAGCACGACGAGCAACGTCTCCGGCGAAAGTGTCATTCTGGAGAAAGAAAGAGTGTCATTGGCGGAGGTGAGAACGCCTGACATCGGCCAGACATCCGCCTGACATCGGCCAGACATCAGCCAGACATTCGGCTGATATCGGCCAGACATCCGCCTGACATACGCCAAAATGAGCGTAGCACCCGCCAATGGCGTGCTGGAAACGGCGATTGGTGGAGTGGTACCGCCTGAAACTGGCCAGACATCCGCCTGACATCCGCCCGACACACGCCAAAACGAGCGTCCCACCCGCCAGTGGCACGCTGGAAACGGCAATTGGTGGAGTGGTTCCGCCTAACATCGGCCAGACATCCGCCTGACATCGGCCAGACATCCGCCTAACATCGGCCAGACATCCGCCTGACATCGGGCAGACATCCGCCTGACATACGCCAAAATGAGAGTCCGACCCGCCAGTGACACGGTGAAAACGGTCATTGACGAGGTGGGACCGCCTGACATCGGCCAGACATCCGCCCGACACACGCCAAACTGAGCGTCACACCCGCCAGTGGCACGCTGGAAACGGCAATTGGTGGAGTGGTACCGCCTAACATCGGCCAGACATCCGCCTGACATCGGCTAGATATCCGCCTGACATACGCCAAAATGAGCGTAGCACCCGCCAATGGCGTGCTGGAAACGGCGATTGGTGGAGTGGGACCGCTTGACATCGGCCAGACATCCGCCTGACATACGCCAAAATGAGAGTCCGACCCGCCAGTGGCGCGCTGTAAGCGGCCATTGGCGGAGTGGTACCGCCAGACATCCGCTTGACATCGGCCAGACATACGCATGACATCGGCCAGATAATCGCCTGACATCGGCCAGACATCCGCCCGACATACGCCAAAATGAGCGTCACACCCGCCAGTGGCGCGCTGGAAACGACCATTGGTGGAGTGATACCGCCTGACATCGGCCAGACATCCGCCAAAATGAGCGTACCACCAGCCAATGGCGCCGCAATCAAGAAAAGTGAATAGAAAAACGAGTGTGACTCACGTGAAAAAGCAGTATTTCTCGACATGCACAACGGGCTCTCTGGCCATAACCATGAAGAAGAATGAGCTGGAAAAACAAGAGAAAAAGAAGAAAAAAGCCTCGTTTTACTTTTTCTTCCTCTCTACTTCGGGGCTCGCGGAGCAGGTGCCCCCCGAGCAACTAATGGGCGGACGGGCGAGCCGTTTATTTCACGCTTCCGTGACCACTTCACCTTCATCATCATCGCGTTTTTGCTCAATTTTTCGGACACGAATGTTCACTTTTTTTAGAAGGGGGTGGGAGAATTTGGAAATAATTTTTTTTTTTTTTTGGAAAATTCTTGGGAGGTGGAAAATATTTAAGTGCGAAAATTTGAAAAAATTGGTTGATTTCATTTTTTTTTGAAAAATTTAGAGGTTTGGGTTTTAGAAAATTGGAAAAATTTTTTTTTAATTGAAAAAAAAATTTTTTTAATTTTTTTTAAAAATTCTGAGTATTCCGAAAATTGATTATAAAAATTTATTTAGTTTTTAAAATTATTATATTTTATTAAAAATTAATTTTTGAAAATAAAATTGAAAAAAAAAATTTATTTAAAAAAAAAGTTCCCACATTTCTTTTTATTTCATGAAATGGAGGAGAACAGAGCACATTGTGTCTATTTTCTCTTTTTTTTTTTTCTTTTTTTCTCTCCTCTTCATTTTTTATTATATTTTTCGCCATTCGCCAACGATGAGAGCCAAATTCAATATGAAAAAAAAAAAAAACGGGACTGGAATCGAATGTGGGAATTGAATTTTTTTCGCCGCAAAAACGAGAATTTTCTTTTTCGCCTTCCCATTATTATTATTTTTTTTTTGTTTTTCTGCGATTCGTCGAGAAAAAGGAAGGCAATAATGAGAGAAAATAGAATAATTTATTATTTCTGAAAAAAAATTTGGGGGATTCTCCCAGATTTCTTCAGGACAAAAACAGGTTTCGCGCCGAGTTTCCGGCCGAATGACGACTTCGGCGGCTGTAAATTGAGAGTGTGTCGACGAAATCGAGACCGTCCATGACGTCGGGCGAGAATGCGATTATGCACTCGTCCGTCTGAAATTATTCATCGGAATACGCTGAAAGTAACATTCACCTTCGATATCCACAAGAAAAAACGGCCGGGAGCGGAGAAACTAGGTCAAATGGCGAGAAAGTAGGTCAAACTTTGGAAAACTAGGTCAATCTGCGGAAAACTAGGTCAAACGGTGAAGTTTTATAAAAAAATAGGTCAGACTAGGGAAAAGTTTCGAATATTTAGGTCAGAGGAAGAAAAACTAGCTCAAATTATGGAAATCTAGGTCAAACTGGGGAAACTAGGTGAAATCGGGAAAACTGGGGGAAACTAGGTGAAATTGCGAAAAAGTAGGTCACAATTTGCGAAACTAGGTCACGTTTCGAAAAAGTAGGTCAAGTGCGGAACAAACTAGGTCAAATTATGGAAAACTAGGTCAAACTAGGAAAAGTAAGTGAAAAACAGAAAATCCGCGTCAAACTCTCAAAACTGGGCGAAATCTAGGCGAAAATCGGAAAACTGAGCTTAACTTTGAAAAAAACTATGTCGAGTTTCGGAAAACTTGGTCAGGCAAGAATAACGGGTCAAATTTGAAAGTTCTAGGTCGAACTTTGAAAAAAACTGGGTCATCATTCGAAAAGTAGGTCAAAATGCGAAACAGGGCCCCGCACGCCAACCCTCTGTTTCAAATTCTCAATAGAGCGCACTTGCCGAACTCACCGACTTTTCGGCCTCCTCCTCCGCCTCCTCGTGCCTTCCCGCACCGCCCAACATTCCGAATCTCGCTAGAGCGTGCAGCTGCCCGACACCGTACCCGATGCCCTGTTTCATGTTCAACGACTGCGCCAACTGGAACATCCGGCCCGCCAACTGTTTCGCTTTTCCCACGTGGCGACCCATGTAGTGGACGCGATCGATCAACTCGGCGGCGACGATGTCGAGAGTGATGGTGACGAGAATGACGCCGACGGCCAGAAACACCACCATGTGGACGACGTTCATTTCCGGCTGCAAGTGCGCTCTGTTGAACAGCGGAATTGCGGAATAGCGGGAAAGTGGGTCAAACTAGAGGGAAAGTAGGTCAAACTGTGGACATAAGAAAAACTAGGTCAAGTTTTGGGAAAACTGGGTCGAAATCAAAAATGTAGGTCAAGTTTCGAAAAAGTAGGTCAAACTAGGAAAAGATAGGTACCGGGAAGTTCAGTTGAGAGAAGGGAAAACTAGGTCAAAGTCGACAATCTGGGTCAAGTTTTGAAAAAGTAGGCCAAACTTCAAAATGAGGTCGAATTGCGGGAAAACTAGGTCAAAACTTTCCGCCGACCGCGACGCGACCGCTCCGCACTCACCGTCAAATCACCGAATCCAATCGTGAAAATCGAGGTCAACGAGAAGTAGACGGAATCCAAAAAAGTGATATCGGACGTCGAGTACAAAATATATCCAATAACCAACGGATAGGCGAACAGAAGGCAAACGAAAATTGCAGCCGGAATGGCCATATTCTGAAAATTGAAGCTTCTTTTCCAGATTGGGCGGGAATGGGGACCTCTCCAAACCATCTGGTGACGAGTTGCGCCGCGAACTTTCCCGTATCGGCCATTGTGACCAGAGTCAACGGGATTCCCAAAAGTGCGTAGACCACCAACGACAGTCGACCGTACGCCGACACCGGACAAATGTATCCGTAGCCTAAAAACGAGCGATGGCCGAGTTTTCCACCCCCGAGAAGAAGTTAGGCCACGCCTACCGACAGGGATTACTGTAGTCGTTGTGAAGACGAGCGCCGACGAGAACGTCCACATGTCCTTGGGACCGGTGTGGCCGAGCACGAAATGCTCGAAAGTGTGCGCGTTGTGAGCGTCCTCGAGCATTCGGAACAGGCGACGCGTGTACACTTCCACACTTTGCTCACGATCCGAGCCCGTCGTCGAAATGTTCGTCATCAGCTCGGTTTTCAGCGTTTCGAACGATTTGAGAGCGCGCTCACGACGTTTCAGCTCTTCGGGACGTTCGATGGAGAGGAAGAGGTGGGCGCCGCCGAGTGCGTACAGGACACAGCTCAGAATGAGACCGGTGTGCAGCGCCAGAGGGCCGAGGTGCTGCAATGCGGGGCGGTCGCGTCGCGGTCGGCGGGTAGCGAAAGGTTTGACCTACTTTTATGGATTTGACCTAGTTTTGCCTACCTTGACCTACTTTTGCAAAGTTTGACCTAGATTCTCTTATTGTGACCTATTTTTGCTTACCTTGACCTACTTTCTCATAGTTTGACCTAGATTCTTTTACTGTGACCTAATTTTCTTGTTTTTGACCTAGTTTTGCCTAGTTTGAACAAGATTGTCATTTTTGACCTACTTTCGCTTAGTTTTCGCAGTTCTACCTACTTTGGCTTAGTTTGACCTAGATTCTTTCACTTTGACCTACTTTTTTGTTGTGTTTGACCCAGTTTTGACTATTCTGGCCTAGTTTTCCTAGTTCGACCTACTTTCGCTTAGTTTGACCTATTTTCCAATGAACTGACCTGATTTCTTCTAATTTGACCTACTTTGGCTTAGTTTCAGCCATCGTGCCTAGTTCGACCTAGATTCGTATACTTTGACCGACTTTTCTTGTGTTTGACCTAGTTTTGCTCACCTTGACCTACTTTTTCCTAGTTTGACCTACTTTCCAAAAGTTTATCGTAGCCTGACCTATCTTTTTGACCTACTTCTTCCAAAACTCGACCCGGTGACCTAGTTCCTGTGCACTCACATATCTCTCGATCAAACTCAATTTCCGATCCGTCGCCGCCGGTCTATTGCTCTTGTCCGCCTGCTTACTCGTCGCCGACAACATTTGAATCTGAATCGGCGGCACCTCGAGCGAGCACGTCATGTTTTTTTGTTTCAGACTTTTGTTCCGATTTTCAGACCAAAAACCTTTCAGAAAGAATGGGGGAGGCGAAGACGAATTGAGAGGGGTAGAGGGACAAAAAGAAGCGATGAGAAGAGGGGCACGGGTGTATTAAAATATTCACGAGATGTCATAAAATTGCCTTCCCCCCCCCCATGGGTCCCCCCTCTGAAATTTCACTAATTGGAAGCCTAAATTAAGAGAGGCCCGCTATTCGAACCGATCGGACTGGTCCTTGGCCTAGTTTGGGCCGAGACAAGCCTATTTGATAGTTGTTGTACGCGTGGCTGGGCCTAAGGCCTCATTAGGCCTATTCGATCCGAATTGGGCTTATTGGGCTAAAACTAGATAGACAAGAAGACCATCGGAACTCGGTCCAGGCCTATTTAGGCTTGTCGAATTTAGGCCGGCCTACATTCGGGCCTGATAAGTTTCGGGCTGGTTTGAAACAGTTACAAGCTTATTTGGGCTAGAAAATAGGCTAGTCCTCCGATAGACAAAAATTGAAATTGATGAAAATGGGCCTAGGCCTAACCGGGCCTAATAGGCCCACTTTCGGATCAGGCCTAATTCAGGCCTAAAAAACTTGAAGGGAATGGGCCTAGGCCGACTTGAGCCCGTTGCCCATTCGGATCGGGCCGCCTCTCCGGATGGGATTGGGCCTACGCTTGTTTTGGCTGAAACTACACACTGGGCTCTCATTTTGGGCCAGTAGGCCTGGGCCTATGGTGACAGTGGCCTAAAGGAGAAGAAAATTGGGAAGGAAAGGGAAAAGGGGGAATGTGAAATAGAATACCCCCTCCTGTTTCCACCTGAAAACTTCTTCCACGAAGACAATTGTTTTCCTGTGTGTGTGCGTCTGCGTCTCTCACTCCGCCGCACTCTCTCGTCCGGCCATCAATTCAAAATGCAACAGGCATCTCCCACCTTGTTTCCGTTTTCTTCCTATTATATTCCTATTACCCCCCCCCCCCCTCTCCTTATTCAATTCAATTATATTTATGGGAGTTGGGGGGCAGGTACAACTAAGTTTTGCTTAGTTTTTTAAAAAATTTTTTGTTGGAAAATAATAGTTTTTTTAAAAGGAATTTGTGGAATTTTTTGAAAATTTTGAAAAAATTTTTTTTTTAAATTTCAATTTTGAATGGTTTTTTCCGAAATATAGAAAAAGTTTGAATTTTTTGAATTTTTTGAAATTTTAAATAATTTTTTTTTAATTTTGGGAAATTTAGAAATTTTTTTTTAATTTCGAGGAAATTATTTTTATGGAAAATCGAAGTTTTTTCTGGGAAAACAGATAATTTTCGAACTTTTAGAATTTTTCTGAATTAAAAAAAAAAAACATTTTGAAAAAAAAAAATTTTTTTTTTGGAATTTTTTTTTAAATATTTGAAAAAATAATTTTATTATAGCGTTTCAAGTTTTTTCCTTTCGAGATCACAATTTATTAATCGATTTTTGTCTGTTAAAAAAAGAAAAAAAAAGAATTTCAGTTGGCTTTTTTGGTTTTGGCTTCCATGAGTCTGATGGCCTCGTTGATCACCTCGTCGTCCTCGTCTTCCAATTTTTTATTGCCATTCAATTTTTTTAGTAAATTCTCGCGACGCTTTTGGAGCTGCAAATAATCGAGTTTGAGCGGGGAAAATTTTTGAAAAAAAATTTTTTTTTGCATTTTTTTTGTTGGAAATTTGTAAAAAAATTCAATTTTTTTTTCAAAAAATAATATTTTTTTTTAAAATTTTTTTTGGATTTTTCAAATTAAAAATAAAATTTTTTGAATTTTTTAAAAATTAAAAATTCAATTTTTTTTGAATTTCGCAAAAGAAATTCCGTTTTTTCTCTAATTTTTCTTGCCAAAATTTTCTATTTTTTTCAATTTAAAAAATTAATAAAAAAGAATATTTTAATTTAAGAAATCGCAATTTCTCTTTAAAAATTCAATTTCAAAAGGAAATTTTTGAAAAAAAAAATATTTTTTTTAAATTACATTTAAAAATTAAATTTTCTATAAAAATCCAAGTTTTAAAGCATGTTCAATCGCAAAAAAATTCCAAAAAATTGGGAAAAAAATTGTTTTCTATTCAAAAACACCAGAAAATCGCTGATTTTCCATCAAAAAACGCCCACTTTTTTCTGTTTTTTCATCGATTGATTGACACGCCAGTGGAACATCAAAGCGACGAGCAATAGGGGAATCAGAAGGGCGGCGACGGCTTCAAACGAGTCGAAAGGGCTGTTTTGGAGCAGAATCGAGAGCTTTTGGAAGCGCTCTTGCACGAAATTCATCTGAAAATTCAGTCGACGGGGGGAGGAATCGGCGAAAAATCGATAGGAGAATCAGGAACAGATGTGTGCGGAGAGCTCCGGATTTGCAGATTTGCTCGCGGAAAATCAATTTGAAATGTTAAATAGTTTCAAAAAGTTCTTGAATCGATATCGACACAAAATTGTGGGAGAATTGGGAGAAAATCAATATTTTCCATAATATAAACACTGGTGATTTTTTTCTTTGCCCGAAGAAAAAAAAAAAGAAAAATTGGGAATCACAATGAGAAAAGATGGTGGGCAAGACGGGTAAAATCAGCGGTGGGGGGAGGGAGAAGCGGAGCAAACATTTAGTAGTGGAGAGCACAAAACACTTGAGGACGGGCTCTACGAGCTGTGACGGTTGTCGCAGAGTGCCGCGCGACGGCTGATCTCCTCCCAGTGCATGTCCGACGGAAGGCGCGCGCTGATTTCTCGCCTGAAATTTGTTTTTATAAGCTTTAACTAGGATCGCTTCCCGAAAAATTTGAAAAATCGTCGGAAAGAAATGAATAAAAACGTGAGCCACGTGAAAATGAAAAATGCCACGTGTCTGTGAAATCTGAAAAGAAAGCGGTTCATTTTTTGCCGTTTTTCGCAATATAAAGACGATCGCCGACGAGAGAATGGCCGATGCTACCGAGATTTTTGATGTGGACTCTTCGTCGATGCCGTCGCCAGGTTTTCTCTCCTCTATCCAACAATTGTCGACTTTCTCTTTCAGATTCTCAACAACCGGAGGTTATAGAGACGCCGAGGCAGGTGTTCGTCGAGCCAAGACCATGGAATCGCAATCCCACTTTCTACTTTGTTCCGCCGCCGCCGCCCACGCCAGTTCCGATTCCCTGGCCGAACGCGTCAGTTTTTCATCGTACGATTCGCAATTCCGGATTGAACACTGGGTTTCAGACAATTCTATCCGCTTCAGCAGTGGATTCTGCACCCCACCGCACCCTTTCACCCTCCGATGCTGGCCGATCCCAACGAGGCTCAACTCATGGCGCTCATCAACAATCCGGCAAGGACTTGCTCGATCGAATCGCTCGTCGAGCATCACAAAAAGCTTCGGAAGGCGGTGACGACAACGTCGCCGCCGAGAAAGTCGCCGCTTCAAATCGTCGATCCGACGACGATGCGACCGATCGACGCGCCGCGTCGAGACGAGTTGTGCGGCGAGTTTTTCGCGAAAGTGAGACGCGCGCTTCATCGCGACGAATCGACAGGTGACGACGTCGAGGAGGAGCTCGACGAGCTTCGAATCGAGAAGGATCTTCGTGACACCTTCGAGCTGCTGCTCAAATCGCTCTTCTCCCACAGATAAACCGTTTTTTTTTCGAATTGAATCACGCACACACACCTCTCATCGTAATCATCAATGTCGACGTGGAAAATCGACGAGGCGAGCCGCAATCCGAGCGATCCATAGTGACAGAATCGTCGGCCCGACGCCACGAAACACTTCCACATGCTAATATTCACCAGCGTCCGAAAAATCGATCTGAAAACGACTGGAAATCGACTGAAAATCCGGGAAAAAGACACTCACCTCGTGCCATCCATCATCCCGACGAAGCCGGTCAGAGTGCGCCAGGTGATCGCCAAATCGACGAAAATCTCGGCGAAACCCCAGAAACTGAGGCCGAGCCGCGGGAAGAGCCACGTGCGCCACGACTTCAGCGTCATCCGCTTCTGATAACGGGTTCTGAACGGATTTCAGGCGACTCGAGGCACTTTTCGGCTGAAAATCGACTCACTGGCACTGAATACACATGATTTGTTGCACAGAATTCGCTTTGGTGAACCACATATCCAAACACTGATTGTGAACCCACTGGAATAAACGGGAATTTATCGAGAAATTCAGTTTTTTTTTTGGCTGACATGGATCGTTCCGCGACACCGGCACGGATGGACGAACGGCAAATCGCTGTCCTCTTCGGTGCCGAAACAGAATTTGCAATACTTCACTGTCTCCTCGGCCATTTTTCTTTGATCTGCGAGAAATTTTGGTTTCAGATGTGGTCTTGGAAGCTGGAAAACAGGCGCTGAAAGTGATGAAAACCAGGGATTGTGCGGTGGAGCGCGTTTGCTGCAGCGGTGAGGAAGTGCGTGGGAAGAGGAGTTTCAGACATTTTCAGCCAATTTTCTACTGTTTTTCGAGAATATTTCGGTGGTTTCTGATAATTAGCATGTAAAAGCGCTTTGTGGCGTCAAGTTTTTCTATAAATTATCGATTTTCCGCTGTTTAAAAATTATCGAATTTTAAATCATGAATTTTTGTTTTTTTTTTCTATATTTTCCCTAAATTTTGTTTTTTTTTTTCATTTTTTCTAGCTGAATTTTGCATTTTTCTAGAAAATTATATTTCATATATACGAAAAATTCCAAATATTTGTATTTACATTTTATTTTTTTCTCCAGATTTTTTTCCTCTCTTTTCTCTGCGTTTTTTTTTCTAAATTCTCGCTTTTCTCAAACTTCTTCTAGAAAAAAAGAAAATAGCGACTTTCCATGGGAAAATCAAAGAGAAAATTTCCCACCCATTATCCTTCCTCTCGACCCAAAATCGATATTCCCCTTTCCATTCTCTCTTTTTTTGTTTCCTGGTGCCTTTTTCTTTCGTACCAGTCACACAGTGTATTGGATGTGTTGTAGTGGAGGAGGGAGGGGAGGCCGCACCGAGAGAACACCGAACACTGAAAACCGAAAACAAACGACGACGACGACCGCTCGCGCGTTCCTCCTGTTCTCTCTCTCTCTCTCTCTCTTTCCTTCCTCTCTCTTTCTCTTCGCTCGCCCTCATTTCTCTTTTTTCCCAACGTCGTCGTCGTCGTCGTCTTCTTGTGCGCAGCGCAGCGCAACGCAGCGCAACGCAACGCGCGACGCAGCGCGCGCGCGCGCTCACACAGTGGGCGGCTAGAGTGCGAGACGACGAGAGTGGCGACGAGAGAGTGTGGTGCGCGCGGAGACGGGCGGTGTCGATTTACGCGCGGGCAGCGTGCCAAGCAAGTTTTCAATAACGTCGCGACGAGACCAATTGTGTCCCGACGCCGGCTCTCACAGCCTAAATTCCTATCGATTTTCGCGATTAGCGCGTTTTTTCGCCCATTCCTGGCATCATTCGATTGCGAAACACCTCGCCGATGCGGTTCCGCACATTTTAGGCCCATTCTATCGCCGTGTTCGCTCACAATTATCGATTTTCGCGTCGGAAATTCGATTTGCTCACTCTTATCAACGTTTGTTGATTTTTTCGCGTCCGGTCGGCCATTCCGACGTGTTTTCTACCCATTTACGCTCATGTGTTCACTCGAATTTCAATTTAAATTTCAATTTCACAACATTTTCGATTTCTTCTTTTTTTTTGCAGAATTTTTCTCAAACCAAAGGATTATGTCAAACGCTGTTAGTAGGGGACATGGGAGGGGAAAGCCGTCTCACGGTAAGTGATTTCATCGATTTTCGACAGTGTTTCTCACCCTTCGAAGGCTATTTTCCAGGACAACACGATGAGCAGCAGCAGCAACAGCAGCAGCAGCATCCAATGACGCAGCAACAATTTGTGATGCCTTACGTTCCGCAAGGGTGAGTGTTCATGTTTCGAGCAGCTCGTCTTAAAAGCCAGTCAGACCGTTTTTCAGCAACCTCCGTCAGATGCCGGTGAATCAAATGCCGCAGCAGGCCTACGGGAACCCGCAGTACGCGCAGCCCTTCCAGCCACAACAGTTCTATTCGCAGCAGCAAGTGCACCAACCGCCGCCGCAGCCGCATCCGCAGAATCATCCAGGTGCTCCACACCAGGGATAGTGAGTGTCGTCGAGATGCGCGCCAAACTTTAAACTCGACTCGTTTCAGCAACAACTATACGCGCGTTTACGAGCCGTACAACGCGCAGTTCAATCAGCACTACAACAATCCGGCACCAACGTTTCATCATGATATGGTCAACTTCTCGCAGCAGAATCAGCCACCTTCGCAGAACACCGAGCTCAAGCAGCGGAAGAGAGTCGTTCTCGAAATTGTCGATCCGAACACGAAGAAGACGATCGAGTTGCCGCCGCGCTCGACGCCGGCACCGGTTCCCCCCGTCGTTGCCGCTCAACCGGCACCATCCGCCGCCGACGTCGAGGAGAAAAAGAAGGCGTTGAGCCAGGAGATGCTGTCGAAAGTGAAGCAGGAGCTCAAGGACGACGACGAGCACGCCAAGTCTCCGGTTCCGCACACTGCGACAGCTCCAGTCGTTCCGCTGCCTCTGCCCACCAACTTCAGCCGTCCGCCGCCGGCGCTCGGGCAGCAGCTCCCGATGGAAACGCCGTTGTTCGTGCCGCCCCAGGAGCAGACTTCTCAGCCACAGGTCTACCAGCCGACCGAGCTGTCTCAACAGCCGACGACGCCGCCGGCTGCAAAGATTGAGAGTCAAGAATCGCTGATCCCAGAGTCGAATCTGACCCCAGTCTCCTCGCCGTCGGTCGCCGAACAATCGGCGAAACCGAGTCCCGCCACTGAAGTCGAATCGCCAGTCAGCGCGGCTTCTGCAGTTTCTACCGCTTCAGTTGTCTCCGAGGCGATAGTCGAGTCTCCGGCCGCCGCCGCCGCCACCACCACACCAGTCCTTCAGAAAGAGGAGTCAAAGGAAGAGACCGACGACGACAAGTTCGATGAGAACGACAGCCAGTGCGACGAGACGTCGCCTTCTCCGGACGCCATTGAGACGTCGGCCGAGAAGACGCCAGAGGAGATCGCCAATGACAAGGCTGCCAAAGAAGCTGCCGAAGTGGAGAAGCGGAAAAAGAGAGTGGAGGTTCTGAGTCAGCAGATCGCCGAGCTTCTGGACATCAAAGATGCCGACGTCGAGATCGGTTCCTACGGAAGAGTCTTCATGATGGCTGTTCGAGAATACGAGGGACTGATCAAACGGACTCCGTGTCCGCTCTCACCGGCACAGTTGAGCGAATTCGGATTGGACATCAAGTCGATGAGACCGGCCGACAACAAGAAACCCAACTTCACACCGAACTGGATGCCGAATAGTAAGGGAAGCCGTCCGTCGCACGTGAGTACCCCTCTCTCCAGTTCATATTACCCCGAAATTCGTATTTCAGTCCTACCGCGGAAGAACCACCACTGACGGTACTGGCCGTGGAGCTCAACCACGCGACCGCGCCAATCACAAGCGTCCGCCAACTGTCCGAGCATCAATCGAGCGAGTGCAGAGGGTGACTCTCCCCTCGTCCAAGGACGCCTGGAAGCCGGAGAGGCAAAAGGCCGGTGAGAACATCACGGAGGATGAGGCAAAGATCAAGGTTGGTGGAGTGGCTCATTCTCTCAGTTCTTATCATCTATTGCAGGAGGTGTGCAAGAAGGTTCGTGCTCTGATGAACAAAGTCACCCCGACATCGCAGGGCCCGCTCACCAAGGAGTTCATTTCCTATGATGTGTCTTCCAACGACAGCCAACTCACACAAGTCGTCGGAATAGTTTTCGATAAGGCCGTCGAGGAGCCCAAATTCTGCTCGCTTTACGCCGAGATCTGCAGAGCTCAAGCTGATCACGAGATTAAGCTTCACGATGGAAAGTCGGCGTTCCGTAACAAGGTGCTCACGAGAACCCAGATGACGTTCCAAGATCGATCGGAGTTCGATGAGGAGCGAATGGCCGTCATCGAGAAGGAGGAGGATCCGGTGAAACGGGAGCTTCTGAAGGTCGAGGAGCGTCAAAAGTTCCGGCGGAGAAAGTTCGGAGTGATGACGTTCATCGGTCACCTCTACCGCAATCACCTGTTGTCGACGAAGATCGTGCAGGCATGCACATTCGAGCTGTTCAACTCGATCCTACCGAAAAAGATCAAGGACAAGGAGCAGGAGCTGAGGAAGGAGGACATCGACGAGGAGTCGGTTCACTGCGCTCTTCAACTCATCGAGACTGTCGGAGCGATGGTGGATCGATCCAAGGAGAGCACGACGGTCTTCCTCGATCAGTGGTTCCAAAAGCTTGAAGCGGCCAAGCCGTACTGTTCCAACAAGATCCGCTTCATGATTATGAACCTGATCGAGTTGAGAAACAACAAGTGGGTGCCACGAAAGACGGCCGAGTCGGGACCAAAGAAGATTGACGAGATCCACAACGACATTCGACAAGAGAAGATTGAAAACGAGAAGGCTCGCGAGAACTACGATCGCGATCGTGATCGTCGCCACGGAGGAGGTGGTGGAGGCGGGGGTATCCGCTCTAACACTAACTCTGTTCGAAAGCCGCTGCCGACATCTAGAAACTCGATCGAGCGAAACAAGACATTCCAGAATCCCGAGCAGAAGCGGTCCGCCGCAGCTGCCACGACTAAGCTCACTTCATCCAGTTCGTTTTATCCTCTATGAAATCCCATTTAAAACTACGTTTTACAGGTGTCCCGCCCAAGAACATCTCACTCTCGTCGATGGGCGACTCATCGCTCGGAAGAAGCAAAAAGGATTGGAACCAGGGCGCGTCGGGCGGTGGAAACACTCCGTCGGAGGCATCGAAGAACGCGTGGGGACGCACTGAGCAGAGAAAGAGGTCGACTGTCGACGATCGGCAATCGGCTCTTGCCGCTGCCCGAGATATCGGATCGGGAAATTTGAATCTTGCCGCCAGGCGCTCTGCTTCGCAAACCTCGATTCCCGAGAAGGTCGAGGAAGAGTTGACCGATGAGCAGAGAGAGCAGCGCGAAAAGCTGATGAACACGATCAACAGCGACATCAAGGAACTTGTTGCCGGCGATCTTTCGCAGAAAGAAATGTCCGAATCGTTTGCGGACTATGTGAACAAGGATAAGTACGCGAAGCCCACGCTGAGCGGAGTCTACGAAATGGCCGTGCGCTCTGTGAGCGAGAAGGCCATGAAGGAGAAGGAGAGGATCGCATTGGCTCACTCGATCCGACTCTCGCTGACCGGAAAGGACGAGAAGCAGGCGTTCATCGATGGGTAAGTTCTTCCCCCCTTTCTCAATATTCTCCAAGTCTATCTCCTTTTCTTCCAGATGCGTCAAATTCTGCAAATATGCTGTCGACATTGAAATGCATCAAGACCTCCCGTTCGTGTGGACGCACACTGCCCATCTTCTGATGAACACGATGCACGTGCCGCCGAGTGTGATTGGCGAGGAGAAGGTCGAACTTCTTTCGCTCAACGACATGGGACCAGTGTTTTTGGCCGCCAAGCTTGAAGGCTCGAAGAAGTTCGGCCTATTCTTGCACGTTCTGAAAGAATTGGTAAGCGCGTTGTTGAAAAAAACAGTAACAAGTTGCATTGCTCCTTCTGCAGGTCGAAGCCGAGCTCACCGAATCCGGTTCGAACGACGCGCAGGGAGTCTCGTGGGAGTTCCAGGAGCTCAAGTTCCGCGCCGAAATGGAGAAGGACGGACTGAAGGAAGAGTTGGCCGGTGTGAAGTTGAACAGCGGCCGATCGCTCGACAAACTTCTTCATCCTTAAAACAAAAGGGAACGCCTCCTCTTCTCCCACACCCATCTTATACCTTTTTTCAAAAAAAAAACACAGTAGTGGTTATATATGTCGCACACTTGCACCCGCACACTTTTCATTCGAAAAGCACTCTCCTTCCCACACAAAGTAGAGAAAAATTTAGTGGAAAAATACACGATTATGTTCATCTTTTAATTGTTTTCGCTTTTTTTTCTTCTCAAATCCTGCACCCTTCTTTATCTTCTAATTATTATTATTATTATTATTATCATCTCTCTATCCCTACTGAGTGAGAAAACACGAGTTGTTGGTGATACGGTCTTAACATGTCAAGTTTTTCTTTCTTTTCTTTCCCCCCACCCTCCAATCCCCTCGTCTACTCTGTTCCCTTTTTGGTTTTCTTTTGTTCTTGGTAACTTTTGCCTCCTCTGGAGATTTCACTGATGATGACCCCACTCCCTCCACATCCCCCCTCTCTCTCTCTTCCCAAAATACCACGTTTTTCTCTTTCCTCGCGTTCCGGCCTCTTTTTTCTTCTCCTCGTTCCGTTCGTTTTGCTCCTTTCTCTCTCTCTTTCTTTCTTTTTCTCTCGCTGTTCTTCTCTTTCTCATCCTAATCTAACTCCTTCATAGTCTTTTGTTTTGGTGTTTCTTTCTTTTTTTCACACTCCTCCCTCTAAATCATTATCCCTTCCTCTCCCCCCAATTCGGTCCCGAAAACAAACATTTCTTCGTAGCTCTTGCGCCCCCTCCTGTCCCTACAAACCTTCATATGTGAAGCGAAAAATAGGGACCAGATAATGTCGAAAAGTCTCCGAATTTCCATCGGTTTGGGACGGAGAGTTTGGCGGAAATGTTTCTTTTCGAAAATTTCCGACAAACTCTCCGATCATCGGCTTTTGACTCACTTATTTCATCATATATTTCTCCTCCCCCCTTCTTCTCTCTCTTTTTTTGTGTAAGAAAGTGCCTTAGTCTGAAATCAGCGTGTTTCAGACGAACTTCTTCATTTTCAATTCTTTTTGGAATTTCTAATGAACACCGTGCATGCTTCTTCCTTCTCCCCTCATTTCCCCCCCACGCCGATTTTTTGTTTTTCTTTTTGTCAATCCTTTTTTCGTAAATTAATGTTCCCCCACTCCCCCTCTCCTTCTATCTATATAAAGAATAAAATGGGCATCGTAAGATATGGATTTTGAACTTTTTAAAAATTCATTCTAATATTATTTTTTCGCTGTCGTACTCCGACTCAGCGCACTTTGAGAATATCTGAAATATCTTGAATTTTCTATTTAACTTTTGATTTGGAAAATATTTTTTTGCAATTTTCTCTCAAAAATTCATCAATTTTTGAATGTTTTCTACAATAGCCTTGTTCAAAAAATTAAGTTTTTCCTCAAAAACCCACAAGAAAAAATTTGAAAACTTGAAGAATTTTTTTCCATGGAAATCGGTATCTATGAAGTGGCGGGAATCTTGTGGGAACGGGCGGAGCCTGAATTGCGCCTGAAACCAATCAGGAGCTCCTGGGAGAGCCGAAGAAGGAGGAACTTCTGAAGATCGAGGAGCGTCAGAAGTTCCGGCGGAGAAAGTTCGGAGTGATGACGTTCATCGGTCACCTCTACCGCAATCACCTGTTGTCGACGAAGATCGTGCAGGCATGCACATTCGAGCTGTTCAACTCGATCCTACCGAAAAAGATCAAGGACAAGGAGCAGGAGCTGAGGAAGGAGGACATCGACGAGGAGTCGGTTCACTGCGCTCTTCAACTCATCGAGACTGTCGGAGCGATGGTGGATCGATCCAAGGAGAGCACGACGGTCTTCCTCGATCAGTGGTTCCAAAAGCTTGAAGCGGCCAAGCCGTACTGTTCCAACAAGATCCGCTTCATGATTATGAACCTGATCGAGTTGAGAAACTGCATTTCCGATTCAGAGTGGTTTGGCTTTCTTTCTCTCTCTCTCTCTCTCTTCCAGTCAGTTTTAGCCACTATTACAGGAAATATAAAGCTTTTGGGGACCTTCTGAAAAGTGCGACGAGAGTTTGAAAATCTTCTACTGGCGTTTTTCCGCGTTTCCACTAAAACCTGCCTAACTTTCTTCAAAATCAAGATTTTCAAATTCTCGTTGCACCGTTCGGAACGTCTCAAAGCGCTTCATATTTCCCGTAACTGCGCCATTCCCATTGGCCCGAGCACCCTCGAGAAGTTCCAAAATTCCATGAAGTTGGCGTTTCCAATCACACTGTCAATCAAAATGCGTTTTGATTGAATTCGATCATGGTCACACACTTGCGAATAATAAATATTTAGATTTCGCGTGTGATCCTAGTATAAATGAAACCTAATACTAATTGAAAAGGTTGATGGAAACGGGACGGGGGTGGAAGCATCAATAATATAAACACACTTTTGGGCCGAGGGAAACGGGCGAGACAAACACAATATTATATATGCTCGCCTCATCGAAGCGCCGCCCGTAATAATAGTAGTAGTAGTAGTAGTAGTACTCACCTAGTTGGAGGGTCGCGTAAATCGCCGGTGTGACCTCCTCCTCCCCCCACCAATTCGATTCCATTATTACTCATCCGCGCTCGCTTGACTTTCGGATTCGCAAGGCCGTTTTCGATTCTCTCTACTGCTGCTGCTGCTGCCTTACTTTCTATTGACGACGGGATTAGTCATCCGAGTGTTGTTCCATTCCCCTCCGACGATCTCGTTTTCTTTGCCTTTTCATTTTTTTTTCTTCTTTCTCTCATCTTTAGAGGGTGTGTTTCCCAGAGAGATTTGGCCTTCTGCGGGGCGGTGGATCGATCAATTCATTTGGTTTTCGATGAGAAAATGGCCGAAATTCCAGTTGGAACGGTTGATTTTCGCGATTTTTCGGCTAAATTTGGCACGGGAAAAGCTAGGCCATTTGTTGAGAATTTCATAATTTTCACCGATTTTGTGGGGAAAATTTTGAAATTGGATCAAATTAATCTGTTTTCTGGAAGATTTAAAAGATTTTTTCCTCTGTTTTTTTTTCTAAAATTCCACAAATTCTGAAAGTTTTTTTTGGCTATCAATGGGAAATCAGTTGAAATTCCAGTTGAAACGGTTAATTTTTGCGAATTTTTCGATTTTTTCTCCTAATATTTTTCAAATAATTTCCATATTTCCATCGATTTTGTCTGAAAATCGGATGAAATTCCTTTTTTTTTCTCTATAAAATGTATTATTTCTCTTTTTTCCTTCCAACGAGCTTCGATCGATTGGCGCCGAAAATTGAGCAATAAACCGTCGGAAATGACCGAAAAAAATTGGATTCGTGGTTTCTCATCGATTTTGGTGGAAATTTTTTGGAATTTTTTCCAGCTATCGGCTGGAAAATTGGTTGAAGCCGATTCTCGAAGCTTCGCCTCCCACTACACAGTCAAAAAGTGTGGGAGAGAGAGAGAGAAAGAGAGAGAGGCTAGGAACTGGTTCCAAGAGGAGGGGGGTCTTTTCCTCTAGAGAGGCGAAGAGAGGGGATGAGGGGACAGAAGTGTTTTCCTCCTCTTCCTCCTTCTCTTATTCGTTTCTCTCCCTCTTCTCCTCTCTTCCAACGTCGCTTCGTCGTCCGCGCGGATCTCGAGCGCGGAAACAGAGACGCAGACGGGGGTACAGACAGACAGAGAGAGAGAAAGGACCTCTTCTGCTGAAGCCGTGCGGGGTGCGCTCCAGAAGCGCCCCGCCGGACCCCTTTCGCATTTTCTGCTTCCCATTTCGCTCATCCCTCTTCTCTTTCCCGACGGTTGATGTTGTTGTTGCTTTCGCGTGTTTTTCGCCTCGACTAATTCCGAGTGGGTGTAAAACGGAAAAATGTGTGTATGTGTGTTCGGGGTCGATATCTGTTATTACTGCAAGGTCGTGAATCGATTTTCGGGCGTCTCTTTGTCCTCCCGTCCATCCGGAAACCAAGTTTTTTTCTATCTTTCTCGCCGCCAACCACGCCCCCCCTCCGACAAAACACACTGGCGACGATGGGAAAAGAAGAGGACGAAGAGAACCTGATCAGATTTTATTTCATTTTATCACTCTTCGGCCTCGTCGTCGTGGCGGCGTCATCAGTAGAAGGAGAAGGGAGAAAAGACATTATAAATAGTAATTCGGTTGTCCTCCTCCTAATGATGATCAAGTGGTGTAGATTCGTCGTCGTCGTCGTCGTCGTCATCGTCTTCTCTTGCATTCCGATAAGCAGTCGACTCGACTCGACTAACTGACTGTGGTAGAAAAGAGAAGCTTCTCTCTTTCTTTCTCTCTTCTCCAAAAGCCAGTTGAACATCATTCGTTTAACGACACGCGCACAAGATGATGTTACCTGTTCTTCTTCTTCTTCTTCGTCTTCTTCTAGAGACCTTTTCTCATCTCCTCATCTCCATACCACACTAGTCGATCCATCTTTCTCTCTCTCTTGTCTCGTTAGTCAGTCGTTCTTTTCTTTTTAGTCGCAATAGTCCTTTCTCCCTCTCTCTCTCTCTCCTTCCAATTCTGCAGCCGAGGCCATCCCGGACCCCCGGCATGCGTTATTGGCGGTAGTTTGGTTGTCATGGAGACCCAACGAACGCTCGCAGAAAGAATTGGGCCTGCTTTTGGGAAGCGCTCACAATTTGAAGCTCATGGAATAGATTTCGGACTTTTTCAGCTTCTAATCACTGATTCCACGTGGAAAAGTCTAGAAGTGTTAGGATAGGCTCTGGCTCGTGATAGGCTCCACAGGTCTCCAACTCTTTTTGTATCTGAGCGAAGCCAAGTTTTTTGAAGGGCTGTGCAGGCTCCTCGGCTCCGTTTCAACCTGGAACTGCTGGGCGCCTTCAAATGGGTTTTCCAGACCTTCAGCTCTGTTTGCTTTGCAGGCTGTAAGGCTCTAATTCCACGTGGATAAGAATAGAATACTTAGAATAATCTTTCCAGGCTTTTAGCCATATTCCCGCTGGGAAGAGACTGAAAGCCTTCCGATATATCCGGGCCCTAACAGTTTTTCCATTTCGAGAAGCCTAAAAGTCTTCTGATGAGCTTCTAGTTCTACGTGGAAATCGCTAGAAGTCGTCAGCTAACTTTTCCAGACTTCCAGCTCTATTTCCATCTGGAAACTCTGAAACCCTTGTGTTGGACTTGAGGTTTTCCACACACCTTGGCTTCAATCTCACCACTTCCTCGGGCTGCCCAGGCCTCGATTCCTCTACGTCCACGTTGAAACGATCGGACGCCTTCTGTTGCTTCTCACAATTAGCCTGGAACGTTCTTAAAACCATCTGTCAGTCCTTCCGAGGTACGGAGTCTCTGAAAACCTGCCATTTCCCTGTCTAGTTGTATTCAACGCTCCGCTGTATGTACTCTCAAACGAAAAGTGCAGAAGATCGCCGTGTCATCGTACAGTAGTCTTTTCTCGTACTGTGTGTGCGTGTCCCGCAGTGCACTTCGTCCGCACTTTCTTCTTCCCCTTCTTCTTCTTCCTCTTCTTCCCCTTCTTCTTCTTCCCCTTCTTCTTCTTCTTCTTTCTCTCCCTTTCTCTTTCTCCGCAAGTCATCTGGTATCTGGTATCTGCCAGAAAGTGCGCGTGTCGATGATCCCAAGATAACGGCGTCGTCGTTGCCGATTGCGTCAGAGACCCGGGTTTCTTATTAAAAACTGGAATCGCTGCGTTTCGTTTTTCTCTCTAATTTTCCTGAGAATAGTTTTTGGAGACACGTCGAAGAGTTGACCAGATGATGATGATGACGTTGACGACGGTGACCGATTAGTTGCGAGCGCGCGCGCGCGAAAAAATCAAGATCCTATTTTCGGGTTGCGTAATAATCTTAATAAAAAGAAGAATTTTGTGTTTCGTTTCGAAAAAGATGCGATCAGGTGGCTGGAAACGCATCAAAAGCACAGAAAACAGGGCGGTGAAGAGAGCATTACGTCATGTTTGCCAGTGACTAACGGCCTCTCTTTCCGGGCAGACACAGGGGCGGCCGAGTGCCTTGTAAATCCAGTAGTGGAGCATACAATGGGGCGCGTGCGCGCGCGCACACGCTTGCCGAGTTTCCGCGCGGCACAACGCGCCGCAACGTAAAGTGTTCCGCGTCTGCTGCAACAGCAAACCAGCGCCGAGAGGGGGGATGCTTCGTCGTTCTTTTTCGACGTTTCACAAGTCATCTGATCATGAGTCATTTGACACTATACTCTTTTCTCTTTCTCTCTCTCTCTCCTAGCTTTTGTGTTTTGTTTTGTTTTGTTTCGATGCGAATCGGAAGAGAATGAGGGGGGAAGGGCGCCGCACTAGTCGTACACGTTGCTGATTCATCGCCATTTCGAAGCGCCACGCGTTCGAGAGTTTCGTCAGCCAGCATTTGGGGGACTTTTCTCGAAATTCCGTCGCTCCGCCACGTTTTGATCTACATCTACCGGTTGGGATGGCGCGCGCGCGCGGCCGCTCCCATTGGACGAGAAACAGACGGCGCGCAAAAACGAGAAAAAGTGCAGAGGAGGGAGTGCGGGACGTCGATATCGATAGCGTTTGGATTTGATCGAGGTGTCTGTGTGTGTGCGTGATGAAAAATGACTGGTGCACTTTTCACACAATCTACCCGCCACTACCACTATCTCTCTCACTTTTTCTCTTCTTTTTTTTCTCCTTCTGCCCATCAAACCGGTCGATCATGTGCCTCACCACCGCCACCACCACCGCCGCCGACGCCGACGCCGGCTGATTTTCTCTCCCTCTTCTTCTTCTTCTTCTTCTTCTTCTTCTTCTTCTCCTTTGCGATCACACGCCGTCGTCGACGACGTCTTCGTCTCACTTTCGTTCCTTTGCGCTTCCACAAGGGCGCCCGCAGCTTCTACCCCGCCTCGTTTTTCCTTTTTTTTCCTCCCCGCTTTCTCTCACTTTCTCACTTCGTTTTTTTTCTTCTCAAAGTTACAGTCTTGGCTAGATCACACTTTTTGCAGGTTTCCCTTCAAGTTATGGCTCAAAAATCGGAGATATCGATCGAAACCAATGGCGCGCAGGCTCAGAAGCCGAATCCGCCGTCGCCTAAGTCGCGGTTGGCGATGTTGAAGCGGACGAAGAAAGGTAGGCCGAAGTTTGGGCTTATTTGGGCCGGCCTAGACCGCCAGGGCGTCTGATTAGGCCAATTTTCGTTCTGGAGCCCTGCAAAGAGCTGATTTGAGCCGTTTGGGCTGGAATGTGATCGATTTGAACCGAGAGAGGGCAAGCCAGCTTCCGGCCTGGAAGTCCCCGGCTAGTCTACAATTCTAGACGAGAATAGTCTCGGAAGGCTCTTCCATCCCTAAATAGGCAGAAATCCGGTCGCGATCTCTCGCGCCAGCAGGTGTTCTTGAGAAAGGGCCGGGCGGTCTGACCGCGAACCGAACCGAACCAACAGTTTCTTGTTCGCGCTCGCTCGCCCGCTCGCGCATTACTCGACTCGTTCTGTCGTCGCACAGCAGAAAACGAGGAGAGAGTTTCGGTTCGCAATCCGCGACACCGGCGAAGCATAAAGTTTTCGTATGTCAGTCTGGCGTCTCTCGTTCTCCTCCTCTTTCTCCGGTTAGAAATCAATATGAATCACAAAGAGGGAGAAAGAGAGGTAGAAAGGAAGAGAGTGGCGAGAGAAGAAGAGTTTTGTGTGCTCTCCGTCAGTCTGTCAGTCACACACACAACATATCACTTATTACTCTTGCGTCTTGCGGCAGCTGCCTCGGATAGCTCTAGGGCGTCTGTGCGATGGGCAAGTCAAAGTTTGGCACCGCCAAAAGCCCTTTCTCCAAATCGTTCAGGCAGAAAAAGGCGACAGGTTTGCGATTTGCGATTTGAGACTTGCGACTCGTTTGGGCAATTCGTTCGAAGAATCGAAATGATCGCGAATTTTTGTTGCAGCGTCGACGGCGTCGTCGGATCCGTTCCGCTTCCAAAACAATGGCATCACGTACAAGGGCAAACTGATTGGCGAGCAGGATGTGGACAAGGCGCGCGGCGACGCGATGTGCATGGAGGCGATGCGCAACGCGAAGGGACTCGTCAAAGCGGCCGGGGCGCACAAGACGCGCATCACGCTGCAGATCAACATTGACGGCATCAAGGTGCTCGACGAGAAGAGCGGCGCCGTCCTCCACAACTTTCCCGTCTCGCGCATCTCGTTCATTGCGCGCGACTCGTCGGACGCGCGCGCGTTCGGACTCGTCTACGGCGAGCCGGGCGGCAAGTACAAGTTCTACGGCATCAAGACGGCGTCGTCGGCCGATCAGGCGGTGTTGGCGATTCGCGACATGTTCCAGGTGGTGTTCGAGATGAAGAAGAAGCAGATCGAGCAGGTCAAGCAGCAGCAGCAACTGCAGGGAACCGTCGAGGGACGCGATGTTAGCGTGAGTTTTGCATCGGTTCATCACTCTTCTCATCGCTGTCTCAAGGTTCAGAAGGAGAAGCAAGGCGGCGTCGCGGTGGCCGACCTGCTCGACCTCGAGTCGGAGCTCCAGCAGATCGAGCAAGGCGTGCAGCAGCTCTCGACGGTGCCCACCTCGTTCGACGCGTTTGGCGCGTCGCCGTTCGGCGATCCGTTCGCCGACAGCTTCAACACGACGACGAACACGTCGGCGACGAACACGACGGCGCCGTTGAACATGTCGGGAGTGTCCGGATCGTTCCAGCAACACCATCACCATCAGAATCAGTATCAGCCACAGCAGGCTTGGCCGACGGACGCCTGGGCGACTCCGCCGACGATGATGGCTCCGCCGCCGCCAGCCCATCCGCAGATTGCGCCGATGCATCACGCGCAGAGCACGCCGGCTCTCGGCGGTTTCGCCGACACGAATCCGTTCGCCTCGGCGTTCGGCGCGGCGCCACCTGCCACCGCCGCTGCTCCGCTGATGATGATGGCTCCGCCGCCGTCGTCGACGACTGCTCCGGCTCCGTTCCGTGATCCGTTCGCCGTTCAGCCGACGAGCGGTCAAATCGATTGGAACGGCACGTCAGCGGGCATCATGACGAAGGAGAATCAGGTGCCGATGCAACAGCAACCATCGATGCATCACGCCAACACTTTTGCCAACTTTGGAGACCAAAAGTAAGCTCTCTTGCATGCGAGCGATCCTCTCTTCAACCACGCCAGACGTTTCAGATTCGGCGCGTGGGAGGAGAAGAAGGTGACGTCGTTGGAGGAGGCGTTCACGAAGCTCGTCGACATGGACGCGCTCGTCGTCGGCGGCAACGGTGGCGGGCATCAGGAGACGAAGAAGAATCCGTTCGAGCACATTCTGAATCCGCCGAAGGCGTCGTTGAACGCGCTCTCGACGACGACGTGCTCGTCGGCCGCCCAAATGCAGGCGCATCAGAAGCAGCAGGTGACTTCCGATCCGTTCGGCGACGACTTCTTCCGATAAGAAGCGTGCGTGTTTTGTGTTTCGATTGTCCCATCCTCCCGAATCGAATTCTCTTGTGTTTTCTGTGTAAATTGCCCACTTTTTAAACTATTTCTTCCTGTCCCTTTAACCCCCCCCCCCTTCCATTTTTTATTTGCCCAGCCCCCAATGCGCCACCGGTGAATTTCCAACTTCCCTTCCCCATCAAAAGAAAAATTCCTGAACCGTCTAACAATCTTGTGTGTGTGTGTTTGTAGTTATCAGTGTCTTGACCATTTTACTAAGTGCTTCCCCCCCTCTACGCCGCCTTATATATTGCATCCAATGGACTCTGTGATATTTCGACCCCCCCCCCCTTACCCATCCATCTTTTTCACCAAAACTGTCAATCTCCCCAACCTCCTCTCTCGGCTCGTCGAGCTTGTAATTGCATTTCTCATCTTTCATTTTCCACTTTGTTAAAAAAAAGGAACATACTCCCCCCGTCTCTCTCTCCCTTTCCCACCTCCTTTCCACCCCTCATCCTCATCCTCATCATCATTAATTATTATCAAATCAAGACGAACAACAACAGAACAATGGTGCCCCCTCTTCCCCCTCTCTCTCGCTCTTCCTCTCGAAAATCGAAGAATTTCCAAAATTTGTGAAAATAAAAATTGTGTTCTTGTAAATGATTGCTCCACTCGAATGATTGTCTTCTTCCTTTGCGCCGTTTTCCAAGTGAATCGGACTTTGTATCCAGAAAATAACACGTCGGTGGGTCTCGCAGCGACCGGATAGTTTTGTGTCGATTTACGAGGGCACTGCCGTAAATCGACATTTCAGGCGGGTCTCCGTGAAGTTTCAAGAATGTGCAAACAAAAGTTGTTTCCTTTGGTGGGTCTCGACCGGAAGAGATCATCATCATTTTGTGTCGATTTACGAGCATCGTCGTCTTTCAGCGATTTGGCGCCCGTAAATCGACACTGAATGCCGAACGCGTTTGGTGTCGATTTACGGTGCGGTGAGTTGACATCAATTCGTGTCTCCTTTGCCCAAGAAGAGCAAAAGCGGAAGCCATACGATTGGTGTCGATTTACGGTGGTGGTCGTCTCTTCCGTTCAAGACCCGCGTGAGTGGAAGCTCTCCAAGTTTACCGCAAAGAAAATCGCGATGATCATGATCATGATCATCATTCAGGAAGGAAGGAGATGTCAGGAAGCATGATCATCATGGTCATCATGATGATCATGATGATCATCATGCTTCCTGGCGCCTCCTTCCTTCCTAAATGGATGACGGCGGCGACGGCGGCGGCTCATACCCGAAACAAGGCAAAACAAAACAAAACAAAACAAAACAAAAGAGGTGCCTTTTGTGTCGGTGTTTGCAGTGTGTTCATTCACACTCTCTTTTGTTTCTGCTCGCCGCCGGCGGCGACGACGATGGCCAATGTGTTTGCTCAGCGCCTGTCTCCCGCTGCTCCCCCAATTGGATCTTGCTCCGCCCCCTTTCGTCCATCCAGAACCATCATCCTCATTGTGTGAGCTGTGTGAGCCGAGAGCCAAAAACGGCTGATTGACCGGTCTGTTCGAAATGCGACATCAGTGCGCGCCTCTTCTCCTCCTCGTCGTCGTCGTCGTCGCCGTCGTCGCCGAAACACAAAGATCGCCGCCGCCGTCGACCGATGTGATTGATGTAGGCTCTCTCTCCTCTCCCCTCTCCTCCTCGATCCGAGCTTGATTCCCACCCAATTGCAGCGAATCCTCGGCTCGGCGGAAACGAAGACGATCGAGCAGATCAATCGCGAGATCGATCGGCTCGTCGAGCGGCTCGACGCGAACACGCGCGCCGAGCACAAAGCGTGGAAGGCGAAAGTGGAGCTCGACGAGCGCGAACGCAAATCGCGCATTTTTGTGAGTCGCCTAGAAATCCGACCAAACATCCGGCCATGTTGCAAATGCGCTCCATCGCGAAACCCTCAGAAAAATCTCCAAATTCCTAATTCAAAAAAAAACGGTCCGATTTTGTCAACTGTCGGTTTTTTCACCCAGAAATCCTAAAATGTTCCAAATGCGCTCTATCGCGAAATTTTCGGAACGGCCTAGAATCCCAAGTGATGGCCTAGAAATCCAATCGAAAATCCCACCATGGTGTAAACGCGCCTCATTGAGAAACCAGCCGGAAATGCTGAAAAGTCATCCGAAATATGATGGCCGAGAAACCCAGTTGAAAAGTAGGCCATGTTGCAAACGCGCTCTTTTGCTAAACTTTTTGAAAAATTTGAGAAATTTATGCCGAAACTACTACAAGAAAACGGCAAAACTTTCGTCCTCCTAAGTGTCTCAAATGCGCTCCAATCGAAAATCCGACCATGGTGCAAATGAGCTCCATTGCAAAACTCCAATAAATTCAAAGAGGCGCGCGTTTGAATCGTAAAATGTGAGTGGTTGCGATTGGAGCGCGTTTCCGATGCTCCGATCCGAATATCAGTAAACGTGCTCCAATCGAGATCCATTGCTGTCTTTGCGATTAGAGCGCATTTGCCATGTCGCGTGGTTTCTCGGGTGTCGGAAGTGCGCTCCACTGAGAAATTAAAAAGTTTCGGGATTAGAGCGCGTTTCCGATATTGATTGCACATTCTGATTCCATTTGGTCTAATCGCGAATTGCGATTGGAGCGCACTTTCTACGGCCCTAATTTTGAAAATGAAGAATGTGGAAACGCGCTCCAATCGAAATACTGTTCATCTTTGCGATTAGAGCGCACTTGCAGCTGTGAAAGAAGGTACCCCAGTTGGGTGAACTTCAAACCACGATATCTTGGAAACTGGAAAAGTTATGAGAAAGTTGTCAACTACAAACTTGATCAGCGTAAAATTTCCCATCGTTTTGTAGTTGACAACTTTTTTCTAACTATTTCAGTTTTCGAGATACACCCCGAAAAAGTATCGAAAATTCTAGAAACACGCTCTGAAAGCCAATTTCGCCTGTTTTCTTTCGACGCGTCAGCAAACGCGCTCCAATCGCAACTCTCTTCATTTATGTCCGATTCGAGCGCAATCCGATCGATTATCGACGTTTTTTTTGCAGAAAGTCCTGCCGAAACTCTCCACACGGACGCAACAAAAATTGATTCGAATCGTGATGACACAACAGAATCAGACACTGTCGGTGGGCGAAAAAGAGCGCATTCTGCGTCACATCTCCGCCTCGATGGACGTGCCGACGAAAAACGAGCTGGCACGTCATCTCACCGACAAAGACCTCTTCTCGCTGATCTATTGAGAGAAAAGAGAGAGAGAGAGAGAGAGAGAGAGAGAGAGAGAGAAAAGAGAGAGAGAGAGAGAAAACTAACCACCTTTTCGTTTCCCGAAAAACTCACACAAAATGTACATATTTTTGTAATTGTAAACAACAAAAACAAACATCCTAAGTTATGTTTTCAAGAAAAAACGGTTCGATTTTTTCGCTTTTTGAATTTTCTACCCAAAAATCCCGAAATGTTCTAAATGCGCTCCATTGAGAAAGCTGCGAGATGGCCTAGAATCCCAAACAGTGACCTAGAAATTCTGTTGGAAGTTGCAAACGCGCTCCACTGCGAAATTGCTCGGAAAAATTGCCAAATGTTGAAGACGCGCTCCATTGAGAAAATTGGTCGGAAATGCTGATGAAGAATCATCTGAAACCGAAAATCCGGTCATGTTGCAAACGCGCTCCATCGTAAAAACAATCCAACCGAAAATTCCAAATCGTCTGAAATGCGCTCTATTGAGCAAGTTGCGTGATGGCCTAGAATCCCAAACAGTGGCCTAGAAATCCAAACGAAAATCCGGCCATGTTACAAATGCGCTCTATTGCTAAAGCGCTCCCAGCAGAGTTCCCAAATGTTGCAAATGCGCTCTATTGAGAAAGTTGCGTGATGGCCTAGAATCCCAAACAGTGGCCTATAAATCCAACCAACAATCCGGCCATGTTGCAAACGCGCTCCATCGCGAAATTTTCGGAATGGCCTAGAATCCTAAGGGATGGCCTAGAAATCCAATCGAAAATCCCACCATAATGCGAACGCGCTCCATCGCGAAACCCCCAAAAAACACCGATTTCCCTCTCGGTTTTCAGTGATTTTTGGTGTTTTTCCGCCGATTCCCAGTTCCCCTAGACGTTTATTTTTTTTCGTTTTTCGCGAAAATCGCTATGAATACGAAATGAGCTGATGTTTTTTTTCTCCCTTTTTGTGACGAGATTTTTAGTCGTTGAGAGGCGAAACGAGCAAAACATTTATATACAGAAATTGGAAATTTTTTGGGAATTTCGAAATTGGCAAAAAATTGGAAGGGGGTAAATGTGGAAAATACACGATTTGTCTTTTTTGGAGAAGTGAGAACCGTTGAGAAACGACGAGAGCTTCAGCAGATATCATAGTGTTGTGGTCGACCAGGAGTTGAGCTGAAAAATCGATAATTTGCGGATGGGAAGCTGCTAGGTGTGTGTGACACGATATGGGGAGGGACTAGAAACGCTGGCGGAGTTTTCTAGGCCACGCGATGTTTTTTTTTCCGAATTTTTGAGCTTTTTTTTTGAAAACAAAAATCGAGCTGAGAAAGTTTAATTTTAAAAAATTTTTTGTCGAAAAATAAAATTTTTAGCGATTTGTATTGTATTTAATTGAAATTCTCAGATTATTATTTTTTTTTTTGAAAAAAATATTATTTTTCCAAAATTCACGCTAGATTTTTTTCTGAAATTTTAAAAAATCACCGGAATTTTCAAAACACAAAAAATTATTTCCCCACATTTCAAGCGATTTTCACCATAAACTTTGCAAAAAAATTTGAAAAATTTGAAAAAATACCTTCGAAAAAAATCTTCAAGGTGTGAATGAAATTTTGAATTTTTTCGAAAGCGCCAAAAAAACCTTTAAAGTTCATGTTTTCCAGTCCCTCCCCACTCAGGAAATTTCGCGTCAGGGTTGGCGCGCGAATTCGGCCAGTCATCCGCTTGACATACGCCAAACTGAGCGCCCCGACCGCCAGTGGCGCCGGCATGGCGCCAGTGGCGGGCCAAAGCGCGCGAAATTTCCTGAGCACCGGGTTTTCCCTTTCAAAAAAAGGCGTCCAGAACAAAAAGGGGAAAAGGGGGTGAAAAAAAACCGAATAGAACAGGTTCTAACAAGAGGGATAGAGATAGTGGCTACAGTAGGAAGAAGCGGAAGAAGGAGAAGAAGCGGCTTGGTGCATTCGACGATCTACACAAAGAGCACTTGAGCCGGCGAGTCGTTGCTCTCTTCCTCGTTCTCCTCCGATTTGATCGACATCCGAATGCGCGCCTCGGCGTTTCGACGACTCAGACGGCGCAGTGTGTGATAGGTACGGTAGACGAGCGCCGGCTCGTGCGGCGCCGGATCGAAGTAGCAGAAGGCGACTGGAGAGAGCAAAACATTTTTTTGAAAAAAATCGATTGCAAACTAAGCTCAACTTTTGTCTTGATGTATCTCGAAAACTAGAATAGTTGGAGAAAAGTGGTCAACTGCAAAACGATGGGAAATTTTACGCTGATCAAGTTTGTAGTTGACAACTTTTTCCCAGCTTTCCTAGTTTCCGAGATATTCCACCGTTTTCTCTCTGCTTCGATCTGATCCCCCAACGACACTCCGCCGTAACGGGTCTCGCGTGGAAGAGTCTGTGCGAAGTCAAAAAATGACATTTGTTGTTTTTTTGTTTGAATTCGCACGGTTTCCTCCACGATGCACCCGTTACGGCGGAGTGTCGTTGGGGAATTCGCTCAAAGCATAGAGTGCGATGGAGCGCAGTTTGACGACGTGAAACGCTGCGCTTTACTGTAGTTTTGACAAGTTAACCCTTTCCTCTTATGGCTCCGGGACGTTTCAAAACCATAGTTCAAAACCATCGGCCCACGGCACACAGAAGGAAACAGCGCGCTGGCAAGGCGCAGCAATTTACGCCAAAAACCCTGCTTATTTAGTTGTCAAACTGCGCTCCATCGCACTCTATGCTCTGAGCTGATCCCCCAACGACACTCCGCCGTAACGGGTGAAACGTGGAAGAAACGGAGCGAGTTAAAAAAAAGTGACACGATCGTGCTGCCATTTTTTTGAATTCGCCAAGAATCTTCCAGGCGATCCCCCGTAATGGCGGAGTGTCGTTGGAGGATCAGCTTGCATCGCGGCGCTCTACCGCACAAAGAAAACGAAATAATTTGCTGTAGTTGGGTCGTCTAACTGCGCTCCACCGCACATTAGGAAGCGATTTTACGAAATACTGCCGATAACCAACTCATTGGGACGTTAACTGGTTTTTTTTTTGCGATGGAGCGCGATTCAACGTATTTTGCGAATAATTCTCGACCGCCGATCCATGCGCTCCCCACCGATTTCGTCCCGTTTCTCTAACCGAATAAAACACGACGCGCTAACTCACTTATCACGACGATGACGTTGAGAACGAAGGCGGCGAACACGAAGAAGAGCGCCGAGTCGATGGGCGACGACGCCTGTAGAAATGTGCCGCTGTTCGAAACATCTGACATGGCTTCGCCTGAAATCTGGAATTTTTTTCGTTGATTTCACTCGATTCCTCGTTTCAATGGCTTCAATTTAAGAGGTCGGCCGATTTTTTGCGATTTTTTTGAAATTAGTTATGAGCGAAAAAGTGGGAATGGAAATGTTTTTTAAAAATTCAAAAAAAAAATTTTTTTAGGTAGAATTTTTAGGGAAAAAGAACGGAAAATTTTAAAAAATTCGTGAAAAGTCGAAAAAATTTTTAACAATTTTTTTTCGTTTTTTTTGAATTTAGAAAAAAAAGTAAACGAAAATTTCAGAAAAAAATTTATTTTTTTTTGGAAAATAATTTTTTAAAAAAGTTTTTTTTTCTAACTAAAAAAAAATGTCCGGCGCTATATAAAATGCAGAAAAAAAATGAAAAAATTCAAATTCATCGGAAAAAATTTTTTTTCATTCGGAGCCCGTATCCCGGAAACGCAAAGAAGCGCACTTCCAAAAAAAAACAAGGAAATTTTGGAAGAAGAGAGAGAGAGAGAAAGAGAAAATGAAGTGAAGAAAGAAAGAGAGAGAGAGAGAGAGAAACTAATCGAAAAAAACGAAGGGGGGGGGGGGCGCAAGTTTGTTTGTTTTTTTTTCTCGGCCAAATCGAAAAAAAAAGTGTCCAAACACGGCCGTCCGTCTCATGGTGGCGAAGAAAAGCGGGAAAAAAAGTGGGAAAATCTTTTTTTTTTTCTTTTTTCTTTTTTTCTTTCTTCCGCCGTCGTATTCATGTTATTTATGTCATCGACTGGAGCTCATGCCTACAATTATTATGGGAAAAACACGCGCATGCGCGCGGCCAGGTTCCTTCCTTTCTCCTCCCTCTTTTCCATTTTACACGGCTGATCGACAGCTGACTGGCCGAGAGTTGTTGTCGTTTTTACCTGCTGGCCTAACTTTCTCGGAGACCGGAAGCTAGGCCTGGCAATGGTTGGCCGAGGTTTTCAATGTGGGGGAAGTTAGGTCATGCCTTGATTACTGGCCTAGGTATTCAATCTGGGGGAGGTTAGGTCATGCATTACTTGGCCTAGGTTTTCAATCTCGGAAAGTTAGGCCATCCAATGGTTGGCCGAGGTTTTCAATCTGGGGGAAGTTAGGCCAAGCCTTACTCGGCCGAGGTTTTCAATCTGGGGGAAGTTAGGCCATGCCTTACTTGGCCGAAGTTTTCAATCTGGGGGAAGTTAGGCCATGCCTTACTTGGCCTAGGTTTTCAATCTGGGAAAGTTAGGCCAGTCCGGCCGTGCTAAACTGGCCTAACTTCTCCACATTCTTTCTCACAATAGAAGTTGGATCGGTTTGGAATGGCCTAGCCTCCAACAAGCGGAAGTTAGGCCATGGCAACATGACCTACCTTTCGCTGTGTGAAAAGTTAGGCCACGCTAGCCTTCTCATTGCGTGAAACGTCGAAGAGCTTTAGAATGGCCGAACTTTTACAAAGCGGAAGTTAGGCTATGTCCACGCGTGGAATAGTTCGACAACGCTCAGTTTTCCTTGGAAAAGTTAGGCCACGCTCAGAAGGCGAGGGACGGTTTGACCTAGTTTTTAGCATTCGAAAAGTTTGGCCACGATGAACTGGCCTAACTTTGCTAATGCGGAAGTTAGGCCCCCACGAAAAAAGCGAAGTTTACTTGGCCTAACTTTGGGAAACTAGGCCAAAGGATCGAATGACCTAGCTTTGTCAAAGGTGAAAGTTCGGCCACACTGAACCCACTTTATTATGAGAATAAAAAAAAAGAAAGAGAGGGGGGGGGGGGGTCCAATTGTGTTTCCTAATGCATACACTAATGAAGTGAATAGGAAATTGAGCACCCCGCCCGCTATATTTCTCTTTCTCATCGGTCAAAAAGTGGAAAAAGAGAGAGAGAGAAAGAAAGAGAAAGGGAAGATAGAGAAAAGAAAAGAAACTGAGGGGTGAAGAAAGGTTGAAAGTTGTGCGCTTCGGGCGTGTGTGTGTGTTTTCCAGATGAATAGGTTTGAAAAACACACGGGCGGGAGGAGGAACTAAGATGTACTAGCTACACACTTTCTCGATAGGAATTAGTTCCTTGTAAGCGAGTTTGGATGATGGGCTCCGCGGAGCACACGCACACAGACGGAGCTCCCCCTCCCCCCGGCTCTCGAGGACACATATCATTTGAGAGAAATGAGTGATAAGGGAGAGAGAGAGAGGGAAAAGTGTGACGGGTTGAGAAAGAGAAAGAGAGGATGAGAAAGAGAACGGGAGTCAGAAGAGAGAGAGAGAATTAGTAAAGCCTCAAATTACGACACAAACACTGAGAGAAAGAGAGAAGGAAGAAGAAGAAGTGTCTGATTAGCTAATTAGAGCGCGCTTCTCTCTTTTTTTTTCACGAAAGGTTCCTCGAGACGATGTTTCGGTTTTGGTTTCAGATGTCAGATTTCAAATTGGATTCTTGGTTCTTGGTTTTTGAAGTCTGAAAACACCGTAATCCCTACATGGCCCCCCTTTAAGTGGTTGAACTTCAAACCGGAATATCTCGGAAACTAGAAGAGTTATGGAAAAGTTGTCAACTAGAAACTTGATCAGCTTGAAATTTGCCACATTTTTGTAGTTGACAACTTTTTTCTAACTATTCTAGTTTTCGAGATATGTCCCGGGAAAGTTGGACTTCCACGTGGAGCACAGGTTTTAGGGTAATCGATATTTTAATCCCGCTCATTTTTTTTCTGGGGTGATGTAAATTGTAGTTTAATATTAAATAAGGCCAGATTTTCAGTTGAACCAGGTCTCGAAGCGAAGAGACGATTTGGTGTCGATTTACGGAGGAATTGCACTTTTTTACGCGGATTTTGCAAATGAGGCTCACAAATAATTTTTTAAAAGCGGAAAAATATACCCATATTTATTGTTTTATTATTTTTTATTTTCGAACGATGTTTTTTTAAAGAATGAAAATAAATAAATTAATATTTTTTCCTGAAGAAATTTGCTAAAATTAATATTAAAAACACTGGTTGAATTCCTTTTGCTCTATATTTTTATACCTATTTATTTTTATTATTTTTGAATTTTTTAAAAATAAATTTTCCCCGGAGTTCCGAAAAAAAATTTCGAGAAAATGATGCAAATGCGCTCCACCGCACGCTGCGCTGATTTTTTTATTTTCCATTTTTCGCTTGGTTTTTGAGCTTAAAAATGGTTAAAACCTGATGTTTTTGATGTTTCAGCGGATTTCACATTTTTATCGAAATTTAATCGCAAAATGTTCGGAAAATAGTGTGCGGTGGAGCGCGATTGCAACATTCCAATACGAATTTCAGTTTTCCTCCGGGAAATTTGACGGTTTTGGAGCATTTTCGAGCAGAAAACACCGAAAACTTGTGGAAACTTGCGCTTTTTCACTGCAAACACGAAAAACGAGGTCTCGCCACGAAATAGAAATTTACATCCGAATTTTTTTTGGTTTTCTCGCTTTGATAGCGATTTTTGTCCCTTTTAAAGACCAAAAACTACATTTTTGAAGTTGAATTTTCAAAAAATAAACTCCGCGCTCATTTTTTGAATGAAAAACTTGAATTCCGGTCTCTGGCGGACTTAATTTGTTCTCCGATGCTCAATTTTGTTTTTTTCGCTACAAATAAAACATAATTTTGAATGCTCAGAAATGTTTATTCACAGTGAACAGCAATCATTAGACTCTGACGCAGCTTCCGAAGATGCAGATCTCGTATCGACTCTGACACGCCCACGGATTGATGATTCCGAAGCACTCGGGCCATCCGTTGAGGAATTGACGATCCGATTCGCGAAGATCAGAAGAATCAGATTCAGAAGACGTCGGGGCGATGAAGTCGTCGTGGGCGGGTCGGCTTGGGAAGTGGAGACGTCCTGCGAAGTCACGATGCTGCGGAGGCACGGCGAAGTTGGCGCCCGGGAAGTCGCCGCCCGGGAACATGGCGTGACGGGTGTCACGCTCCACTCCGGACTCGGACTCCAGACGACGACGCGACGGATCGGGACACGGACCCACGGCGCACGCGGCGACGACGGCGAAAAGCGGCAGAAGGCGGACGAGAAGCGAGTTCATCTGGAGACACTTTGACGGATTCAGAAGTGAGAAGAGAGGTGACGGACGCCGATATTTAAACTTTTCTGGTAATTCAATCAACGTCCCGTTTCTTTTTCTCAAAATTGCTCCCCGACGGGAATTCGGGCAAGGTTTTTCGATTTTAACTGAAAAACGAGATATTTCAAAATTTCGCTGATAATTTTATTGGATAGAGCTGGAAAAAACCGTCAATTCGAGTGTTCGAATGGCTTAAACCAATTTTTTTGGATTTAATTAGGAAAAAACGGGTGTGATTCCACTGACGTTCATTTTTCCCCGATTTCCCATCAAAAAGCAATAAAAAACCGGAAAAAAAGCGAGAAAAAGGCGTTGATTCAATTACCAGAAAAGTTTAAATATCGGCGTCCGTCACCTCTCTTCTCACTTCTGAATCCGTCAAAGTGTCTCCAGATGAACTCGCTTCTCGTCCGCCTTCTGCCGCTTTTCGCCGTCGTCGCCGCGTGCGCCGTGGGTCCGTGTCCCAATCCGTCGCGTCGTCGTCTGGAGTCCGAGTCCGGAGTGGAGCGTGACACCCGTCACGCCTTGTTCCCGGGCGGCGACTTTCCGGGCGCCAACTTCGCCGTGCCTCCGCAGCATCGTGACTTCGCAGGACCTCTCCACCTCCCCAGCCGACCCGTCCACGACGACTTCATCGCCCCGACGTCTTCTGATTCTGATTCTTCTGATCTTCGCGAATCGCATCGTCAATTCCTCAACGGCTACCCCGAGTGCCTGGCCATCATCAGTCCGTGGGCGTGCAAGAGCCGATACGAGGTCTGCATCTTCGGAAGCTGCGTCAGAGTCTGATCATTCGAATACATTACAGAATAAACATTTCTAAGCATTCCAATCCGTTCTGTTCTCGTGTTTTTTTCTTGTTTGCAGTGAAAAAGCGCAAGTTTTCAGTGTTTTTCGCTCGAAAATGCTCCGAAAACGCGGAAAACCGTCAAATTTCCCATTGGAATGTTGCAATCGCGCTCCACCGCACACTATTTTCGCCGTTCTCACTGTGTCATGTTTTGATCTAAGAAAGTGCGCGCGCTCTGTCCGTCTCTCTCTTCCTCTCTCTCTCATTTGATGTTGTTTTGTCATTGTGAGACGGTGACCTCGAGATGGCCGAGATTTATCGATTGATTTTTGTTCTCGCATTTTTTTCCTTTTAGTATCTCTTCCCCGCCTCTTCCCCAACCTCTAATAGAAGGGCGTCCCACTAAAGTTCAACTTTGCCGGGGTATATCTCCGAAACTAGACTAGTTGGAAAAAAGCTGTCAACTACAAAAACATGGAGAATTTTGCGCTGATCAAGTTTGTAGTTGACAACTTTTTCATAACTCTTCTAGTTTCAGAGATATTCCGGTTTAAAGTGCACCCACTAAAAGGGGCTCCTCCGAGTTTCGAGTTTGGATCTTTGCATCAAATTTAAGTGTGATTCGCCGTTTCTCCTGAAAATTTCCTCGAAATTGTTCTGTTTTTAAAAGATTTATCCAGAGTTGAGAGTTTTCAGTAACGTATTATAGGCGCGCGACACCGTACCACCTCGCAGCGAACGGAGAAGGTACGGTGACACTGTGACACTGTGACAACTGTGACAAATCACTGTTACAGTACCCCCTCCGTTCGCTGCAAGACCACGCAGCCCCGCTTGTCTGCGACGTGGGGATAATTCGGTGATACCCCCCCCCCCCCCCCCCAATAGGATTTCACTTCAAATAAGAATCCGCTCTAAGACGGCATATGTTGGAATAGATACAATAAATGAGAGTTGGTTTCAAATAAGACGACTCTTTACGCTTCCTCAGTGTCATGTCCCCCTCGCACTTCTTGAGACTGAGGATCTGTTGCTCTCCGAGCACTTTCAGAGCACTAGCCTCGTCTTTCACGAAGCTGGCCACCTCGGTGGCACTTATCAGTTTCGACAGCATCATGCTAAACTGAAAAACCCAAAGAAAGAGAGAAAAAATAGAAAAAAAAGTGAAAAAATCGAGGAAAATGAATGAAACAGAAGAGGAAAATGTTCTCAATTTGGCTGCGTACTTGTTTGATTTGATACTCAGGATGGGGGGGGGGGGGGGGGGTATATCAGAATTTGCTCCTACTCAATGTTGACTTGACACGGTGTCGCGCGCCTATAAGACAACTTTGGTATTTACAGAGACGCAGACATACACCCGGCCGTCCTACGACACTCCACCTCCCACAACAATAACAACAACACTTGATCTACCTTGCGAGCGCGCGCAACAAGTCATCCATCGCGTCGATCGATCGATTGCCCGACCTCCAATCTCTTGGTCTCGCCGACCCATGGGGGTTTCTTCATGTCTTCGTGAGTTTCTTTTCTTCTTCCCTCTTCATTCTCTCTTTTCATCATTGGATTGTTCTTCAGACAACCGATGAACCAGCGGAGCAGCTCGACGGATCCACTAGAAAACGTTGTCCATGGGAATCGTCTATTCGTGAGATGACCGAAGGATCAAGGATCCGCGACAACCTATCGACGTGGAACGCCCGAAGACTCATCAAATGGATCCGCGATTCGATCCGAGGTGGACGTTCCAGAAGCAGAATCAGATCCGGTGAGTTGTCTGTGTTAAACATCTCAAGTTGAAGAGAGCGGCTCCTTGGTGTTTGAAAATGTTCTCCTCTTCTCTGTCTCTCTTTCTCTCTGACGATCCGGCTCGAACTTCTGGTTCGAGCAGTGGCACGAGGGCCACCGCCGGGTCGAGTCGCTGGCGTTGGCACCTGCCGCGATTCGATCGAGCCCGGCCTCCGCCTTGTTGCGGTGTGGCAGCGCACCCTCGTACCCTTCTGGGTCTCCAACGGGTCGGCACATCTGCGGAGTGCTGGCGGAGGCGTCTGGGCTTGCACTCTCTGCTCACGCCTCCGCCACGTCTAGGCGCCCTCCTCGCCGGGGAGGGCGATACAAACCGAAGCTGTTGACTGTCCTGCTCGAGTGTCCACGAGAAGGGGAGTCGGATCTGAGAAGAGAGAGAGAAAGAGAGGGCTTCTGAAAGGGATTCTCTAAAAACTCGGCTGCGTTTTCTTCCTGCCGCTCGTTTTCCTTCTTTCAGAACAAGTCATTCGATGATCAGCAACAACCTCGAGAGGATCAAGAGACACTCGGCGCGACAGCAAGCACTCGTACCGATACAAATCTCTCTGAAGGATCGAATTCAATCATTGATTTCAGAATCGCGACTGGAAATCGTGTCAATCGTCCTCTCAACGCCTCCAAAAGAGGTCATTGAATCGCTGGTCATCAAAAGATCTTCTCGACGCATTCACAATTCGCAAAAGTTGCAATCGGTTCCAGAATCCTAACGTCTAGCATCCTCTTCAAATTCTCATTTCAGAATCCCGAAACACATCGACCAACTGCATGCATCGTCGCATCAGCGCCCGTCTTCAAGATGTGAGCTCGCTCCATTGGAGTTAATTATAGGAATGATTCCAGCATGTTCACAGATCAGCCTGATAATCTGCAACACCGGAGCGCATCGGATACGACACTGCCAACTTCAGCTCAACGACACTAAGAGGAAAGAAGCGTCGGTCTCGCTGGAAACTTCTGAAGGTAATTTCGAATCGATCAAGACTCTCCAACTAGCAACGATCGCAGCATGCTCCGACATCAGCTCAATGGCCTATCCTTTCTGGACGACTTCGAGAAGCTCCGCATTTAGAAGTCGTCGCGCACCAACGATTCTCAACAATCCGAAGACAGGCGCGAGCTCTGCCGCCAACGTCTTCAGCGCCATGGCAAGTGAAGCGACGTGTCTGACGGTCAAACTTGTTTTCTTTTTCAGAAGAATGACTACTCGGATCGTCTGAAGACCCTTGAAGGTACGATCACCGAATCCATTGACCCTCAAATATGGAATTCTGGTTCAAGAATAGGCTCATAGCTAGGGATCGCAATGAGAGGGGGCGGAGAAAAATCATTTTTCGCATGAATAACTAAAAACTGGAATTGGCAGACATACACCCGGCCGTCCTACGACACTCCACCTCCCACAACAACAACAACACTTGATCTACCTTGCGAGCGCGCGCGCAACAAGTCATCCATCGCGTCGATCGATCGATTGCCCGACCTCCAATCTCTTGGTCTCGCCGACCCATGGGGGTTTCTTCATGTCTTCGTGAGTTTCTTTTCTTCTTCACTCCTCAAGATCTCTTTTCATCATTCTTCAGGCAATCGATGAACAAGCGGAGCAGCTCGACCGATCCACCAGAAAACGTTGTTGCCGATGGGAATCGTCTGTTCGTTGGATGACCGAAGACTCATCAAATGGATCCGCGATTCGATCCGAGACGATCTAGAACCGATGAGTTATTTGCTTCAAAATTCTCAAGTTGAAGAGGGGCGGCTCATCGATGCCTCCCATCTTCGTTTTCGGCCTTGGTGCTTCAAAATTTTCTCCTCTCCTCTGTCTCTCTCTCTCTGACGATCCGGCTCGAACTTCTGGTTCGAGCAGTGGCACGAGGGCCACCGCCGGGTCGAGTCGCTGGCGTTGGCACCTGCCCGCGGCTCGATCGAGCCCGGCCTCCGCCTTGTTGCGGTGTGGCAGCGCACCCTCGTACCCTCCTGGGTCTCCAACGGGTCGGCACATCTGCGGAGTGCTGGCGGAGGCGTCTGGGCTTGCACTCTCTGCTCACGCCTCCGCCACGTCTAGGCGCCCTCCTCGCCGGGGAGGGCGATACAAACCGAAGCTGTTGACTGTCCTGCTCGAGTGTCCACGAGAAGGGGAGTCGGATCCGAGAAGAGAGAGAGAGAGAACGAAAGGGGTTTCTGAAAAGGATTCTCTAGAAACTCTTCTGCGTTTTCTGTCTGTCGCTCGTTTTCCTTCTTTCAGAACAAGTCATTCGAGGATCAGCAACCACCTCGAGAGGATCAAGACTCGGCGCGACAGGAAGCACTCGTACCGATACAAATCCCTCTGAAAGATCGAATTCAGTCATTGTTTTCAGAATCGTGTCAATCTTCGACTCAACGCCTCCAGAAGAGGTCATTGAATCGCTGGTCATCAAAGGATCTTCTCGACGCATTCACAATTCGCAAAATTTGCAATCGGTTTCAGAGTCCTAACGTCTAGCATCCTCTTCAAATGCACATTTCAGAATCCCGAAACACCTCGAACAACTTCATGCATCGTCTCATCAGCGCCCGGATCGCAACGAAGCCGTCGTCTTCAAAGCGTGAGCTCGCTCTATTGGAGTTAATTATAGAAATCATTCCAGCATGCTCAAAGATCAGTCGACGACACCAAGATAAGAGGAAGGAATCGTCGATCTCGCTCAAACTTCTGAAGGTAGTTTCGAATCGATCAATAGTATATTCTCCAACTAGAAATTCTCGCAGCATGCTCCAACATCAGCTCAATGACCTATCCTTTCTGGACGACTTCGAGAAGCTCGGCATTTATAGAAGACGTCGCCTACCGACGATTCTCAACAATCCGAAGATAGGCGCGCGCTTTGCCAACGTCTTCAGCGTCATGGCAAGTGAAGCGACGCGGCTGACGGTCAAACTTGTTTTTTTTCAGAAGAACTGACTGCTCGGATCATCTGAAGACCCTTGAAGGTACGAGCACTGAATCCATTGGCTCTCAAATCTAGAATTTTGGTCCAAGAAAAGACCCATAGCGCATATGAATTTCAGACAACAACTTTCAATGGTCGCCAGCCACGCCCCGCTCACCTTGTCGCCGGAAAATCGAAATCAAACAATCAACGTCGTCGTCCTGTGTCTTCTCGACGCATAATCCGCCTCCAAGAGCTCAGAAAGAGAAAGAGAGAGATAAGGTAAGAGATACTGATGACACTGAAAATTTCCGTCTCCCCCAAAAGAGGTTTTTGTCATTTTAGAGCCGACGCGCCGCCTGAAACTGAGACCGAAACTGCGATAAGACCGATTGCGATGGTGTTGGTGGTGATAACGGGAGCGAGCGTGCTCATTCACTTGAAACGCCGCAGCAGCGCCACACGTCGGAGCCGCTATGGGCAAGGCACATCACATTGTGCACACACTGTTACTGGTAGGCATCGAGCCCAGTTTTTTTATTCCAAATTGTTTGTTTCAGGTGGGCGCAGTGGTTCTCGCCGCCGGAACGCTCGGAGTGGCAATTGCGATTCTGATCAATGTGAACAACAACAATAACAACAATCCGAACAGTCCGAACAATGCGACAGTGCTCGTGGATGTCGCCTGTGAGTTGATGGCCCATATCGCAGTGGGTCTCGTCGCGAATGACCTCGTTTCTTGGCCTATGGTACCTGCTGCCCTTTTTGTCGTGGCGAGACCCGTGTTCTTGACATTACTTAAACTTTTTTTTGTTTGAGCGGTTTTGTGTCCTTAAAACGTCTCTAACAATCTATAACAGTAAAAGTAAGAATGAAAGTGTGAGTGTGTGCTCTTGGCGAGTCGTTCTTATCAGTTTAGTGCGTTCTTGCACATACGCACAATCTAAAACTGTCTTCTAGTCGGCGGGGAATTAAGGGAAGTAGAGTCATCAGATTCAGATTAAGGGGCAGAACTTTTTTCGAGGTGAATCCATGTCTAGTTGCACTGAAAGAAGCGCGTTTTGAGATCTATCGAACGGCGCAAAGAGCGTTCGGAAATGTTGAATTTCAAGTGAGTTGTGCAAGTTTTCAGTGACTCAACTCGAAAAACTAGGATAAGTCGCTTGAAATTCAAAATTTTCAGACGATCTTTGCGCCGTTCGATAGATCTCAAAATGCGCTTTATTTGGTGTAACTAGACCATTTTCATAGGATCCATCACAAAAAAGTTGTGCCCTCACTTTTGTGACCAGTGGACTTTGCCTTCATTAGAAGGCTGAAAGATTGGGAAAGTCATTGCGAGGTGTTAAGAAGAACGATTTGTCACCAACTTCCGTCTTCTCTCCCTTTGGGGAACTTTGCACACTTTTCGTCTCCACCTCTTATCGCACGATTGATTACAAAGAAAGTGAAAAACGATGAAAAGTGGTGGCGGGGAGGGAAGAAAATTAGTGTGTTTAGTTAGCTTACAATTGGAACGATTGCAACGCTGAAAGTTGGGTGATGCAACTCTGATTGCAAAATGATGGACGAATTCGCTGCGTAGCGACTCACCCGCGTGCTACAGTTGATACCGAGTCTCTCGATTTTCAGCCAAAGTTCTCAATGTCCAACCGGCGAAACAGATCACCGCGGACAGTGCCAGATACCAGTCGTACCAGCAAGTGGTGCAATTGTTCAAGTAGGGCCCAGTGTGGCGGACGCCTTCTGATCCACACCCATCTGAATTATTTTCAGATCGTCGGTGAACTTGTCGGCGGATCCGTGCAACGACTTCTACGCGTACACTTGCGGCAGTTTCAACGGCGACATGAGTTTCGACGTGTCGGACGACTCGAATGTGGCGGATATGGTGAAGAAGTTGACCGACGACGCCTACATCAGCACCGCACCGCTTCCGGTCAAACAGACGAGATGGTACTTTGACGCGTGCGTCAAGGCGCGTCAGAACTGGAACGACGTCGTCGGCGACGGTCACGTCGTCACGAACGCCATCAACGGTTTGGCGGCGGGCACGCCCGGCTTCACGTCGGCCACCCAATTCCCGTTCCCGATGCTGGACCAGAAGACGGATGTGAAGACGTTCCCGAACAACTACGGACTCGGCTACCTCGTCGGATCGCTGTCCGCCGCCGGCGTCGACACGCTGATCTCGGCTTTCGTCGACACGAACTGGAAGGATCCGTCGGGTCCCGAGGGATTCGCCTATCTGATCGATCAGCCGACCACGTTCCGGCCGAACACGTATTATCTGAAGAACTGGGACGCCACCAACGCGTCGCTGACCTCGTCGATCACCGCCACGATGCAATTGCTCGCCCAGGTGCAAGGGAAGACGCTCGACCAGGGCATGTTGGCGAAGGATGTGCAGGACGTGATCAACGTCGACTACGCGCTCGCCACCGCCTTCTCCACCGATGACACGACGCGCCGTCAGTATCAGCGAAGCTACAACCCGAACACGTTGAAGCAACTGCGCGCCGGCTACCACGACGAGCTGTTCTCGTGGCACATGTTCATCCCGCTGGCCACCGGAGCCGCCGAGCACGTGCTCGACAAGCTGCTGATGTCGCCCACCTACAACTACTTCATCGTCATGGAGCCGGCCAAGTTGAACCTGCTGCTGACGAGTCTCACCGCCGGCAACAAGTACGGCATCACGCCGCGAGCGCTCGTCAACTATCTGTACTATCGGCTCGTCGACGCCAACTCGGAGTTTCTTCCGTGGCCGGCCACCTCGGAAGTGGTTCGTCCGATCGTCCGAATCGAGAAGCAGCCGGTGGGAAGACCGCGTCACGTCGAGCCGCACGAGCGTCGCTTCTCGAGAAGACACATTGACGAGGTCAGCGCGGCGCAGTACAGTTGTGCCGCCGAGACGATCGGACAGATGCAGTTCGCCAACGCGCGCGTCTTCATCGATCAGGTCTACCCGACGGCCGCCGATCGTCAGAACGTCCGCGAGCACGTGGCGAAGGTGGCGAGCAGCATCGTTATCGGATTCCGATCGATGATCGATCAACTCGACTGGATGACGGCGTCGACGAAGAAGGGCGCGTACAACAAGATTGAGAATCTCGTGAAGAACATCGCGTACCCGGACTGGATCGCCAACGACACTCAGCTCACGCAGTACCACGCGACGATGAATTTCACGCAGACAGACGACTATCTGACGATGTTCGCCAACACGAACAACTTCCTGTTGTGGTCGCAGTGGGATCAACTGGTGCAGGGCGCCGCCGATCGGACCGGCTTCAACGGACCGCCCGGAATCACGAACGCGTGGTATCAGCCGGAGCTGAACTCGATCACGTTCCCCGCCGGTATTCTCAAGAAGCCGTTCTACGACTTCAACTGGCCGGCGTCGGTGAACTTTGGAGCGATGGGAGTGATTGCCGGACACGAGTTGACGCACGGATTCGATGATCAGGGTGTGCAGTGGGATGGTGTCGGCACGTTGAGCGGATGGATGGACGACAAGTCGAAGGTGGACTTCACGAAGATGGCGCAGTGCGTCGTCGACGAGTACAGCGGATTCTGTCCGTTGGACAAGGCCAAGTACGGGAACGCGGCGTGCATCGACGGCGCGCAGACGCAGGGCGAGAACATCGCCGACAATGGTGGCATTCACTCGGCGTTCCGCGCCTACAAGAACTATGTCGATCTGTACGGACCGGATCCGACGCTTCCCGACGACACGTTCCAGTACTTCTCGCCGGATCAGCTGTTCTTCTTGAGCTTCGCCCAGGTGTGGTGCCAGCTGCCGGCGTCCGACGCCGCGTTCCTCCGACAATTGCTGGTCGACGTGCACTCGCCGTCGATCTACCGCGTGTGGGGAACCATTCAGAACTTCCCGGCGTTCAAGACGGCGTTCAACTGTCCGGCCAACTCGAACTACGCTCCCGACAGCCATTGCAATGTCTGGGTGTCGGATATTGATACCAGTGAGTGGAACGTTCTGGGGGCCTTATCTTTTCGGCGCTTGAGCCTATGAAAATGGTGCAGTAACAGAAAATTTGGGGCATTTTGAGACCTTTCGAATGGCGCAAAGAGAATTTGAAAACCTTTTTCTTAGAGAAAGTTGGGCTGGTTATAGTGACTTAACCTCGAAACCTGCACAATTTTTTTTTCTAAATGGAGGTTTTCGAGTTCTCGTTGTTCCGTATGCATCATTTTTGTAGGCCTGAGCCCCGCGCACTAGTTCCGGACTCTCGCCCTAAAAACTGATTCAATTTCCAGCCTACGGACTGCCCAACGTTCAAACCGACCTGAACATTGTGCCCGAAGCTCAGATCACATCGCGAGACGTCGACAAGATGAACGCGTTCCAGATGGCAGCTGACTACTACACGGTACCGCCACTTCTTCCGATGTACCGTAACCCCCCGGATCGTTTCAGAAGTCCGTCAACACCGCCATCGATCCGTGCACCGACTTCTACGGCTATGCGTGCGGATCGTTCAACCAGCCCGTCTCGTTCACCACCGCCCGCGCTCGCAACCTCGTCTACATGTCGCAACAGCTCGAGAGTCCCGCCTACCAGGCCACCATCCAGAACGTGTCGGCGCTCACCAAAGAGAAGCAACTCTACAACGCGTGTCTCGCCGCCACCCAGACGTCGCAAACGTCGGACCAGTTGCTGATTCAGCACAACTACATCCAGAAGAAGGTGTCGACACTCCAGGCCCTGCTCGCCCAACCGTTCTCGCTGGTGAACGGCGGAAACGTGAACACGCCGAGTGCGAAGCAGTTGGCCGACGCGCTCGGCTATCTGTCGTTCCAGGAGGGCGTCGACACGCTGATCAGCCCGCTCGTCGACACCTACTGGATCGACAACTCGAAGGGCTACCAGATGTTCATCGATCAGAACACCGCCTATCTGTCGAAGACGTACTATCAGCCGTCGGCGTGGAAGATCGAGCAGCCCAAGTATCTGGCGGTCGCCACCGACGTCGTCTCGAGATACGCGCGCGAGCAGAACATCACGTTGCCGACGAACTGGCAGAGCACGCTGTCCGACGTGATCAACTACGAGCAGACGATCGCCATGAAGTACAGCACCGACGACGACACTCGCCGCAACTTTAATCGATCGTGGAATCTGGTGAAGGTGGCCGATCTCGGCACCACCTACACCTTCCTCGACTGGATCGCCTATCTCGGTCACGCGCCGTCGACGGTCAGAGCCAAGGTGACCGACCCGAACTTTGTGGTGTCGGTGATGGAGGTGGATCGCATTCGACAGTTCTCGATCGACTATCCGAACTTGGACGCCGGAAAGCTGGTCAACCTTCTCTACCTTCGCCTCCTGCTCGGCACCGCCCAATACATCCCGGCCTACTCTTCATCGTTCTCGCGTCTCTCCGAAGAGTCGATCGCGCTCGGACTGTCGAGAAGAAAGACCATTCCGAACATCGTTCCGTCGGCCGCCGACGTCGAGTCGAACGGACCGTACTGCGCGGGCGTCGCCAACAATCTGATGCAGTTCGCGAACGGACGCGTCTTCATCGACTACATGTACCCGACCGCCGACGACGTCACCAACATCCGCAACTCGGCTGGCGGCATCATTTCCAACATCATCACCTCGTTCCAAGGAATGATTGATCAGCTCGACTGGATGACTGCCGACGTGAAGAAGCTGGCCTACGACAAAACGGTCGGCATCAAGCGCAACATTGCGTTCCCCGACTGGATTGCCGATAACAAGGCGCTCAGCGACTACTACAAGGATCTGGTGATCGCCGACGGCGACAACTACTACGACATTTACGATAAGCTCGTCAAGTTCAACATTGAGCTTCAGTACAATCAGCTGAACGCCGCTCAAACCGACCGAAGCGATTTCCTCGGACAGCCGGGAACGGTGAACGCGTGGTATCAGCCGGAGCTCAACTCGATCACGTTCCCCGCCGGTATTCTCGTGCCGCCGTACTTCCACCCGAACTGGCCGCCAAGCATCAACTACGGTGGAATGGGTCTTGTCGCCGGACACGAGCTGACGCACGGATTCGACGATCAGGGAGTGCAGTGGGGACCGACCGGAAACCTGAACTCGTGGATGGACGTCAACTCGACGAGCGGCTTCAAGACGATGGCCCAGTGCGTCATCGACGAGTACAACGGATTCTGCCCGTTGAGCGCCGCCCAGTACTCGCCGAACTGTGTGAAGGGATCGCAGACGCAGGGCGAGAACATCGCCGACAACGGCGGCATCCACGCCGCGTTCAACGCCTACAAGACGCATCAGGCGCTCGACGGACCCGATCCGCGACTGCCGGATCGTCTGTTCGGACAGTTCACACACGATCAGCTGTTCTTCATGAGTTTCGCGCAAGTGTGGTGCGAGACGCGGCGATCGGACGACGCGTTGTACACTCAAATCATGGTCGACCCGCACTCGCCGTCCATGTATCGCGTGTTCGGAACGATTCAGGTGAGAAGGAGGTGCGAGGCGACGTTCGCTAACGTGCAACAACTCTTCAGAACTTCCCCGCCTTCCAAACCGCCTTCAATTGCCCGCTCGGATCGGCGTCGGCGCCGCAAACGCATTGCGACGTGTGGTCTCCAACAAAGTATCAATAAGCCAGCCTACTATTGCAACCGCTACTACACCGATTTCCCCACTCCCGACCCTCACCTTTATGTATTTAATTCTTTTTCGCGTCTCTCCTCATTTTTTTTTCGTTTCTCTCAATGAACTGAACTTCTTTATATTACAGAGAACGAAGGAAGCCAATAGGTGAGTCTTGTTGATTTTAAAATTGCTGTAAGTTCCTAACAATTTCCTTGGCAATGTGATAGTGGACGATGGTGGACGGGTTCCATAGGTCGTGGTAGGCGTATCGGTAAATTGCTTGTGGGCTGAAAGACTAGGAGAATGATTGAAGAAAAATTGAAGGGCCATGGCCGATTATTTTCGCTTTTCTAGGCCATGGCCGGGGTTTTTGGCTTTTCTAGGCCATGGCCGATGTTTTTCGCTTTTCTAGGCCACGGCCGATGTTTTTCGCTTTTCTAGGCCATGGCCGGGGTTTTTACTTTTCTAGGCCATGGCCGGGGTTTTTGGCTTTTCTAGGCCATGGCCGAGGATTTTGCTTTTCTAGGCCATGGCCGGGGTTTTTGGCTTTTCTAGGCCATGGCCGATGTTTTTTGCTTTTCTAGGCCATGGCCGGGGTTTTTACTTTTCTAGGCCTTGGCTGGGGTTTTTGGCTTTTCTAGGCCATGGCCGAGGATTTTGCTTTTCTAGGCCATGGCCGGGGTTTTTGGCTTTTCTAGGCCATGGCCGAGCTCCTGCGTAAAAATGTTTCCTAGAACTAGGGGAGCTAGACTTCGCAGAAAATTTTAAGAAACGAACACGAATTTCTAGGCCATGGCCGATGTTTTTCGCTTTTCTAGGCCACGGCCGATGTTTCTGCTTTTCTAGGCCATGGCCGGGGTTTTTGGCTTTTCTAGGCCATGGCCGAGGATTTTGCTTTTCTAGGCCATGGCCGGGGTTTTTGGCTTTTCTATGCCATGGCCGATGTTTTTTGCTTTTCTAGGCCATGGCCGGGGTTTTTACTTTTCTAGGCCTTGGCTGGGGTTTTTGGCTTTTCTAGGCCATGGCCGGGGTTTTTGGCTTTTCTAGGCCATGGCCGAGCTCCTGCGTAAAAATGTTTCCTAGAACTAGGGGAGCTAGACTTCGCAGAAAATTTTGAGAAACGAACACGAATTTCTAGGCCATGGCCGATGTTTTTCGCTTTTCTAGGCCACGGCCGATGTTTCTGCTTTTCTAGGCCATGGCCGGGGTTTTTGGCTTTTCTAGGCCATGGCCGATGTTTTTTGCTTTTCTAGGCCATGGCCGGGGTTTTTACTTTTCTAGGCCTTGGCTGGGGTTTTTGGCTTTTCTAGGCCATGGCCGGGGTTTTTGGCTTTTCTAGGCCATGGCCGAGCTCCTGCGTAAAAATGTTTCCTAGAACTAGGGGAGCTAGACTTCGCAGAAAATTTTGAGAAACGAACACGAATTTCTAGGCCATGGCCGATGTTTTTCGCTTTTCTAGGCCACGGCCGATGTTTCTGCTTTTCTAGGCCATGGCCGGGGTTTTTGGCTTTTCTATGCCATGGCCGATGATTTTCGCTTTTCTAGGCCATGGCCGGGGTTTTTGGCTTTTCTATGCCATGGCCGGGGTTTTTGGCTTTTCTAGGCCATGGCCGGGGTTTTTGGCTTTTCTAGGCCATGGCCGAGCTCCTGCGTAAAAATTGCTTTCTAAAACTAGGGTAACTAGACTTCGCATAAAAATTTGAGAAACGACCGTGAATTCCTAGGCCACACTTTGAAATTTCGCGCTCATACCAGAGGCTTCGCGCGGATAGTGAATGCTTGGGTGAATGACAAGAGCCACTTGTTAGCCCCCGAAATGCCGAATCACGTTCTAGACGGTTTGCGCGCGGGTCTCGACACGAAAACAGTGCATACCAGAGTTTCACGGAAAAGGAATTTTCATTTTAGGGTTTCGGAAAACGGGTAACGGAACCCTTTTTATTTTTTAGGGTTTCGGAAAAAGGATAATGGAAATTTCAAAACTTTTTCGGGTAACGGAAATCGGGTAATGGAACGCCAAAAAACGCGGAAAAAGGGTAGTGAAAAAAGGGTAATGGAATTCCGTGAAACTCTGGTGCATACGATCGGCTTTTTGAAGCCTAACCATGGAAACATTAACTGTTTTCGTGTCGAGACCTTGCGCGATAGGGACCTTTCTCTTGCCGGCCCGCTCTCTTCATCGAATTACTAGTCCCTCCTCTCTTCGATCGCCTAGTCCAACCTATTTGTGTGTGCGTGTTTGTACAATTCAAACGGGCTCACATGAGATCCGGCGAGTGGTGTGTGAAGGGTTCGGTGGTGTTCAGTGATTGCATAGCTGCCAGCGCCACCGTATTGATGTCGATGAGGCGGACGCGCAAGAACGGGTTGAGTCGGCGTGTGCCGAGGTCACTATCGAGTACGATGTGATGGAGTTGCTGGAAAACCGGCGGACGAGAAAACACATGAATGGCGCGCCAAACTACCGTACCCTGTTCGTCTCGGCGATCAGCGATCCGAGCCGCTCTTGCAGTGCCGCCGAATCGTCGGCCGCCTGCACTCCCGGACTGTTCGACACGTCAAGCAGCGACAGAATGACCAGTGTGCCGGTGCTCAGCGTCTGAAAATTTGCAGCCAAAATTTGCAGAGCCCGATGGGGCGGAAAAGTTCGCTGTAAGCCGACCTGAGTGATGTTGTGAATCGTCTGCTGAATGTTCTCGATCACCTCTGTCGCGTTCGAATCGCCGCCGAAGAAGTCGATGGTGCCGCCGGTCTGCAGAATCACCAGCGGATCGTCGGACAGAAATTTGTTGTTCGTCAGAAACTGGTTGATTTGCCACTGCACACCGGAGAACGTGTCAAAGTAGAAGTTGCCGAGACCCGATTTGGCGCCGCTGTACGCGTAGTTGACGTACTGAAAATGAAGATGGTTTCGATTTCAGGCTCGTCGAGCTTTTCCAGTTTTTAGCTTCAACTCGCAGGAAACAGCGCCGGCGGGTCTCCAAACGAAAAAAGAAAAATAGATCAATGCTTACTGTAGCTCAGAGAGTTTAAAGGCGCATGCCTAATTTGGTTTTTTTTTCGTGGCGGGACCCACAACCGGTGCTGTCGGCGAACTGACGCGATTTGAAGTGTCTATGATATGAAAACATGGAGAACTCTAAGAAAATGGCGAAAAGAAAATTTGAAAGCTTTAGGTTCGCGCCAAGTTAAGCCAGTTTTATTAGTTTTATTTTAAAAAAATTTTTCAAATCTCAAAAAATTTCTTAGTGTCGATTTACGATGAACAAATGGCCGGAGTGGCGTACGCAATAAATTTGATGAATTTTCTTGCGATTTTTTAAAGTTTTCAGGTCAATTTTCAGTGTATTTTGTAGACATAGGGGAGAACTTTCAGTAAATGTTGATTTTTGAGGTACTTTTCCCAGTTCCAGATGAAATAAACAAAAAAACCCACGAAAGTTGTTTGGTAACTCTGCTGGAAATCGACTGATCTTTACTTTCCGCTCTCTTATATCGCGTATCATCTGTTTTTTTTTTTTTGGAGCGATCCCGGTACGAGACTCCGAAATAACGGGCCTCGCCGCGCCACGCGTTGTTTAGCGAAATATTCGGCGCGCGAGATTTGAAACGAATAAATTTTTTAAAATCTCCTTTTCCACAATATTCAGAACTTTTCGTTGTGTTAAAAAAAAATAATTCACTTTGAAAGCAAAAATTTCAATTCTAAAATTTAACCTTTCCAGGTTGGTCGCCGGAAAGTCGCCAATTTTAGGTGAAAACTCGAAAAAAAGAAATGAATGAATTCTAATATTGAAATTAATGTTTTAAAAGTAATTATTCAAGAACACAGAGCGGAAAATCAAAAATATTGCGGAAAAAAAAAGATTGAAGAATTTTATTCGTTTCAAATTTCGCGCGCCGAAGTTTTCGCTAGACAACGCGTGGCGTGGCGAGACCCGTTCTTTCGGAGTCTCGTACCGGGATCACTCTAAGAAAAACAGATAATATCACTCCTTTCACTCATTACAAAACTAAAGTCAAACTACGAACTTTGCTATTTAAACTGATTATTATCGGATTTTTTTGAATGCAATACGCTGCGGAAGATTTGTTTTCGAAATGTCGATTTACGGGGGTTGGTCTCGCCACGAACAGAAAGAGACGCAGACGACAAGAGATGGAAAAATTTGAAAAATTTGAAGAAATTTCATCTCTCGTCGTCTGCGTCTCTTTCTCGTCGTGGCGAGACCAACCCCCGTAAATCGACATTTCGAAAAAAATCTTCCGCAGCGTATTGCATTCAAAAAAATCCGATAATAGAAGCCGAATGCTAAATAGTACCACCGTCTAGAACGAGACCCACGAAGTCTACACCGACACGTTGCGCTTGCAAATAGCCACAGAAAGATCGTCAATCTCCGGTAGAAAGTCGGTATTTACCATTAGCTTATTACAGTATTTTTTGATTTTGTATGTGGCTTTAAAACTACCGCTTCTTGTTGCACAATACGATCCTTATAAATATCAGCGAATCGAGGTCGAAAGTGACAATAAAATTGGGGAAGTTGGGGAATTTCGTGGAATTTCGTGGAAATTGGGGAATTTCGTGGCGCTTTTGGTGTTAAAATGCTCAGAAGACGTGTAGCTACAAAAGTTAGCTGAACATGTTCGGAAAAAAACTGAAAGATTCCGACGCGGGCGAGTTTTCCGCTCAAAAATCACTTTTTCAACGGTAAACGAGTCGAATGATGCAAACGCGCTCCCCCGCACAGTGGTCCCGTTTTTGGATCGCCGAGAAAACAGTGATGCTCTCCAAGTTCCGAGCAAAAAACAATTCCACCTCATGCAGGCGATAAAAGCGAGCAAAAAGGATATACATCGGGCGGGATTCGAACCCGCGCGGTCTTTCGACCAGCCTTAACCACTCGGCCACCGATGTGAACAGACTGAATTTGGGTGAGCTCACAGATCTCACTGTGCTCCGAGAGCCGTTTATGGCTCAAGCAAGTGGTTTTATGGTCCAAACCGTGCGTCAGAGCATGGCAAAGTCGTAAAACCACTCCCATGAGCCCTAAACGGCTCTCGGAGCACGGTGAGATCTGTGAGCTCACCCAAATTCAGTCCGTTCACATCGGTGGCCGAGTGGTTAAGGCGGCAGGCTCCCGTCCTGCTGGTCGAAAGACCGCGCGGGTTCGAATCCCGCCCGATGTATATCTTTTTTGCTCGCTTTTATCGCCTGGATGAGGTGGAATGGTTTTTGGCTCGAAATATCGGAGAAAATCACCGTCTTCCATACGATTTCTTTTTAATGATATTATAAAGTTTAAAAAAAAGGAATCCACAGACACAAACGGGACGACAGGGTCTCGCCACGAAATATCGGGCTACCATAAACGTTTCGCGACTAGTCGCGTGCACCTTTAATCTCCCCATTTTCGGGTTATCATTAATTCAGTGCAACTGGTGCCTGCCAGAAATTTGATTTTGTGAGAAGGCGCGGTTCGTCAAAGTGAGGTTAAAGGCGGACGCGATTAGCTGGAAAACGTTTACGGTGACCCGATGCTTCGTGGCGAGACCCGATTGTGGATTCGGTGAGATTAAAGACGTATCACCTCGCCGACAAGCGGCTGCGTGGTCTCGCAGCGAACAGACGAGGTACTGTAGCAGTGATTTCAACTGTGACCGTGAAACACACACCAGCAAAGTTGAAACGACTGTTACAGTACCTCACCGTGTCGCGCGCCTCAAATAGATGTCCCAAAGCGTAGCAACTCACCCTCTCGCACTCCAACATACTCGCCACATACTCGGGCCACACTTTGCCGTTGCAGTTCCTCAGAAATCCGTGACTGTCGCCCTCGGCCTCGACGCCGTCGTCGGACAGACTGTCGCCGAACACCACCATTCGACCGCATCGAAAGTCGCGTGGCTGAAATCACAGAGAACTGCGTCAGTTCAATTCAATCAGAGAGTTGAAGCGAATCGAAGACTCACACGATGAAGAATTCGGCAGTCTGACGTCTTCAGACGCACAATCAGAAGAAGAGTGATGGTCAGTGTTGATGGGTGCATTTACACTACTATCTCAGCCGAATATACATACATAGAACAGAAATAGGGGGTCAATGTGAATTGCGACGACCGATGGGCGGCGCAGGTGTTCAAACTGTTCCTGACCATCCGCATTGTATTTGTCTATTATTAGAACTCACCGCCGCCACCGCCCCAGTATACTATTTGATATTCGGGTGAGTAGGTGTGATACGGAGTTTCAACAAGAGAGGAAAAGGAGGGAGGAGGGGGAAGTACGGCACAGCGCGTTTCCCACGGCTTTTTCAGTTATGACAGACGCGGGAAAACGTTTCAGTTCATAGACAAACTGCTGCGTGGTCTCGCAACGAAAAAAACAACAACTATTTATATTAGGCATGCGCCTTTTCACTCTTTGGGCTACGGTTTATTGACACATACCGTAGCCCAAGGAGTTTAAAGGCGCATGGCTAATTCAGTTTTTTTATTATCGCGGAAAAATCTTCGAGCAAAACGAGACGAAAAAACTGCTCTGATTTAAACAAATACAACCCCACTTTTGTATTTTTTTTCTGAAAGGGGCGGAGGGGGATGCCAACTCGAAATAAGTTAGCTTAAAAATAAACTAGAGGAAATTTTCAGTCAAAATTTCAGAAATTCTTGATAAATCTCAACAATCTTGAATTCGCTTAGTGGCGCTGAAAGCTCCAGATGACACTGTTCTCCAGGACGAAATGCCATGCTTGACAGTCGAGTCGGCAGGCTTCCAACAAATTCCAAACTATGCAGACAGCTCATTTCGGTCGTGGTTGACAAGTTTCAAAACTCGTAACGTCATCTGGAGGAGGCCTCCATCCTCCAACGCCTTCCACCACACCTCAGGATTCAGTTGTTCTGTGTTTCAACTCCGTGAGCAGGAAGTGATTTGTCTCGGAAACTGTTCCGGGAGGTTTCAAAAGTTTAGTGAAGACACTTCAAGTTTTTTTCCGTGTCTGTGCAGACACGGGCAGTGATGGGGTTCTGTACTGAGGCTCCTCGATAGCCGAACCCTGGGCAACAAATGGTGCACTTCTACATACCTGATGAGATTGACACATCGGGAGTGCCCCATTTGGCAGAGATGTACACAGTCCTACGCAGGTCAGAGGTAGCGTCTAATAATCTCTGCGACCGGGCGGCTTCAGCATTGACTTAGCAAGCCATAATGAAGTAAACAAGGACAAAACCAAGCTCAGAACAGCTTCACCAACAGCCTCAGTCCTCCGCACTCTACCGCTGCAAATGTGACGGCAGACACACGCGCACGTAGGGAGAGGCGATCAAATCACGGAGTACCAACGATCTGTCAATCGGAACGGAACAAGAAACCCCGGCCGAAAACAAGACGAATCGATGCGCGGATCTGCACCTTCAACTGCCGGTCAGTAGCAAATAACGACAGACTCGCTGAGCTTCTAGAAGAAGCGAAGCGAATCAAGTACGACATTATCGGAATCTGCGAGACCAAGCGAGAGAAGGAAGAGCATCTCACGCACACCGACGGGACCGGAGTGTTTCTAGGAACACGGAACAAAAACTCGGTCAGCGGAGGAATCGGCTTCACCGTCAAAAGTAACCTCCTGCCCAGAATCGTAGAAGTTAGTTTCCAAAGCCACAGGATTGGCACTCTGACCTTTCGAGTAGGAAGATTCTGCTGCACGGTAATACAAGTATACGCGCCAGTAGCAGATGCCGATCCACAGGAGATCAACGATTTCTACGACAACGTGGAAGAAGTCCTCCGAGCAAGCAAGAGCAAATACAAGCTCATCATAGGAGACTTCAACGCGCGACCAGGGCCCCGAAAAAACGAGCAAGAACGGTACATCGGCATCCATGCCATGGAACCGAGGAACGAACCCGGCGAACTCCTCGCCAGCTTCTGCGAAGCGAACAGGATGTGGCACACAAACTCAATGTTCCGCAAAGCGCCACACAGACGATGGACATTCGTAAGCCCGGACGGCAAGCACAAGCACGAAATCGACCACGTCCTGGCTAACGGTCTATTCGTCACGAACACATCCGTTCTGCCCTCTTTCACAAACGGAAGCGATCACCGACTACTCCGCAGCAACCTCCACTTCGACATCAACCTAGCAAAACTGGACCAGGTTATGAAGAGGAAAAAACCTAGGAGAGTACTGGACACAGCGACTGCCTTGTCAATCAGCGCCGCCGCCACACTCCCTCTGAGCCCGGACGTTGACGAAGACTACAAGAACCTCATCGCTCTACTCAAGAATCTCCAAGACAAATCAGTCGTGAAGCCGTCGAACCACTCCAGCAACAGACTGTCGGACGAAACCCGTCAGCTCCTCGCCAGAAGGCGGTTCATGGATCGATCAGACCCCGAGTTCAAGACGCTCTCCGTCAAATGTCGGGAAGCAGTAGAGAAAGACCACGAAGAGTTCTCCAGTAGCCGTCTACTAGCTGCCGTAAAGCAGAGGAAAAGCCTGAAAAAAGTAGCGAGGGACAACAACGAATACCAATCGTACATCCCATGCCTCAAATCTGCATCAAATGGAGAACGAATCACGTCGAGAACAAGGATGGAGCAGGAGGTGGAACGCTTCTACACGAACCTGTTCCGGAGCGAGCAGCCGTCAGTCGCCGCCCAAAGAATTCCACCGCCATCCACTTCGGAAACTCCACCACCATTCCTTCCAGACGAAGTACGACACGCCATCCGCTCCTTCCCGAATGGGAAAGCAGCAGGAAAGGATGGTCTAACCGCAGACTTCATCAAGTCATGCGACAACAGCGTCATCCTGCTCATCACGGAGCGATACAACCACTACCTCGCAAACGGGAAAATCCCCAAGGAATGGACCACGTCGAAAACAACTCTGATCTTCAAGAAGGGCGACAGAGAGGACCTAGAGAACTATAGACCGATCACATTGCTCGCCGTACTATACAAGGCCTTCACAAAGTGTCTATTGAACCGAATACGCGCGACACTCGACGAGGCCCAGCCAGTTGAACAAGCCGGATTTAGAAAGAAATTCTCGACACTCGACCACATTCACTCCGTGCAACGCCTCCTAGAGGCCGCCAGAGAACACCAAATACCGCTGGTCCTCACCTTCGTCGACTACCACAAAGCGTTCGACAGCGTGGAGCCGGCTGCGGTCTGGGAAAGCCTACGGCAACAAGCAATCGATCCGGTCTACATCAACCTACTCCAGGAGTGCTACAACCAGTGCTCCACGACAATTACACCTTTCCACAAACCGGTGAACGTACCGGTCAGCCGAGGAGTACGCCAAGGAGACCCAATATCTCCCAACCTCTTCGCTGCCGTTCTCGAACAAGTATGCAGGACAATCTCGTGGAACAAGTTCAAAGGAGAAACGGACGAACTGGACCACATTCCGGGAGTGAGGGTCAATGGACAGAACCTAACTCATCTGCGCTTCGCAGACGACATTGTCCTGATAGCCCACACCCCAGAAGCAGCGAGCCAAATGTTGGCAGAACTGATGGAAAAGTGTCAAGAAGTAGGACTCCGGATGAACAAAGGGAAAACGAAAATCCTAAGGAATTCGTTCGCCAGCACCGCACCGGTAGAAGTCGTCGGACACAACTACATCACACTCATCGAAGACGTGCCCGAATACGTCTACCTCGGACGACTCGTCAATGCCCGCAACGAGCTCGAGCCGGAAATCCACCGTCGTCGGAGAGCAGCATGGGCCGCATTCAACGGAATCAAGAACACCACTGATGCCATAACCTGCCCAAAACTCCGCTCCGAACTGTTCGACTCGACCGTCCTACCAGCTCTGACATATGGGTCGGAAACATGGACGTTCACGAAGGCCCTCTCCGAAAGAGTCAGAATCACCCACGCGTCCCTCGAGAGAAGGCTGGTCGGACTGACTCTAACTCAACAGAGAGAACAGAACATACACCGCGAAGATGTCAGGAAGCTGTCCAAAGTCCGCGACCCGATCGTTCACATAAAGAGGAGGAAGCTTGGATGGGCTGGACACGTTGCGAGAAGAAGAGACGGATGGACGACAACGATGACGGAGTGGTGCCCGTGGAACAGGAAAAGACCCCGTGGACGGCCGCCGATGAGATGGACCGACTCACTCCGGAAAGAAGTAACGACCAGGACCGACGAGGGGAACGTCATCACCCCATGGTCCACCCAAGCACAGGACAGAAGCGCCTGGAAAGCTGTGATCCGCGCCGCAGGCGAAGAACGGATCGACTAAGTAACTAAGTAAGTAAGAGGCATGAATTAACTTCTGCAGAGGAAGAACACAAAACAACTGAAGGCGTTGGAGGATGAAGGCCTCCTCCAGATGACGTCACGAGTTTCGAAACTTGTCAACCACAACCAGAATAAGCTGTCTGCCTAAATTGGAGTTTGTTGGAAGCCTGCCGACTCGACTGTCAAGCTTGGCATCTCGTACTGGAGAACAGTGTCATCTGGAGCTTTCAGCGCCACTAAGCGGGTCGGCTACTTTCCCATACTGACACAGTGGACTAAGAACAACTTGTTCTTGAAGTTTACAATCAAGTTGAGGACGAGTTTCAGAAAAAATAAAAGATTTTTGAGCTTTTTCAAAAAATATTTGAAATTTTGAGTGGAAATTCTGAAATCTGGGCTGTAACATTTTGGTAAATGATGAAAGTGCGATAAAATTACAAAAAAGAAACAATCCAGTGAAATTTAGTAGGAATGGATTGGGAATTCTGCCGAAATTTTCGATATCTCATCATTTTTTGGGAAGTGGCGCAACATTATGAACCGCTCGAAAATGTGCTTTCCTCGCACCTTAACCTTGTTTTTCGAGCTAGATACGTTGAAAACGGAGTAATTTTTTGGGTTAATTAACCCCGTTCACCCCTATTTCATATATTTTTTCTCTTAATACTCAGGCAAATTTCCTTCAAGATTGGCGGGTATACCAGCCACTGGCGGGCGAAAAACAGCCAGGTTTCAGCCATAAATCCGCCAGCTTTTGGCCAAGGTCCCGCCAACCTGGCGCGTTTCTGGCGGGTGCGGGAACTGCGCCAGCCGATCGCAAGTTGCGCCAACACAAAATATGAAATATTTTTCGATATTTCTTTCCTATTCCTATTTTTCGCTTTTTCTCCGCGTTTTTTGATTTTTTTCTCTTGTTTTTTTCACAAAAATCACTCACTGGAACGTCGCAATGAAACTTCGGTCGGGAATGAACGTGCCGCACCTGGAAACAGGCCAATTTGATGAGTTTTTGCATTTTTCAGGGAAATTTGCAAATTTTTGAAAAAAAATTGTTCGAATCGCGGTAAGGCAGTCAAGGAAAGCACTCCATTAGAACAATTTCAATGAAAGAGTCCGGAATGCTGATGCGATTGAGGAAAAAGACTCCGATTCGGACGAGGACGAGCAACGTAGTGCAGAAGGTAAATTTTCGGCGGTACCCCGCAATAGAACTCGGCCGGAATAGAACGGGGACGGATTAGAACTGGGACGAATTGGAACTGGGACGGATTAGAACCGTTATCAGTGGAGCGCGTTTGCTTTTCATAGTTTTTTTATCAACTTTTTGGGTTACTTGCGTCACAACAAGAAGTATACCTATCTTGGTTCTAATCCGTCCCAGTTCCAATCCGTCCCAGTTCCAATCCGTACCAGTTCTATTCCGTCCTAGTTCTAATCCGTCCCGGTTCTATTCCGGCGAGTTCTATTGCGGCGTACCGCCAAATTTTCGGCTCCGGGACATTTCGAAACCAATGAAACATAAGTCAAAAGAGGCGCTGAGAAATGCTCAAATTTTTGAATTTTCGTGAAATTTTTCGAGAAGAAACTTTGGGTTATATTGTTTTCAGAACGGATTCACTTTGCCGTCCTGTGAAAGTTTCCCTCACAGGTCAAAATTTGCGAAAACAAGAATCAAGTCGATATCTCTTAAACAACACTTTTTGGCTCCTCGTGATATTTCTCTCATGAGACGAAGATAAAATATGGAGTTTTTCGCAACCTTCTACAGATCTCAAAACTCAGCTCTTGCCAGAACTATTCAGCCTTCTAGATATTCAGTTTCTTTTCGATAAAGTTCACGAAAATTCAAAAATTTGAGCACTTCTCAGCGCCTCTTTTGACCTATGTTTCATCGGTTTCGAAATGTCCCGGAGCCAAATTTTCAGACGTTTTCGTGACCATTTCATCCATTGTGTTTCAGTAATTTACGAATCTGAATAGGAATGAGGCAACGGCATGACAGAGGAAGAAATACTCGTGCCAAACGACGATGAAACGGATGAGAGCGCTAACCAAGATGCAGCTGAAATCGATAGAACAGAGTTCTCACAGCAATATGAAAATTACGAAAGCGAACAGGTCAAGAATATGGACGATGCAAAACTACTAGTATTCATGGATTTCGTGATTAACGAAGGGCTCTCGAAATGCTTATGACTGCCTTTTATAGTCAAACTCCCCGCAATTAGGGTTTGCACTAGCTTAATGCTCAGTTTTTTTTTTGCTTTGCAGAGTAAAGACGTAGTCAGGAAGTCGAAAACTATGTGCATCAGTCAAATTGATTATTTCCGCAGAGATTGCGGTTCAAAAAAACGGGAAAAAACTGGATAAATGTGGTCAGTGCTCAAGGTGGGTACTTGTCAGGGCTGCACGGAATTCCGAAACCCGCAAAAACAATGATTTCCATACTTTAAATGGCCGGGCGGGGTAGTCAGAAGACAACATTTTGAACATTGATCAGGTGTGTTATTTTTCTTCAGAGAAAAAATTCGGAGAAAAAAACCAAAAAAGGTAGTGCAGTAGGGCGCATTTGCATTTCTATTTGAAATCGGGAGACACAGATTTGGATCGGCGGCAGTCGGCACTACTAACCTGAGCCGACCGGGCCGGACCGTGCCGAGAATTTCAAAAAACGACCCGGCCCGGCCATTTTTCCATCGGGCTGGGCCCGGCTTATTTTCCGGGCCGGCCCGGAATTTTAAAAATATGATGATTCCCATCAGAAAAATGAGAATTTTCAATCGATATCATCAACTAGGTTTACTCACTAAGATTCTACAGAACAACGCGTTTCTCGGACTTTACCATAAAGCTTTGCGTTTCGTTTGATTCCAGCTTTGTAGCGACACCAAATATCGTTGCAAATTTCCGAAACCCGCCAGTCAAATTTTCAATTTCGTACAGCTCTGATACTTGTTCACTAACAAGGAATTCTCCAAATTTATCATTAGAGGCTGCGGGGAAAAGTGTCCGACACAGTAACCTTCATCAAAGCGAACATTGCCGGACAGATTCAGCGAATGTTGCAATCACACGGACAAGACACCGTGAATGCCCACAACAAAATTCACTGTGAACCCATTGACACATCTCAATTCGAGGTCACCGATGCTCGCCGATTCCCTGCCTATCGGGGAGAAAAAGTTCGATAGTAACATTATCAACTTTATTGTAACTCTCATCACGGATGGAGCATTGAGCAGGTACCCGAAATGCCTTATTCGAACTGTACATACCTAAGTTCTTTTTCAGAAGAGAAGCTAGGTATTCCCATTCTCATCAGACCAGAAGGGTTTGATTCCTCTCTGAACTCTGTCATGTTGGTAGGCTTTGCATTCTCTGATCATGGAATTATGAAACGAATGATCGATCGATTTGTAGAACTGTAGGCTCGCTTCCCGCATTTTTAGCCTGAGAACTTCTCATTACAGTGCGTTCCAGCAATTGAAAAATTTGAACACTTATGTGAAAATCGATGACGAACACTTCCTATTCAAGGTCAAAGTTCTGACAGTCATCCTGGATATGAAAGTGAGTGAAAAAAGTGCATACAGTTGTGATTTTTGCGTACGTTCAGTAGTCAAAATCGCTCTGTGGTCTGCCAAACTGGTTCGCCTCTAAAGCAATGCGAAACAGTTGGACTCAAGAAACAGAACGGTCACATTTCGTACATTCAACCTTCGCACCAATCATATCAGCGTGTCGAAGTGGAAGAGACGGGTTTCAGTCAAAGAAAAGTAATACTTTCTTTTTTGTAATTTGAACGTTTTATTCCCGCATATTTTCAGCACTATCAGAATTGACCCATTCCACTTAAAGGGTGCGGAAATTCGCGAGCGAATCTCAACTGGTAGACGTATCGAAACGACATTTTTCACAACTGATTTCAGAAATAAACACACCGAATAAATGCGAGTCTGCAAAATTGAAGTCGGGAAGGTCCAATCTCATCACTTCTTCACTACAATCAATCGGTGACTACACCTACTCTTCTTCAAAAATAAAAGAATGGAATAAATTAGGAATGTGTACTGGACGGGAAGTCGAACAGGTAAGCTGGGATTTTCTTCTAAGTTTAATGACTCACAATTTCAGACCTGTGTTTTTGTGACGGCAATCGTAGCCTACTCCAAGTCTTGTAAAAACAAAAATTTCAATGTCTTTCAATGTATGGGAATTGTCGGACGTGCCTGTGAGCAGCCCAGACCCGACAAATTCGAAGAGCCTAGTTAACAAAACCAGATCAAAGGCGCGAACACCGAGAAGGCGCCAGCAAGTTGCTGGCGCATTCTGCGCCTTGGCGCGCTCCGAAGAGATGCAGTTTTGTCATCATTTTTAGTCAGTTTTGTTTGTTTTCGAGTCTGGTAGCGGTCGACATTTTTACCTCTTTCTTGTGTATGAGTTGTCTTGTCTTTGCAAGGCATAAATAAATCGTTGTGCATCGAATTGTGAGGCATCCAGTTTGGACGCCAGGTGTGTAGTGAAGGAAAGTCTGAGTGACTGAGAAGGAGGTCTGCGTGACTAGAAGGAAGGTCGTCTGTGTGACTAGGAAGAGAAAGGAGGAAAGGAAAGGAGGAAAGGAAAGGAGGAAAGGACTGTGTGTCAAGAGAAAAGGACTGCTTGTCCAGAGAAGAAGGACTGCGTGTCCAGAGTGTGTGGCTGTGATAGCCGCAAAGAAGCAGTGGTGGAGAATCATATTCTGAGTTGGGGGCCGAACCGAATCTAAAATAAAGCCAACAAGTGCAGACAGAAAGCGTCGACTTGACAGGCAAAAAGACCTCAGCAGCCGCACCGATTGCAATCGCTACTTTCTTTGCGTACTCATCTGCCAAAAAAAACCCGTAATAATTGTAACACGGTTACAGAAAACGGCACAGAATGGAGGACGGAGAGCGCAGTGGAGAAGAAGGAACGCGAGCAGAGAAAAAGGAGGTAAGGCAGTAAGAGAGAATGGAGAGGATGGTAAGGAACATCCAGCAATTCTTCAAGGTTAGCCAAGCGCAAGCCGAAAAAATGTGTGAGCTATTAGTGGAAGAAATAAAGGAGAGTGAAAAGGAGATAGAAGAAGTTAGAAAAGAGCTGAAAGAGAGGGAGGTAGAGAGAGAAGTCATGGCATACACGATCGCGGCGATGCAGGAGAGAGAAGAGGAAGAGGCAAAAGAGAAAGAAGGAAGAGAGGAGAGAGAAGGATTTAAGGAGGTTGCCAACGATCATAATTGTACGAACCCGAAAGAGCTGCATGACATGTTGAACCTAGTGTACGAGCTCGAAGGGGAAGTGGCGCAATTGACGAATGAAAAAGAGGAATTGCAGAAGATCATGGAAGAGAAGGAGGACATGAAGATGGAAAAGCTCAAGTGGGAGGCGGAAAAAGAGAAGATGAAGAAGGAGTTGATGGTGGTGAAGGAGGGGCTGAAAACCATGAGACGACATGCCACTCAGAACACCATCACAAGACTCGGTAAGGAGAAAGAAGAAGAGAAAAGGGATGAGAAAGCAGGTTTTCAGACCATGGTCGGTTCATCCAACCGGAGGAATGGAACCGGATTGAGAGGGGAGCCAAAGCAGAATGGTGAGTGGGAAGAAAAAGAAAAGCCAAGAGCGTATCATTGGGAGACGGAAGGATCGCTACAGATAGAAGTGCAAGAGAGAGAGAGATGGAGGAAGAAGTAGAGTTGGAAGGGAGAAAGGAGACGCGGCCATGGGAGAGGATGCTTCTGGCATCTGTAGTGCCGGAGCCAGCCGCATTCAGCGGAGAAGAGGTGAGAGAGAATCTGGAGATGTTCAAGGAGCTATTCCAGATGAAGTATGGGGGATTCCCAACTCATCAGCAACTGACGCTTCTGGAGATGAAGTATCTGAAGGGAAAGGCGCTGAAGATTTTCCGTGGTATAGAAAGAACGGAGAGAAGTTCGGTGGAGGAGGCGGTAAGGGCACTGGCTAAAAGGATAAGAGTCTCGGTGGAAGACGAGTCTAGAAGGGCAAAAACGAAAAGTGGGAAACACTCAGGCTGCAAGAAGATCAGAAATTGACAGACTTCTGCATGCAGATAGACGAGGTGGCTCGAAAGGCATTCACCAGAGTCGGGCCGGAAGAGCTCTCTTCACTGAAAACCGCAAAGTTGATGGGAGCACTGGAGAAGGAAGAGCAGTTAAGGTGCATCATTGAGAGTAAGATTCTAGATGAGCCAGAAAGGCTGCACTATGAGAAAGCCAAGCTAATCCTCACGAGATTGGAGATGAGAAGAGGAGGTAGTAGCGAGAAAAGGAAAAAAGAGTCGGAAAAAGGTGGAGATAAGAAGGAGGAGAAAAGGAAAGAGGCGCATGGAGTAGGAGGAAGTAGGGGAGAACAGAGTGGAGGAACCAGGCTCCAGGAAACAGGCAGAGGTACAGCTCAACCGTGGGGAAGGATGAATGTCGTGAGAGGACAAGAGCAGGGAAGGCTCACAGTAGAAGATAATAGATGAAAAGAGCAAGTGGGAAGTCAAGATGCCAAGAATCTCAAAGAGGTGTGTGGTGAATGTGGCAACAAGGACTACCATCTGGCCAGTTGCTCCCTAGTCAAGTGCTACAACTGCCGAGAGTTGGGACACATTGCCCCAAGATGTCCGAACCCAAGGAGACCATGGAGAAGAGAAGATGTGGGAGGAGAGAGAAATGAGAACAGGGTGCAAGCCATCTCCGACCAAGAAGAAGAAGAAAAGAAAGAAAGGAAGGTGGAGAAGGGAGCGCAGAAAGTTGAAGTGAAGAAGGGGCGGATCGGAAGGGCAGTAGTGGAGCTGCTCATTGACAGTGGCTCAAACATCTGCATCATGTCGAAAGGGACATGGCAGAGAATCATCAGAGAAAATCCGACAGAGTGGCTGAGAAACACGAAGTTGGAGCGTCCGAAGATCATCAAGGTGTATGCAGCGAACAACCAGCCAGTGAATATTATCCATGTAGTAACATTAGAGACGTCAATGGAGAGCAGAACCAGAGAAGTGGTGTATCATATTGCGGATATCAATAGAAACTCTGTGATTCTCGGAACAGATGCGTTTGAGGCCATGAGAGTGCAGATGACGTTCGAGGCAATTCCCAGAGAAGTCAGGTTGGCTAGGGATGTTAGAATCTTGCCGAGCATGAGGAGAATGGTAGAGGCGCAGGTAGAAGGAGTAATAGAGGAGGCCAAAGAGCAGGTGTTGGTAATGCCACGATGCAAGGAGGTAGTTGAAGGAGTGGCAGAAATGGATAAGAATGACAAGATGATGGTGCAACTGGCTAATTTCGGAACCGAACCACAAGTGTTGAAAAAGGGACAGGTTCTGGTGATAGCAGAGTGGGAGGACATTGCGCTGAAGGCATGGAGTGGGAGGATAGTAGAGGAAATAGAGCAGGCCCCAGCGGATGGTCAGCAAGGAAGAGAGATGGAAGTGTGTGCGTTAGACGGCAAAGTAGGGAAAGAGGAAGAAGATAGGATGGAAGAGCTGTGGAAACAGTTGGAGAAAGAGGAGAAGATTGGAGATGAAAAAGTGAAGAAGGTGATTGAGAAGTTCTCGGATGTATTTGCAATATCGGACATGGAACTAACGCAGACGCATGTGGCGGAATGTGAAATAGAATTGGAAGGGGAGGCAAAAGCCATCAAACAAAGGCCAAGACCAATTCCGCTAGCGGTAAAGCCGGAGATTCAGAAGTTGATAGGAAAGATGCTGGAGCAGAAAGTAATCCGAATAAGCAAATCGCCGTGGGCAAGTCCAGTAGTACTAGTGAAGAAGAAAGACGGGACGGTGAGAATGTGAATAGACTACCGGAAGGTGAATCAGCTGGTGAAGAAAAATGCACATCCATTGCCACACATTGAAGCCACGCTACAGTCACTGAAAGGAAAGAAGATCTTCACAATGTTCGATCTGTTGGCAGGGTATTGGCAGATACCACTAAAAGAGGAAAGTAAAGGGATCACGGCGTTTGCCATTGGATCAGAGCTCTTTGAGTGGAACGTGTTGCCGTTTGGGCTGCTAACGTCGCCGGCGATATTTCAAGCAATGATGGAGAATGTGATGGGTGATCTGATCGGAGATTGCGCCTATGTGTACGTAGATGATTTGCTGATCGCCAGTGAGACCATGGAGGAGCATGTGCAAGATGTGGAGCAGGCACTGGCCAGAATTCGTGCAAGCGGGCTCAAACTAAAAACCACGAAGTGCCACATCGCCAGGAGAGAGGTGGAATACTTAGGCCACAAAATCTCAAATGAAGGTGTTAGGACAGAAGAGGCTAAAGTAGAAAAGATGAGAACTTTTGCCAGCCCGGGCTCAGCCCGGGCCCAGCCCGAAAATCGCGAAAAAAATTCCGGGCCGGGCCGGGCTTTTTTTCGTACCCTCGGCCCGGGCCCGGCCCGGAAGGCCCGAGTTTGAAAAATTTTTTTTCATAATTCAATTTTTTTTCCTTTTTCAATTTCAAATCTCAAAATAACGATGTTCCACATGAATTATTACGTTTTGACCGAATTTATCTCGACACGCTGCAAGTCTCGGTCAAATTGCGAAGTTTCATTTTTAAGCCGGGCCCGGCCTTTTTAAAGTATGGTATACGCACTGAGAAGATTCAAGACCATTATCTATGGAACGGAGATCATTGTATACACCGACCACAAACCGCTCACGGCTCTGATGAAGGGAACTCCGTTGGCAGACAGGTTGCTACGATGGTCAATGGAAATTCAAGACCATGATTTGACGATTGTGTACATCGCAGGAAAGGCGAACGCAGTGGCCGATGCGTTGAAAAGAGGCGGATGTGCCGGGAAAGAGTTGCCAAAAGAGGAAGAGTGGGCGGAAGCAAAGAGGATTGTGAACGCCACAGGGGAGAGTTTGGAGAAGGAAGAAGATGTGATGGACATGGAAAAGTGGCTGGATTGGTTGAAGGAAGAAGATGAAGAGTGGCGGGACGTCATTGAAAAGCTAGAGAAGAAGGAAGACCGAGGAACGGTACGAGTAGTGGGAGTGAAAGGAGGAGTGCAGGTGGAGCATTATGCGCTCATTGGCCGATCCCTCAGAAACACGGAACAAGAGGGTTGCAGCAGAAGAGTAGTGCCGAAAAGATCCCGGCCAGAATTGATGAAGGAAATGCATGAAGGGAAGTTAGCAGGTCACTTTGGAGTAGAGAAGATGTTAAGACATCTACGAAAAAGGTTTATGTGGCCAAGAATGAGATTGTCGGTGGAAAAGTGGGTGAAAGGCTGCAGTAAGTGCCTATGTGCAAATGACCATCCAAAACTCACGGCCCCGCTGAAACCGTACGAAACGTCCTACCCATTGGAAGTGGTAGCGGCAGATCTCATAGATATGGGACTGTCGCTACAAGGGAATAGGTATCTCATGACAATCTTGGACTTATTCACCAAATTCGGAGCTGCGGTCCCACTACCGGACAAAAAAGCGGAAACGGTGGTGAGGGTGTTCCTAGAGAGATGGGTGTTATTATCTGTTTTTTTTGGAGTGATCCCCCGGTACGAGACTCCGAAATGATGCGCCCCGCCGCGCGCTGTTGTTTAGCGAAATATTCGCCGCGCGAGATTTGAAACGAATAATTGCGGACAGAGAGATTGAAAAATTTTATTCGTTTCAAATCTCGCGCCTAACATTTCGCTAAACAACTACGCCTGGCGTGGCGAGACCCGTTATTTCGGAGTCTCGTCCGGGGATCACTTCAAAAAAAACAGATAATAGGAGAAGGAAGAGCGCCCGATACACTGTTGACCGATCAGGGCACTGAGTTCGTCAACGCCTCGTTCGCGGAAATGACGAAAATGCCGAGAATCAAGCATATAACCACGAAAGGTTATAACAGTATATCTTGTCTTCAAATATCGTGTCTTCAAAAAGTTTGACGTTAAATACGAATCCTACTTCCAAGCTATTGACCTATGTGAACTGCGTACACTCGAATTTCGAAGGCTTGTTGCGGACCTCACATTCACTTATCGACTCGTAGTGTCTGGTGAAGTTATATGCCGTGGACCAATTTTCTCTCTTGTTATTAATTTCAAATGTCTTAGACGACACAAGTATTGTCTTAAGTCCACCTTGCCTAGCATACTCCCTAAGAGTCTAAACCAATCTCTTTCCTCCCGAATCATTAATTGTTGGAATGCCCTTCCTCCATCCATGTTTCCTGTCAAAATATCCTCATCTGTATTTAGGAACAATATTACTCACATCGATCTCTCCCGGTATCTCTCACTTAACCCTTATAATTTTTGAATCTCAATTGTTTCCTGTACATATCATGCTCCCCTAACTAGTACTTACTTACCTAGCTTTACTTCTTCTACTACTTTACTACTTTATTACTTATTACTTTTACTAGTCACCGTTGTGTTCTTATAACTTGTTTGTATTAGTGGCTACTCGCCCTTCAAACAATAAACATTAACAATTAACAGCAGAGCGAATGGGGCTGTTGAAAGGTTTAACAAAACGGTGGTGCATATAATGAAGAAGAAAGCGATGGCAGCGGTGGAATGGGATCAAGTGGTGCCGTACGCAGTATACGCGTATAATGCCAGCTCGCATGACACGACGGGAGTGACCCCATTTTTTTTTAATGACTGGCAGGGACCCAAAAGGCTCACTTGAAATGGAGGGGGAGGACAGCGCAGCCGGAATATGCTACGCTGATTCTGAGGAATACAAAGTGCTAATGACGCGAGAATTACTCGAGGCTCACAAGCGCGTGAAAGCGCATGCGAAGAAGGAGCAAGAGCAATACAAGAGGCTGTTCGATGACAAGCACAACACCTTCTCGAGACGTTTCCCGGAACCTGGCTGCAGGGTGTTGGTGGAGATTCCCTCGGAAAAACTGGGAGTGAGATGCCCCAAAATGATCAACAAATGGCGAGGGTCATATCGGGTGTTGAGTTGTACTGACAACTCGGCCACGATATCAGCGGTCATGGGGAGGAAGGAAGAAGTGTTGGTGGCGCCATTCGACCACCTCCGGATAGTACCACCGGAAGTAAGCAATGAGCCCATCTTCACAGTAAAGAAGCGAAGAGGAAAGAAGGGCAGCAGGGTAGAAACAGAGGAGGAGAAAGTAGAGGTGGTGGAGGAAGTGTGTGTGTTGGAGAATGTGCAAGATGAAATGGGGCGCGGCGGGGTGACAGCACCAATGATGAATGATATAAATGATAATGGTTGCAGGCCATACTCGTTCTTCTGTCGCTGTCCAACACCGTGCTGGTTCGTAGGGACTCAACAACCGAAGGCGAAAACGACATCTCCAATTCAGCTGGTGCGCATGTACGTCCTGCTTGAACAGCGGCCGGAGATGATAAAGAAGCCAATGGAGCTCCTGTTGCTAGCGAAGATGCCATTGACGAGAGCATGGAAGCAAGTTCCGGAGCAGGCGATGATGTTGTTGGCAAGCTGCCCTACGATGATACCCACAATACGGCAGGAGGAGCCCCTGTGGAGTGAATTCATCGCATGGCACAGCGGTTTGATGAAGGCGTATGGAGAGCCAGAGATGAAAGCGGAAGACGGGCGAGTGCTGCTAGTCTCTGGAGCGATGCCATGTGGACTGAGTGCCGAGGTGGTGGTACAGTTAGAAGCCGGAAGTGAAAAGATGCAGTTGGAACGGGCGGTGCAGGCCCGGAAAGAGATGAAGAAAGTGACAGTCACTCTGCTCGTAAAAGCCGAAGATGAAGATGAAGAAAATGAGCTTTGGAGCTCGTGGATCAGTTTGATGCCGGAAGATTGGACCGTCATTCTGTGTGCGAGCCCGTCGTCCATGGAGGATGCAAGGAATGTGCCGAAGATGGCGGGCAAGATGAAGTCGCTTCATCGAGTCCGAACTGGAGAGGAAGGCGGACATCTTTGGGTGGTGGCGCCGGATGAGCCGGTGCCATCGGCCGGCCACCAACCCGTCGGCCATCTGGCCATCGGGACCCAGTATTGGGGCCGGTATTGGAACGGAGTCCAGGAGATCATGGAGGCCAGAGGCTGGGAATGGCCGAAGCAGCTGCTCGTGTTGAATGAGGAGAAGGAAGGAATGGCGCCGGAGAAGTTGCCGCAAATGACGATGCCGACGACGACGACGACGACGACAACGACGGCGCACGGTGGAGAACGAGCGATGGTTACAGGAAGCAGGCCGTGGCCAGGCGGGCCGTTTCGTAATGGATGGAGTTCGAGAGGCAGAGGTGGAGTTCGAGGAGGAGCCGGGCGAGGCAGAATGTGGAACCGTGGCCGTCGTGGAAGTATGTGAACAGCAGCCAAGGATCATGACAATATGATATTTTTTGTTGTTCGCTGAGGATTGTTTTATCTGTTTTATTCTAATCCCATATTTGTTGAGTTAAACTAATATGTAATGTAATTTGGATGATGATAAAGAGAGCACCAGCCTCACAGTAGTATAAGAAGACAGACTGCAGACTTGGAAGAGAAAAAAGGTGGCGTTTTTGTGGTTGGGCTTGAAATGTATGGGAATTGTCGGACGTGCCTGGAAGCAGCCCAGACCCGACAAATTCGAAGAGCCTAGTTAACAGAACCAGATCAAAGGCGCGAACACCGAGAAGGCGCCAGCAAGTTGCTGGCGCATTCTGCGCCTTGGCGCGCTCCGAAGAGATGCAGTTTTGTCATCATTTTTAGTCAGTTTTGTTTGTTTTCGAGGCTGGTAGCGGTCGACATTTTTACCTCTTTCTTGTGTATGAATTGTCTTGTCTTTGCAAGGCATAAATAAATCGTTGTGCATCGAATTGTGAGGCATCCAGTGTGGACGAAAGGTGTGTAGTGTCGGTGACACTAAGAAGGAAGCCGTTGTGGCTTGTAATGAAGTCTGCGTGACTAGAAGGAAAGTCTGAGTGACTGAGAAGGAGGTCTGAGTGACTAGAAGGAAGGTCGTCTGTGTGACTAGGAAGAGAAAGGAGGAAAGGAAAGGAGGAAAGGACTGTGTGTCAAAAGAAAAAGACTGCTTGTCCAGAGAAGAAGGACTGCGTGTCCAGAGTGTGTGGCTGAGATAGCCGCAAAGAAGCAGTGGTGGAGAATCATATTCTGAGTGAATGCTCTTCTCACTGCGCTTTACGGGAACCACCATTGCCGCTCACCACACTTTGCAGGAATCGCGAGACGCTTTTATGCATTAATTGTGGAGTTGGAATCTTCTGATATCACTATTATCGGATTTTTTGTCGGTTCGTAATTTTTGTGAAATCTGGTGGAACTATGACCAAACGCTTTACAGACTCATTGCGAAAGAGTTCGTTGCACAGAATCTGGATTACTACGAGCCTATATGCTGTCTGATCGCTTCGGGAATTTAATTAGAAACGCGCGCAGACAGTCTTCACAGCGGTATCACAGAAGAGGAAGTGGGAAGAAAAAAACGAATCGCAGAATTTTTGACAACGGTGGCAGTCTAGTCAGAGAGCATTCCGAACTTCTGAAGGAGTACAGACTGGATAGGTGTCACCTCAAGTTTTTTTTTAGAAAACGAGCGCCGTATCACTCGCAATACTGGAAATCAAAAAGCTCTACGCAGTCGGTGGCCGCATGAAGAGATTCATCGACCGGTCTGCCCTTTTTTGGCCGCAATAGAATATTCGCTGTACACATGTCGTCGCTACGATACGGAACCGATTCAGCAAACTATCATCAATTTGTATTCCGAGGAGGATATTTCAGTGGAAATCTCGAAAAGTCTTAAATTTGTGTACGCAACTGCCTGTTCCAATTGCGAAACTAGATTTCATTTTAAAAAAACACATATGCTGTTTTCTATTGAATACTTTTTTATGTCCCGTTATCAAATTTGTGATTGTAGACTTTACATACTTGGAAATGTACAGATAGTGTTACTCTTTGATTGCCTTTTTACGTTTGCAATTATTACTGGTCCGTCCTGACACCAGACTCAATATTCTCAACATTTTTCATTCCAATCGATCATCAAAATGCCAAAATGTTAATCAGAAAGGAATGCAAAACGCCGAAAGGTAAGAAACTGTCAATTCACTGATGTCACCTTGTCCCTTCAGAGCACGAAGAGCCCTGGTTGTTTTCAACTCGAGACAGCAACTCGTCCTCCTTTCACCAACTAAATCCGTATGTGAGAACAACAATGGAGGATGTAGAGAAGGATATTGAGAAGACCTATTCACAGCTCCAACCGGTTAATCTGCATTCTCAGATTCAAAGTGACCGCAGCTCAACCATCCCGCTCATTCCGAAGCAATTCAACCCAAATAGAGAACCTTTCCGACTTCAAAATCATCACTTTCAGGAGGTTGCGAACCAGACATGCACGGAAGAGAAAATTTTCAAAACGGAAGACGGAAGACGGAAGACGGAAGAGAAAAAAGCACGGAAAACGGAAGACGGAAGACGGAATTCCGTGCATGTCTGTTGCGAATGTTCAGAATGAGGAACCGGAGAATTTTCTGCTTTACCACAAGGAACGGAATTTTCATGGAAATTTCTTGGTTTTGCAGAATCTCTCCGAAAATGTCTCCATGGAGGAATCTTGAATCCACTTTCCGCTGGGAACGTTATCTATGAGGATCGTCAATCCGCGCCCCACTAGACTTGGCGCGAAAATTCAAAAACTTGGCCATGGCCTAATAATGAGCTGCAAAAGTTAGACCACGACGAACCTGAAGGCGTAGGAGACATCGTCGAAAAAGTTGCGATCCCAGCATCCGATGCTCTTTTCGGTGGCTTCAGTCTCGCGGGACACCAGCGACTTCTGCGATTGTGGCGGGAATCTTTTCGACGAGAAGTTCGATGAGGCGATTTTATTCTTTTCCTCGCCGTCCCTCGACGATTGCATCGCAAAGTAGCTGTCTTTTCTGGCCAGCGACCTGAAAGTAAGAATGAGTTTATGACAAAAATTTGAGAAAAAGGTTGGATTAGGTTTTCGGCCAATAACGTTGTCTCTTTCTCTTCCACCTCGAAAATGCGTTATCTATCTACGTTATTATTGGTTTCATTGAGTGTTAGCTTAATCTTCTCTTTTTTGTAAGTTCCATTCTTCATCGTTAGCTTCCTTTTTCTGTTTTTTGTTTCCCACTGCTTTCTTCTGGTTCTTGCCCACTGTTTCTTGAATGAAAAGTGAGATGAAATCAAAATAACACAAAAAATTACCAAACCAGCGCTATTAGAGTGAACAGAAACGGCCATTTGGCCGGAAGTTTCCGCTTTTTTCGGCCAGTTGGCGGGGCAGTGGCGCCAGTTGGCGGGGCAGTGGCACCAGTTGGCCGGACATCGTCGCCAGATGCGGCCAAAAAAAAGTAGCTTGGCCGAAGTAAATCGGGAATTCGCCTGAGTGAAATGCCGGCTCCGGGACATTCCGAAACGCGACATTTCGAAACCCAGACATTTCGAAACTCAGACATTTCGAAACCAGACATTTCGAAACCGTTATGACATCGGTCAAAAGAGGCGCTGAGAAATGCTCAAATTTTTGAATTTCGTGAACTTTTTCGAAAAGAAACTGAATATCTCGAAGGCTGAGGAGTTCTGGCAAGAGCTGAGTTTTGAAAACTGTAGAGCCTTGCGAACACTTCATATTTTATCTTCGTCTCATGAGAGAAATATCACTAGGAGCCAAAAAGTGTTGTTTAAGAGATATCGACTTGATTCTTGCTTTCGCAAATTTTGATTGTGAGGGAAACTTTCACAGGACCGCAGAGTGAATCCGTTATGATAACAATATGAACCAAAGTTTCTTCTCGAAGACTTTCACGAAAATTCAAAATTTGAGCATTTTACAGCGCCTCTTTTGACCCATTTTTCATTGGTTTCGAAATGTCTGGTTTCGAAATGTCTGGGTTTCGAAACGTCGGGTTTCGAAATGTCGCGTTTCGAAATGTCGCGTTTCGAAATGTCCCGGAGCCGAAATGCCGACTTTCAGAGAATGTTGTACTTCGAAGCCTACCGAAAAGGCTCAAATTGACAACTGAGCGGTTTTCGAATTCCGCACTGCGTTTTCGAATTCCGCACTACAGTAATCCTTCACATTTTGAAGTGCAGCTGTTTTTTTTGTTGGAAAAATTGAGAACAGTATTTTGAAATTTGAAATTTTCGCAACAGTAACCCAAAAACGTCAAAGGCACAGCACACATTTCTTATGAAGCCGGGTCTCGCCACGAAAACAGTCATGAACGTTCAGATTTCGGGTGATCAAGTATCATCTGGTTTTTTTTTTTGGAGTGATCCCGGTACGACACTCCGAAATAAGGGGTCTTGCCACGCCACGCGTTGTTTAGCGAAAACTTCGGCGCGTGAAATTTGAAATGAATTAAAATTTTTCAATCACTTTTTGAGCAAAATTTTCAATTTTCCGATGTGCTTTCTTTAATAATTCACTTTAAAAACATACTTTTCAATTCAAAAAATGTTTTCTTTTCAAGTTGGTCGCCGGAAAATCGATAATTTTAGATGAAAACTCGGAAAAAAAGAAAATAACAAACTTTAAAATTGAGATTAATATTTCGAAAGTGATAGTTCAAGAAAACACAGCGGAAAATTGAAAATATTGCGGAAAAAGAGATTGAAAAATTTTATTCATTTCAAATTTTGCGCCCAAAATTTTGCTGAACAATACGTGGTATGGCGAGACGCGTTATTTCGGAGTCTCGTACCGGGATCACTCCAAAAAAAAAAAACAGATAATAAAAAGAAATCGTCTAGAAAACAGTGATCCTGTCCAAGATTTCGCGCTAATAACCACTCCAGCTCATCCGGGCGATAAAAGCGAGCAAAAAGGATATACATCGGGCGGGATTCGAACCCGCGCGGTCTTCCGACCAGCAGGACGGGAGCCTGCCGCCTTAACCACTCGGCCACGTGAGCTCACAGATCTCACTGTGCTCCGAGAGCCGTTTAGGGCTCACGGGAGTGGTTTTATGGTCCAAGATGTGCGTCAGAGCATGGCAAAGTCGTAAAATCAGTCTCTCGACCCCTAAACGGCTCTCGGAGCACAGTGAGATCTGTGAGCTCACCCAAATTCAGTCTGTTCACATCGGTGGCCGAGTGGTTAAGGCGGCAGGCTCCCGTCCTGCTGGTCGAAAGACCGCGCGGGTTCGAATCCCGCCCGATGTATATCCTTTTTATTGCTCGCTTTTATAACCTGGATGAGGTGAAATGGTTATTAGCGCGAACTCTTGGAGAGTGTCGCTGTTTTCTAGACGATTTCTTTTGATGGTACTATAAAGTCAAAAAAAAAGAATCCACAGACACAAACGATGCGGTTGGGTCCCGACTAAAAAATTTAAAAAAGGAATTCAAAGACACAAACGGGACGACAGGGTTTCGCCACGAAATGTCGGGCTACCATAAGAGCTCACAGATCTCACTGTGCTCCGAGAGCTGTTCAGGGCTCAAGCGAGTGGTTTTATGGTCCAAACCTATATTGCGGAAAAAGAGATTGGAAAATTTTATCCGTTTCAAATCTCGCGCGCCGAAGTTTTCGCTAAACAATGCGTGGCGAGACCCGTTATTTCGGAGTCTCGTACCGGGATCACTCCAAAAAAAACAGATAGCAACATGGGGTGTTGAGAGGCGTTACGTTGCGCAAACGCGCTCCACCGCACACTTGGAACTGAGTCAACAAACGTATCGAAAATTAGAAGAATGGGCGTTTTGCGTACAGTTCGATTACTGTACGCAATGACAATGTGAAGACGAAATGCACACTTTTCTAGGGATATCTTTGTTTTCTAGCTCGCTGCATATCGAGATTACGGTGGAGTCGCTACACAGCAAAATATCATTGGCGCCAATTCAAACTTCTCAACTCCAAGTGAAGTAATACGTAAATATAGTGTCTCCTCAAGAAGTCGCAGGCACTTTTCGTGGCGAGACCCACCATTGTTCGCTCACTACAATGTGATCCGATAGTACCATATTTGATTTCTCTGCTAGGCTGATGGTATCGTGTGACGTCAGGAAGAAAGGAGGACAAATGTCACGGATGAGTGTGACTGATTTACAACGTTCTCATGTCATAAAAGAGTCAACATCTGTAGAAGAGTCACAATGTCACGCCAGGTGTTCGTTTGTTTGGTACACGCTCCATCTACACCTCCACGTCACAACGGTGAGGCCACACCATAAAGGGGGGGGGGACCCTTCTGGTGCGAGGGGGCGGAGTCTATATCCTCCTGGGCCACTTCACTTGTTTTCTTGTTATTCATTCGTGTTGTTTGTTTGCGCAAGAAGAGGTGCGCGGTATTGTGTCCTCCGACCTCTGCCTTTTCTCTCCTCTTTTTTTCAAGTTTTCATTCCAGAATGACCAACTTTGAGACTCCAACCAAACGTCAACGCGACGACAACATCGCCGCCGACTTGTCCGATTGCCGTCCAAGAGTGGACAATCGGAAACGACGTCAGCTCGATGCTCGAGACTTTGTCCAGGTTCCGGCCAAGTTGGCGCGAATCGACGAGCAAGCGGACGACGAGCCGGAGAAGTTGTTGGTTGTCGGCGCGCACGGGCTCGACGAGCCGGCCGACGACGTGTTCGGCGAGTTTGTGGGCAGATGCTCGATGAGCTTGCACACGAGCAAGTTTCTGGTGAGTGTGCTTCGTGCGCAATGTTGACGAAAAGATATCAATTTTCCAGATCACGAAAGAGGAGATCAATCGACGAATTTCCGGAAAAGAGCGTCTGAACACGTCGAACATCGCGTGCAATCTCCGAAAGTGAGACGAAGAGTCAGCTAGACCGACCTAACGTGTTGACTATTTTCAGATCGAAGATAAAGAACTGCGGTGACACTATGCGTCAAGAGTTGGAACGAGCCGGACTTCATTTGGCGGCCAAATCGCGACAGGCGGCACCGCAGACGAAGCTCATTTCGATGTGCGAGGCGGAAGTCGTCAACATGGTCAACGATATTGCCATCGTCACGCAGGAGGACTACCCGAGCGCCGAGATCGCCAAAGAAGTCGTCGAGGAGAATAGAGACGAGTTGAGCGTCAAGAAAGTCGACGACTTCTTGTAAGTACCTCTGACAGTGAGCGGTCGATTCTAGAAACCACCACTTTGCAGGGCCACAATGCAAGTGTTGGATTCGGTGTTCCACGCGGTCATCCCGCCAATCACCGGCATCACCGCGTCTCACTCGGACGACGTCGCGCTGAATCACGCGATGGAGGAGTTCTCCGAAGTGACGCACGGAATGGGCATCGTCTCGCAGAAGATGTGGATTGAGCAACTCGCCGAGATGGGACAAGCGATGCGACGACAGCTCGACAACGACTCGCGCGCCAAATAATTTGTGTGTTACAATAACATTTCAATAATGAATAAATTCTATGCTCCGAAAATTTTGTTTTGATGTTTGGGAATGACTTTTTTGCCGAGAGCAGATATTTGGGTGAGTAGGTGTGATACGGAGTTTAAATGAGTAAATGCTTCGCATTTCTGATAAACTGCGGTAGAGCGCACTTGTTTCCCGTCACATCCACGTGACCTTCCCGTTTTCGTGGCTAGCTCGAAGACTGAAACACTGACGAATCAATCGATATTCCCCAAAAAAACGCGCAAAAAAGATGTTTCATCACATGTTGTCAATAATCGCATCGTTTCTGTTTGAAACTGTGAGTTCTCCGGAAATCAATCGATTGATTATTACGACGCAAACTTCAGAAATTCGAGTTTCTGATCGGAGGCCTGCTAGTCGTGCTTCTCGTCTACCTTCTCACTCAGTTTCCCGGCTCGGAGGCGTTGGCGACGACGTCTTCTGATTCAGAAGGCGCGACGTCGTTGAAGTCGAGCCCCACTGACGACGATGAGAGCCTCTTTCAGAAGTTCAAAACGTCAGTTTTCACAAAAGTTCGGCCCCCAACACAAATGGGCTAGCTAGAAGAGTTTCAGAACTTTTTGAGACCTTTCGAATACTCAGGAAATTTTGCGCGCTTTGGCGAGTCCGAAAATCGTTCGGTCGAAGAAAGTCGGCCAAGCGTTTTGTGAATCCCGCCACTGGCCAGTTCTGAAGCGCCACTGGCGTCAAGGCGCGGCCACTGGCGGTCGGGGCGCTTATTTTGGCGTATGTCAAGCGGATGACTGGCCGATGTCAGGCGGCTACCCGCCATTTGGCCGAATTTTGCCGAACCCATGGCCGAATTCGTACGCCATTGGCCGAATTCGCTCGCCAATGGTCATTAATCCCGCCAACTTGAGAAGAAGATCTTGCGAAATTCTTTTATAGCTTCAAACATCGCGTTCCAGCTCTCGTTTCGTTTGCAGAGAGTCGCCGGAACGAGTGAGCCCACTGCAAAGTGTGTCGGGCTCGAAAGGCTCAGCCGAGGTGTGCACACGTCCGCCGCGTGAGCTCATCGAGCCCAGCGAGCAGGAGCAAGCGCCGAATCACATCAAACCCGAGATCTTTTTCGTGCTGAAAGCGCTCGAGGGTTTCGAGTTGCCGCGCACGTGGCAACTCGATCCGCGCGACGTCGAGACACTGTCGATCGACGCGGGCCACTGCCTTCTGTCGCCCGGCGACTCGAACGACGTCATCATTGTCGTCGTCGCCGGCGAGCTCGGCATCTTCACCAACGTCACGTTGAACGAGAAGCCGCACGAGTGCAATATGAAGAGTTTGAAGAGCGGCGACTCGTACTTCTCGCCAACCTCCATCATTGAGACGTTGATGAACGTGAAGGCGGAGAACAAGTATGTGCGTCTGAAGGCGTTGACGACGTGCCGAGTGGCCAAATTTCGGCTCACCTCGTTCTACACGTCGTTCCTCAACGACGCACAACAATGGATTCGGACGATTCAGGTGGTGATGACGCGTCTCCAGCAGTGCACACTCATCACGTGCAATCTGTATCTGGGCATCGGCGGCAAGTGTATCGACGCGAAACGGCGAGTGCCCGAGCCGGACAAGTTTCGCGAGTTTGACAAGCTCACCGAGCGCGAGCAGACCGACAAAGCGATCGTCTGGATAGCCGACGCGATGGGAATATCGGCCGAGGCGGCGAGGCTTCGCGAAAAAGTGCGACGGTACGAGTGCGAGAAGGGTACCAATGTCACCGAGGAGAACTCGTTCGAAATCGACATGGTCTTCGTCGCGTTCGGCCGTCTGTCGCTGAAACGTGGCGCGATCGAGCGCGACGAGACAGGAACGTCGCTGATGTTCGACGTGTGCCCCGGCGACATTCTGCCGTCGATGCAGATTCTGACGAACGAGCCGGCGATGTGCACGGCGACCGCCACCGAGAAGACAATCTACTTTCGCATCGCGCGCGACGATTACATTCAGTGAGCGATGGCGAGACGATCAGACACTTCTTCCGTTTTCAGACTGCTCTTCTCGTTTCCAGTCATCTATTTGCGACTGGCGTTTCACGCGCTTCAATTCGTCTCGCCGTTCGCGCGCGTCTTCGATTTGGCGGCCTCGTGGGTTCGAATCGATACGGGCAAAGCGTTGTTCAGGTGATTTGGAAGGCGCGGCGTCGCCTTGTCGCAATCCCCATTTTTGTTTTGTACAGACTCGGCGAACGTGCCGACTGCATGTACATTGTGATGGGCGGCCGATTGCGATCGGTGGACGCGTCGAAGATCATTGAAGAGTACGGTCGACTCGATCTGATCGGTGTGCTCGATATGGCGGAGAAGAGGACGCGACGCTCGACAGTGCTCGCCGTCCGATTCTCGCATCTGGTGTGCATTCCGGACAAGTTGTTGGCTTTTGTGAAGACACGCTATCCGCAAGTCGGCACCAAACTCCTTCAGCTCATCAGCAAGTGCTCAAAGAGCCCCGGACCGGAACCCGCCGGCATCGTCTCAAAGTGGCAGAATTTGCGAACGATTGCGATTGTGCCGGCGTCGACGCGTGTGCCGCTCACCGCGTTCACGTGTGAGCTCTACAATCAGCTGAGCAAACACGTCAAACTGCTCCGGCTCAGCAGCCAGGTGGTCAGCCGCTTCTTCGAGCCGGACGTGCTGCAGAAGCGCGCCGATTTCGGCCTGATGCACTGGCTGAACGTGCAAGAGATCTCGTACTCGCTGATTCTCTACCAGTGCGATTCGACGACGTCGAGTTGGACGCGACGCTGTTTGCGAATGGCCGACGCGATTCTCGTCGTGGCGATGGGCGACGAGACGCGCGAGCGTCAGACGTTGGCCGAATCGCTGCTCTCGTGCAACGAGAAGGGCGTCCGTCAGTCGAAGGAGCTCGTCTTACTGTGGCCAGAGGCGACGTCTACACCGCACGGCACCGCCGCTTGGATTCACGAGTCGTACTACTCGGGATATCATCACTTGCGAGCGCCGGCGCGCGTTTTCCGCTTTGCAAAAGTCAAGGAGAAACTGGTAGGGTTTTGGGTCTCGCAGCGAAACGCGAGACGACACCACGACTCGCTTTGCAGATTGTGAACTTTTACGAATCGCACATCTATCCGGAAGCGCCGACAACCCAATCGGACTTTTCGCGTCTCGCCCGTATCCTGACCGGAAACGCGATCGGAGTGGTTTTCGGCGGAGGTGGTGCTCGCGGAGCAGCACACGCCGGAGCCCTTCGAGCACTCATCGAGAAGAAGGTGCCGATCGATATGGTCGGCGGCACGTCGATCGGCGCGCTGTTCGGCGCGCTCTACGCGACGACTCCCGACGTTCGGGCTGTCGGACGGATGAAGCAATTCTTTACGGTAAGTCGATCGAGGCAGTGCGATGGAGCGCGAATGCGATCTTTGCCAGGATCGCCTCAAAAACAACATTGTCGACGTGCTACGCGACTTGACGTGGGCTCACTGCGCAATTCTCACCGGCCATCGGTTCAACATGTGTGTTCGGAAGATGCTCGCCGATGTGTCCATCGAGGACTGCTGGGTGTCGTATTTTTGTATCTCGACGGATATCACGTAAGCATGCCACCAGAAATGAAGAGCGTTTTAAGATCCAGCTAATGGCGCAACGAACTGTGCAAGTTTTCAGTCTGAGAACTTTAAAACGCACAAAACTCGCTTTGAGGTTGAGATTTTCAAACGCTTTTCGCATCATTCTAAAACTGTCTTCTAGTCGGAGGGAATTAAGGGAAGTAGTGTCATCAGATTCAAATTAAGAGGCTAAACTTTTTCGAGGTGAGTTCCTTGAAAATGGTCTAGCTACACAAACTAAAGCGCGTTTTGAGATCTATCGAACGGCGCAAAGATTGTCCGGAAATGTTGAATTTCAAGTGAGTTGTGCAAGTTTTCAGTGACTCGACTCGAAAACTTGGATGAATCGCTTTAAATTCAAGATTTTCAGACGATCTTTGCGCCGCTTGTTAGATCTCGAAACGCGCTTCATTTCGTGTAGCTAGACCATTTTCGTAGTATCCACTGCGAAAAAGTTGGTCCGCCTCAAACTGCTCTCCGTTTTCAGCACGTCGACAATGCGAATTCACCGAAGCGGTCTCGCGTGGCCCGTCGTCCGAAGTTCGATGTCGATCGCCGGCTACGTGCCGCCGATTTGCGATCCGCACGACGGACACCTTCTTCTCGACGGCGCCTACGTCAACAATTTGCCGGCGGACGTGATGCGCTCGCTGGGCGCCCGCGTCGTGATTGCGATCGATGTGGGAATGGCCGAGGAGAGTCACGATTTGACGGATTACGGATTATCGATTAGTGGTAATTTACCTATTTATGGGGGAGGAACGGCGTTTTCTAGGCCACGGACTAGCTAGTTTTCGTACTTTGGTCGCTATTTTCGAATTTTCTTTTTGAAAAATTAATTTTTTGTAGTTTCCCGTAAATGGACACCAATTCGTGCTGTTTTTTCTTTTTGTTTTAATAAAAACCGAAAAAAAAACGCTTTAAAAAAAAAACTCACAAAAATGCAAAGTTGCTCGGCTCTATCGACGTGTCGGCGATTTTTGAGGCGCCGGAAAACCTGAAAAATTATCATTTTTTGAATAATTTTCGAATTTGTTGTTGAAATACGAACAAAATAAGCGGAAACTACTATTTTGAAAACTTTTTTTTTAAATTATTTTTTTTTAACAGACTAATTTGACTAATTTGACTATTGACTAATTTTGAACGAAACACTAGGACTTTTGAAAAATGGGCGAAATTTCTCATAAAAAGTGGAGAAACTAGTCAGAATTAATTTAAAACGAAGAAAAAATGCAAAAACTTTGCGAAATTCTACCCAAAAAACGGGGGAAAAGACGGCGAAAAAGTCGATATTTTCTCGATTTCTGTTTCGCGCGCACGCTCAGATCAACGTTGCGCGGAAGAGTTTCGGCGCTTTCGGAGCATTGTAACTGCGCGTTGTTTAGCGAAACTTGTAACTTGCTTGAAAACGTTTCAAAACGGGTAAGAAACTATCCCCGCGAACGTGTTTTAACAGAAGAATTGCATATAGCTTTGAAATTGCTCCAAAACTTCATAAAAATCTGAAAAACATTGTCTGAAAATCTGGCCTTTATCACAATCCCATTCTCGACCGTTCCTTCTGTTTTGCAAACGCGCTCCATCGCACTCTCACCCCCAGCGCCCCAATATTTTCATTTTTCTCTCCAGGCACATGGGTCCTTTTCAAGCGTTGGTGGCCGTTCGGCAACCCGATTCGAGTGCTGAGCATGTCGGAAATCCAGAATCGTCTCACCTACGTCTGCTGTGTCAATCACCTCGAGACGGTCAAGAACGCGCCCTACTGCTACTACGTCAAACTGCCCATCGAGAGTTTCGGCATTTTCGACTTTTCCAAGTTTGATCAGGCCAATGTAAGCATCGCACTCAGTGGCTGAACTTTGAACTCGAATATCTCGGAAACTAGCAGAGTTATGAAAAAGTTGTCAACTACAAACTTGATCAGCGTAAAATTTGCCACATTTTTGTAGTTGACAACTTTTTTCTAGCTATTTTAGTTTTCGAGATATATCCGATTGAAGTTACACTTCAGGGGGCGCCCTTCTATTATTCGGTTTAGGTTAAATCTGAAAATATTATCGCTGCTTGAGTTTGTTGCAATACTTGAATATTTTTTTAAAGTCAATAAAAAAACAATTTGTCGTTTTTCGAAGCGCCTTGCGTTCTGTGTACACCCTGACACACAATTGCAGACTTTGCGAACCATCACCCATAAAAAACTAGAATATTTCGGAAACAAGCAAAGTTAGAAAGAAGTTGTCAACTACAAACTTGATCAGCATGAAATTCCACGCATTTTTGTAGTTGACAACTTTTTTCTAGCTATTCTAGTCTTCGAGATATACCCCCGCAAAGTTGGAACTACTTTTCAGCAAATCGGCTACGAGGCGACAATCTCAAAACTCGACGAGTTTCTCGAAAGCTCACCGCAAACCCGGAAAAAGTTGCTCGGATTGGCGAGAAGCGGCTCGGCGGCGGCGACGACGACGACGTCGCCGTCATCTTCGAGTCCGACGACGTTGACGTCGAAAAACGATCACATCATCTCGTTTGTCAACAATATTCCTATTCTGGGCCCGAAATGAAGAATTGAGAAAAGGGCGGAAAAGAGGAAGCCCCGGATAGTTTTTTTTTTTTTTTTTTTTGAGGGCGAAACTAGTGAAGCCCTATTGTTGGTGAATTTCGAATTTCCGCCCCCCGAATCCCCTTATCTCCCGATGATTTCGTATAGTTTTAGTTCAGTTTTTCATTGGTTTCGCGTTTCGCTTCATTTCCCTCGCATTTTACAATGCTTTTCGAGCATTCCGCATGGATTTCGGGTCATGTATACATTCAGGCGTTTGGGCAAATTGTCATTTTGTCATTCTGTCATTCAGTCATTCTAAACATTAGGCATTCTGTCATTCTTCAGTCATTTTTTCATTCGGTCATTCTTCAGTCATTCCTCAGTCATTTTGTCATCCCCGCCTCCTCAGACATCCCGAAAAACGATTGCCAGACCTCCTATAAGCAAGTCGATTCGGGCAAATGTCAATGGCATTCTGTCATTCAGTCATTCAGCCATCCTACACATTAGACATTCTATCATTCTTCAGTCATACCGTCATTCAGTCATTCTTCGGTCATTCAGTCATTTTGTCAGTTAGTCAATGTTTTCAGTCATTCCACAATCTTTTTGTCATTCAGTCATTCTTCAGGCATTCTGCCATTCTACAGTCATTCTGTCATTCAGCCATTTTTTCAGTTAGTCAATGTTATTCAGTCATTCATTCATTCAGTCATTTTTCAGTCATTTTTCAGTCATTCAGTCATTCGATCATTCTGTCATTCTTCCATCTCCACCTTCTCCGACACCCCAAAAACCATCACCACACTTCCCATAATCAAGTCAATTCGGGCTAAATGTCATTCTGTCATTCCTCAGTCATTCCTCAGTCATTCTATAACTCAGACATACTGTCATTACACAACCATTCCGTCATTTATTCCTTGCTCATTCTGTCATTCTTCAGTCATACCGTCATTCAGTCATTCTTTAGTCATTCTTCAGTCATACCGTCAGTTAGTCAATGTTATTCAGTCATTCAGTCATTCAGTCATTCTTCCGTCTCCACCTCCTCCGGCACCCCAAAAACGATCACCACACTTCCCATAATCAAGTCAATTCATTCACCATGTCATTCTGTCATTCCTCAGTCATTCTTCAGTCATTCTGTCATTCAGTCATTCTTCAGGCATTCTGCCATTCTACAGTCATTCTTCGGTAATTCAGTCATTTTGTCAGTTAGTCAATGCTATTCAAACATTCAGTCATTCAGTTATTCTTCCGTCTCCACCTTCTCCGGCACCCCAAAAACGATTGCCACACTTCCCATAATCAAGTCGATTCATGCACCATGTCATTCTGTCATTCCTCAGTCATTCTTCTCACCGATTTCGTGTCAAACTGATGCGAATTGCCGATTTCCCCCCTCCCGCCGCTCCATTATTCCGAGACTAAAAACCGCGGCCGCCGTTCGAAATCTCTCTTTCTCTCTCTCGCGTGTGTGTGTTCTTGAATTCCTTGAATTTTTCATTGTTTTTTTGTGCTCCACCCGGCGTGCACGTTGTCGCCTGAAACGAGAAAAGAGTTCGGTAAAAATCTCGGCCCCCCAAATGTCTGATTCCTTCTTCTATTTTTATATCATCAACTCCTTTTTTCTTCCCCGTCATTTTTATATCATTCGCGCGTCATTTCAATAGTATTAGTCAAATCTCTCTCACTCTATCCTTTTTTTTCGAGAAAAAATGGGAGTATTGTGTGTGTGAGTCTTTGCGGCGAGAAAAAAGGTGAATGAGTGAGTGAAGACGAGAAAAGAAGACAATTGGAGAAGAAAAGAGAGAGAGAGAGAGAAAAACGGGGCGGAATGAATTGAAGATGGGATTTTCAGATTATAGGTCTCTTTCTCACTCTTTTTCACCTTTTCGCCCCGCTTTTTCGTCGATAAATTCCCTTCTCGCCCCGCATTTTTTCACGTCGAGTCATCGACCGCGACGCGCCTCTCTCGGATGCGTCGCGGTCGGTGGGAAATCGCCGATTGACCATGCACAGTTTGACTAAAGATTGACTAGAGTTTGGAAGTTCATTTGGACTTTTCAACATTGACTTCAAAAGTTGACTTGCACTCTCTAGACTTAATAGAGTTCAATTGATTGTAAACTTGAAAATTGACTTGCACTACTTTGACTAGACTCTTCGAAGTGACTTGAATTTCAGCATTAACTTAGGTACACTCAGATTTTGACTTGAGTTTTGAAATTGACTCCGAAATTGACAGAATTGACTTAGAGTTAGAAAATTGACTCACATTCAAGTTCTGGAATTGAACAAATTTATCTGGACTACCATTCCAAAAGTGACTACATATTACTATCATCCCAGAATTGACTTACAGTCTGTATTTTGACCCACATTTACAGATTGACTTGCAGAGTCTGAAATTGACTTACTTTCATTTGAAAGTTCACCTAACTTTAGGTACTTTCAACATTTCACCTCACATTCAAAAAGTGACTAACATTCTGAAGTCAAAAATTGACTCACAGTCATATTCTTACTAAAAGTCAAAGTCCCATTCCAAAACCGGCTGCGTTGCGGTCGCGTCGCGGCCCATTCCCATCGCTCTCTTTTCAAGTTCCATCGACCGCGACGCGTCGCGGTTTTTGAACTTTACCCATCTATAGTCCTTGCTCAAAGTCTGAACGTCATTGTCATCTCGTCTGGAATTCAAGTCTGGAAAATTTTTCAGACTGGAAATCTGAGAACGCCAGCTGACTGACTCGTTTTTGGGGCGGCCGAATCATCATCCGAATTTGGTGGTGGCCGCTTTCTCACGCCTCTTTTGAATATGAAATGCATTTTTCTCATTCTTCAATTGACTCTTTTCATTCACTAAATCCTCCCCACACACACACATATTTGAATTCGCGCGTCATTTATTTCTCATTTTCCTTTATTTTTTTGCAGGTATCCCCCATTTACATCGAAAGTGAGATGTTGATCAAAATTGTCGTCCTTCTCGGTGTCCTGGTTCACGTCACGGCGACGTACGCGGTGAGTGGAGTCATCGACCGCGACGCGCCACTCTCCGATGCGTTGCGGTTGGTGGAAACCGGTTGACCTAGTTTTTTTGAATCGGGGAAGTGACTTATGCTTTTGACTAAAGATTGACTAGGATTTGGAAGTTGACTTTTCAACATTGACTTCAAAAGTTGACTTGCACTCTAGACTCTAGAGTTCAACTGATTAAACTTGAAAATTGACTTGCACTACTTTGACTAGACTCTTCGAATTGACTTGAATTTCAGCATTGACTTAGGTACATCCAGATTTTGACTTCAGGTCTGAAATTGACTTAAATTCAAGTTTTGACTTAATGTCTAGAGTTCAATTATAGTCTACAAAAGTTGACTAGAATTCTAGACTTCATGCTAGAATTGACTATCATAAAAATTTTGACTAATTGACTTGCACTTCAAATTGACTAGCATTCTAGCATCGACCGCGACGCGACCGCAACGCTCCTCCCCCCTCTCCCTGTTCCAATTATCGATTGATTTGCAGGTGGACGGTCGATTCAACCCGATGCTGCGCACAATCCGCGACATTCGGCTGGAGCAAGTGAAACGGAGCATCGCGCACCTGAATCAGTTCGCCGGCTTCGACACTCTCGGCGGTATGGGACTCGGCAAACGGAGTGAGCCCGCCGAGCAGGCCGGCGAGAAGAGAGCCGCGCTGAGCACTTTTGACTCTCTCGCAGGTACCACTTACTTTGCCAGGGTATATCTTCAAAACTAGAATAGTTAGAAAAAATTTGGCAACTACAAAAATGTGGCAAATTTTACGCTGATCATTTTTGTAGTTGAAAACTTTTTTATAACTCTGCTAGTTTTCCAGATTTTCCAGTTTTTATGGGTGATGATTCGCAAAGTCTGCAATTGTGCGTCACGGTGTACGCATACCGCAAGTCACTTCGAAAAACAGCAAAATGATTTTGTATTCAACAAAAAAAAACTATTCGATTTTTGAATCAAGCTCGAAAAGCCATAAAATTTCCAGATTTACCGTAAACCCGATGTTAGAAGAGCGCCACCCTGTATCTTAAAAACTAGAATAGTTGGAAAAAAGTTGTCAACTACAAAAATGTGGCAAATTTTACGCTGATCAAGTTTGTAGTTGACAACTTTTTTTTAACTCCGCTAGTTTCCAAGATATCGCAGTTCAAAGTTCACCGGAAGCCTACGGTAGATTGACCTACTTTTTTTTGCAGGAATGGGACTCGGAAAGCGGTCGGGAGGCGTCGTGTACGACTACCAGAAACGGAATCAGCTGAGCCAACTGGACACTCTCGGCGGAATGGGTTTCGGAAGGAAATGAGGCCGGCTCCCCGCGATTTCTTATGTATTCGTGACCGATAAAGATGATCTCTTGTTGCCTCGCGCGAGTATTTTTGTTGTGAGAGTGCGGTGGAGCGCACTTTCATCATTGTTTGATCAGTGACACATTTGGATTGTTAGTCATTCTCTCTCGGGCAACAATCAGCTGTACACACTTTCGCATACATACATACAATCGAGATTCTAGGTGTGTGTGCTTTCAGAAAACGCAATCGCAGTTTTATACTTCATTTCTCATTTTTTCCTGATAGATCTGATTGCCAGGAATCGATTGATACCCCAACCTGACTGTTTTGGACTTTTGGGAAAAAAGATATAGGCCGCAAAAGTTCGCAACTTTTTTTTTTCTGCAGAAAAAAGTTTTCAAATCTAGAAAGAGATTTAGGATTTGTGAGGGGATTTGTGACTACAGGGTGGCAGTGTTACACGTTTGGAATGTTATAAATCTCTTCAAGCAAGTTGAATTCTCACCAGAATTGGACATAGTTTATTGGAATAATACAAAAACTAGTTTTAACAATCGTTTTTGACCAGCGGGATGAAAAACGATTGAGGGATTTTTTGAATTCCCGCCGAAACCCTTTCTGGCACGTTCAAACTCCGTTTTTCAAAAAATGAGGCGAGAGAGTGTGTGAAAGTAAGAGACGCAGACGGTTTTTCGTTTCTCCGTTTTTCCTGTTAATCCGAATCGATCGATAATTTCCGGTTACTGTAGCTGTAGCACCCTTAGTACCCTTCACTATCAACCATTTTCCGCTGTCCTCCCATTCTTACGACGGCAGTAATATCCGTTTGAAAAAGTGACATCTCGAAATTTCGACTACCGTACCTAAGAACGGTCCCTAAAGTGAGATTTGGACCACGAAAGTATATCTGACTCAAAAACGTGCACCAGATAATAATCTTGGCTCACCTGGGCTCCTGGACTGGCGAAATTGAGTGAATTTCTGTCATCTCACCGAGCCGGGTTGAAAAGTTTTTTAGGGTAGTTTTCCATCCTGAAATGTCTTCCAGTAGTCCCTCGTGATGATTCAATGGTTTTGGTCATACTTATTTGCTTTTACAGTAAGTATTTTCTCAGAAGCGAACAGAGACCTCAGATGCGTGAATTAGAGTTAGGCCTGAGGAGTTCGATGAACTTTACGTTTTGCCTTATAACTATTGAAAAACCCGGGAAATTTTTAAATTTTCCATTTTTTCCTGATAGATCTGATTGCCAGAAATCGATTGATATCCCAACCTGACTGTTTTGGACTTTGGAGAAAAAAGATACAGACCCCCAAAGTTACAAGTTTCAAAAAGTGGCGTCGTTAGTGACCCGGATCTTTGCAGGCCTGCTTTTTTTCGCTAATAGTCTGAAATTTTCCCGAAATATTTTTTCCTGATAGATCTAATTGCCAGGAATCGATTGATACCCCAACCTGACTGTTTTGGGCTTTGGAGAAAAAAGATACAGGGTTTGGAACTTTCCCGGCCTATATCATTTTTTTTTAAAGTCCAAAACAGTCAAGTTGGGATATCAATCGATTCCTTGCAATCAGATCTATCAGGAAAAAATATAAATTTCAAAAACTTTCAGGGTTTACGGTAGTTATGAGGAAAAACGTAAAGTGCATCGAACTCCTCAGGCCTAACTCTAATTCCAACTTTCTAGGGGGGGAATATATAAGTCAAGAAAATCAAATTTCCAGGAGAAAGAGGTTAACATTGTTAGTGAGAACCCTTTCTTTCCCTTTTCTATTTACTTTTTCTCTTTCTCTCTCTCTTTTTTATTTGCACAAGACTCGTTTAGTACTAGCAGTTTTTGACACAAAGCTTGAACAAATTTTATAGGCCGAGCCAAAAATTATTTTTTAATTTTTTTTCCAGGAAATTGGAAATTGAAAATTATTTTCTTATGTAACATATGAATTATATTCGTAGAAAAAAAAATTAAAATTTAAAAAATTGGAAAAAAATATTTATAATTTTAAAAATCATTTCGAATTTGATTTTTTCAGGTTTTTTTTCATAAAAATTCATAATAACATTTAAAATCTGAAAATTTCAGACTGAAATGAAATTTAGAATTAGTGAGGGGACGAAGTACTATGTATGCGTTAGGAGTCGATTCGAAAGCGCTGATAAGAGAGTCTGACGCTTGTTTCTCTGTCTGCGTCTCCTCTCTTCCCTTACTCTCTCTCTCTCTGTTTCTTATCAGTTGTCCTGGCAACGCTCGCTTTCTCTTTCTCAACTTCACTTTCTCTTGCTTAACTTCTCTTTCTCTTTCTCAACTTCTCTTTCTCTTTCTCAGCTGCACTTTCTCTCTCTCAACTTCACTTTCTCTTTCTTAACTTCTCTTTCTCTCTTTTCTGTTTCTTATCAGTTGTCCTGGCAACGCTCTTTTTCTCTTTCTCAACTTCACTTTCTCTTTCTCTTTCTTATCAGTTGTCCTGACAACGCTCTTTTTCTCTTTCTTAACTTCTCTTTCTCTCTCTCAACTTCACTTTCTCTTTCTTAACTTCTCTTTCTCTCTTTTCTGTTTCTTATCAGTTGTCCTGGCAACGCTCTTTTTCTCTTTCTCAACTTCACTTTCTCTTTCTCAACTTCTCTTTCTTTTTCTTAACTTCTCTTTCTCTTTCTTAACTTCTCTTTCTCTCTCTCTCTCTCTCTCTCTCTCTCTCTCTCTCTCTCTCTCTCTCTCTCTCTCTCTCTCTCTCTCTCTCTCTCTCTCATTCTATCACTCTTTTTCAGCCGAATGCATGGCCAGCTGGCTCCGACTCATTTTATGGCAATGTCTAATTTTCGCCCTCATTTTCCCGTTCGCTCACTATTTCATGAGGGCGGTCAGGGCGATGACACCTCGAATCGGACCTTCTGAACGACTTTTCCCGAGGTAAAAACTGTTTTTTTTTTCAATTTTTCAATTTTTTTTTCGCAGAAAATTGATATGGGACGAGGCGGCGATGAATAAGAATCGGGTGAAAATAGCGGAGGAAGTGATGAGAAATCACAAAATTCGGCGGAATTATTCGGTGAATTCGGATGTGGAGGTGCGAGTGGTGGCGTCGAATCGGGGAAATTCGTATCTACTTCAGGTCAGTGAGAAAGTTCTGAAAACTGACTGAAATAGGCTGAAAATGGGCTGAAATAGACCAAAACGGGCTTAAATAGGCTCAAAATCGGCTGGAAACGGGCTGAAACAAGCCGAACGAACTGAAATTGAAACAATAAACCGAAAAAGGCCGAAAAAACCCGGTTTTTCTTCCAAATTTCGATAAAAAAATTTTCTAGTGTCGATTTACGATAAACAACGAGCCGACGCCGTTATTTCGGAGTGTCGTACTAAACGATTTTCATGAATTCTCTGGCGATTTTGGGTAAATATTTAGGCGGATAAAGTTCGCAAGATAATTCATGAAAATCATTTGGTACGACACTCCGAAATAACGGTGAAGGCTCGTTGTTTATCGTAAATCGACACGATGCGTAGTTTTTCGAAATTTGGAAGAAAAAAAAACAGAAAACAGACGTCAAACCGATAAAATGAACTGAGGCACTGCCGAAACAGTCCGAAATAGGCCAAATTAGGCCGACATAGGCCGAAACAGGCCGAATTAGGCCAAAATAGGCCGAAATAGGTCAAAAGAAGCCGAAATAGACCGAAACAGGCCGAAATGGGCCGAAAAAGGCCAAAATAGGCCGAAATGGGCCGAAAGAGGCCAAATTAGGTCCGAAATAGGCCGAAATAGGCCGAATTAGGCCAAAATAGGCCGAAATAGGCCAAAAGAAGCCGAAATAGGCCAAAATAGGCCGAAATAGGCCGAATTAGGTCAAAACAGTCTAAGAAAGCCGAAATAGGCCTAAGAAGTCTAAAAAGGACGAAATAGGCCAAAATAAGCCGAAATAGGCCAAAATAAGCTCGACTTTTCTGTGTGCAGACGATCGCATTTCTGCTGGAACAACAGACGAACACCCATTTCAATGTGACAATTTGCAACGTGGAATCGGAGATTTTCGATGATTTGCGACAGTTCGAAACTGTGCCGATTGTCACAGTGGGACAGAGAAAGAGTGACACACGTGACACACGTGACGGCGGCGGATTGAACGAGACGATTGGCAAGGAGAACGACGACTACTGGAAGTGTCTACGACTACACACTCCACAAAGGTTGCTTCTTTTTTTTTGTTGGAAAATTTTGAAAAAAGCTGAAAATTATTGAATCATTATTTAAATGATTAGAAAAAAATTGACTTTCGAAAAAAAAATTTTTTTTCGAATTTTTGGAAAAAAATGTTTATTTAAAAAAAAATTTTTTTTAATTTTTAGAGAAAAGTTTCAAATTTTCCCAATTTTTTGAAAAAAATTTGATTTTAAAAATCGAAAAAACAAAAAATTTTTTTCTAATTTTTCATAATTTTGAAAAAAATGAAAATTACAAAAAAAATGCTTTTTTAATTAAAAATTTTTTTTTCAAAATATTAAAATTCTAAAATTCCATCAAATTCATATTTTCCTCCATTTTTCTGGAATTATCGATTTTTTTCCGCGCAGGTACACCCTTTTGATGGAAGACGATTCGATAGTGATTTCGCAATTCTCGACGCTTCTAAAATCGCTCGTTTCGCAAATGGACGAAAATCGATATATCGATTTTGTGAAACTTTATCATCCGAATTATCTGAGAAAGTTGCCTTCTTATGGCCTGGTAAGCTCCGCCCCCTTTTTTATATTAAAAAAAAATAATTTTTTCTAATTTTTAATTGGAAAAAAAAATAATTTTGATTCTTTTTAATATAAAAAAATTTTCTTATCAAACAAAATAATTTTCAAAATTAAAAATTTAATTTTTTGAAAAAAAAATTTTGGAAAAAAATTTGAAAAAAAAAAAATTTCAAATTTTTTTTTTTTGCACAGATAATCGCATTCGCATTATTAATCTCCTATTCAATTTGTAAAATGTTCAAAACATTTCCATTTTTGACATTTCTCCTACTATCGGGTGCCATTTCACGGGATCTCATTGGTTACGGGTGCCAGGTAATTCTTTTTTTTTTGAATTTTATTTTTTTTATTAAAAAAAATGAATAACCTATTTTGACCAAATTGTTGAATATAAATCACAAACAAAAATTTTAAATAATTAAAAATTGAAGAAAAAAACATTTTCTCAAAAAAAATTTTTTTTTGAAATTTTTCTAAAAAAAATTTTTTTTGAAATTTTTTTTTAATTTCAAAAAAATTTAATTTGCGTTATTTTTTATTTAAATATGAATACAATTTTTTTTTTCAATTTTTCAAGTTTCAAAAAAAAATATTTCTTTTTTTTTTAATTTCAAAAAAAATATAATTTTTACCCAACTTTTTTCCAAAACTTTAAATTTTTCCCCAAAAATATTCAAAAACTGATCATTTTTTGCAGTTTCCGGCAGATTTACGGTTCGCCATGACAGGCTCCGCCTACATTTCGTATCCGGAATCGTGTTGTACGCCGGCAGTGATATTTCGAACGAGTTCGATCGGCGAAATGGTCGATTACTTCCAGAAATCGACCGCTTTCCATGGTATGTGGCAAGAATAATGAGAAAATCGATTGAAAACCGATCAAAATGCGCTTTTTTGTGCTGAAAACCAAAAAATTCCGAGAGAAATGTGCCGCGTTGCGGTCGCGTCGCGGTCAGTGCCAATTTTTCTGGTTTTTTCCACTCAAATGCGAGTTTTTACCTATTTAAACCGTTTTGAAACAGTTTTCCTTCAATGCGACGCGGTCGCGTCGCGGTTCATTCCCATTCGCTTTGTAAGCTTGCGATTCTTTAATTTTTCGCTCAATACAGTCAAGTAGGGATATTAATCGAATCGCTACACTGTGCACTTTCCCAATAGCACGATGAAACCATTCAGAATCCGCAAATTCAGAAGTTAAAGGTCGTGCGTTGCGGTCGCGTCGCGGTTTTCTTCAAACTTGTCCAAAATGATCAAATTGAGATATCAATCGATTCCTTGCGACTAGATCTCTCTCAAAAACTCAATAAAACCACACAAAACTCTCTGAATCAAGAAAAACGAGCCGCGCGTTGCGGTCGCGTCGCGGTTTCTCCAAATTTGCTCAAAATTGTCTATCTCGAGTATTAATCGAATCCTCGCAACTAGATCTATCTTAAAAACCCAACGGAACCACACAATACTCTCTAAATCAAGAAAAACGAGCCGCGCGTTGCGGTCGCGTCGCGGTTTTTTCCAAACTTGTCCAAAACGGTCATTTTCGGGTATCAATCGATTCCTCGCGACTTGATCTATCTCAAAAACCTAATAAAACCGCAAAAAAGTGATTGCAGGCCACGCGAAAGACCACATTCTCGACGAGTCGCGTTTCGTGGGCCGTCAATCCGACGTGAACTTTGTCACACACATCGGCTCGTTCAGCTCGGTGCGACGACGCGTCGTCCAACTCGCCGACCTTCGCGATTCCTAAACTTTTCAACACTTTCTCTCTCTCTCTCTCTCTCTTTCTCTCTCTCTCTTTCTTACTCTCTCTTTCTCTCTCTCTCTCTCTCTCTCTTTCTCTCTCTCTCTTTCTTACTCTCTCTTTCTCTCTCTCTCTCTCTCTCTCTCTCTCTCTCTCTCTCTCTCTCTCATTTCTTGTGCCCTTCTTGTCGGAAATGCCACGAAAAAGATGATGATTGATTTGATTGATGAGCGGTTTCACCGAGTTTTCGTGTTTTTTCTCGCTCCGCAGAGCTGCTCTGCCGAGCATCTCACGTGGCTCCGGCTCCGCGAGCACTTTTCGAAAACGACTCTTTCTCTTTCTATTCGCTTTTTTTATTGTATGACGTAGTTTTGCGAGTGAAATGACGGGGGAAAAAGGGTTTTTCGAGCACAACATGTGGGTCTTGGGACGCCCGAAAAAGTGGGCGGGGCCTATTTCTTCCTCCGATTTTTCTCGGGCCACCGTGAGCAATTTTAGAGCCGATTTGAAAATCGAGAATCCATTTTTTGAAATGATTTGTTTTTTTCTAATTCTTTTAATTTTAAAATCATTGGGCAAATGATAATTGAAACACAATTTTTTGAAATAAATGTTTTCATTTAAAAAAAATGTTTTTCCTATTTTTTTTCGATTTTTAAAAACAAAAAAAATTTAAAATATGAAAAAATTGGAAATAAAAAAAATTTCTGGATTAAAAAAATTAAAAAATGTTGAAAAATTATTTTTCTTGAATTTTAATTTTTGATTTTTAAAATTTTTTTGTTTCTAAAAATTAAATTTTCCAATAAACTTTTAAAAAATCATTTAAAATTATTTTTTTCATATTCAAAATTCCAGAAAAAATTTTAAAAAATTAAAAATTAAAAATTAATCTATTTAGAATTAAAATTTTAAAAAAAACTAAAATTTCTCAAAAATTAAACCCAAAACTTGATTTTCGAAAAAAATTAATTTAAAAATTTTCTGGAAAATTCTTCATTCAACTTTAAAAAATTTTTTGAATTCGGAAAAATTTCTAGAAAAATAAATCCCAAAATTAAATTTTTTTTTTTTGAAACCAAGAAAAAATTCCGAAAAATTCCGCGTTTTTCCGTTAAAATTTTGCAAATATTTTCCAAATTTTCCAAAATTTTTTTTTGCGAAAATAGAACAGCAGCAGCACATCAAAGAAAGTCGCCGAGGAAAATAAAAAAGAAGAATCTTAAGAAGAAGGTATTTTCCAGAGAGAGAGAGATTGGAATCTCCGCGACGAGAAAGCGAACATTTCCCCTCGTCTCCCGCTCAATTTTCCGCATTTTCCCCCGATTCTCACGCCATTTCACGTGGGCGGGCGGCGGAAAAAACGAGAAAAAAGAATCAGGCGATTCTTTTTCCGAGGATATAATTGGTTTCGACGAGGTGCACTATCGAGTGTGCTGCTCGCGGAGCCCGTACTACTCGTTTGAGTGGCCGAGACAAATACACACGAGAAAAAGGGTGCGGGTCAGTGACCGGCGCGCTCATTTCACTCGCTTTTCCCCCGTTTATTCCCCCTTTTTCTCGCTATTCTCTTTTGAATATCAAAAAAAAAAGAAAGCGATCGCTTGCTTGAACGCTGCAAAACGAGAGAAAGAAAAAGAAAAAGAAAAAGAAACAAAAAGACACATTCGTAGCGCGCGTTCTTTTTTTTTGGTATTTGTTTGCAGGTTGCAATACGAATATGAATAACGTCTTTGCTATGGTAAATATGCATGTTTTTCGATTTTCTGGCCCCTTTTGGTTTGCTTTTAAATGGGGAAAAATGTTGGAGAATTGCATTTTTTCCGATGGTTGGATTACTGTAGTTCCGCGAAGTGTGCATTTGGACACCGCGGTGAACCACGTATTTTCGGCTCCGCGCGAAATTTTGCACTTGTTTTTTTTCTTGATAGCAAAAATCTAGCGTTTCCCGCCGTTTTTTTCCGCGTTTTTTCCCGATTTTTCTATTTGAATCAATAAAAACCTTGATCTCAATCAATTTCTCAACGAAAATTGCAGTAATTCCAGGGGAAAACGCGATGGTTCTTCGCTCAATTTTCCTCGTCGCTTTCCTCATCGCGGTGACCCTTCAGAGTCGGAACACACGATCTGTCGCACCGTTTTTGGGTGAGAATTGATAGAAATAACACATTTTTCTCAAAGTTTTCATTTTTCAGGCTCCGGCGGCTCGCGAACCAGGGGGATGCTGGTGCCGAGAGAATTGTGGCATTGTGGAAGCGAGGGATTCAGTCTGAACATCTCCTACTCAACAGTTTCGAAGAACTGCCCGTCTTCCATGGGTGAGATACACATGAAAAGCAAATTTTCTGGTGGAAACGACCGCTTTTCAGCCGCCATAAACCACTGTTGCGCGATTCACGACGATTGTTACGGCCAGCAGAAAGGACAGGAAGCGTGCGATCAGGAGATGTGCGATTGCTACAACATGGTCGTTCGCCTTCCCACTGAGGAGTCATTCAAATGCCGCGGTTTCGTGTTCGACACCTGCCTTACCGTCTCCTTCATCGGCGGTATCGCCTACGGAGGATCGAACTACTCGGACCCGGCATATCCCTCCGGAAACATCCTCATCTCGCCGAAAACTGTTCCGAGCATCGAGAAGGAGTACATGGACTTGTATTCCTCCTGTCCACATGTTAACAGTGAGGGATCCAACAATATGCTGTCAAAAACATTGCATTTTGCAGTTACCATGGCTTCCTGCGCCTTCAACTTTGACCTCTGCGCTCTCGTCCATTCCGTCGACTTTTGCGCGAACGACGTGCGGTTTTCTCACCCAAATACATCAAAAAACCCTCGAAATTTTCAGCTGTGCCACTGCATTATGGACGCCGGCGAATTGGATACTCTTCACAGCCGCCAGTGCCTCAAGTCGGTCGCCCACACGTGTCGTCTCGCGTTGAAACGTAAGAAAGGCGGCGGCGGCGGATGACTTTCGAACCTGACAACTTTGTTTTTTTTTCCAGACTCGAGTGAAGTTTTGGCGTCTCGCAGTGTCACGCGCAACTTTATCATTGTGAGTCTGATTGTGAGTGATGTGTGTTTGTCTGAAGTTTCGAGACTTCTGGAAGAAGATTTAGCTCAGAGAACTGAATACGGGACCTAAATCATCCTTCATTTCCTTCAGATCGCTCTGATCGTCGTCGCCGGCGCGTCGCTCGGGTTCGGCGTCTACTTCATCTACATCCGCCAGACCGCAGTTCGAAATGACCGCAGAAAGGGCGAGGAAGGTGAGGATCTCGTGAAAATCCTCCAATTCGAACGAAAAACCGCATAATTTCAGGAAAGTACCTTCAAATCCACACCGTCGAGTCGTCGAGATCGGTGAATCCACTGCTGAGCGCTGATTGATTTCAGAGCGCGCACTGCTTCGATCTCTCTTTTTTCCCATTGAAATCCCCCAGAAAACGCATAAAAAAGATTTATTCTACTACTTTCTTCCCACCTAAATTATACATTTCTTTTTGCTTCCTTTTTGTTGACTGTCTTCGTCTAGCCCCGTCATTTTTTTCGATTTCCCCCCGTTTTCCCCCTCAAAACAGAGTTTAATTTCAACTTACTTTTCATGTTTATGACTAAAATCATCTATTGCCCGGAAATTTGTTTTTTTTGCCCACCGGTTAAGCCCCGCCTTTTTTGTACGGATAGTTTTACCAAACCCCACCCAAAATCAGAGTCCAATCAGATGTATATTATAAAAAGTTCAGTTTCTGGTTGAAGATGAGAATAAATACATTTGAATAGCTGTTTTCTTCAGTTTCACGCTAGAAAATCATTCTAAAATTGCGTTTTTCGTTGAGAATCCGTTAAAAATCGGGCGAATCTACCCATTTATGCGCGGTGGCCGAGAAATGCGGAAAACTAGGCCACCGGAAATTTTCGCGAAATTTTATCGATTTTCATGGAGTTTTCGGTCATTTTTTGTACTTTTCTATCAATTTTCCGTCTGAATCTATTGTTTTTCGATAATTATCGATGAAAAAATGCTCGACAAGCTCATAAAACCGATAAAAATCGATAAATTGGCAGGCCGCGGAGGGCCGTGGCCTAGAAAACTCCACTGCCGACGCAAAAACGGGGGAGGGCGATTTTCGCCGATTTCTCCGGCTCATTTTCCGTGCTCTTTTCCGATTGCAGAAAAATGCTCACGGAGCTCACATTGTGCTCGGTTTGCATTCGTCAAATCGCCGGCGAGATTGCGGAAAAAATCAAAAAATGCGAAAATTCGTACGAGTGCATGCTCTGCTTCGGAATCATGGATCAGGCGATGATCGACGAGGTTTGCCGCGTCTTTTTTTTTCGATTTTTTATCGATTTTTTCCTCTGTGTTTAGGTCGGCGAAAAAGTGCAAAAAGAGCTGGCCAGTCTGCCCTACGACTCGAATAGCTTCATTTTGGCGCTCAATTTGCCCGTCGGACAGACGCTGAGGTTGGAAAATTTTAAAATAAAAAAAAATTAATAGAATCAATAAAGAAAATTAAATAAATTACCCGAAAAACCGGGGAAAAAATTTTTTTTTTTTTGAAAAAATAAAAAAAAATTTTGGAAAAAAAGTTAAATTTATTTTTGGTTTTTTAAATTTAAAAAAATCGGAAAAAATCGAGCATCACAATTTTTTAAAATTCAATATTTGAAAAAAAAAATCGGTTAAAAAATTAAAAAAGAAAAGAAATATTAATTTGAAAAAAAAAACAGAAAAATAAATAAAAACAAAATATTTATTGAAATTTTCTAGACAATTTTTATCGTTATTTTTCAAAAATTAGAATGAAAAATTGTGAGAAAAATCGAAAAATATAAACGATAAATAAATTATATCAAAGATTTTTTTTCAAAAAAAAAAGAAAACAAAAAATTTTGAAAAAGTCAATAAAAAATTATTTTTCAAAAAAATGAAAAAAAAATTTTGCGGAAAAAAAGAAAAAAACCTTCCAATTAAAAAGAATAAATATTTTAATTCCTCAAAAAATAACTAAAATTATTCAATTTGCAGAGAGACTCTGATCAGTCGCCTGCGGCCGGATTTCAACGGAACACTCGTCGCCGTGCCATTCAAAGTGCGAAATATCGATGGATATCTCAAAAAACTGGAATCGGTGAGCTCTTTTTTGAAATCATTCAACTCCTTTCCCTCCGTAAAAAGTTTCGAATCCAGCCGAAAAAAGCGAAAAATCGATATCTTTCGCCTCTTTTTCCCCGTGAAAATAGCAAAATCCAGCAAAATCGCAAAAAATCGATAACTCTATCCGCTTCCACCTCTTTTCTCCCTCAAAAACCGAAAAAGTCAAGCCGAAAACCCAGTTTTCCCCCTATTTTCGCTCATTCTCATCGAAAATTCAACAAAAAAGCAAAAAATCGTTAATTTCAGTCATTTCCGTCACTTTTGCCCTGTAAAAATAACTAAATCCACCTATTTTCATTAAAAAATCGAGAAAAATCGATAGTTCCTGTCATTTTGACCTCTTTTCCCCGCAAAAATAGCAAAGTCCAGCCAAAAACAGGTTTTTTCCCCGTATTTTCGCTAATTTTCATTGAAAATCCATCGAAAAATCGATAATTTCACTCATTTTCACCTCTTTTTCCTCATCAAAATGGCTAAATTCAGCCAAAAACCATGTTTTTCCCGCTATTTTTCGCCGATTGCAGTACTCGGGAAAGCGTCCGACACTCAGCTCCGACCTTCAGCTGATGATCACGTTCGAGAACGACGAGACGAACGTCTCCGATCTTCGATTCCTCGAAAACGCGTTTCCCGCCGATTTCCGCGTCGGAAAACGCAAGAGACACGAGGAGCCGGCCGAGCAGTGCTCCAAACAGCAACTGCAGCAGGTCGCCGGCCGGATCACCAAAGAAATTGCACAGTGAGCAGCCGCGCATTGAAAACCATTGAAATGGGCGGAAAAAAACGGGCAAAAATCGCGGAAAACCCGGTTTTTAACCGATTTTTGCTGGAATTCTCGCTCAAAAATCGACTTTTCTCGGAAAAATCGCTATTCTTTCTAGAAAACACGGCTTAAAACCGTCAGAAATGAACAGAAAATCAAAGTTTAAGAGCCTTGTTTTCCGCGAAAAAATTCATCGAAATCGCTGAAAATAGGTGAAAATCATCGGAAACTGGTGGAAAATCACTGAAAAACACCATATTTCGGTGATTTTTGGCCAATTTTTGACGAGAAAAGCCCTAAAATCATGCAAAATCAAGATTTTCGAGTATTTCTTATTGAAAAATGCCGAAAAAGTGTTTCTCAACTCAATTTTAACATAATTCCAACGAGAACGATCACCCAATTCGGTGTTTTTCGCAGAAAGTACACATTCACATCGCCGAGCCGAAAGTGCACGTTCAAATTGACATTTGAGCGCGACGCGGTGTTCGTGGCGGGCCGATACTGCAAGTACTCGAGGTGTCTGCCGCAGTCTCCGTGGAGCGAGGACAAGGATCAGCCGCGAGAGCCCGGAAACTCGGTACGTCGAATCGGGACTCGAAGAGGGAGGAATCGGGGGGAAACTGGCACTTTTAAAGAGAGGTCAAAGGCTCAAATGATTATTCGGGGAAAAGTTTATGGTATTGTTTTCGTGGCGGGACCTGACCGTATCGTTTGTGTCTGTGTGCTCTTTTTTTAAACTTTATAATATAATTCAAAAGAAATCGTCTAGAAACAGTGATGTTCTCCATGATTTCGAGCCAAAACCCATTCCACTTCATGCAGGCGATAAAAACGAGCAATAAAAGGGATATACATCGGGCGGGATTCGAACCCGCGCGGTCTTTCGACCAGCAGGACGGGAGCCTGCCGCCTTAACCACTCGGCCACCGATGTGAACGGGCTGAATTTGGGTGAGCTCACAGATCTCACCGTGCTCCGAGAGCCATTTAGGGCTCAAGCGAGTGGTTTTACGACTTCGCCATGCTCTGACGCACGGTTAGGACCATAAAACCACTCGCTTGATCCCTAAACGGCTCTCGGAGCACTGGGAGATCTGTGAGCTCACCCAAATTCAGCCCGTTCACATCGGTGGCCGAGTGGTTAAGGCGGCAGGCTCCCGTCCTGCTGGTCGAAAGACCGCGCGGGTTCGAATCCCGCCCGATGTATATACTTTTTATTGCTCGCTTTTATCGCCCGGATGAGATGGAATGGTTTATGGCTCGAAATCTTGGAGAGCATCACTGTTTTCTAAACGAATTCTTTTTAAAGATATTATAAAGTTAAAAAAAGAGCGCACAGACACAAACTATGCGGTCGGGTCCCGCCACGAAAAAGTGAGGGTACCATAAACTTTTTCCGAATCATCACCTGCGCCTTTAACCTCGTTTGTTTCGAACTGTCGTCGTTTTTTTGTGAAACTTGATTTGAGAAAGAGCGATTCGAAAGCTTAAAGGCGCAGACGATTATTCAGGGAAAAGTTTATGGTACCCTGTTTCTTCTTTTCGTGTTGAGACCTAAGACCACCGTTTGTGCGTCGGTGAAGTTTTGTCACTGGAAAGCACCTAGACCTAGACAAAATTAATTTTTTTAGAAAAATAGTTTTCAAAACCGAAAAATGGAATCCTGCAGGTGTCGGAGAAGGTGTGTGACACGCTGAAACGGCACTTTGAAGCGAGCGACACGCGATTCATCACCTCGGGAAGGGAGGACATCGACGTGCGGATGCTCGGCACCGGACGTCCGTTCGTCGTCGAACTCCGCAATTGTCGAATCACTCAGAGTGTCAGAGGGTCAGTCAGCGTCGCTAATTAATAAAAAAATTTTTTTTTCGAGTCTTGACAAAAATCCGCGAAAACTGGCAGTCAAGAATTGATTTGAAAAAAAAATAATTTGAGGAAAAAGATCAAAATTCATCTCGAATTGTTTCTCCGCATTTTTTAATTCGATTTTTAAAAAATTCCCACAAGGCTATAAATTTGTTAAAAATTCATAGTATTCTGAAAAAATTTATAAAATTTTTCAAAAATGTCATAAAGATTTCTAGAAAAATCCGAAAATTTCTTTAAAAAATCTATAAATTTCTGAAAAAAATGCATGAAACTTTTTTGTTTTTTTTTTAAATTTTTAAAAATGCTCAAAAAATCTTTTTTTTTCTCAAAACGCAAAAAAAAACTTCTGTAGCTCTGACCAAAAAAGAGTCTGTTTGTAGCCTAAACTACACTGTCTGTTTGTAGCCTAAACTACGTGGCAACGCTGAAATCGGTGGAGGAGTCGATAAACGGAGCGCACTGCGACGTGAAAGTGAACAGTCTGACGAGAGTGACACGAGAGACGGCCGACAAGTTGAGTGTGGGCGACGAGGAGAAGCGGAAGCAGTACGTGGCCCACTGCTACAGTATCCTGCCCATCTCCGACCGCCAATTCGAGTCGGCCCACGCGCGCGTCCCACTCCAAATCGTCCAGAAGACGCCGGTGCGCGTCATCAAGCGCCGCGCACTTCTGGATCGACCGAGGACCGTCTACACGATGGCGTTCCTCAAACTCGACGATCATCACTTCAACGTCAGGTGCGAACCTTTTCTTTTTGACCCATTTCGAAACCAAGACATTTCAAAACCGGACATTTCAAAGCCAATGAAACAAAAGGGTCGAAAGAGGCGCTGAGAAGTACTCAAACTTTTGAATTTTCGCGAACTTTTTCGAAAAGGAACTGAATATCTCGAAGGCTGAGTGACTTTTGACCTATGTTTCATGTTTCATCGGTTTCGAAATGTCCCGGAACCACAAATTTAGTTTCTGAAATCATTTTTTAAAGAGGGGGGGGGGGGTGCCATATTGAAATAAGTTTGCTTAAAAAGAAACTAGATGGGTGGGAAAATGACGCTTTAAAAACAGGTGGCAAGTATTTTTAATTATCGATTTTAGGCCAAAATTAATATTCCTGTGTGGCCGTGGCCTAACTGCTGCTTTTCGCGGGAATTCTAGGCCACGGCCTCGGTGCATTTTCGAGATTTCCTCGCGAAAAGCCACGTGGCTTCTGTAGACGGAGCATCGAGCGGCCGAATAATATCGCAAATCAATATTTGGTTTTCTAGGCCACGGCCACACAGGAATATTAATCTTGGCCTAATATCGATAATTGAAAATACTTGCCACTAGTTTGTTTTTGCATTTAAAAAAAAATTAATTTTTTTTTCGAATTTTTGCAGACTGGAAACGCAAGCGGGCACGTACATCAAAGAGTTTGTGCACGGCGATTTCGGGCGGACGCGTCCGTCGCTGGCCGAGCTGCTCGGCGTCGAGCACGGAGAAGTGGACATTCTCGAGCTGGACGTCGAGAATGTCGATCTCGAGTGGCCGCCCCGTCTCGACACTCCCCTCAAATTTCGATGACTTTCCTCTCTTTTTTTGAATTATTTTTGTTGAAAATTGAGAGGAAAATTGGGATAAAATAGGAATTAGTAAAAAAAATGTTGAAAATTTTTTTTGAAAAATTATGGGGGAGTTTGAAGAAAAATTTTTCTAATTTCAAATTGAATGTTAGAGCATTTAGGCCGAAAAAAATTAGAAAAATTCGGATTTTTAATATAATTTTTTCCTCAGTTTTTCGTTGAATTCCGGAAGGAAAATGGGAAAAAATCGAAAAATTTATTTTTTTTTCCATTTTTTTATTTTTTTTTTTTTTGAGATTAGAAAAATTTGTTTAATTTATTAGGAAAAATTTAAAAATTTGGTAATTTTTGGAATTTTCATAATTTATTTTCAAAGTTTATTCTAAATTCAAAAAAAAACCAATTTTTATTTTTTCTAAATTTTTTGAAAAAAAAACTTTTTAATTAGAAAAAAAAATTCAAAATTTTGCTGTATTCGGAGAGAATTATTTTTTTCAAATTAAAAAAAATCAGAATTTTTTATTCATTTTTTTTCTCACTTTTTTCTCCTTGTTGTTGACGTTTTGAAATTGTTTTTGTTGAATTTTTTCGATTATTTTGATTTTTTAATATTTATTTTTTTCTTCTCGCTGAAAAATGGTCGATTTTTCAATTTTTCAGAAATTTCACTTTTTTTTTTGTTTTTTTTTCCCTACAATACGAGGTTTTTCAGCCTCTTCAGTTATTTTTTCGCTGCAAAAATTGTTGATTTAAAAAAAAAAATTTTTTGAATTTTTTTTCTCACAATACGAGGTTTCACAGCCATTTTTATATCTTCGTCTTCTTATTTTTTTCTATTTTTTTCTCGAATTTTTTTTTTCATTTTATTTCTGATTTTTGCAGTGTTCGAATTGTGAGAGAGAGAGATGGGCGATCCGCCGAGCCAGCAGCATCAGCAGCAGCAGCCGGAAGGGCCGCTGCCGAAACCGTCGAGATTCCAGTTCGTGCCCGTTCCCGGCGAGTTCACCAGGTACGTAGCCCTTTTTTTGTTGATTTCTGACGGAGGGAGAGATAGAAAAAGAAGAAAATTCCCCAAGAAAATTGGCAGGACGACGCGAAATATAGAACTCTTGTGCGATGGAGCGCGTTTGCATCATGCACTTTTTTCCGGGCCGCGGCCCGGAATTTTAAAAGTATGAAAAAAAAAGAGGGGAAAATTAAAATTATTCGATAAAATATAAATTAATAATTTTTCACAAAATAAAATGCATTTTGAATGGAGAGAAATTTCAAATTTTAAAGTTTCCGATGGATAAGACATAGAAACCAAAGGCATTTCATTTAAAAAAAATGATTGGTTTTTTTTTTGAGAAACTATTTGAGAGAAAATTGGAAATTTTTTAATTTAAGGTTTAAAAAAAAATTTTCAAAGGTTTCCAATGGATATTTTAGAGCAAATAAAAAAAATAGAGTTTATGGAAAAATTGGAAAAAAAACTAAATATCTGTTGAGAAATTATTTGAGAAAGAAGAAATAGAAAAAAAATTGAAATTTTTGTCGTAAAAAAGCTTCTGAAAATTTTCAAAAAAAAAAAATCCTGATGTTACTTAAATTCGCTAAAACTGGATTTGAGAATTGGAATTCTCACGAAAAATTAAATTGCTGAAAATTAAAAAAATTTTCGAAAAGTTGAAAAAATTTCCAAAAATCCAACAAACAAGTCATAAAAAACAAAAACAAAAAACGAAAAAATCTCAACTTTTTAATTCAAAAAAAAAAAAAACAGCGCGAAAAATGCGCGCCGGCACCGCACCGCACACTCCATCCAAGTTTCAGAGGCCGCTGGAAGTGTCGGGACTCGTACCATCCGTACGCCGAGACGCTCGAGTTCGAGAACAAGGCGGCGAAGCCGACGAGGAAGCAGGAGCCGCAGGAGGACGCGAATCCCGACAAGATATCCGTCTTCTTCAAACTGCGACCCTCGCCGCTCGAGATTGCCGAGCAGGAGCAAAAGGAGCGCGAGAAGGCGGCGGCGGCGGCGGCGGCTGCGGCAGCCGAAGCGGAAGCGGCCGCCGCCGCGGCAGCCGCGGCTGCTCTCGCGATGCGGGAGGACACGATCCAAGTGACGTCGGTCGAGAAGACGTCCGGCGATTTGTTGCTCGCGGAGCCCGACGCCGTCGCCGCCGCCGGCTCCGAATCGATCATCATCACGCGCAAGAACGGTGTGACGATTGTGCGGAAGACGTCGGGCGACGTGCCCGACGAGGAGCCCTACGATCGCATCCGCGAGCTCTCGATCGACGATTTCGAGCAGAAGCAGCTGCAGGCGGCGGCGGCGATGGCGATGAAAGTGTCGCAGGTGCCGCCGACGCCGATGAACACGCCGCCGGCGACGATGGGCTCCGGCTCTGTGGAGCAGCAGCAGCAGAAGGCGCCGAAAGTGTTCCAGGTGCAGTCGGTGATCGATTCGGAGCCGGCGACGCAGCGGAAGCTGTCACACGACGTCGTCGGCACCGAGCCGACGTTCCCGCTCGACGCCTACTCGGCCACACTTCCGTCGGCCACCAAACTGCACAAGTTTCAAGTGGACGTGGTGCCCGAGTTGATCACCACCGGCGACACTTTTCAGGTTCGTCGTCACCGCACTCCTTTTTTTCTCAAATTCAAATTTTATCTGTGCAGGTGATCCAAACCGAGGAGAGCAAGAACATGTCGATGGACTCGGTGAAGAATGTGATCGATGTGCACGTGGAGAGGGTGGTGCTCATGGAGCAGCACGTCGAAGAGCTCCCGCCACAAATCACAGTGTCCGGAGCGAGCGAGCCGAGGAAGGCGAAGACGGACGAGGAGGAGTCGTCGTCGAGTGGGCTCCGCGAGCCGGCGGGCTCGGTGAGCAGTCTCGACGCGTGCGGCATTCCGATTCTCGCCGCCTCGTCCTCTCAACAACTGCAACAACAACAGCAACAGCAACCGCCGATCGCACCGCACTCGACGCCCTACGGCACACCCAAAGACACTCAACGATCGCCGACGATCTTCGACGACGCGTTCGCATCCGGCACCGTCGCCATCGCCGACGTGGCTCTTCTGCCGCCGCCGACGGCTCCGCTGCCGACTCCCGAAGCGTCGCTTCCGATCGATAACAAGATCGAGCAGGCGATGGAGCTCGTCAAAACGCATCTGACCTACGCCGTCCGTGAGGAAGTCGACACACTCCGCAACACGATCACCGATCTCGAGTATCAGGTGAGGAGACGAATCTTGTAGTTTTCCCGTCTAAAGTTACGGTAATCGACGAAAAACAGTAGGAAATCGCCCGGAAACTGCTCAGAAACCATGATAATCGACGAAAAACGAACCGAAATCTTTCAGATGCGCGAGTTCCAGTACGAGTGCAACTACTACCGTCAACACTGCACACCGGAGACCGTGGAGCAGGCGACGCAATTCGTGCGGCAGCAGATGGCCAAGTACCAGCAGCCGGCTCCACGGAGAGCCGTCTCGACGAGCGCCGTGCCGACGCTCGACGCCGTCGTCGGAGGAGCGGGAGCCGGCGCGGGAACAGGAGCCATCGTCCACAATCAGATGATGTCGGGCGCCGCCGCCGCAACGTCATCGTCGTCGACGTCGTCGACCACGATCGCCGGCGCGTCGACCCACATGCGCAATCTGCAGACGCAGATTCAACAGATCAAGGTTCGACTTTTTGAAAGGGGAAGGGGAGAGAGCGTCTGGACTTGGCGCGAGAGTTCAGTTTCAAACTGAAGAACCGCTTTGGCGGTATCGAAAACCGTATCATAGAACGACCCCCTTTAAGTGGGTATACTTCAAACCGCAATATCTCGGAAACTAGAAGAGTTAGGAAAAAGTTGTCAACTACAAACTTGATCAGCGCAAAAGTTCCCATCGTTTTGTAGTTGACAACTTTTTCGTAACTCGGCTAGTTTTCCAGATATACCCCCTTGTCCACCCCTTCTATTTTACCATCATCAAAAAATTGCGCGAAGAAGCTCCGAGGTCCGTTGTCACGTGACGGAAAAGACGTCACGTGACAATCGAGAAGTTTCACATCGCGTGACATCGTTTCCAGTCCAAAAACCCCTTTTGAAAAGTTTCAGATCGCGCCGTCGACGAGCTCCGGCTCCTCCTTCGGCTCGGGCTCCGGCTCCGGCTCGAGCTCCTCGGCTCCTCCTCCTCTTGCTCCTGCCACGTCACTGCCACCGTTGGCCGCCTCCTCGTCTCCGATTCGCTCCACTGCCGCCGCCGCCGCCGAGTCATCGACCGCGACGCCGACCGCGACGCACACGCCGCCGATGTAAATATCCGAAGATTTGCGCATTTTACTGTACTAGTCGACACACTGCTTTATTTGTGCTCATTTAAAAAAAAACACTCGATGCCCGCATTTTCTCTCAACCATTAACCCGTCTGCAATTTTCTTGTTTTCGCTTTTTTTCGCCGATTTTTTTTTTGAAACCAAAAAATGCCTGTACTCATTTATCTTCCTGGGACCCTCATTTTGTGTGTATTTGTGTGTGTGTGTGGCGATCGAAAAAACACGAACAAACAGACAAAAAATATTTTTCAGAGTTTCTTTCTTTTTTTTCTTTCTTGTTATATGTAAAATGTGCGCATTTTCCTCTCTTGAATAAATAAAAATTTGTCATTTTTCTATTTGAAAAAAAATTTTTTTTTTTTGAATTCTGTATAGAGATCATCAATGTGCTCTATTATTATTCTTTTGATTTATTTTAAAATTTTTTTTTTTAATTCCGATTTTCAGCCATTTTCAGCCATGTCGACCACCGTTTTAATGGTGGCTGAAAAGCCAATGTTAGCTGACTCGATCGCGAAATTATTGTCGAACGGGCAGGCGACGAAGAGAAAAGGTGGCCATTGACGGAAGAAAAAAAAATTTACTATTTAAAAAAAATTTATTTTTGATTTTTTAAAAATAATTTTTATAAATACAAAAAACATTGGAATTAATTTTTTTAAAAATTTTTCAAAAATTTTATCATGGAAAAAACCGCGAATTTTTAAAAAAATTAGCTGTTTTTTTTCGGTTTTTAAAATTTTTTTTTTGGAATTTTTTTTTCATTTTTGGTCGACGATTTTTTAAAATAAAAACATAATTTTGAAAAGTTTTGTTCCTTTTTGGCGAAAATTTTCAAAAATCAGCAAAAATTTTAAAATTTGAAAAAAAATTTTTAAAATTAAATTTTGAAAAATTAGAAATCGACTGGAAAAATTGCAAAAAAATTGAATTCATCTAAATTTTTTTAAAAATTTCATTAATTTCTCTGAAAATTTTAAACTTAAAAAAATCAAATTTTTCTCATTTTGAATTTTTTTTTGATTTTAAAAACTAATTTTTATTGAAAAAATGGCGAAAAAATCTTATATCTAGAAAAAAAAATTCCAAAAAAATTTTTTTTCATTTTTGGAAAATTCCCGAAATATTCTCAACTCGAATAATTGTTTTAAAAATCCCAAAACTGATTTCTCAAATAATCCGAAAATCAAAACAATTTTGTTTTCGAAAAACCTCGACCATGGCCTAAAATTTTGAACTTTTCGCGCCTAGTCTAGCAGAGCGCGGTGAAACGATCATCACAAAACTGTTAATGACGAGCTTTCTTCCAGATTGAAAAGTATACCGTAATCCCTATAGGTCCCCTTTAGTGGGTGATCTTCAAACTGCAATATCTCGGAAACTAGCAAAGTTAGGGAAAAGTTGTCAACTACAAACATGATCAGCTTAAAATTTCCCATCATTTTGCAGTTGACAACTTTTCTCGAACTATTCTAGTTTTCCAGATATACCCCCTGACAAATTTGCAGGCTGGAACGGTGTGTGCTCGGTGTCCGAGTACACGGACAAGTTCAACGGGAAGACGGCTCGATTCAAGGTGACGAGCACGTGCGGACACGTGATGTCGCTCGACTTTCCGCCCAAATACAACAACTGGGAGCGCGTGGATCCGGCCGAGCTGTACGCGGCGCCGGTGAACAAGATCGACGCGAATCCGAAGATGAAGATGAACGAGTTTCTCGCGTCGGAGGCCAAAAACGCCGACGTTCTCGTGTTGTGGCTCGACTGCGACAAAGAGGGAGAGAACATTTGTTTTGAGGTGTACAATCCGCTTAGAGTGCGTCGAGTCACGCACCCGATTTGCAGGTGATCGAGGCGGTGCGCGCGGCGATGTTCGGCACTCGCGCCAACTACATGGACAACGTCTACCGGGCGCACTTCTCGGCGATCACCGAGAAGGACATCAAGGCGGCGATGCGGAGTCTCGGGCGGCCCGATCGCAACATGTCACAGTCGGTGGACGCGCGGCAGGAGCTCGATCTGCGCATCGGCTGCTCGTTCACACGCTTCCAGACCAAGTTCTTTCAGGTTCGTGGGCCACTAGGCCGAATGGGCCGATCCAAGCCGATCGATTTGATTTCAGGGCAAATACGGCGATCTCGACAGCAACGTGATCTCGTACGGACCGTGTCAGACGCCGACGCTCGGCTTCTGCGTGACACGTCACGATCAGATCATGCAGTTCAAGCCCGAAGCCTACTGGACACTTAAAACAGTGCTCTCGTGCGGTGGCGCTCAATTCGCCGCCGAGTGGGCGCGCGGACGCGTGTTCGACGCCGAAGTGGCGCGCTTCTTCGCCGATCGCATCAAACGGACGGGCACCGGCGTGGTCACGGACGTGACACGTAAGGAGGCGAAGAAAGAGCGACCGTGCGCGCTGAACACGGTCGAGTTGATGAGAGTGGCGAGCAGCTCGCTGGGACTGAGCCCGTCGACGACGATGCACGTGGCGGAGCACCTGTACACGCAGGGCTACATCTCCTACCCGCGAACCGAGACGACCGCCTATCCGGCGAGCTTCGATCTGACGGCGACACTGAGGACGCTGGCCGGACACCGGAAGTGGGGCGACGCCGTCGCCCAGGTACCTACTCCTTCTTCTTCTTCTTCTGCGAGAATAATTGAGAGATCTGGAAATTTGTGAGACAAATTTAGGAAATACGCCCGGAGAGGTTCAGAAAATCTGAAAATTTTGAAAAAAAAATTGAGGAGGAAAGAAATTTTTTTGTAAAAATATGCACAAAAAATTTTTTAATTAGAAAATAACTGCAAAAAAAATTTTTCCTAAAATCTTTCAAATTTTCAGAAAAATTTTTTGGAATTTTTTTGAAAATCGCAAAAAATTTTTTTTCAAAATTTCAAAAAAATTTCCTAAATTTATTAAAAAAATTTTTGAATTTTTAACAAAAAAATCGCAAAATTAAAAAAAAAAATTTCAAAATTTTCAAAAAAAAAATAGAAATTTTTTTTTTAATTTTTGAATTTCTCAAACATTTTCCAAATTTTCAACAGACAAAACCGCAAAAATTAAAAAAAAAATTAAAAAATGTCTCAAAATTTCCCAAGAATGGTTCAAATTTTCAACGAAAAAAATCGCAAAATTTCTAAAATTCACAAAAATTTTTGAAATTTCTAACGAAAAAATCGCAAAATTTTACAAAAAGTTTACTGAATTTCCAGAAAATACATCGAAGAATTAAAAAAAAATTTCAAAAATTTCTTTAAAATATTGGTCGAATTTTCAAAAAAAAATTTCCTAAATTTCCGAAAAATTGTTCAAATTTTCATAAAAAAATATCAAAAAACCTCAAAAAAATCAAAATTTTCAACAAAAAAAATCGCAAAATTCAAAATTTCCCAAAAAAAAAACGGTTCAATGCTGCAGGTGCTGGCGGACGGCATCAAACGGCCGAAGAGCGGCGTCGACAAGGGCGACCATCCGCCGATCACTCCGATGCGTTCGGACACGGGCGGTCTGTCGGGCGACGCGTTGCGCATCTACGAGTACGTCTCGCAGCACTTCATCGCCACACTGATGCGCAACTGCACGTACGACGTGACGACGGTGAAGATACGCGTCGGCGACGACGAGCACTTCCAGCTGCAGGGACGGACGGTCGTCGACGCCGGCTTCACGGCCGTCATGCCGTGGCTCGCCGAGGACGCGGAGAGCTCGATTCCGAAGCAGCTGCTCGAGAAGGCGGCGGGCGGCGTCGCGGTGACGGTCGTGTCGACGGAGATTCAGGCGAGAGAGACGACGCCGCCGGGCTATCTGACCGAGTCGGAGTTGATCACGCTGATGGAGAAGCACGGCATCGGGACGGACGCCTCGATTCCGGTGCACATCAACACGATCACGCAGAGGAACTATGTGACGGTGGAGAGCGGGCGGCGGCTGGTGCCGACGCGGTTGGGACAGTGTCTCGTGCGCGGCTACTGGAAAGTGGACCCCGAGCTGGTGCTGCCGACGATGCGCGCCGAGCTCGAGGAGCAACTGAATCTGGTGGCGAGCGGCAAGGCCGACTATCTGGAAGTGAAGAATCACGCGCTGAAAATGTTCGAGCTCAAGTTCCAGTACTTTGTGAACAACATTCCGGCCGTCGACACGCTCTTCGAGGCCTCGTTCACCACACTCGCCGACACCGGCAAACCGTTCTCGCGGTGCGGCAAGTGTCGTCGCTACATGAAGCTGGTGCAGACGAAACCGCAACGCTTGTTCTGCGCCACGTGTCAGGAGACGTACGCGGTGCCGAACGCAGCCGACGGTGTGCTGCGTGTGAGCGGCGATCACAAGTGTCCGCTCGACGATTTCGACGTCGTCGTGTGGCAGGGCGCCGGCGGAAAACTCGCGCGCACCTACATGCTCTGCCCGTTCTGCTACAACAATCCGCCGTTTGAGCGGATGGCGCAGGGCAGCGGATGCGACTCGTGCCTTCATCCGTCGTGTCAGTGGTCTGTCAAGTGAGTTTTGCAGTGCTCAAAGCCTAGCCGGCTCGAATTGAGACTACTAGTCCGGAACCAGGATTTTACGGGCTCAGTTTTTCTCTGGACGGCTCCCGGTCGATTTGGACTCAATCGATCCAACCTAGGGTCAGATTTGGGCCGTTTCAGGGTCTGGAACACTTTTCGGGCTCAGTTTCGGCCCGAATTGATCGTGCTAGACGGCTTTGGGTAGATTTGGGCTCATAGCCGATTCGGGCTCTCTCTCTCTATCACTCTCATTTCCAGCTCGACGGGAGTGTGCGGCTGTATGCAAGACTGCGGCGGTGTGATGCTGCTCGACACCCAATCGCACCCGAAATGGCGTCTCTCGTGCAACAAGTGCCCCTCGGTCATCGCCCTTTTCGAGGGAGCCGCCAAAGTGAGGGTGCAGGTGGGCAAGAGTTGTCACGAGTGCGGAGCACAGTTCGTCAAGGCCGACTTCAAGGTGAGAGTCGGAGATCGCGCCCAAAAATCGGACGTGTTTGCAGGCGCCAGTGGCGGGAAAAATCGACGAGCTCGGCACGTTTGAGGGATGCATCTTCTGTGAGGCGATGAAAAAGTATCCCGAGTCGATCAATATGAACCACGCGTATTTGTCGGAGGAGGCGCGGCAGAGGAGCGCGCAGAACGCGTTGCGAGGCGGCGGACGCGGCAGGGGACGCGGAAGGGGACGCGGAAGAGGACGCGGACGAGGACGCGGCGCTCGATAGCGCTTTGAGCTTTGGATCAATTGCATGCGTTTTCCTTGTTTTTGAATAAATTTGTTGGAAAGTGAAAGCCGTGCGGCAGACTTGCGAAATCGTGTGCCCGGGTTGCAATTTTAAGCTCCGCCTACTTTTTTTTTCAGAAATTACCGTTTTTTAATGAATTTTTTAATTATTTTTCGGGATTTTTGTTTAAAAATGGAAGATTTACATATTAAATTATTCTCTATTTTAATTTTCGATCATTTTCCGAGAAATTCATTCGAAAAATTTCGTCTAAAAATCAGAGAATCCAAAAGTTAAAACTTCGTGCGGCGCCGTTGCGAAATTTCGTGCCAGGGCTGCGTGTCGATTTACGGAGACTCCGCCCATTCGCTAAAATTTGGTTTTCGACTCTTTTTCAAAATTTTTTTTGCTAAATATTCTCACCTCAATTTTCTCGCATTTTCCAGCAGATGCCACCGAAAAAAGCGGCGAAAGGAGGATCGGGCGGCAAAGAGGACGCGGGCGGCGGCAAAAAAGAAGCGAAAGGCGGCACGGCGGTCAAAGTCCGTCACATTCTGTGCGAAAAGCAGGGAAAAGCTCTCGAGGCGATCGAGAAGCTCAAATCGGGCATGAAGTTCAACGAGGTGGCCGCCCAGTACAGCGAGGACAAGGCGCGAAGCGGCGGCGATCTCGGCTGGATGACACGTGGCAGTATGGTGGGACCGTTTCAGGACGCGGCGTTCGCGTTGTCGAACAGCTCGTGCGACAAGCCGATTTACACGGATCCGCCCGTCAAAACCAAGTTCGGATATCACGTCATCATGGTGGAGGGCAAAAAGTAGCCGTGCGCGCCGATTCCCGCCGATAAATTATCGATTTTTCTCGAATTTCTCAATTTTCTCGATAAACCATGTGATTTTGCGCGTTTCTCCCGCTGATTTTCCGACTTTTATGGCCATTTTTAGGCCGCCGCACGGCTTCCTCTCTCGACTTTGCGGTCGTGGCCGTCCACGTGCGCGTTTCTAGGCCACCCGCTGTTTCTCATCGAATTCGCCGGCGGCCTCGATTTGCGACGACGCGTTTCTTCTCGCAGCGATGGTCGAGAAAAACGACGAGGATCTCGATGATAAACTCGATTTGACCAATGTCAACACTAACGATCGGAAAAAACTGGCCAAATATGGTAGGAAGACGGGCCGAAGCGGCGAAAAAAGAAGAAACAATGCCCAAAGTGTTTCAGACATGCCGTCGGCGGCCACAAAAGATCAATATCGAAGTCAGCAATCATTGGGACTGATCACGCAAAAGTTCATGTCGATGCGCTCGAAAAACGAGGTATTTTTGCTAGGCGAAAAACCATCCGGACGCATTTTCAGGTGATGAACCTGAACGACATCGCGAAAGAGCTGCAAATTTCGAAGCGACGCGTTTATGATGTGATAAATGTGCTCGAGGGGCTCGGATATATTGCGAAAACCGAGAAGAATCAGATTAAGTGGCTGTGAGTGCGCCGGAATCGATCGAAATCGGGGTGAAACCGGTTTTCGCCGAGAAAATCGATAAAAATCATCTAAAATCGTTGAATTTCAATGAAAAGCGAGTTGAATCGCGGTTTTTCAGTGTTTTTAGAGCTGAAAATCGATGAAAGTTAATGGAAAACGACGAAAAAACCAGTTTTCGCCGCGAAAATCGATAAAAATCACCTAAAATCGTTGAATTTCGATAAAAAAACAAGTTGAATTGCTGGTTTTCAGGGTTTTTAAAGCCGAAATCCGATGAAAATTAATGGAAAACGACGAAAAAACCAGTTTTCGCCGAGAAAATCGATAAAAATCACTTAAAATAGCGGAATTCCGATGAAAAACTAGTTGAATCGCTGTTTTTCAGGGTTTTTAAAGCCGAAAATCGATAAAAAAATCGTTTGAAAACGTTGAAAAGGGCTGAAAAATGATTGTAGACCTGAAAATTCAATTTTTTCTCTGAAAATGGAGGGTTTTCACAATTTTCAATATTGAAAACTTCAATTTGACTGAATTGATTATTTGTTTTTTTTTAAGGTCAAAAATTCGAAAAAATTGAAATTTCAAATGCTCCATTTATTTTTTCATTCGAAAAATCCCGAGAAAATCATGTTTTTTGGTTGGAAGTTCGAAAAAAAAATTCCGAGTAAAGACTAAATTTTTTTTAATCCTTGGAAAAATTAGATTTTTATTATTTTTCCCATAAAAACTTCCAAGTGGAAACATAAAATGTTTCAAAAAATTTTTTTAAAAAGTAGAAAAAGAACAAAAAATTATTTAAAAATTTATTTTTGCAGAGGCGAAGCGAAGACGGATAATCAGAGAGAGCTGGAGAAAGGCGTCGAAAAGTTGCGACAGCAGGAGAAGCTGCTCGAGCACATGCTCCGAGACTGTCAGTCGCTCATCGGGCTCCACTTCGAAGACCCCGTCTCTAGGCCGTACAAGTGAGCGTTTTGGCGGCGGAGAAAAAAATCAGTCAATTTCAATTTTTATTTTTGTTTAAATTTAAAAAAAAACAACGAGATCATTAAAATTTCATTTTCAACCGTGGAATCTGTTAAAATTTAAAAAAATTTGTTTTAATTTCAAAAAAAAATTTCAAAAAATTTTTAAAAAATTGTGAATTAAAGAAAAGAAAATAATTTGGACGAAATCAATTTTTCAATGACATTTTTTTTCTAAATAGGAAAGCAGTTTAAAAAATTCAAATAAATATCAAAAATGTGCCAAAAAACAAAATTAATTTTATTTTAAAAATGTGAATTTTCGAAAAAAATTTTTTTTTAATAGTAAAAAAACAAATTCAAATTTAAAAAAATATCGATCTAAAATAATGCAATTTTGCAGTTACATTCAAAAATCGGAACTGCGAAGGACGACGGCACTCCACTCGAAATCGATCGTCGTCAAACCCGAAATGGACACGAATTGCGATTTTGAGGTGAACGAGCCGGACACAAAATTCCAAAAATTGGAAAAAAAATAATTGAAAACGAGAAAATTGTTACAAATTTTTTAAAAAATGTAGAAGTTTTTATTTAAAAATTTTTTTCTCGAAAATTCTAGAAAATTCATAGAAAAAATGCCTAAACTTTTCTAAGCAAAATTTGAAAAATTCAAAAATTTGAAAGTTTCTCAAAAAGTTATTTTTTCAACTGAACAGAAATATAAAATTCGTCGAAAAAAAAATTAAAAACCAAAAATTAACCAAAAATTCGGGAAAAAAACCACAAACTCGTTAGAATTTTTGAAAGTTCACGCAAATTAAAGAAAAAATTTTAAAAATTTAAAAAAATTGAAATTTTTAAAAATTTTTTTTATTTTTATTAGTAGAATGAAATTGAGAGAAAAAAATACATTTAAATTGAACTGTTTTTTTTTTCATTTTTTAAAACTCTAATTTCTCTAATTTTTCAAAAATTCAACAAAAATCGGCTGTCTGCAGGTGCAAGTGTCGGATCCGGAGACGTCGGACGGCAGCCGCTTCGAGATGATCGTGCGGAACACGAACGGAATGAAGTCGCACGCGCTTCTATTCGCCCACGAGGACGACGACGACGGAATGGACGTGGAACGGGAGCAGCAGATGTCGCCGACGCACTCGGACGTCGACAGTCTCATCCGGAGCACGGCGGACGGCGAGTCGGAAGACGTGAAACGCCACATTCACGACGACCAAGACGATGATCGAGATGACGACGGCGGAGTCATCAAGTTCGAGGATATCGGTGCGTTTTTTTTGGAATTTGAATTCAATGAGTGAATGAAAAAAAATAAAGCGAGAAAAAAATAGAAGGAAGTGAAATTTGAAAAAAAAAATTTTCTTTTTTTTTAATTTAAAAGAATTTTTCCCGATTTTTCTCAATTTTTCAAAAAATTGATATTCAGAAAAAACAACGATTTTTTGAATAAAAAAAGGTTTTTCGCAGAAATTGAATTTTCGAAAAAGATTGCATTTCTATAATTTAGAAAAAAAAAAAATTTTTTTCAAAATTTTTCATTTTTTTCGAAGTTTGATTAATTTTTTAAAAATTTTAATTTTTTTGCTATTTTATACAAAACAGAATCGAAAATATAACCAAAAAAATTATTTTTTTAAAAAACCAAAAAAAAATTAAAAATTAATTTTAAAAAATTTTCAAAATCTCAATTTTTTTTTATATTTTCGAAAAAAAAACAAAGAAATTAAAAATTTTTTTTAAATTTTTTTTAAATCTTCAAATTTTTTATATTTTTAAAAAAAATAATCCAACTGACCCTGAGCGCTTTAAAAAATAAAAAAATATTTTTCGAGAAAAAACGTTGATTTTCCATGTTTTTTTTTTCAAAATAAAATTCAATTCCACTGTTTTGCTGCTTGCAGAAACGTTTGTCCTTCCGACGTGCGGCGGCGACGACGAGGCGCCGAACGCGAGATATATACCCGAGACGCCGGGACGCGGCATATTCAGTCCGATGAAGACGTTGATCGATCCGACGTGCGTGCTGCCGACGTATTCCGACGACAGTCACGTCTACCACATCACGCCACGTCGTCACGAATCGGAAGACGAACGCGTCGAGCCGCCCTCCGTTCTCGACGTTTTCAAGTCGTGATCTTCGATTTTTGGGAGGGGTTTTGTCGAGAAAAAAAAACAAAAAAAACTGATTTTTGGGGTGAATTTGCAGGAAAAAATACGGAAGTTTTGAAAATTTTCGAAAAAAATGTGGAAAAAATTTTTTTTTTCAAAATTTACTGAGATTTTTTTGAAATTCTTGGAAAAAAATTTAGAAAAAAAAACAAAAAATTATAGTTTTTTTTTTAAATTTTGAAATTAAAATTCGAAATTTTAATTTAAAAAAATAGAAATTATTTTAGAAATTAAAAAAAAATTTAAAAATAGGAAACTTTAGAAAAAATTAATTTTTAACGTTTTTTTCAATTTCTGAGTAATTTTCTGAAAATATTCAAAAAAAAATTTTTTATTTGAAATTTTGCAAATTTTCAGTTTTTTCCCCAAATTTCACCCCGATTCTTTTTCCCACAAACTTGCATATATATTTTCTCAATCGATTCGCTTTTTCTCTGTCTCTCATCACTTCTCCAAGCCACTCCCATTTTTTTTTTGCAAAATTTTTTTACGCACGAGGACTAGCTTTTTCAGCCGGGGAATTTCTAGGCCATTCTCGCGGAAAAATGCTGAAGATTGCATTAAAATCACAGAAAAAAACGGTGTGGCCTAGAAAATCCGCCCGCGAATTTCTAGTCCCTCCCACCTGAAAAGTGGGCGTGGCCTATACTTGCCTCCTCATATATTTTTCACGACAACAAAAAAAAACAGAAATATTCGTATATAAAATCACTTGTATTCTTCTCTCAGGGACCCTTTTTTTTTTCTACTTCTTCTTGTTGTGTTTTCCTCCGATGATATCGATTATCGATTGATTTTGATGCTCATTTTTAATCGATTTTCTTTTTTGTACCTATATATTTGTATGCTCTCACAATAAGCTCCGCCCATTTGGCCACGCCCACCACAAATTATTTTCCAATTTTCCTGTGCTTTTTTTCCTTCTTTTTCTAAAAATGACATTTATCTCATTCCAATTTCACTTTTTTTTGAAAAAAAATATATAAATCAAAACTATTCTTGCCGTTTTATTTTTGAAAATTTTTTTTTCTTGTAAAAAATTTGGTTTTCTAACCTGATTTTAATATTTTTAACCAATTAAATGATATTAATTTTTAGTTTTTAAAAAAATTAATGGAAAATGTTTTATACATTTCTTAAAAATCGAAAAAAAAATTAAATTCGATTTTTTTATTAAAAATTTTTTTTTTTCAACCGCAATTTTTACTTTAACTTCACCAAAAAATAATTAATTTTTTTTCAGAAAATAAAAATAAATTCGAGCAAAAAGGAGAAAAGAATGGTGGGCCGAGTGATGAGACTGACCGCTGACAACTTGGAGGAGGCCATCGACGCCGCCGTTTCCGTCTTTTTGAGAGGAGGTATCGAAGCACGCGACGCGACCGCGACGCGCTCGCCAAAAAATTGTCATTCGATTCGATTCGATTCGATTCGATTATTTTTGTGCTAAAAAAATTTATTCAAAAAAAAAATTGCAAGCAGCTCAAAGAGTTGTTTCATATCTTTTTTGTGGTAAATCCTATAAAAATGATGCAGTTACCAAAAATATAAAGCTTTTTGAGACCTTTCGAATGGTGCGACGAGAATTTGAAAATCTTGACTTTGAAGAAAGTTATGCAGATTTTAGTGGAATTTTTTCCGAGAAAATACAAAAAACGGAAAAAATTCCACTAAAATCGGCATAACATTCTTCAATGTTAAGATTTTCAAATTCTCGTCTCACCATTCGAAAGGTCTCAAAAAGTTTTATAGTTTTGGTAACTGCACCATTTTCATAGGATTCACCACAAAAAAGTTATGGCAAGTTCCGTGTTAGTTCCGGAATTTGGTCCATGCAACTGTGCTGTGTACAGGAATCGTGGCCCTTCCGACGGACACACTGTACGGAATCTCGACCCTGCTGCCGTTCTCGGATCGTCTGTACGCGCTGAAGAGGAGGCCGTTCGAGAAGCCGTTGGGCGTGTTCCTGCCGAGCGCCGACTCGCTCCGGCTCATCTCGAAACAGACCATCTCCGAGCAGCTCGCCAACAGGTTTCTGTTTTTCCAACTTGTTCCCTAAAGTGCAGATACCGTAACCCTACAGTATACCTGACTAAAAATGTTATGGAGGTGAGTTAGCGCTCCGAGACCCATGGGCCTATGCAAAATTTTGAAAGTGTGACAAAACCGGAACAGACGAAACCGGAGCGTTTTCTAGGAAATTTAGTAAAAAAGAACAGAAAAAGCGCGCCGCAGTGTTGCAATTCTGCATTTTTGCGTCACGGTGTTCTCACAACGCACGTTGCCGGTCTCGTCTGTTCCGGTTTTGTCACATTCTCAATTCTGAGTTCCGCTTTCCGAAAACAAGTTTCTGATTTCTAACTTCCGTATTCCGTTGAGTGCAGATACCGTAACCCTACAGTACACTTGACTGAAAATGTTATAGAGGTGAGTTAGCGTTTCGAGACCCATGAGCCTAGGCAAAATTTTAAAAGTGCGACAGAACCGGAACAGACGAAACCGGCAACATGCGTTGTGAAAGCACCGTGACGCAAAAAATGCAGAATTGCAACACTGCGGCGCGCTTTTCCTGTTTTTTTTTTGCAAAATTTTCTAAATTATCATGTTCCGGTTTCGTCTGTTTTGGAAAATGCCCAAACTTTTTCAGAAAGAATCTCCAAAGTTTCCCAAATGTGCAAATTGAACTTTTCTCAATTCGATCCAAACCAATCAATAAATAATAATGATTATTGCGTCTGTTGAATGAGTTGTGTTTGCAGCCTGCTGCCGGGTCCGGTGACACTGATGTTCGAGAGGCTGCCCACACTTCCCGACCAATTCAATCCGGGCGTCGAGAATGTGGCGTTGCGTGTGCCCGACTGTCCCGTCGTCTCGATGATTTGCAGGTGGGCGCGTTGCGGTCGCGTCGCGTGCTCTGCCACACTATCGATTTTTCGAGAGTGACAAAACTGGAAAAGACGAAACCGTGACATGTGTTCACCGTGACGCATAAATGCAGAATTGCAATGCTGCGGTGCGCATTTTCTAGGAAATTTGGCAAAAATCGAACAGAAAAAGCGCGCCGCAGTGTTGCAATTCTGCATTTTTGCGTCACGGTGCTCTCACAACGCATGTTCCGGTTTCGTCTGCTCCGGATTTGTCACTCTATCGATGTTTCGCGAGTGACCGTGGAAATCCGTTTTTCAGATGTGCGGCGCGGTTTTTCTGCACTTTTTGATGTTATTCAAAAAATCAAAAAAGTACGCATTGTGTCGATTTACGATAAACAAAGAGCCGAAAAGAGCGTTATTTCGGAGTGTCGTACCAAATGATTTTCTCGAATTATTTTGCGATTTTTTAATGTTTTCCATCTATTTTTTGACATTTTTTCGCTTCTAATTAAACAAAAGAAAAAATTCAGTGTTTTCTAGTTTTTTAGCTAGTGCAAGAATTATCGTCGAAATTCAGAAAAATCGCAAAATAATTCAAAAAAATCGTTTGGTACGACGCTCCGAAATAACGCCCTTCGGCTCGTTGTTTATCGTAAATCGCGTACTTTTTTAAAAACGCGTACTTTTTTTTTTAATTTTTAGAACAATAGGAGGCCAACCGCTAAGAAAACGCCCAAATTTACGCGAAAAGTAACAGAAAAACCGCGCCTCACACTTGCAAATATTACACGCCCCTTTTTGGGTCTCGAACGGAATCTAAATACGAGCAAAAAACCATTGAACCGCGAAAATTTGAATTCAACACGCAATTTCACGTCGCGTGACGTCATTTCCGTTCGAGACCCACAACTGGGTAATCGGTCTTGCACAGTTTTCGAATGTCCGTCACACGCCGGGTCTCAGATTATCGATTTTTTCTTGTTTGCAGAAAACTGGGTCAACCGCTCGCACAGACGTCGGCCAACGTGAGCGGTTCGGCGTTCAACCCGAAGCGCGTCGAGGACTTTGCCGATCTGCTCGCCGACATCGATCTGATTCTGGACGACGGTCCGATCCGCACCGCCTCCGACGAGGGCTCCACCATCGTCGATTTGACACGTCACGGCTTCTATCGCATCGTGCGAGCCGGATGCGCCGAGAAGCAGACTGTCGACACGTTGCGGCGATTCGGGCTCAAACCACGCGACGATTCTTGACAGCATGAAAAAAAGATACAGGAATTTGAAAAAATTTTCAATACTTTTGGGAAATTTAGAAAAAAAATTGAAAGTTGCAAAAATTTCAAAAAGTTCATCGGGAAATTTTGGAAATTTGATAGAAAAATTTTTGAAAAACTTTTCAAAAAATTATTTTTAAATTTAAAAAAAAACAATTGAAAAGAATCATTACTTTCAAAATGAAAAAAAAATTGAAATAATTCTTTAAAAAATTTTTTTTTTCGAATTTCAATTATTGGAATGCGTTTTTTGCTAATTTCAAATTTTTAAAACCCATTTAAGAATTTTTTTATTTAAAAAAACAATTTTTCAAACTGAGAAAAAAATTTAAAAATTTTTCAAAAATTCTGTAAAAAATTGGGAATTCGATTAAAAAAATTCCGAACATTTTTGAGAAAAAATTGGATATTTTTTTTTAATCTGGATTGTTTCTCAAAATTAAAAAATAATCTAGAAATTTATTTTCAAAAAAAAATGTTTTTTGAACAATAATTCAATTTTTTTTTTCAAATTTCTCGGCAGTTTTGTATTTAAATTTTTTGCATTTTTTTTTGAATTTTCAGAATTTTTTTTTTGAAAATTCTAATTTTTGTTATTGTTGTTTCACTTTTTATTACTGTGTACATTAATAATTAATTTTAAAAAAAATTGTTTTTTTTTAAAATAATTTTATTTTTTTAAATCGAATTTTTAAAATCAGTTATTAATTCTGATTGATATATCTTCCAAAAATAATTTTTTTTAAAAATTTTATTTATTATCGAAATTTTCAAAAAAAAAAATTAATTTTTTTCCAGATTCGCGGAAAATGGACGAAGGCGATTTTATAGATGACAAGGTAAAAAATCTTTTAAAAAAATGAAAACTAACAAAAAATTTTTTTTTTCAAAATTATTTCCAAAATTAACCAATCAAATAACAATTAACACATTAAAAAAAGAAAAAAATCGATAAATTTTCCAAAAAAAAAATGGCAAAGTGCGATTTAAATTGAAAAATTGAAAAAAAATTATTTAAAATAAACGCAAAATTTTTTAAGAAATTAGAAAAAAATTAAATTCAAGCTAAAATTAATCGCAGAAAAAAAATTGGTCGGAAAAAATTTTTTTTTCAAATTATCGATTTCCATTTGCAACGTGTCATGTGTGTGTGTGTGTGTGTGTGTGCGTGATAGATAGAAATAGGCTCCGCCCACAACGCAACTTGGTTTCTCATTAGGCCCATCATCATCACAATGACTGCTCGGCGAGCAACTCGGCGAGCAACTCCTCCTCGCGTCGCGCTCGCCACAATTGGTCCGTGTTTTCGGCGCGTTTGCGTGACTTCCTCCGCCGTGACAACTCGTCACCATCATCATCATCCGAACGACGCCATAACCTGATGCTGTTCGAAGAGGCGACGGCGTCGGGCACGCCGCATCGACGAGCGATCCGATTCGACGGCGTCGAGCTGCTGCGATTCGACGCCGCCGCCTCCTCGTCGTCGTCGTCGTCGTTGCGCTCACTCGAATCGCTCGCCACCGGCTTCGACAACACTGGCAACGTGCGCGTGTGGCCGGGCAGCGAGGCGTTGGCGTGGATCGCGTGTCAATCGGACGCTACGGCTCCGTTCGGCGCGGCGAGCTCGTTTCTCGAGCTTGGCGCCGGTTTTCTCGGGCTCGCCAGCTTTGTGATCGCCGCCAAGAAGGACACCGCCGCGTCGATTTGGATCACCGACGGGAATCGCGATTCGGTGGCGAGTCTCGAGGCGATTCGCGCCGAAAATCACCCGGCACGCGCCGAAATCACCGTCCGTCAGCTGGTGTGGGGCGAGAAGCGGCTCGACGCGCCGCGCTTCGACGTCATTCTCGCCGCCGATTGTGTGTTCTTCGGCGAAACGCACGACGCCCTTCTCCGCACCATTTCGTCGCATCTGGCCGCCGACGGCACGTGCTGGATGGCGAGCCCGCGACGCCGAGGATCGCTTCGCAAGTTTTGCGAGCACGTCGCCGCCGCGCACTGGTCGGAGACGTTCTCGCTGCGAATTGAAGACGAGTGGAATCGGCGGTTGGCGGATGTCGTGCCGGAGTGGACGAGTGAGACGGCGCGCGACGAGCTGATGCCCGTCTTTTTCACGTTGCGATTCCGAAACAAACCATCCGATTGACCTTTTTACTGCTTTTTTTTTTGGAGGAAAATTATCGATTTTTGCATTTTTTTCTAAATAGTGAAAATTTCGCGAACGAATTTCTCTGTTTTTTAAAAAAATTTAAAAAATTTTTTTTAATCTTCGCATTTTTACCCTGGGAATCTCACTAAATTAAAAAAAATTTTGGAGAAAAATTATTTATTTTTGCATTTTTTTTTTCAAATTTTTTTTCATTTTTGAAGGAAATTTCGCATTTTTACAATGTGGATTTGTTTTTTTTTTTTAATTTTTTTTTTTAATTATCGATTTTTCCATTTTGAATAGGGAAAATTTGGCTCATTTTTGAATATTTTATTCAAAAAATTAAAAAAAAATTCCGTGTAAATTTTTTTATTTAAATTTAAACATTAACATATTTAAATTTAATTTCATATATTTATTATCGATTTATTCACAAAAATATTTTTTTTTCTAAAAATGCAATGAAAATCTTTTTTTCAAATTTAATTAAAAATTGATTTTAAAAAACTGTAAAAATCAACTCAAATTATCGATTAATTCACTATTATCTGTTTTTTCTGAAGTGATCCCCGGACGAGACTCCGAAATAACGGGTCTCGCCACGCCAGGCGTAGTTGTTTAGCAAAATGTTGGGCGCGAGATTTGAAACGAATAAAATTTTTCAATCTCTCTGTCCGCAATTATTCGTTTCAAATCTCGCGCGGCGAATATTTCGCTAAACAACAGCGCGCGGCAGGGCTCATTATTTCGGAGTCTCGTACCGGGGGATCACTCCAAAAAAAACAGATAATAAAGAAATTTTTTTTTCAAAAAAAAAATTAATAATGATGAAAATTGGGAAGGAGGTGAAAGGAGCGGTTCAACTGGGCGTGCTGAAAGAGTCGGATGCGGTGGCGACGCGCGTCGGCGAGCGGAACGGCATGGAGATGAGGTTCGCGACGGAGGCGGTGCAGAGTGTGGCCGCACTCGTCTGGGACACGCTCGCCGCCGATTGGGCCGACGATTTGGGGCGGTTCGCGCGACACGCGGGCCGCTCGAGAGTGCAGACGGACGACGTGCGACTGTTGTGCAGACGCAATCCCGGACTGCTCGCCGCCGCCCTCAACGCAGCCGGACTCGACGACCGCGACGACGACGACGGCGATCAGGCGCGGACGAAGAGCGCCGTCGTGAAGACGAGAAAACGCAAGATGCACAATGCAAACAGTGAGCATTCACCCTCCTTTTTTTGGAATTTTTTGAATCGAAACAAAAATTGTTTTTTTTTGAAAAAGAAACTTAATTTTTGGGAATTTGAAATTTGAAAAAAAATTTTATTCAAAGGATTCACTTTTTTTTGAAAGAAATATTTATTTCAATTTTTTTTTGGAATATTTAAATTGAAAAAAAAAATTTTTTTTTGGAAAAAAATATTTATAGTTCAGAAATTTTTAACTTTTCCGAAAAAAAAATTTAGGTCATTCAAAAAAAAAATTTTTTTTTGAAAACTTTTCATTTTTCTGAGCCGAACGATTTTATTGAAAAAAGTTTAAAAAAAAAAAATTTTTTTTTATTTTTAGGCGAAAATTTTAAATTATTCAAAAAATAAATATTCAAATTTAAACTCAGATTTTTAAAAAAATTAAAGTTTTTATTTTTCGCAATTTTTTTCGCTTTCTAAACAACAATTTTTTAAACTTAAAATTTTTTTTTTTAATTTAAAAAAAGGAATTTTTTTAATTTAAAAAAACATTAATAATTTTCTTGGACCATCGAAATTGGTGGCAATCTAAAATTTTTCAAATTGTAATTTTTTCAAAAAAAAATGCCGGATTATTTTTTTCCATCAAAAAATGGTCGATTCACCTGTTTCTGATTGGGGAATTTCCAAAAAAAATTGAAAAAAAAAATTTTTTTTTTGAAAAATTTGTTTTTGTAGTCCCGTCGAGACCCTAATTTAAAAAAAATTTTTCTTTAATTTTTTCATTTAAAAAAAAATCAAAAGAGTGTTTGTAGGCCCAGCGAAGCCGTCGAAATTGGCGGCGATCTCGAGCTCGCCGAGCATCGGCAAAACGCCGCGAATCGCGGCGAAACGGTCGAGTCTGACGAGTTCGACGCCGAAAACCGTGACGCGACCGCTTCGATTCTCGCAAGAAATGACGCCGATTCGCGCGAATCAATCGGAACTCGACGACGACGACGACGACGATGCACCACTGCGACGGCTGCCGAAAATCGATGAGGTGACACTGGAGGAGAGCGCCGGAAATCTGTCGAGTCTGCTGAAAGCGGCTGAAAATCACGGCGACGACGAGCTGATCGACGACGCGGAAGAGCGCGATCGATTGGAGGCGCTGATTCCTGACGACGACTCGTTCGACGAGTTCTTCGTCGCGGAGCAAACAAGAAGGCGTGCCGGAATTGAGGAGAAGAAGAAGACGACGACGACGACGATCTCATCGGATGCATCCAAATCGAACGAAACGAAACGCCGCAAATCAACCGTCTTTAGCAATGGTTCGTCGATTTTGTTTGAGAATTGAGAAAAATATATTTGAAAAATATGGGGAAAAAAATGAAAAATTTTATATGATTTTTTTCTGAAAATTAAAAATTGAAAAATATATATAGTAGGAAAATTTGAAAAAAAAAATTTTTTTCTTTTTTTTTTTGAACTACAAGTTTTGAATTTTTGGAAACATTTTTCGGAAAAAATTTTTTTCGAAATTTTTCAAAAAAAACGCAATTTTTTGAAAAAAATTCGGAATTTAAAAAAAAAAAATTTTTTTTAATAAATTTTTTTTCAAATTAAATAGGAAAATAGGAAAAAAGTTAAAATTTTTTTTCGAAAAAAACGTTTTTTTTTTCAATTTATAAAAAAAATTTTAGATGATTTTTAAAAATTTCCAGTATTTTTTTCCCAATTTTCTCAAATTTTTTAAATAATTTTCGACGAGTTTATTTTCAATTAATTTTTTATTTTGAAATTAATTTTAACAATTTTTTCCAATTTTTTAAATTTTTATATAATTTTTTTGAATCCCAGTAATAATTTGGTGTCTTTTTTTCCAGCAATGTCAGCGTTCGGATTCGACGACGACGAGGACTCGTTCGACGATTATGTGCCGGAAAAAGTGGAAAAAATTGCATCGAGATGCGATAAAACGGCGACGAATTGCACCTCAATCGTGCCCGAAACGTCAGTTTTGCAGCCGAAAAAAAAAATTTTAAAATAATTATTTTCAAAATATAGATGACGTGGCACGACCATTTGTCTTGCCACGTCATTAAAAAACCGATTTGAAAAAAAAAATTTTAAAACTTTTTTTTCAAAAGTTGGCGAAAATTTAAAAAAAAATAAACTTTTGGAAACTTTTTTCGGGTTAAAGAAATTTCTAATAATTTTCAAATTAAATGTTAGAAAAATTAGTTAAATTTTCGAAAATTTCCGAAAATTTTCATTAAATTAATTTTTGAAAAAATAAAAAAAATTTTATCAAAAAAAAAAATTTTTTTTCAAAAAAAAAACTACAAAGTTGCTAATTTAAGATCAATTTAATTTAAAATTTTTAAAATTTAAAAAATTATTTTTTCTAAAAATGAAATTAAAAAATTAATTTCAGGCCAAAAACGTCGTCGACAACGAGTTTCGCGACGCCAGTGAGCCGAAAAAATAAGAGTGTGCTGAAAAAAATGCCGAAAAATGATAGTTTCGACGAATTCGATTTCGATATATAAAAACGATTTTCGCTGTATTTTTTGCGTTTTTTTTGCGATTTTTTCCAATTGTTTTGCTGGTTTGAAACCGATATTTTTTTGAATTTTTTTTTTCAAAATTTTATTTTCATTTTTAACCCTTTTTTCAGGTTTTTTAATTTTTAAAAATAGTCAGAGCAAGAAAATGAGCTCCGAAGAAGCGGCGACGACGGCTGAGAGTGCTGAAAGTGCTGAAAACTCGGCGATCAGCGACGAGACGCGTGCTCTCGAAGAGGTCATCAACGCGTTCAATTATTACGGCACTTATGGAAAAGACAAAATACTCGCGATGATCAAACAGATGAGGTTCGGCCGGGGCTGAAAATTGCTGAAAATTTGAAAAAAATTTTTTTTTTGAAAAGTAGAATTTTCTATTTTTTTTTGATTTTTGGGAGTTTCTAATTTTTTTTAATGGCTAAACTTTAATTTTTTTAATTTTTTTTCTGAAAATCTTGGTGAAAAAAAGCAAAAATTTTGAAAATTAAAAAAAAATGTTTTTTTCGCGAATTTTCTAATATTGTTTCAAATTTAAACTCAAGAATTTTGTTTGAATCTCGACATTTTTTCCAATTTATTTATCTTAAAATCGAGCGAAAAATATGAAATTTTTAATATTTTGCGAAAAAAAAAATTTTATTGCGGAAATTTTTGCAATTTAACTTTGATTTCAACAAAAATTTCATACTTTTTCATTTTTTAGAAACCTAATTTATGAATTTTTCTTGAATTTAAATTTTAGAAAAAAATGATTCACCGAAAAAAAAATTTAAGAAATTTTTTTTTCGAGTTTTTTGCAATAAAGATTTTAAAATTTTTTAAAAAGTCAATATTTTTCTCTTTTTTTTCAAAAACCTAATCAGAAAAATTTTCCTCAAATTAATTTATTTTTGAAAAAGAATAGTAATTTATCGAAACAATTTCCAGAAACATTCCACAAGAGCACCAAATTCTGATCGGCGGCAATTTCAAAGAGCACATCAACAGTCTCAAACAGAAAATGGAGCACAATCATCAGTGAGCCTTTTTTAAAAATTTAATTTTGAAAAAATACGAAAAAAACAACAGAATCTCGAATCTGGAAAAAAATCCGCAATTAAAAAAAATAATTTTTAAATTAAAATTTTCAAATTTGATGGAAATCAGAGCGAATTTCCAAAAAAAATACAGTTTTTTTAAAAATGCATAAAAGTTTTTAAAAATTCATTCCAATTTTTTTTCAATTAAAAAAAATCAATAAAATCCCTGTTTCACCCAATAATAAGAAAGAAAAAATGTTTTTTTTTAAATTTTATTTGTTCCGCTTGGGTCTCGCCACGAAAAAAAAAAACGAAATCAGAGTTGTGCGCCTTTAAATTCACCACAAGGTACGGTATTTGAATGCAATTTTTTCGTTGGTTTTGTTCATTTTTTTGCGGATAAAAACTTTTTTTGATCGTGTTCAAACAATTTCAAAGCAAAAAGAAACACCTTGTGATGAATTTGAAAGGCGCATCACAGATTTCGTTTTCGTGGCGAGACCCAAGCGAAAAAGGGGGACTCTATATACTGAAGAACATTGCAGTTTGTTGCAGAATGCTGAAAACGATGCTCAACTACGGCGCGGGCATGTTCGGCGAGGAGAGCGCGCGCGCGCTCCGCATCCACCAGTCGCGACGGCCGTCGGGCGATTTTCAGTCGAAAGTGCTGTCGACGCTGCGGCAGATCGCGCGCGAATGGTCCGACGAGGGACGGCCCGAGCGCGAGGCCACGTTCCGGCCGATTCTCGACGAACTCGAGCGGTTGCATCCGCGCGCCACCGCCCGTCGCCACGAGATTCGCGTTCTCGTGCCCGGCTGCGGACTCGGTATTCATTTCTTTTTGAAAGTTTGAGACCCTGAGAGTGTTCACCGCGACGCAAAAATGCAGAATTTCCAATTTAGCGAAAAAAAAGGGCAGAAAAAGCGCGCCGCAATGTTGCAATTCTGCATTTTTTGTGTCACGGTGTCACACTCTCGAAAAACGCTTTGTGAAGATATTTTCAAAAATTTATTGAAAAAAAAAAAAAATCAATAATCAAAAATGGATTGGTTCGCCAAAAAATCAAGAAGAAATTGTGTCGATTTACGATAAACAAAGAGCCGAAAAGGGCGTTATTTCGGAGCATCGTACCAAATGATTTTCGCCAATTTTTTTTGCGATTTTTCTATGTTTCTAGTCTATGTTTTGGCATTTTTTTCGTTTACAAAAAAAAATTGAATACAAGCGAATTTCAATATGTTTTAGTTTTTTAATTTAGCTAGTGCGAGAAAAAGCGCAAAAAAATTCAAGAAAATTGTTTGGTACGACGCTCCGAAATAACGCTCTTCTGGGCTCTTTGTTTATCGTAAATTGACAATAACGGCGTTATTTCGGAGCATCGTACCAAACGATTTTCGCGAATTTCTTTTCTTGCAGGCCGACTGGCGCACGATCTGATCGACGAGGGGTTCACGGTGCAGGGCAACGAGTTCTCGTTCTTCATGCTGCTCCCGTCGTGCTTCATTCTGAACGCGTGCCGTGTGCCCGACCAGCACACCATCTACCCGTTCCTCTTCGACAAATCCAACGCGTGGGCCTACGCCGACCAACTGCGGCCCGTCTCGTTTCCCGACAAATCGCCCGCCGCCTCTGCCCATCCCACCACCCGCCGCCTCAACTCGTTCTCCATGTGCGCCGGCGACTTTCTCGACATTGTCCGTGGAGCGCACTTTGACGTCATCGTCACCGCCTGGTTTCTCGACACCGCCCACAATGTCATCGACTATATTGGTGAGTTATTAGTTTCGATGGCATTTTTGAAAAAAAATTGTTTTTTTTTAAATTTTGAAATTTTTTCCGTTTTTCCTACGCGACTTTTCGAAATTTGAAAAAAAATTGTTTTTTTTTCGAAAAATTTGCAGTTTTTTTTAGAAAATGTTTCGTTTCAAAAAAATTGCTTGAAAATTTTAAAAAATTTTCTAAAATTTTTTTTTTCAAATTTCTGCTTGAAATTTCTTTTCCAATATAAAACATTTTTCCTAATTTTGTAAAATAATTTTTTCGAATTTTTCAATTTTTTCAATCTGAAATTCTATGAGGAAATCTGGATTTTTTTTTAAATTTTCAGTATTAAAAAAAAATTCGTTTCAAAAAAATAGGTTGACAATTTAAAAATTTTTTTCTAAATTTTTTTTTCAAATTTTTCTGCTTGAAATTTTTTTTCCAATAGAAACAACATTTTTCCTTATTTTTCAAACATTTTTTGAATTTTTGAATTATTTTAAAATCGGAAATTCTATGCGTAAATCTGGATTCTCACATTTTTCTGAATTTTTTTTTTTGATAAAAAATTGGAAAAAAAACTCTGGAAATGTGGCGTTCTGCAGACGCGATCCACGCGGCGTTGCCGCCGAACGGCGTCTGGATCAACGTCGGACCGCTGACGTGGCACTATGAAGACGTGCGCGACGAGGTGTCGATCGAGCTGCCCTACGAGGAGATCATGCGGCTCGTCCGCCGCAAACCGTTCCACATTCTCAACGAGCGCCGAATTGAGAGCCGCTACACGGTGAATCGCACCTCGATGCTCCACAACGTCTTCACTTGCGCCTACTTTTGCGCCCAAAAAAAAATCGAATAAGAGCTACGAGACATTCAGCTTTTTTTATGGTTTTTGGGTGAGCAGCGAAATTGAGAGCAATTTTTTTTCAATTTTTTAAAATTTTTCCCACCTTGAATTATCCATTTTCTTGTTGAAAAGATCATGTTTTTGAAAAAAAAACCTTTTAGAAAAAAAAATATCATGCGCCTTTAAAGCCGACAGATTACTGTACCTCTGGTGGCAGGCCTAGAAATTTAATTTCGTTGCGAGACCCGTCCGAAAAGTGCGATTTTTAAAAATGTTTAATTTTTTTCTCTAGAAAAATCGAATTTTCATCATCATTTTGGATCTTTTCGGCTATTTTTCAAGCAAGAAAAAATTTGAAACGAGAAAAAATAACAATAAAAATAAAAATAATAAAAAAACAAAATGAGAGGAAAGCACTATTTAGAGAGGAAGCCTACAAAAATCGATAAATCGATAAATCTATAATTTGACCTTCAAACTTTTCTGACCACCTAGCTATCAGAATTTTCAAAAAACAAAAAAAAACATTGAAAATTAAAAATTAAAATATTTTTTTTTGTTGAGTATGTTTTTAATATCTAATTCTACTAAATTCACCAAAACAAAACGAAAAAATTTTAGAAATTTTTTTTCAAAAAATCTTTTAAAAAAATTAAAAAACTCCGAAAAAATGCAAAAAAAAAATTTTTCGAGTTTTTTTGGTAAATTTAAAAAAATCCTCTTATTTTTAAAAAGTTCGCGAAAAAAAATCACGTGAAAAACTATCCTTCTCAAAAAAAGAAAACAAAGAAAAACTGAGGGGCCAGAAAAAAGATCGATAATTCGATTGATCGATCGATCGGATAGAATCTAGCTGTGGTACTGTCGATCGAACTCTTTGCGCATCTCCTTTTCTTCGAGCCGCACACGTTCGGTCTCGAACTGCTCCTTGAGTTTGGCCAACGATTTGGCGCCCTCGCGATCCGACGCCGTGATGGGTCGGTTGAGGACGCGGAGGACGTGACCGTGCTCGTCGATGCGCACGTCGAGCGCGCCCTCTTTGACGATCATGTTCGGCTTCTTTTTGGTGACGAACGACGGGAAGTAGGTCCAGAAGCTGGATTCGAGTGTCGACAGTCGCCACAGCACGACGATCACGTCCTCGTTCTCGTAGACGCACGAGCCGATCCACTCGACTTTGTTGAACGGCGACAGATAGCGATAGTAGAGGCGCACTTTGGCGACGTGCGACATCAGTGACGAGCGCGAGGAGATGTTGTACGAGAAGATGCGATCCTCGAACTGCACGTCGTCTTTGCAGATCTCGATAAAGTCGCGAATGTTCGATTTGAGCACCAGCGGCGTCTGACAACATTTCGAGTTCGGCATCGGGTTCGGATTCGGATTTTTTTTCAAGTGATTGGGACTTTTTTAAAAACATTTTCAAATTCAACGAAACGTTTAGGAAAATTGAAAAAAGTTTGACTTTTCAACTTTCAAAACAAAAATTTTAATTTTTTTGGAAAAATTTGAAAAAAAATTAGAATCAGTTTTTTAGTAATTTTTAAGAATTTAATAAAAATATAAAATTTGGTGATTCATAATTTTGAAAATTTATTTAACTTTAAAAAAGAAAAATATATATATATATTCATGAATAACTTGAAATTTTTGAAAATCTAAAAAAAATTATTTTTTAATTTTTAGCGATTAAAAACATCAATAAAAAATTCAAACTTGAATAATTCTTATTTAGAATTTTTTTTCAAAATTACTGAAAATATCTAATTTTTAAAAAATTTTCAAACTTTTTTAAATTTTCAATTTCTCAGTTTTGTTCTAAAATTTCTAAAAAAAGCTGAATTAATTTTAAATTTTTTCTAAATTAATTTTTAAATTTTTAAAAATCAACTCCAATTTTCATAAAGTTCCACTTTTTCAAATTTTCGATAGAAACATACAATTTTTTGCAAGAGCCAGTCCACTTTGAGCAGTGTGCTCGTCGACGGAGCCGCCGCCGTTTGCACTTTGTGCTGTTGCTCGGCGAGCCCACGACTCGAAATTAGGAAAGGAGCCGGCGGCGGTTGCTGGAAGTTGGCTGAAAAATTTAAAAATTTAAATTTGAAAAAAATAATTTTCGAAAAAAATCACCTAAAAATGTGGACCGCACTCCGAATTTGATCGATTTGCTAGCTAAATTCATGCTGAAAATCGATTAAACTGTTTTTTTTTGGCGAAAAAATTGCAAAAATATCAACTTTTGACACAACAAATCAAAATTTTTTAAATAAAAATATAAAAATCAATTATTTTTTTAAAAAATGTACAATTTATTATAACTGCTGAATCATCGAAATTCGAGAAAATTTTTGATTCTGAGAGGGGGTGGAGATTCCATCGAATGCAAAAAAAATTACAAAAATTCGTGGTTTTTTTCTGGGTGGAGGGGAAATTATACAGAAGCAAAAGTGGGGGGAAATAGGTTTTTTTTAATGAGAAAAATCAATATAATATGTGTGTGATCCTGAAACTATATTGATTATCACAGCGAAACGCGTAGTGGTAGTAGCAGAACGGGAGAAAAAAACGAGGCGAGAGACAAAAAAAAGAAATTTGCGAAAATGTATATTATTTACAAATCAGTCGGGTGGCAGTACTACGGTGTATAACAATTACAAACGCGTGACACCGTGTCACGTCGCAGATAAGCCGGGCTGTGTGGTCTCGCAGCGATAAGAAGAGAGTGTACTGTAACACTGAGACAGTTGAGATCACTGCTACAGTAACACTCTCTTCTGTTCGCTGCGAGACCATGCAGTCCCGCTTATCTGCGACGTGACACGTTGTCACGCGCCCATCTTAAAACTGGCCGGAATAGAACTCTGTTTTCAGTGGAGTGCGCGCAAAAAGCTCCAAGGTCCGTTGACATGCCCACTCTTTGGGTCTCGAGCGGAAAATACAGGTAATGCCTCCCTTTAAAACTTTTGAATCGCGAACTTTAAAGGGACATGCTGTCACGTGTCACATGCAATTTCAGGTTGCGTCACGGGACGTGTCAGCGGACTTTCGAGCTTCATCGCGCAATCTTATAACAATATCGTTTCGTTTGGCACAAAATGTGAGCAAACTTATCATAAAATTTAAAAAAAAAACGAGGCACCGACCGAGTTTCCAGTACGCCGTAGTACTCATCGCGCTCACGTTCAACTTCTCCGGCGCTCTTCTTCTTCTTCTTCTCCGCGAGAGTCGCCAGTTTTGGCGGGACTGCTCGAGCTCGAGCTGACCGCCGACTCGCCAATGTTCAGATATTGACAAATGTGGGTGGGCAGCTTGTTTTGGCTCGCCGACAGCTGATGGAATATCGCCTCGGCGGCCGTCAGAATCTCGTCCACTTTCAGATGCATCGACAGATCGTTGACGTGCTGCGAAATTTGGAAATGTTCAGCTTAAATCGATGAATCTTATTTATCCTTACCTTGAGAATTTCGGTGAGGCCGAACTGATTGTCGATGATGACGTTGGTCTGCGAGTCGAGAATGGCGACGCAGACGAGGAGCAGGAAGCGAGGACACGGCTGTCCCGACCACAGCACCTCCCACAGTTTGCACGTGTCGAGGAACGAGAACTCGCGCTTGAACCACACCAGTACCCAGCGGAAACAGAAGTACATGTCGTCCGACTGATGGCTTTCTGAAGAGAGAGAGGATTTATTGAGAACAGTGGCTAGGTGGTTGGAATGGCACTGCCACGTCATCTTCTCAACTCTGTGGCTACCTAGCCGGGTCTCACACGGAAGAGACGATTGGGTTGGTGTCGATTTACGGGAGATTCGCATGTACTAGAGAGTTGGAGGACACATTGAGAGTCCAGAGACACAAACAGGGAGCGGTGGGTCCTACCACGAAAAGAAGGGATACCATGAACTTCCTTCCTCTCGAAAGAGGGCGCAGTTTATGGTATCCCCTCTTTTCGTGGCGAGACCCACCGCTCTCAATGTGTCCTCCAACTCTCCAGTATAAGCGAATCCCCCGTAAATCGACACCAATCCAATCGTCTCTTCCGTGCGAGACACCATCTGCAAGGCGCTTACCGAGATAGTTGGCAAGACGCGGATTGACAATCATCACCAAGTCGCGCAACTGATTCATTTGCAACTTGATGAACGCCTGATCCTTGTCGAAATTCTTCTGCGTCATCTCCATGAGTCCGACAAAACACCAGAACGTGTCCACCTCGTCTTTCATCACGAACAGCAGCGGCGACGCAAAGTCCGACATTCCCTGGACGTAGCCGAGATTGAAGTTGTACATCACGTACGTCATCAGCACGTTATGCAAGTGCGCCAGATTCTCGTTCTCGTCGCCTTGGAAGAACGGGACAGTCCGATCGGTTCGCGCCACGTCCTTCTCGACGAGCGATTTGCGTTTCGCGAACTTGAAGAAGCGCCTCTCCTGATCGTCGGTGATCGATCGCCACTGCGTCTTCATGTTCTCGTAGTCGCGCGCGAGTTTCGCGCGTCGCTTCTCGAACTCGACGTCCGACTCGCGCCACTGGCGGTAGCCGAGCAGACATTTCCACGCCTCGCGACGCAGCTCGGCGTTCAGACCGCCGCGAAACACGTTCATCTTCAGATGGTGCAACTTTTTCGCGTCGAACGAGCCGTCGGCGAGCTTGAACGAGTTCCACACTTGCTGCGAGACGGGCATCTCGCGATAGATGTCGGGACGCGGCGGCAGATCCAGCTGCGTGACCACTTCGAACTCGCCGGCCGCGTCCGAGTGCACACGCATCTGCTCTTCGGCCAGCCGCAGCTCGCGCATCAGACGGATCTTCTCCTCTTGCGAGACGGCGTCCGTGTCGTTCAGCACCGACGGTATCACCTGCGACACACATTTTTGAATTTATTTTTTTTTCTACTGATGGAATCATCTGGATATTTGATTTCTTGTGTTTTCCAGGATTCAGCGGTTTTTTTTGAAAATAGTTTTTGGTTTTTTTCTAGCGGTAATTTTTTTAATGAAGATAGGAAAAATTATTTTTTGTAAGGTTTTTGCGAAATCGATTTTTTATTCCATTTTTCAAAATTTCAAAAAAAATTTCTTTTGTCCTTTTTTGTAAATTTTGCATTAATTTTATTTTTCAAAAAAAAACTTTTAAAAATCGATTCTTCTTTTTTTAGTTGAAAAAAATTATTTTTTTATTTGGAAAATTTTTATAATTTCACTTTTTTCTAATTAAATACTTTAAATAAATGAATTTTTCCTCTCAATTAAAAATAATTTAAATAATTTCCCGCTATTCTAAAATCAATTTTTTCAACAAAAAAAAAACCAAAAAAAAATTGTTCTCCAAAAAAATCAATTTTCAATTTTTCAAAAATCAAGTAGCTTGGTGCAGTATTTTTCTCTCTCTTCCAATAAAAAAAAATTTTTTTAAAAATGTAAAAAAATGTTTTTTTGAAAATTCCACAAACCTGATCCTGAACGAACGATGTGATTTTCGAGAAGCCGGTCATGGCGGTCATGTACGGATTCTGCATGAATCTCTGCAAATACAACAGAAAAAATCGATAATTAGCGGCGAAATTGAAATCCATTTCAGGTCCAAAAACAAAAATCGATAATTGGAGGCAAAATTCAAATCCATTTCAGGTCCAAAAAACAAAAATCTATAATTGGCGGCGAAATTCAAATCCATTTCAGGCCAAAAATTAAAAATCGATAATTGGAGGCAAAATTCAGGTCCGATTGAGGCCAAAAAATTTCATTCTTATTTTTTTAAAAATCAAAAAATTACCGATAGAATGTCGCCGTTCTCGTCGAGCATGCTGACACTTTTGGCGAGCGCCTCGGATTTCTGGTCGACGACGATGACGAGATTCGCCTCGCGATTCGAACGACGCAGTGTGATGTATCTGCAGAATTCGATGAATTATGCGATGCGTTGCGAGCCCGAGAGAGAGCAGTGGAGCGCGTTTGCAAAAGTGGGCGGGGCTTAGCATTAATCTACTGTGGATTTTGTGAGCTTTTTAGCAGTTTTCATCAGAAAACACAAGATATTCTGGTTTCTTTTTCCTCGTAAAAACAAAAACCTATTTTCATCTCACTATGTTGGGAATTCCGGGTTTTCAGTGATTTTCGCTCAAAATCAACAAAATTTCCGGTTTTCGGCTTGAAAATCGATCAAATACCAAAATTTTCGATCGGAAATGGCGAATTTTCAACGATTTCCAAGAGATTTTCGCTTTAAAATAACCCATAACGAACGGAAAATCGATAAAACACCAGGAAACGGGCGATGGGTCCCACCACGAAAACAATGGGTACCATAAACATTTTCCAAATGATTGCCTGCGCCTTTCATCTCATTTGTTCTCGGAGTTATCAATTTTAAAAATCAGAAATTCTGATCTGAGTCTGATCTGAGTCTGAAATGAGTTTAAAGGCGCATATGGTCGATTCAGAAAAAGTTTATGGTACCCCTTGTTTTCGTGGCGAGACCCGACCGCTTTAAAAACTAAAAGATTCCCGCTCAAAAACAACGCTAAAAGCGGGTTTTCGGCCTCGAAATGGACTGTTTCCTATTTCTCCAGGCCTCTTCTTGTTCTGTTTTTTCCCGATGAGCTCACCCCTGAAGAGCGTCGATGAACGGCGCCGTCGTCGAGTTCATGAAGAAGAGCGGCACGTGGCTGCTGCCGTCGCGACAAATCAGCCGAATCGACGGGTGGCCGGCGTCGCCGCGCTTCGGCTCCACATTTCGGAAGCTGCTCAGATCGTTGACGTCGAGCGAGAAGGCGGCGGCGGCGGCGGCGGACGGCGACGTCGTCTCGCCGAGAGCAGCAGCAGAAGGAGGAGGACTGCTCGAGTGCACCAGATCCGCGTGTCCGTCCTCCTCGGTCGCCATCACCCACGAGCCATCAGCGGCCGACGACGACGACGACGACTCGCCGAGCGCGGCGGGAGTCCATTCGATGAAGACGCCCGTCGGCTTTTCGACGATTCGCAGCACTCCCGCAATGTAGTCCTTCGAGTGATCCTCGTGTTTCGCCGCGACGCCCGCGATTCGAAGCGCCACCTGAACGATGATTTTCAGAGAGTTCCATAGGGCCGGTGCGCTCGGGTCCCGCCACGAAACAAAAATGTCAATCATATGCGCCTTTAACCTCATTTTTTTCTTCGAATTTTAATCATTTCTCAAAGCGAGCTTTGAAAGCAAATGAGATTGAAGGCGCATGCAATTATTTGGAAAAAGTTTATGGTATCCCTCATTTTTGTCGCGGGACCCACCGATTTTTTTTAATTTTTCGTGGAAAATTACTGTTTTTCGCTAATTTCGCAATTTTTTTTGCGGTAAAAAAATTTTCGTCGATTTTTTTATTTTTGTTCAATTTTAACAAAATCGCGTTTTTACCAATTTTTTTGTGGATTTTTAAATTTACTTATTTTTTGTGAAAAATCATAGTTTTCCACTGATTCTCTATTGCTTTCCGATGAAAAAATTTTTTTTCGAACAAAAAAAATTTTTTTTTTGAAAATTTGTTTAGTTTTTAACTTTTTAATTTTTTTTAAATTTTTAAACTATTTTTTAATTCGAAAAAAAAAATAAAAATTTACTTTGAATTTCGCAAAAAAAAAAAAAAAATTTTTTTTTTTTAAATTATATATTTAAAAAATAACGTCTTAATCAAAAAATTAATTTTGAAAAAAAATCCTATTATTTTCTAATTTTCTGATCTTTTAATTTTCCAAAAAGAAATCAATGAAAAAACTTTTTTTTCTCAAATTTTCCATACTTTTTCAATGGAAAAATCAGCATTTTTCGCGATTTTCCACTCAATTTTCGCGAAAAATCGCCAATTTTCGCCAATTTTCCGTCATTTTCGCGCAGAATTATCGATTTTTCGGGCGCCTCCTCACCTTTTCGGGCACAATACTGCGCACCATCGAGTCGAGATTCTCGCCCATTTCTTGCTGATTCTGTTGTCGCTTATTTTTCACGTATCGATATGCTAGATAGGGCAGCATTCACTTTCACTCGATTCGCATCAAAATTCCTTATTTTGACGGCAGTCTTTCTGGGAAAAAAAAACGCGATTTTCGAGGCGAAAATTGATGAAAAAACAAGAAAAACGATGAAATTTCGAGGTGAAATGCGGAAAATCAATAAAATGACATCATTTTCGATGAGATCGGCGCGAAAATGAGTCGGAAGAAGGCGATATAAATTCGACGTAAACACGAGACCATTGTGAAATGTGGGCGGAGCTTGTCAGCTGACTGACTCCGCCCACTTTTGCAAGTGCGCCGCACAGTTTTTCTGCGTTTTTTTTTGTGGGTTTTTGGGTGTTTTGCGCATTGAAAAATGTTTGGGAAATGGAGAAAATTGTAAATCGCTGAAAACTATAGGAATGAAATTAATTTTCAGAAAAAAAAATTTAGAAAATAAAAAACAAGTTCAGAAGGTTATTTTTTTTGTAAAAAATGTAAAAATTTAAAAAAAAAATAGAATTTCAAAAAATTAAAAATTCTTCAATTTGCGTTTTTTAAAAAATTTTCGATAAAAATAAGAATTTAGGCAATTTTTTAAATTGAATTTTAAAAATTTTAAATTTGAAAAAAAAAATTTTTTTTTGGAATTTTCATAAAAATTGAAATAAATATTTCAAACTTTTCGTCAATTTTTTATTAAAATTAAAAATTTTAGTTAGAAAAAAATCGACTAAAAACAAATTTTAATTTTCTAAAAAATTAAATTCAAAAATGAAAAAAAAATTTAATTTAAAAAACCCTAAAAAAATAATTCTTATTTTTTTCGCAAAAATCGTCCTCTTTTCAATTAAAAATTAAAGTTTTTCAAAAAAAAAAATCTAGAAACAATAAAAAAAAAATTTTTTTTTTAATTTTTCCAAGTCACCTGACACTTTTCAAGGTCAAATTCTCTCCAATTTTTCGCCATTTTTCAATCGGGAAAAAAATAAAATAAAATTGATGATAGACAATTCGACAAGGGAACTGTCCCCAAAAATAGCCAAGAAAAAAATTTAAAAAAAAAAGAAAATCGCGAAGTGAAAAGAATTTATATGATCTCTTAGGGGGGCTTGCGTGGCGGCGACGGCGACGGCACGCGCTTACACACAATTATGGCCAACTAAATACAAAAAAAAGAAAAGAAATAAAATAAAATATGCGATTGGAATTGGGATTGGAGGGTGGCGAGAAAATTACGAATAAAATGAAATAGACAAAAATTCAAACGGGGGAAGAAAATTCAATTTTGAAAAAAAAGGGCGAGCGATCGAGCGGGAATTGGAATAAAAATAAGAGAGAAAAAAAGGGGGGGGGTATAAAACAAAACATTTTTTTTGTATAGAGAAGAGGAAATCGGTAGGGATGGGGGGAATTTTTTTTTCAGAGATTGGAAGAATTTTTGGGAATTTCGGGATTTTTTAAAGTGGTTTTTAAAGGGGAAGGGGGACGAGGCGGCGAAACGTTCACAAAAATCACAGTTTTTTCCTCATTTTTCGCGAGAAATCGGGGGCGGATCGGATTGTTCACTGGCGCGACGGCTGATCCTCTTCGTCGTGTTGCGATTGCTGACTCTCCTGGACACTCAGATTCGAAAGCATGTCGGCCGTTTTCGCTTCCTGCAAGGAACATTTTCAATTTTTCAAGTTAGTTTGTTCGAAACCATGGTTCCTGAACGTCTTTGGTTCGAAATTTTTTTGAAAAATCGCTTCTCAGACTAGTTTCAGAGCCATTTTCCATGAGTTTTGGTCTGGAAAACAATCTGGAAGCCTGTTTTCCTTCCATTCTGCTCAAAAACAGTTCGAAAATCAAAATTCCCATCAATTTCCGTCGGAATTCCAATCAAAATCGTCAAAATTCGTGGTTTTCGAGCTATTTCCATGCGATTTCATTTGAAAAAGAACCAAATTTCGATGGGCTTCACACATTTTCATCGACTTTCCGTCCCTTTTGGGTCTCGAACGGAAAACGAGCTGTCTTTTCGTTTCGAGACCCCGAAAAGGGGCGGGGCTACGGACCACTGATTTTCAGAGACGCACCTCCTGTTTGAGAAGCTCCTCCTTGACAAACTTGCCAAACTCGTTCATCACCTCCTGATCGTCGAGCTCGTCGCCGCCGTCGGCGCGTTGCTCGGCCTGCTCGAGATGGGTCTCGAGAAACAGGCGCTCCTCTTCGGTGAGCTCGTTGTCGAGCGACTCGTCGAACGACTCGTTTCCTTCCGCGCCACGCGCTCCGGCGGACGTCGTCTCGCCGGACGACGTGCCCGTCGTCACCGTCCGATCCCATCCGCGTTGGCGGCACTCGATCAGCGAGAGGATTTGCGCTTTGACCGACTCGCCGAGTAGCGGCGATCCTCTCGCGAATCCGCCCATCATCGTCAGAATCTGATCGACGCGCGGGCGCAACTCTTTGGACGCGTCGAGCTCGGCGCCGGCCACCTTGAAAGCGCGCAGGAGACACTTCATGTACTCGTCTTTCTGCTCGAACTTGAGAATCTCGTCAATCTGGTTGGCCAGCGCCTCGCCGAGCTTCTCGAATCGACTTCCGTTGTCCTGAAACACGCGAGCTGATTGTTTATTAGGTGAGGGCAACGACTGACCAGTGTCAATTTGACGAAAAGCTCGGCGAAGAAGACGGCCAAATAGACGCGCGAGTCGTTGTCGAGCGACTTGCGCGCCTCGTTCGTCGCGCCGAGCACCGGCAGAATGACGTTGCGAAGAAAGTCCTTCAGCTCGACCGACAACGCCTTCAACAGATTCGAGAACGTGTACTGCGGATCGGTGCCGCGGAACTGGTTCGGCTCCATCGAGAACGCCATCTCGACGATCAGCTTGACGCCCGTCCGTTTCGCCTCGTCGTCCATTTTCGCGTCGGCGAATCGCTGCCGTATCGCCGACGTCCACGTCGCCGAGTCCTCCTCGCCCTCGGCGATCAGCTGCTCGCAACCGACGAGTATCTGAAACACGCCGCTCTACTGCACCAGATTTCTCTTGATTCTCGATGGATACCTCGTTGAGAAGCGGCGACGCGACGCCCTGCATCTCGGCGAACAGCTCCTGCGACGGCATGTACTGCTGCGATTGTTGTCCGAACTGAGCGAACGCGTCGATTCCCTGAACACGCTAGACTTTTGTGTGAGAGACATTCGCCGCCGCCGACGATCACTCACCGCATCCTCCTGATACATGTTGTAGCCGGACGACGGAGCAGCACCGTACTGAAAATCGAAGAGAATAGGAAACCGATCGCGGAAATTCAAGATCTTTTCAGTCTTTAAGGTTTATAGCTTGCGTTGAAATTGACGGTTCTCAGAGCTTTTTCAGAATTGGGCCAGTTTTTCGAACCTATTTCCAAGTCTTAGTTGTCATTTTGAGCATCAGTACTCTGTGTTTTTTTTTTGTAGTTTTCCAAAACCGCCTCAGATTCAAATTCCCATCACTTTTTTTCGACCGTTTTCCATCGTTCAGACCCGTTTTCGATCCGAGTTTCCAACAAAAGTATGTCGATTTGACACAGGTGAGAAAAACTGGTCTAGTCTGGAAAAGTTATTTTCACTAAACCATCTGCGAATTTCGTTTTTTTTTCGTTTTCGAAAATTCGCTCAATAGTACTTTGAAAACTTCTCTATCGATTGATCTTGGTGCTTATTAGCAAAAACGCGGAAATTGTCGAAAAAATGCCAATTTTCGACACATTTTTTCCAAATTTTTTCAGAATTCGTGTAATTTGAGACAGAGATCAATCGTTAAAGCAGTTTTCAAAGTGAATGGAGTAAACTTTCAAAAAAAAAAAAAACGAAAAATTCACAGACGATGAGTAAAAACCAACTTTCCCAGCGAGACCAGTTTTTTTCCACCAGTGTCAAATCGACATACATTTGTTGGATTTTCAATTCGAAACGGTCGAAAAGCGATGAATTCGAAGCGATTTCAAAAAACTACGAAAAATAGAAGAAAACCAGAGTTCCGGTGCTCAAAAACAGGACCAAGATCTCAAAACGGTTCCAAAAAGCTCGAATTTCCGAATTTCGGCAGGATTCGCAGTCAAACACGTCGAAAACTGCCAAATTCCCTTAAAAGACTCCAAAAAGATCCATAAAAACCACCAATTTCCAGGGAAAATCGCCGAGCTCATAGCCAGTCAGAAGCTCAGAGAGTAGAACTTCCTGACCCGATTCTTATAGAGAAGAAGAAAAAAAACAGGTACGCCGCACACGAAACGAAACGACACGAGCCGAATTGGATAGAAATGGAATGAGTACACTCACAGCACTCCATTTTACCGCCACCGCCGCCGCCGCGGCGAGAGCGAGAGCGAGGTAGTGTAGCGGAAAAAAGAGAACACAAAATCGTCCCTCATTTCTCTCTCTCTCTCTCTCTCTCTCTCTCTCTCTCTCTCTCTCTCTGTTTCTCCAAGAGATTCCGAGACGCCGAGAAACAGAAAAAGCAATCGAAGAAAGAGAGAGAGAGAAACAGAACGGACAGCGAGAGCGGCTTTCAAAGAAGAAGAAGAAGAGTAGGACAACACGAATCGGAATCGCAATCGGAATCGGAAAACGTTGCACACCAGCGCGACGAGACACAGACAAAGGTCTCGCGTGTCGTTTCCGAGACGCGGCGCGCGCGCACGCCGCGTCACTGTGCTAGATGATAGTGGTCGACTGTGTTCTCTTCCCGCTTCCTGTGCGTTTTCTGCTGCTCAAAACCCCTCTCTCTCTCTTTTTCGACTTTCAAAAAAACACATTTCCATTGCAAATGACACCGTACATTGGCTCCGTATCCACGGTGCGCAGCGCAATTAGAATCGCAAATCCCCTAACGCGCCAAGAAAATCAGATGAAAAGACGGAATAGTCTAGAAGTTTCCCGCCATAAACAAGGCCGAGAGTCAAACTTTTTGTTTATTTGCATCCGCCGCCACGTTCACGTGGAACTTCGGCCTGTTGCCAATGTTTGCGTGTGTGTGCCACTATTTGCAGTGATGATTCATGTGATTTCAAGCGAGAGAGAGAGAGAAAAATGCGAAGAGTGCCCGCTGTTACAGCCTCAAACGCTACTTTTCAATGACCAAGACGACGCGCTGCGGTCGCGTCACGGTTTTCACAATGTCACTGTATGGTATGGTGAGTTGTGGGCTCTGCGATGCGGTCGCGTCGCGGTTTCTCACTATATTACCATAATTAGAGCCCGTTTTTCCGATTCCGCTATCAGAAACCTCTTCACGAAAACCTCGAGTTCCTCACACTTTTTAAAGTCCAAAACCCTTCAAAACCAAGTTTTACGTCATTTCAGCCAATTTAAGCTCCCAAAAAGCCCAAAACCAAGTTTCACTCGATCTGCGCTTATCGCAACACCCAAAACGCCCTAAAACTACCCAAAACTGAGTATGTTTCCGATTTGAGCCAATTCAAGCTCTTAAAAGCCCCAAAACCCCCCGAAAACCAGGATATCTTGGTTTTTTAACCATTTTCCATCCTTCAAAAGCTCAAAAAGCCCCCGAAAACGAGATTTCCGCAGTTTTGAGCCAATTCTAGCCTAGAAACCTTGCGAAACCGGTGTTTCTCTTCGTTCTAAGCCAATTTCCCCCCAAAACCACTGCTAAACGTACGGCTTGCGGATATTGCTGTACACTTCCGTGAATTTGCTGCTGCTGCTGTTGACCGTAGCACTGCGCCGGCTGCTGCTGCTGATGCTGTTGACCGTAGCCGTGTACTACCCGCGGCACGAACACATTCGCGTCCGGATTGAACATGAACTGGTGCGCATGCTGCTGATGATGATGCTGGTGCTGGTGCTGCTGCTGCTGCATTTGTTGCATTTGCAGGTGCTGACGGTACTGCTGCTGCGGATGATGCTGTGGCAAACCGTCTGAAAATTGCGAAAAAAATTGGTTTTTTTAAAAAGAAATTTTTTTGAACACATTTTCGTAGGAAAAATAACATTTAAAAAAATTAAAACTAAAAAAAAATTTTTGGCAATTTTTTTTTTAGTTTTTTTTAGAAATTTGCGGAAAAAATTTTTGTAAAATTTCTTTTTTTTTTGAAAATAACACTGTAGAAATTGAAATTTTAAAAAAATTGCGAAATTTTTCGCAATTTTGAAAACGCATAATTTATGGGAAAAATAGAAAAATAGAGTTTTTTTGTAATTTTGGAAAAATATTTTTCGAAAACTTCAAGGAATACGGAAAAATTCAAGAAAATTTTTAAAAAAATTAAAAAAATTGTTTTTTTTTAAACTAAAATTTCCCGTTTCAAACCTCAAGATTTTCTCAAATTCCAAATTTTTCTCATTTTTTTTCATTTTTTTTTCAAAATTTCTAAAAAACCCAAAGTTGAATATAGTTTTTCGGGCATAAATAATTTCAAAAAATGCTGAAAAGTCAGTCGATCTCTCAAATTGTAGGTATTTTGACGAGCAATTCGATAAAATTCATTTGAATTCTGCCAGATTTTTCTGCGCTTCAAAAACCCCTGTGATTCAAAACCCCCGTGAGAAGAGAAATCTCACTTTCTTCGGGTCAATATCACCAAATCGCCTGTCAAAATATCTAAAACTCAGGAGATCGCCTGAATTTTCAGCCTTTTTTTAAATTTGACATTTTCAATGCTCCCAGGGCCATTTTCGGAAATGTGCTATTTTTCTTCGCATAAAAAATTCGGAGAAACAACCCAAAAAAGTAGTGCAGTAGGGCGCATTTGCATTTCTATTTGAAATCGGAGGGCACCGATTTAGCAACCGGGCCGAGAAATCGAAATGTTAAAAGTCATCGAAAAAAGAATCGATTCGAATCGATTGATAGGTGGGGGGAGGTAGGTGTTTTCTTATCAACTGACACCAGGCCGGATGGTTTTGATAGTGGGACTGTTGTTGAGCACGTGCTTGCTGGTGCTGCTGAGCGTACTGCTGCTGACCGCGTTGCAGCTGATAGTCGTGCGGCGCGTGCTGCTGCTGCTGTTGTTGTTGTCCCTGATAGTTGTAGTAACCTGCAATTTTTTATTTTTTTTTTATTTTTTGCATTTTTCCCCGGAATCCGAATGATAATATCGATTTCATTTGAACTAGCACCTAAATTGTCAAATGGGAAATCGTACAGATGCCAGTTTTTAAAAGTTTAAAAAAAAACAGAATTTTTTTTTGCAGTATTTTTGAATTTATCTTTTTTTAATTCTAAGAATTTCGAATTTAAAAAGTATGATTTATTTTTTTAAAAGAACAATTTTTTAAAAATTTGCGCGAATCTTTTTTTCCGAAAAATCTACGAAAAGATTCGAAAAAATAATTTTTTCAAGATAAAAAAATTTTTTAAATTTATAGGGCTAAAACACTTAATTTTTTAAATTGATAAAATAAAACTATAGGATTAAAATTTCAAATTTAAAATAAATTGGAAAAAAAACATTTTTATTCAAAAAATACTCTTATTTTTGCAACAAAAAATAACGAAAAAAATTCGAAATTTATATATTTTTAAAATTTAATTTTCTTCAGTTCAAATATTCAAAAAGCTAGAAACTTCAATTTCAGGCCTAATTTTCCGAAATTCCAAAATGGTCCCACCTGCATTTTGTGGCTGAGAATGTGCCGGATCCGATTGGCTCGGCGGCTGAGAATTCCAATTTCCCCACGATTGTCCGGACATTCTGAAACGACGAACGAAAAATCGATAACTCGTTGAAGAAATTCGCACCGAAAAACTCAGAGAGAAACGGGAAAATTGGCCAAAAATTTTAGGATTTCAGCATATTTTTCCAACGGGCGGAGGGGGCTCTTTTTCTCTGCGTCTCCTCATTTCCACACTCTCTCGCGCTCACGCTCGCTTCTCTGTTTTAGGAGGAGGGCTCCGAAATCCGCAAACTCATTTTCGGCCCTTTTTCGAATTTTCGGCGATTTCGCCGCGTTTCGACGGCGAAAACCAGGGTTTTGTGGATGGAAAAAGAGCGGGAATTCAAAAAATCTGCTCGGAAATCGATTTTTGGCCGGAGAAAAACGGTTGGCGGGTTGTTTTCCAGCCGCTTGAAAGCCCATAAAAGAAGCGCGCGCGCGTGCCCAAATGTGTGCAGTTTTGCGTCGGCGTGCACGCGCCCAAAACACCATATAGGACGACACTTTGCCGTTGTCCGCTCGTTTTCGAGCCAAAAAAGATCTGGAAAATTTCGGATTACGACAGAAAAATTCTCCTTGAAATCAGCTACAATTTGAGTCTTTTATCGGCCTTAAATAATTTTTTTCGAATTTTTTCTGCGCGAAAAAAGAAGGAAACAAATGGAATTGGAAAAGAAGGACAAAGACAAAAGAACAAAGAGAAAAAGAAGAAGAAGGAAGTGGTTTTCTTCCTTTTTTGTCTAGAAAACCGTTCAATCGTTCGACTATTCGACCTTCACGTCTTCAGATCAACGACGTCATCAACTTCGAATCCGTCCCCTTTAAGACCTCGCCAATTTTCCAGTTTCTGTCAAAACCAAGCTAATAGGGGTCTCAAAAGATGCGTATTTTAAATGCGCATCTTTTAAGACCCCTTTCGACCTATTTTCCTGCGTTTCGCGCAGAGTTATAGAGCAAAAACCAAAATTGTCACATTTCGCTTGCTTTTTCGGGCTTAAAAAATTTCAAAAAAATTCTAGAAAGTCAGTCTAGCTCTTAAATTGAAGGCATTCCAATGGGCAATTCAATAAAGTTCATCGAAAAATTTTCAGATTTTTCTGCGCCTCAAAAACCCCGTAAACCGTAAACCGGGCCAAGCCTCTGTTATTTCGGCAGTTTGCAGGGAGCAGAAAATTTTTTGAAGTTCCCGATAAATTTTTTCGAATCGCCCATTAAAATACCCACAATTTGAGAGGTCGACTGACTTTGAAACATTTTTTTGAAATTATTTATGCCCGAAAAAGCGAGCAAAGTGTGACAACTCTGACAAAAATTTTCGTTGACCCCGCGATTCTTTTGAGCCGAAGATCAGGGCTCCGTGAGCTCCGGGGGCTCATTTCCTTGTGTCACAAAGTGTTTTCACGTGTTACACACCGAAAAGCTGTCGATTTTCGCTCAATAACAGAGAAAAACCCCCGGGAAGTGGACGCCGGAGCTGATCTTATCGTTCCTCTTTCTCTTTCTTTTCCTCCCTTTCTCTTTCTCAAAAATAATAAATAACAAAAATTGTGAAAAGAGAAGGAAAAGGTAAATAAATAGTAGAGAGAATGAGCCAAATTTACAAATTGTGCAGAAAAGAAATATTAATTTTAAAATGAGCGAAATTGAAAATGGAAATGATTTTTTTGGCGGGAATTTGAATTTTTTAAATTAAATTAAATTTTTTTTTGGTTTTTTTTTAGTTCATTTTGAATTTCCCGGTGGAAAAATTTAAAATTTGAAAAAAAAATTGAAAACAATTTTTTTTTTAATTTTAAAATTTTATTTTTAAAGTGAAAAATCTTTTAAATGAGATTCAATTCTTAAATTTTCGCGGAATTTTTTTAAATAAAAAAAAAATTTTACAAAAAAAACGCGCGAATTCATTTTTTGAATTTTTTTTTCAAATTCAAATTACAAAAAAAAATTGCAAAAATTATTTTTAACATTTTTTCAAAAAAAAATTTTTTTTTAAATTTAGGCCATTAAATTTTGAATTCAATATTTAAAAAAAATAAATTTGAAAAAAAATGTTTTTTAATTTTTTTCAAAAATTCCCATTAAAAAACATTTCTCTGATTTAACAAAATACCATTTTTTAATTAAAAAAATAGGAAAAAACCGCATAATTTCGATAAAAAATTGTTTCATTTTTCAAAACAATCAAAGCGCAAACAAAAAATTGATTCGAGAAGAAAAAAGAGAGAGAAGATGCACACGTAGTTCAATGAAAAGCTACTCGTAATCGGCGAAAATTGAGATTTGAAGGTAGAGGGGGCAAAGAAGAGAAAAACGAATCGATGAGCTACTCCTGCTCTTCGGCAATATCGAAGAGCTGCGGGCTCGGCGGCCGCGACGTCACTCTTCGCTTCGAGACCCGCCGCACGACGGGCCGCAGTGGTCCGGCGATCATTGGCGACGTGAGGTGGCGGAGCATCTTCTGCTCAATGTCCTCTATCCGCTTCTTTGAGCCGTCCGGCTTTCTGGAGGGGTTGCTCGAGGACGACGGCTTCTTCTCCTCCTCCTCACCGCAACAGTTGATGACGCAGAGGACGGTCATCCAGAACAGTTGCATGCACCAATTGTGGAGGGTCTCGAGAAGCGCCTGCGCCAACACTTGTTTCGCTTGCGTCGTCGGCAGCTGCAAAGTGGTCAAATTGATGCCCCCGTCAAAGGATCGGGACTGTAACCTACCTTTTGAGTGGCCAGCGAGTTGTGGACTTGGAGCAAGAGCTCGTTATTTTGAATCGTCTGCGTCTGCGTCTGCATCGTCATTGTCGTTCGCGCGTCGTTGTCGACGAGGAAATAAGACTGAATGATGATGACTGGGACACAGGGGGGTGGAGAAGACACAGAGAGAGAGAGAGAGAGAGAAATGGTGGAGAAGAGACAGAAAGTGGGCGGGGCCAACGGGCGGGCAGCAGCCGCAGTGACAGCACAACAGCCATCGTGCACGTGAAGATCGGCGTCGAGCGAGGCGGTTCTCTGGAGTCCACTATCATTTCTCTCCCTCTCTCTGAGTGTTTTCGCGCCTTTGTACCCGCAGACAAAGATCGCGTTGGAATCGGAATCAGTCGGAATTCACGATCAAGTTTGACAGGTGGACGAGAGGAGGATGAAAGAAAGTGAGAGAGAAAGATCAGTTTTTGGGTACACGTACTCTAAAGTTGTTGTCTAGCTTGCGAATAGTGACGCAACGCCGCGCTCTATTGAGAACGGCTGGAGAACGCGAATGTATGGAAATGCGCTCTATCGAAACAATATGCTTCGATGAGGCTTCCTGGAGGAAGTGCGCTCTATTGGAAAGATTTTCAGCATTCAATATAAATGGAAATGCGCTCTATCGAGACAATATGCTTCGATGAGGCTTCCTGGAGGAAGTGCGCTCTATTGGAAAGATTTTCAGCGTTCAATATGTATGGAAATGCGCTCTATCGAGACAATATGCTTCGATGAGGCTTCCTGGAGGAAGTGCGCTCTATTGGAAAGATTTTCAGCGTTCAATATGTATGGAAATGCGCTCTATCGAGACAATATGCTTCGATGAGGCTTCCTGGCGGAATCGCGCTCTATTGGAACGATTTTCAGCATTCCGTTCCAGCACACCTCTCCTCCAATATGATTTCTGATCGCCCATTCCAGAAAACGTTCCAGTTCTCTCATTTCTCTTTTACACACAAACAACACTTTGTTCGACGACGGAATAATGCTGATGCAACACATTTGCACGCATTTATCGATCGATCACCGCCCCTGTCATCGTCAACATCGCAAAGAACACACTGTGGCGCGTTTTGCTGCGAATCGCAGTTTTGTTATCGGAGAAACTGGGGAAACACCCCCCCCCCCCTTTTCTCTCTACATACTTCCTAACAAGAAGACACGTTGTTCGACGACAGATTGTTGGTTATCACAGAATCCGATTTCGTTTTCCGAATCGCGGGGCGTAAACATCGCGTTTTGACCTCCAAAAAACGTGCAAAAATGGGCGAGAGGAGTGGAAAACAAGCATTCAAAAGGGAAGGCGAGGGCGAGGACAGGGTCCAATTTCAGGTTTCACAACTTTTTCGACATTAAAGAGTATACTAATGCGTATGTTTTTGTGTCACCGATGTGGTGGTAGTTTTAGTTGTGTTTCTCTGGTTATTGCGCGAACTCTATTTTCAGGCCTAATGTTGTAGGCCGGAAACCGTTTAACTTATCAGAAACCAAATTTTGAAAGCAAGGCAAGCTGAGTCATGACATTCTTTGGGGGGGTTTTTGGTTTTCGAGACCAACTTTTGGGCCTTGAAATCAGTAATTCGATCTCTCTCTCACTTTTTTTACACCAGATTGGCGAGTGCAGGTTTACACTGATTGCAAGAGGGGGAGAAAGGTCGTTCATCTTCCGACGGTCGTACTTTGACGGGTACACGTGAAAGTGATCTACACATCAGTGATCTGCTAGACGCACTTCACGTGAACCCATGTGATACTCGGTGTGTGTTTGAGGAAAGCTGACGCCGATGCTACATTTCGGAAGATCACTTACGACGCGCGTGAAAGAGTGAGTCTAGATGACGCAACTTTAAATGGTCTTTAAGGCCAGGTTAGCATCAAAAAACCGATCGCGAAAACTTAACTTTGTTTGGAGGCCCGATTCTAATTCTCCGATAAAGTTACAAAAAATAGTGATAATAAAAGTTTTCCCATTTTTATTGAGTACACAGCCGGATTTTTGCAACTCTGTGAGCCTTTTGAGCCTTTCAGCAGGCTTGAACTGTTCAAAACTTTTCTTGGTGCTCGGGCCTACAAAAATGAAGCAGTCACGAAAAATATAAAAATCTTCGAGATCTTCTGAATGGAGCAACGAGAATTCAAAAACCTTCATTTTGAAGAAAGTTATGCAGGTTTCCACTAAAAACTTGCTTAACTTCCCTCAAAACCAAGATTTTCAATTTCCCGTTGCACCATTCAAAAGGTCTCAAAAATCTTTATATTTTTCGTGACAACTTCATTTTTACAGGCCTGCGCGCCAAAAAGTCGCGGACTTTGCTCCGTACAAATTCTGCTCTTAAGACAAAGATCAAATTACTTTTTTCCTCGTCTTCCGATTGTTATTATCATTGTTACCCCCCTCTCGTTTCTTCAGTTCGCCTTTCAAAAACATATATTATTTTTGAAGGTCATTATGTGTGCCACTTCCGATTCGGGCCTCATTCAGGCCGGCCTATTCGTCGAAAATAGAAAAAAAAAAACGTCATTTTCAGGCCTACTAATTAGGCCCACGTGTCCGGCCTAATTAGCAGGGCCACGTGTCCTCCGGCCCCTCCGCCACTCCCTTGTAAACAACTAAATCTAGCTAATTTTGTAACATACGGATAAACAAATTACGTAGAACATGGTAGAACGGATACTTTTTTCTCAAGGTTATCCATCGAAAATCTGAAGGGGATCCAGCTGTGAATCAGAAAAGTTTTCGAGGGCTTTTGGGCCGTCGAATTAGTGAACAGGCTGAATTAGGCTTTCAGATGTTCTGAATACCGGCCAAATTTATTGGCGCCATTGGATTTCGGGCTTTCCAAGCTTTTCAGGCTTCTAGGCTTCCAAAGGTCTATTCTTTCGGGCTTGTTACGGTTTAGTCCACTGGGCTTTCCAGGCTTTTTCAGGCTTCCGGACTTTCGGTCCACTGAGCTTTTTCAGGCTTTTCCAGGCTTCTCAAGCTTCTGCATGGCCATAACACGCGACGCGACCGCAACGCATCACAACAAGACTTCCATTGGTTCTCCAACGATTCGTCCCGATCGTTCGTTTCCGATTTTCTCGGAGATAACCAACCACGCAAATTTATTGATAACGATCTACACCTATTTGTCGTCTTTCGCTTGTCGTCGAAAAAAAGAGACCAAAAATGGCCGAATGTTTGTGATTTGATTGTGTTCTTGCAGATTTTTCGAAAATTGTTTATCGCAATCACGAAAATCGGGCAGGAAAACAGAGTTTGAAACGTTTTCAATCGCAAAAAAGTTGAAAAAAACTGTTTCGTTTCAGAATTTTCAGACTTTTCCAGACAAATCCGCCATTTCCTTACTGGCTTCCTGTTTCATTAGTCGGTTTTTTTTGTTCGCATATCCGTCTCTACTCACTTTTTGCCGTCAATTAGAGTGAAAGTGCAGTGGGGCAGGAAGAAAAACGGGCAAAAAGTGGGGGAAGAGGAGGACATTAGTGTCATAAAGTAAGAAAAACAGTAATAGTTGTTGTACATCCATTCGCCTACTTTTTCCTCTTCCCTCGCTTTTTTTCTAGTTTTTCACCGTTTTTAGCCACTTTTTTTTTCCCCAGAAAACTGATATTTAGGTAGTTTTTTCAAACATTTTTCAAAACTGTCGTAAAGTATGGTGTCGGGTACGCAAACATTCGAAAATCACAGTTTTTAGCACGCTTCAGTGAAAAACTGCACTAAAAACGGGGAAATCGCGCAAAACTGCCGAAAACCTCAAAGTTCTACGTATAAAACGCCGGATTTCGCTCGAAAATGCTAACAAAAACGGGAGTTTGTGAAAACTCGAAGACGATCTCTCAAATCATGCACATTCACCGGAAGAGCTCAATGGAGCGCGCGTTGCGGTCGCGTCGCGTGCACCACCAACAAAATGAGAAACAAACAGACTGAAGACCGAGAAGGAGCCATAAAAATGGCAATACCATCATTCTCTCTCTCCCGTTTTCATCTCAATTAGCTTCTCCTTATCTTCCCCCCTCGGACGACTTCCTCCTCTTTCTCGAAAAAGAAAGAAAGCAAGCCAAAAACCGGTCATTGCCTGTCTTGTTGAATCTCAACGGGCCACGACTACTTTTTTTGCGTGCTTCTGTTACCTGGACGTCTTCAGAAACACAACGTCTTCGTCGTTGATAATCAAATCGAACATGCCACTGGAACCGAGAACGGGCCCCCATCCTTATCGGATTTTTGCGGTGTGGCGAGCGCGCGCGCCGCCGCCGCCGTCGGACCGATGAAAAAATGGCGTAAAACGAGCCGCGTAGACGGTACACGATATAAAAGCGAAGGGCAGCGGAAAATCTACACACACATCCTGAATGGTCACAGTGTTGCGCCAGAATCAGTTGTTCCTGTTGTTTTTGTTTGTTTGTTTTTTGCACATAGAGAGAAAGAGAGAGAGAGAGATGGGGGGGACATCCCATTTCAGTTTGACATATCGCAATGAAACTTTCCAATCTTTGCTATGAATCTTTATTAGCCACCCCGTATGAGCTTTTTTTGCGAACACCCCCCGGACGGTGTGGTTTAGCCAGTCTTATTTAGATTCGCACTCGAGATTATCGCTAGGCTCCGCCCCCCTCGAACCGTTCACTCTTTTTGCCAAGATTTTTTGGTTAAAAGTGGAAGACCGCCGACGGATTCCGATACATTCGGATCTTCTTCATTTCAGCATGAGGGTTCTCGCGTTGCTCCTCCTCCTCGTCGCTTCCTTCTTTTCGACAACCGCCGCGTTCAAGACCAATCGGGTAAGCTTTTTTCAGGCTTATTTCCAGATTTCAAGCCCTCTCTTTTCAGACCTCCTGCTTCCACTACGTCTCGTGCCTCGAAGCGGTTCAGTCGAATTTGAAGGAGTGCGCCGGCGGTTCGGCGATCTCGCTGACGCTCGAGGCGAAAGATGTCAACATCCGCGATCTTGTCAAGTATCGCGCGCTCGAGTTCGTCGGCTGTCAGGATCGTCTTCTCAAGGAGGTCGTCGACTTCGAGGCCCTCCAACTGCTCGTCAACGAGGACGCGCGCGAGTGTTTCGAGAAGCTGCCGGAGAGCTCGAAACGCGTCGAACAGTTCACCGACTCGTGCGACTACGTGCAACCGTTGAGCCGAAACGCGTCGAAGGGCGACGCGCTGCAGTGTCTCATCGAGTTTAAACAGGATCGCGAGTACTGCGAGAGCCTTCTCGAGTGCTGCCCGGATCACACGAGATGCGGCGAGCGAATGAACGCCGTCTCGTTGTCCTATCAGAATGCGCGCGTCAAAGCCGAGCAGATCGTCTACAGCATGATCTCGTGCATCGTCGTCAACGATCCGCGATTCTTGCGTGAAGGCGCGCGACTTCAATCGCTTCGAGACCCGTACCGCAACGCCGGAGTGCCGTTCTTGAGACCGGACGCCTACACCGAGGCTAGAATCACCAGACGACTCGCGTTGACGTCGACGGCGACGTTGTCGCAGAGACGCGAACGATTCTTGAAGAAGTACACCCAGATTCGACAGGTTGTCGCTCAGAATCTCGTCGCTCATGGTCAATCTGAGGTCCAGAAACCAGTTGCTCCGGTTGAAGACGTGGTGATGGAGACGTCGACGGTCGCGGAGACGACAACGACAGAACTTGTCACCGATGCTCCAGAAGTCGTCACCGAGGCTCCAGAAGTTTTGGAGACGACGACGATGCTTGTCGAGCAGATCGAGAAAGTCAAAAAGTCCGAGATGCACGTGGAAACGATCAGAAGTCTGATCAGAAACGCGTCGGATCGTGACCTCTCCAAGTACGTCGGCTTGATCTCCGAGGGCAAATTCAACGAGCTCTTCGAGCTTGCCGAGAAGAAGAAGTTCGTTTTGGAGCCGAAAATCGACGAAAAACTGTCGGCCAAGATGCTTAAGCTCAAAGAGCTGATCTCGGAGACTCTTGACGAAAAGTCGAGTGAGCAGAAGGCCGAGAAGCTCGAGAAGCCCGAGCTGGAAGAGATGGAGGCCGAGGAGGAGACGAAGGAGATCAGTGTCAAGGATCCGGCAGTCTTCACGATCGCCGATGACGTTCAGAAGAAGGGCGAGGCTAGACTGGCGCACACCGTTGTCGATCGCACGTCGAGAAATGTGGCCGAGTCGGAGAACGAGCTGAAGGATCAGAAGGATCAGAAGACCGAGCCGGAAACCTCGGAAGCCGCCGAGAAGGACGTCAAGAATGTGGACGAGGCGAAGGAGGTGAAGAAGATCGTCAAACTCGAGGAGGTCAAGGATCAGAAGGATCAACTCGAGCGCGCTTTGCTCGTCGAGTCGGAGATCAAGAGCTCGGCTGATCAGACGAAACTCCAGATTCAAAACCTCGATGCTCTCAAGTCCGGCGAGACGATGGACACCTCGTCGGTGACCGACGATCTTCCGGTGCTCGAGAAGGAGGAGTCGGGCGAGAAGAAGGAGGAGTCTACCACCACTGCTACCATCACGACAGAATCGACGACTACTGAAGCTGAAGCTGAAGCCGAAACCCAACCGTCAACAAAGGCTCCTGAGCTTCTGAGCAACTCCGACGACGTTCTGACTGTCACCGCTGCCGCCGACACCGTGACCGATGTGGAGGGATCCGGGCAGGATGGCGAAGAGATCACGACACTTGCGCCGGTCACCACCACCTCTGCCGCATCGGAAGTCATCGACAACGTGAAGCGCATCCGTCCGCGCACCGAGAAGACGCACTGCCAAGAGTACGCCGCCTGCTGGCAGACTGTCATCGACTACGAGCAACAGTGCGATCGCAAATACTCGACCGAGGTGCTGAGCCACGGAATCGACGACAGCGAGATCCTCAACATTCTCCACAACAGCTCGATTTCGCACCACGAGATTGTGCTGAAGGCGTGCCTCCGACCGTTGGACAGATCGGTGCACTCGACGGTGAGCACGAATCCTATCGACCCTCTCAAAACGTTGACCCTTTTTCCAGCTCAAACAACTGCTCGTCATTCAGCGCGGCGTTCGCAAAGCGTGTCTCGAGCTCGGCCGCAACAAAATCGCCGTCACCGACGCCGAGGAGTCGCTGTGTCACACCGAAATTCCGACGACCGCGTCGATCGACGAGTACATCTCGTCGGTGCACGTGCGCTCGCAGGCCAACCATCTCACGTGCCGCGCCAAGTTGGAGCCGATTCGCGAGGCGTGCACCATCGTCAGAGGCTGCTGCGCTTCTGTCGACACGTGCGACAACTACATCAGCTCGTCGCCCGTCAAAAAGTTGGAGACCGACGCGATTCGTCGTCTCGTCAAGAAGCAGAACGATTGTGAGACGAAGATGCTCCAGACTCTGTCGTATATCCACGAACAGCTGTCCAACCCATCCCGGAGACGTCGCTTCTACTACCATTAGATCACTTTCTCCTCTCTTTCTCTCTCTCTCTTCGGAAACTTTCTCTGATCAATTTTACGAGTCGGTGTTCATTATTTGCAATATTTAATACCATTTAAACACTATAAACAATAATAAATATATTATCGATTTTCTCTTTTTACATATGGCAAGCGAAATTTAAGGAACTTTTAACCGGAATATCTCGGAAATTAGAAAAGTTATGGAACATTTGTCTAGTTTTCGAGATAAAGGGAGTTTACGATAGGCATGTTTAGCGTTGGGAAAGTCAATACTGAGTGCAGATGTATTTCCAATTAGTGAACTCATCGAGTCCCTGCATTCCACCCTCGCGTCCGATTCCGCTCTCTTTGACGCCGCCAAACGCCGCCTCCGCACAACTGATCAACCCCTCGTTGACGCCGACCATGCCCACTTCGAGCCGTCTCGCGAATCGCTGAAGACGTCGCGGCTCGCTTCCGAAGATGTAGCCGGCCAGTCCGACGCGCGTGTTGTTGGCCGCCGCGAGCACCTCGTCGTCACCGCGGAACTTTTGAACGGCGGCAATCGGTCCGAAGATTTCGGTGCTCGCGATGTTCGTGTTGGCCAGCACGTTGGTGATGAGTGTCGGCTGATAGGCGGACCCTTGGTCGCCACGCTTTCCGCCACAAATCAGCTCGGCGCCCTTGCCAAGCGCATCCGACAGCAGCAGCTCGCACTTCTCCACAGCTCGCTGATTGACCAACGGACCTTGAGTGGTGCGCGCATCCAGTCCGTCGCCGAGAATCAGCCGATCTTTCATCGCCGCCGCCAACTTTGCCACATACTGATCGTGCACCTTCTCGTGCACAAAAATGCGATTCGCCGACACGCACGTCTGTCCGGAGCACCGGAACTTTGTCGCCATCGTTCCGTTCACCGCCACATCGAGGTCGGCGTCGTCGAAGACGATCAACGGCGCGTTTCCGCCGAGCTCCATGCACGCTCGCTTCACCGTCGACGCGCACTGACTTAACAGAAGCTTGCCGACCGGCGTGCTTCCCGTGAAGCTGATCGCCGACACGTTCGTCGATTCGCACAGAAACTTGGAGATCTCGGCGGTCCGCTGTCGATCCGCCGTGATGACGTTGAAGACGCCGGCGGGAAGGCCCGCCTCGTGGGCGGTCTGCGCGAGCGCCAACGCCGACAGCGGCGTGTCCTCGGCCGGTTTGACGACGACCGAGCAGCCGACGGCCAACGCGGCCGCCGCTTTCCGCGCGATCATCGCCGTCGGAAAGTTCCACGGACTGATGAGCGCGACGACGCCGATCGGCTCGCGCGTGTGCAGATGCAGTCGATTCGGCACCGCCGACGGCACCACTTGTCCGTAGAGGCGGCGAGACTCGCCGGCGTACCAGTCAAAGTAGGCCGCCGAGTATTGGATCTCGCCGCGCGCCTCGGCCAACGGTTTGCCCTGCTCTTTCGTCAAAAGTGTAGCGAGTTCGGTCTCGCGCGTCTGCAGAATTTGGAACCACTTTTGGAGCACCGCGCCGCGCTGTTTCGCCGTATGACCGTGAGCCCAGTGCTCGAAACCGTCGAGAGCCGCCCGAACGGCTCGATCGGCGTCTTTTACGCTGCAGTTTGGCACATTTTCGAGCGTTTCGCCAGTGTAGGGATTGGTGACGGCAAAGTGTTGCGCGCATTCGGAAGACGTCCATTTTCCTGGAAGAAACTGGCTCGTTTCAGACTTCCCGCAGCTTTTTGTGGTGGAAAACGCGCTTTAATCGCGACTTTTGCGATTGGAGCACGTTTCCGACCGTTTTCAGCGCTGTAACCGCGCTCCAATGCCAATGTTTCGACCGTACCTCCAATATAGGACAGCGCGCCTTCTGGCAGCAGGGAATAGCTTCTCGCGGCCAATTTTGTGTTGAGCCGACCAATTTTCAGCAACTTTGTGCTCATTTTCTATAGAAACGCCCACTTTTTCTTTCAAATCGAGGGAATCAGAGGAAAAAAAATAAGTTCAGAGTGCTGGATACTCCTTTGAAATACCAAATTTAATGAATAAAGTTCAACACTTCTCACTGAATTTATTCGGAAAAACGAAAATAAACTCTATGGGTGGAGCCTCGAACGGGGGGAAAAGCTAAATAATCGATAGTGTGGAGAGAGAGAGAGAAATTCGGCGAGAATTTACTGATCGTTGGCGTAGTCGGCCGGATTCTTGCGGCTCGCGGCGTGGTTGGTCTTCAGCGCCCAATCGTACAGAAGGTAGGCTCCGATCGTCTGAAAATGAGTTTTTTTTTCGGTTTGACGGGTAAGTCTGGCAAAATGCGGGTAGCCGCGTGAGATCGGCCAGTCATCCGCGTCCTACCCGCCAATGGCGCCATCAATATCGGCCACTGGCGGCGCAGCGACGCAAATCTGTTGGAGAACTCACTTGTGGGATGTAGTAATACCACTGATCCCAGACGTAGGTCTTGAAGACCTTGACGAACGCTTGATCGAAGAAGCCCTTGAACGCCTTCTGCTCGTTCGGAGCCAGAGCGAAACGGTGCTCTCCGTACATCTTGCCGAGATTTCCAAAGTGTTTGCCCAACGAAACGACGGACGGTCTCATGATTTCCCTGCAAAATGATTAAAATTTTTTTTTCTGTCGGAAAATCGATTGAAGAACGCCTGGAATTGAGGATTAGCAAGTGGCCGAGAGTAAATATTGAAAGGTATGGGTGACCTTCACAAAAAATAAAAGCAAAAATAAGGTGAAAAGGGCAAGAAAACCGAAGCTTTATAGTCGAATCCGTCTAAATATGAAAATACAGAGTGGCATTTCAGTTGCTCTTGGCGAACTTGTCGAAACGCTGCAAGTACTCGAACTCGGTGTTGTTCTGCTGACTGGCCAGCTCGTTCTGCTTCGATCGATCCCACTCGGCGCCGAACCCTGGAGTCGGCGCGGCCAGTCCAAAGTTCGTCGCGTGTCCCAAATTGACCTGAACAGGCGGCGGCGGCGCGCCGACCTGTTGTCCGTTCTCGTACAAAGCCGCCGGCGGGGCGACAGTCCGTCTTCCGTCTCTCGTCAGATAGTAGTTGTCGGCGAGCTTGTGATGCACACCGCCGGGCAGTTTCGGCAGCTCCGCCGAGCCGGGACGCGCCGATTGGGTGTTCGGGAAGCGGAGCGGGTTCTGATAGACTGCCTTGCCGTCCTCGCCGGCGATTCCCGGTGGTGGTGTGATCGGGAGACGATCCGAGGCGAGAAGCTTCTCTGGAAATCGAGAAATTTTGCAAAAATCACTGGAAGAATGAAAAGTTGACAACTCCCGCCGAAATCGATGAAAAATCGCGGATATTTAGCATTCTCCGACGGAAATCTTGTCTTAACTGAATAAAAACCGCCAACTTACGCTTCAGCCAATTCCAGAAAGGCGTTTGGGACCGATTTTGAACAGTAGCCGCCGCAATCTTGCGGCCACTCATTTTTGGCCTGAAAATCGAGATTTTCAAAGAATTTCTCGAAGGAAAACAATGAAAAAGGGAAAAAGACAGAGATCGCAGCAAAAAAAAAACAATTCAAAGCTTAGAACTCGCTGAAGTGTAAACTTTTCTGAGGAAACACAAAAACCACGAAATTAGAAGCAAATTATGGGGATTCTCGGAGAACTTGACAATTTGATGGTGAAAATTGAGATCTTCCAATTTTCTAACAAGTTTCCAGGCTGAAAATCCATCAAAAACCGCTTAAAATCGGGAAAAAAAACAGAAAAATCTGAAAAAGTCGAGGCAGTACGTGTGTGCACTTTTGCGTCGCGGTGTTTGCACACAAAACACAAACTTGGACAAATTTCACGCGCAAATGCTTTCGACGATTAAAAATTTGTTAAAAACCGATTTCAACGGTCTATTTTCAAAAGTAAACAAGAAAACAAGCTTTAAACCAATTTTTTCTCAATATTTTATCAAAACGGAGGTAAAAAACAAAAAAATCGGAGAAAAGTCGATAATTAAGCGTCCTGGTAGGCATTGGAGCGGAACGGATGGGCGGTCTCAATCACCATCGTCTGTCTTTCGGCGTCGGCGGTCGCCTGCACTTCGCGGTAGATGACAGTGCACGGAACCGCGTAGAAGATGGTTTGGACGATGAAGAACAGCTGGAAAATCACGAGAACTTTCGATGGGACGCGGAAAACCGTCGGTGGCCGAGGTTTCGATGGGGAAAACTCGGCCTCGCGTATTCTAGGCCCCGATAACTTACGCCGGACGCGATGTAGCCGGCCGAAGTGCTGTAAAGAGCCCGATTGGCGAACGAGAACGAGAGCCACACGCAAATGACCGAGAGCACCGCCAAAATGAACGAATACACCAGCTCCACCACATTCCACGCTATCGATCCGTTCGTAATGCTCTCCATCAGCTCATCTTGAATTTTCAGCGCGAAAATCACCGTCGCCGCCGCCGAGATCTGAAAATTTTAGTGGAAAAAAATAGAAAATTTTTTTCGTTTCAAAAAAAAAATTTATTCAAAGATTTGCAACATTATTTTAATTTTTAGATTTTTTTTCAAAAAATTTTGTGAAAATTTATATTGCGGCAATTTTTTTTCCGATTTTTTAAATTTTAGTTAGAAAAAAAAATTCAAGTTTTTAAATTTAAAAAAAAAATATTTTCAAGTATTTAAAAATTTACGCTATTTAATTTTTTTCGAATTTTTTTTCAAAAAAATTGAGAAAAAATATTTTTTTTCTCAAATAAAACAAAGCAAAAAAAATTTTTTTTTAAATATTTTATTTTCAAATTTGATCGAATTATTAAAAAAAATTTTCAATTTTTCAGTTTGAATTTTTAAAAAATATATATTTACCGGAAAAAAATTAATTTGGCTGTTTTCAAAATTTTTTTCGAATTTTCGAAAAATGAATTTCGAGCTTTTTAGAAATCAAATTTTTTTGCATTTTTTTTCGAAATCAAACTGAAAATGTTCCGATTTCGTTTCCCAACCAAAAATTTGAAAAAAATAGGTATTATGAAATCGCGGTCTGTTGTTAGGTGGTGAACAAGAACGGTGTTTGCGGACCTGAGCGAGTGTATACCGTAGTTTTGGTTCTTGAGTGGAAGAGCCGAAATGTTGTCGATTTACGGGCGCCGTTACACATTTCGAAACTAAACGAAACTATTTAATTTCGAAAACTAAACCGATTTTTCTTGTTTTTTCTCGTTTTTTCCAATAAATTGCATATTTCAGCGATCAAAGCAACGTGTTGTTGTAAAAAAGGGAAAGATTTTGATAAAATGTGTTGTGTTTCGATGAAATTTTAGGCACTTTCTAAAGTTTCGCTGAAAAATCGATAAATTGGTGAAATTTTGTCAGAATTTGGTCGTCGTACGTACTCTCGTCTGTTGTAATTCCGTTTCTCTATTTTCTCTTTGTTTCTTATTGATTTTCAGTTAATTTTGTTTTTTTTCCAGGGACAAACAGCATTCCAATTGCAAGAACCGTCGATCGCAAAGAGAACAGAAACAAAAGGAATTGCGGTTAGTCAGAACGAACAGCCAATTCTTCTCTGCTCTAAATTTTTCAAGAAATCGAATGAAATGGCAACAGCAGCGACGACAACGATGATGGCAAAGAGAGAATTTGGGTTTTTCGATCATTGTGGCGAGTCACAAGACGATTTCCGCACAGCCAGGCCTCAATCTACACGGAAAGACAATATTCAACACATGAAAACATGCGGTTAGTCGTTAGTAACTCAAAATACTTCTCCGTTTGAAGTTTTTCAGGTTGCTGACAGGAGAATTTGGGAAGGAAGATTTTATTTGAAGATTAGAAGATCTGCAAGAGGGAAAATGGCAAAATGGCGATAACGAAGATGTCGTCGAGCGGTAGAGATGATGACGAGGACGACAATCACCACGTGGAGTCGGTTTCCGTAGCGGATTCGTCGATGGCGAGGCGGACAGAGTCCTCAATATCCTCGACATGGCTGTATGTCTTGACAATTGTTGTCTCGGACACATGTTCAAGGAATTCGATCGCTCGTTTCCGAACCTGAAGAAACGATGTCGTATAAACTTCAAGAAGAGCCCTACGATTTCAACGGGATCCGTAGTCGTTCCGGCAGAGCGCAAGTGGCCTTTCAATTGGTTCCAAATCAACTCGATCGGATTGAAATGGCAGTGGTATGGCGGAAGACGGACAATTTTGATGCCAAATGTCTTAGCCTTTTCGTCAACTTGAAACTTCTTCAAGTGGACTCTTCCACCTCGACATTGGATGAAAGTTTCGCATAAGTCATAGAGACTTTTGTTTGTGGCCTTTCGATCGTGTCCAATTTGGTTTCTTTCAAGAAATTCCACAAGTTGCTTTTTGCTGGAACCACTGGTAGGCAGCTATAAATGAACAAATGTAATTCATTTCAGATATTCCCGCTTCTACCTCATCTCCTTCTTTTTGAACTCCGTGATAACGTGCGTTATCAATGACAAGAACAGCTTGCCGGCCTCTTGGACATTGATTTTGAATCAGTGGCAGCACGAGGTCCATGTATTTTTCATACATGGCTCCATCCATTGTTTCGTGATAATCCATCAATTCTTCAGAAGGTTTCTTGTTGGAAATGAGCACTGAAATGGATCCCGGGAGCACACACGATTCGCAGAGCACGGCTAAGACTGTGGCACGGTGTCCTTTGTCGTTTCCAGCAGGAAATCCTGGAATAGGATTGTCCAAATTCCCTTGACGTGCAAGTTCGTAAGGACTTGAAAACTTGGACACCCATGCACGCGACTTAACCATTCCGTGGTAAATCCACGTCTCGTCGTAGTAACAGAGAAAAGCTCCTGACGAACGCAAGTCTCCGATTTCTTGTAAGTATTTTTTCCTCCACGAAATGATATCAACTCTCTCCGTCGCCAAAGGATTGTAGTTCTTCAATTGATATGACAAATCGAGGGCAATAAGAATGTTGCGGAGAGTGGTTTTTTTGAAAGGGAAGTTGAACTTCTTTTGAAGAGCTTCTCTAAGACTTTCAACTGTGAAGTTCTCGTCCTTGCGATAGCACTCCTGAATATGTGCGAGAATTTCTTTCTTCTGGTCATCAGTAATCAAGCGAAGAACTCTTTGGTCTTTCGACAATTTTTCATGACTTGGCTTGATCGAAGGTAAATCACCAGCACAAGCACGACGGATAGTCATTTCAGAGAAACCAGTCATCTGAGCTGCCAGTTTGAACACGTTATTGAAGACAGTTCCAACTGCAGCAGAGCCAAGATGCTTCTTGATTTCCGAAAGTTGACGATGAACATTTCGCAGAATATATCTTCCAGAATGATCAGCATTTTCTTCAACTCTAGGCTCTTTGATGTCTTCGAGCACCAAAGAGTTCAAAAGGATTCCCAGCTTTTCAGTCTCAAAAAAACTCCAATCAGAAGCAGCCAGTTTTCTACCAAACATACCTTCTCCGCTTCAAATGCAGCTTGAACTCCGACATGTTTCGTTGCTTTTGATAAAGTTTGCACAGTGACACTTTTTCGAGCTTCAGTTACTGTTTGAACACTGGCATTTTTCACTGCAGTCATGAATTGAGTTTCTCTCTCAACACTTTGCATTTCAGTAAATCTGGGAACGAATTCTGATGCTTCTGGAGACGCCTCAAGTCCTCCTTTTCCTGTCTCTTTTTCCGGTTTGCCGTGATTGATCATGAGAATTCCAAGAGGAGAACTGTCCAGCTTCTCTTGAAATGAAGTAAATGAAGTCAGACAGCAATGAAGTTCATCTTTTCCAACATTCCGAAATGAAATGAGCATGAAGAAACTTTTCCTGTTTACATACTTTTTCCCTCAGCTGTCAGAAATTCTCGAAGGACGGTTTTCTTGCTTCCGTCTTTGAGCATGATTCTCGCATACTTCGGTTCCGAAGACATTGTGACTAAATTAATGCTTAGTGATTAAAAAGCTTCCTTTTCAAAAAATGAATGACTGATGGTCACTGCCGGAAACAAATGCTTTGAGACAACGCGAACACGGAAGATGATCCTCATAAATCTATTGTGTAAGGTCGATAATTTTTGAAATATTTATAGCAACTTAGCATATGCAATGAAAATGAATACATATTCACATTGAATCGAAAATCAACGAATCCGACTCCACGTGGTGATTGTCGCCCTCGTCATCATCTCTACCGCTCTCCTGTCAGCAACCTGAAAAACTTCAAACGGAGAAGTATTTTGAGTTACTAACGACTAACCGCATGTTTTCATGTGTTGAATATTGTCTTTCCGTGTAGATTGAGGCCTGGCTGTGCGGAAATCGTCTTGTGACTCGCCACAATGATCGAAAAACCCAAATTCTCTCTTTGCCATCATCGTTGTCGTCGCTGCTGTTGCCATTTCATTCGATTTCTTGAAAAATTTAGAGCAGAGAAGAATTGGCTGTTCGTTCTGACTAACCGCAATTCCTTTTGTTTCTGTTCTCTTTGCGATCGACGGTTCTTGCAATTGGAATGCTGTTTGTCCCTGGAAAAAAAACAAAATTAACTGAAAATCAATAAGAAACAAAGAGAAAATAGAGAAACGGAATTACAACAGACGAGAGTACGTACGACGACCAAATTCTGACAAAATTTCACCAATTTATCGATTTTTCAGCGAAACTTTAGAAAGTGCCTAAAATTTCATCGAAACACAACACATTTTATCAAAATCTTTCCCTTTTTTACAACAACACGTTGCTTTGATCGCTGAAATATGCAATTTATTGGAAAAAACGAGAAAAAACAAGAAAAATCGGTTTAGTTTTCGAAATTAAATAGTTTCGTTTAGTTTCGAAATGTGTAACGGCGCCCGTAAATCGACAACATTTCGGCTCTTCCACTCAAGAACCAAAACTACGGTATACACTCGCTCAGGTCCGCAAACACCGTTCTTGTTCACCACCTAACAACAGACCGCGATTTCATAATATTATTGTGAAGATTGGGCCTAAAAACTGACTAGAAGCGATAGAATGAGTGTGAACCAGAGGATTCCATTGTCGCCAGAGGCCGTCGATCCGACACAAACCGCCAAAACGACGGCGTTCAGCTGCAACATTTCAGATTTTGCCAATTTCGCGGGCTGAAAACGCCGAAAACCTACAGCTTGGAGTGGTTTGAAAAAGTGCGGAAGTTTCAGAAATATGTTGTCCTCGTTTTCGAAAATGGTGCCCAAAGTTTGCATGACGACGTGGAATTATCGATTGAAACGGTCACACGACGACACACGACGAGGCAGAGCACAGAGTGAAAAGACGACAGAACTGTTGTGTCTTGTTATCTTATCAGGGAGACACGACTCGGTATTCAATGGACAATCAGTGACCGACCCATCTGGGTTTGGAGCCCGCGGAGCACATGCTCTCATATTATCGATCGATTCGCCGCGTCTATTGGCCCAAATCCTCAAATCTCGAACAGAAGACGGCATTTTCGATTCGATTTACGATAAAAAAGAGCCAAGGTCGTCATTTCGGAGCGTCGTAAATATTTACCAAACAATTAATTTTTTTGGATTTTTTTGCGTTTTTTCTCTCGATTTCCCTTTTTTTTGGCGTTATTTCGCTGAAAAATAGAAAATTATTAGCGTTTCAGCAGACAAACGCCTATAAACAACCTGGAAATTGAGAAAAATCGCCAAGTAATTCACAAAAATTATTTGGTACGATGCTCCGAAATTACGGCTTCGCTTTGGCTCTTTGTTTATCGTAAATCGACACAATGCGGACTTTTTTGAAATCTGAAACTTTGGAACAATGGAAACGCGCTCTATTGAACTATATGGGAGGTCAAATTATGAAGGTTACAAATCTTGGATTTGCCACGCCCCTTATTGGGTCTCGAACGGAAAATTGAGAAAAACGACGGTTGAAAATGTTTCGTGGCGGGACCCACGCATTTTTTTTTCTCATTTCATCAGTTTTTTCTCAAAAATTGCTCTCCGATGGGAATTCGGGCAAGGTTTTTCGATTTTAACTGAAAAACGGAGCAGTTTAAAATTTCAGCGATAATTTTCTTGGATAGAGCTGGAAAACACCGTCAATTCGAGTGTTCGAAGGGCCTAGACCAATTTTTTTGGAATTAGTTATGAAAAAACGGATGCGATTCCACTGACGATCATTTTTCTCCGATTTCCCATCGGAAAGCAATAAAAAACAGAAAAAAAAGCGAGAAAAAGGCATTGATTGAATTACCAGAAAAGTTTAAATATCGGCGTCCGTCCCCTCTCTTCTCACTTCTGAATCCGTCACAGTGTCTCCAGATGAACTCGCTTCTCGTCCGTCTTCTGCCGCTTTTCGCCGTCGTCGCCGCGTGCGCCTGGGGTCCGTGTCCCAATCCGTCGCGTCGTCGTCTGGAGTCCGAGTCCGGAGTGGAGCGTGACACCCGTCACGCCTTGTTCCCGGGCGGCGACTTTCCGGGCGCCAACTTCGCCGTGCCTCCGCAGCATCGTGACTTCGCAGGACCTCTCCACTTCCCCAACCGACCCGCCCACGACGACTTCATCGCGCCGACGTCTTCTGATTCTGATTCTTCTGATCTTCGCGAATCGGATCGTCAATTCCTCAACGGATGGCCTGAGTGCTTCGGAATCATCAATCCGTGGGCGTGTCAGAGTCGATACGAGATCTGCATCTTCGGAAGCTGCGTCCGAGTCTAATGATTGCGGTCTATTGTGAATAAACATTTCTAAGCATTCAAAATTATGTTTTATTTGAAGCAAAGAAACAAAATTGAGCAGCAGAGAACAAATTAAGTCCGCCAGAGGCCGGAATTCAAATTTTTCGTTCAAAAAATGAGCGCGGAGTTTATTTTTTAAAAATTTCCCTTGAAAAATGTAGTTTTTGGTTTTTAAAAGTGACAAAAATCGTTATCAAAGCAAAAAAACCAAAAAAAAAATTTTTCGGACGTAAACTTTTATTTCGTGGCGAGACCCTAAGACGAAATGCGGCATGCGCCTTTAAAAACCGTAACCTCTGTCGTTGAAAAATGGCGGTTATTCAAATTTTTTGAATAAAATTTCAAATGGCCATAACTAAATAGTACAGATAAGAGGGAAAGTGTATAGTATGAACGCTCATTTCACTGAAAACTGAGTGAATTCTTTTACGGCGACTTTTATTACGCCGACTTTTATCGCACCGAGTTTTATTACGAAGAAAAATTTTTTTTTTACTCTGTCGCAGTTCTCGAAAAGTTTGAAAAGATTCAAAGATTAAATTTAAGCCGATTTACTAGACACACTCGTTTTTTTTTCGCAAAATTTCGGTGTACCCACAAAAAAAACACTGGTGTTGTCCGAAATACTTAACCAACATTGTTCGAAATTATTTCTGTTCTGCTCATTTTATTCGATCGGAAAATGCTGCTTTTTCCTACGTTTCTCTGGATTTTTGTCGGAATCAGTGCCAGCGAGCCGACTGAAAACGATCTGGAGCTGGAATTCGTGCAAGCGGTAAGTGCGCCACCTTCCCTGCTGCTCATTCTCAATGGAGCGCAGTTGCAGCTTTGGCGACACGGCGACCGTGCCGCACTTTTCGAGCTCTACCCCGTCGGCGAGCAGAATTGGACGTTGGGCGGCGGTGGGCTCGGCGAGCTGACCCCGATTGGGATGGCTCAGTTGAACGGGCTCGGCGGAATGCTCCGAAGACGTTATGTCACGGATCGCGAGTTTTTGAGGTCTAGGTATGCATCGCGCGAGGTGCACATCCGGTCGACTAACGTGAATCGGACTATAATCTCGGCGATGGCTCTGGCCTACGGCCTATTTCCACCGGGGCCGTGGAATGTGCAAGGCGAGGACTATCCGGGCTCCGGCGACTGGCAGCAGGGGCTCACTTTTGTGCCGATCCACGTTGATGGCAACGATCAGTGTGTAAGGGCGTGACACGCGACGCGACCGCAACGCGCCTCTTACAGGCCATCCAGCAAAAGTGCAAGTGTTCAAGAGTGGAGGAGCTCAAAAAGAAGTGGGCCGAGCTTCCCGAAGCGCAAACCGCCACCGCTAGAATGATCGAGATGAATCGACGTGTGGCGGCCTACTACAACATCACGAAAGATGTCGACGAGTTCAACGAGTATCCGGACACTTGGAAGTGCCAGAGGAACTGGTTCAACGAGTCCATGTACCAGAAACTTCCGTGGTACAACGAGGAGTTGTACGAGGAGGCGCAACGAGTCTTTGCGCCGCTCAAACAGTTCACGGAGGGTCAATTCGGTGAGTTCTGGTTTTTTGTGGCGATTTGGAGTCGATTGATACCCCACAAGACACAGTTCCAGCGAAAATCAAGTTTTGTGTGGGTTGGGCTCGCGGAGCACATGCATGCTCTTCTGAAATAGTTTCCGGAAGTTAAGACGAGCTGATTGATACCCCGTTTCTCCGAATTCGGACGAAATAAAATTTGTGTTCCGTGGGCACCGCGGAGCCCATTCCTAGTATTGATATGAAAATTAGAATGTTCATGCGACAAGCTATCGATTGATACCCAACGAGCCTATATTTCGCGAACTTGCTCCGTGAGCTCGCGGAGCCCAAAAATTCAATTTCTCGATTCCAAACATGATTAGTGTCTCTCGACTCCTCTCATCTTCTAGATTCCGAATATCCAACTCATTTTCAGCTCAATCTTCCCAAATCGATGGTATAGATGTGGCAGAGGAGACGAAAACGCTGATTACCGGCCCTTTGCTCAATGAGCTCTACAATAGAGCTCAGGAAAAACTACAATGCTCCCAAGATCGAGAAAATTGCTCAAGTTTTCTAAAACCTTTGAAATTTTACGGATATTCAGCGGTAGGACGAGTTTTCTTCCGAGTTTGAAGGGTTTTCCGATTTTCAGCACGATTTAATGATTCACGGATTGCTCGTGATTCTCGGAATTCCAGAATTAGTCGAATCCATCGACGGATGGCCCGACTACGCGTCTTCGCTGATTTTCGAGTCCTACAGTAACCCGCAAACCGATGACACCTATTTCAAAGTCTGTAATTTCAGACTTTCTGTCTGAAATTGTGCCACTTTCAGGTTTTCTACCGTGACAATGCAGATTCCGAGCTGTCGGATGTGACCGAAAAAATACCGATTTGCAATGGAGCGCGTTTCTGCTCGATGCAAAATTTGCGGGATTTGGCAGAGTTTTACCGCCCGAAACCGGATTTTGAGACGGTGAGAAACGGAGCATCGTAGTGAATTTTTGAAAAATCAATATTCAGCTTTGTAAAAAACCATTATCCGATGAAAATGGATCGCCGTTATCGATCGATTTTCGACTTTGGATTTCGATATTCACATTCATTTTATTGATTATCGATTATTGATTTTATCGATTGATCACAAAACTTCGAAAAGTGAAAGACACGAGCCGGCGGGACAAACTGCGTACCACGGACAGTCCGTTTTGTGGCGGCACGGAATTCTTCGCACGATTTCCTTTCGTGGCGAGACCTGACACTAAAATAAAACGAAAAATAAATTGAAATTTTAGGTGAGAAACTCAAAATTCTCACCGGGAAAAGCAGAAAAAGCAGGAGGAAAAAAAGAGGTAAAAACGAAGAAAAACGCATTTTTTCGCAGTGAAATAATGGAGAAATGACGAAATAGTTATGGAGTGACCCAAGTGAATAAAAGTGGCATTAAAATGACATTTTTTCTGATCCATGTGTGCATTTTTTTGCATTAAAATGCAGCGGAAAATCCAAAAAAGTGCAAAAAAGTGCAGTGGGGTTTTCTCGGCCACAAGGGCGGCAGCTAGGCCATGTAGTCCACACGGACAAGATTTTTGAAGATTTTGTCCGTGTGGACTACATGGCCTAGCTGCCGCCCTTGTGGCCGAGAAAACCCCACTGCACTTTTTTGCACTTTTTTAGATTTTCCGCTGCATTTTAATGCAAAAAAATGCACACATGGATCAGAAAAAATGTCATTTTAATGCCACTTTTATTCACTTGGGTCACTCCATTATTAAACACGCGCATTCGAGAAAGAATTGAAATTTTGAAAAAAAAATATCCGCGGGAAATGAAAAAAATTAGAAAATTTCCCGTTTTTTCTCGAAAATCGGCAATTTTATGGAATGAAAAGACTACGGTTTTTAAAGGCGCATGACGAATTTCTAATTAAGATCTCGCCACGAAAAATTTTGCGGGCTTTGAAAAAGTGGTTTTTTGTTGATATTTTTTAATTTTTTTGCGTTTTTTTTTCAAATAAAACAAATAATTCAACCAGTGTGTGGTCTCGAGAATCTCGTCTCGAGAATTTTCTCGTTCTCGGCTTTTTCTCGTCTCGAGAATTTTCTCGTTCTCGGCTTTTTCTCGTCTCGAGAATCTCGAGACTCGGTACTCTCGTCTCGAGAAGTCTCGAGATTTCTCGAGACGAGACTTCTCGAGTCTCGAGACTCTCGAGACTTCTCGAGACTCGTCTTCCCGAGACCGAGTCTCGAGTCTCGAGACTCGAGACCGAGTCTCGAAAAGTCTCGAGAAGTCTCGTCTGCAAACACCACCACGCGAAATTGCACTGTTTTTGAAAAATTGAGGTATGCGCCTTTAAAATTTTGGGCTACGGTATGCAAAAAATGCAATTTTTCAGAAATTTCCGCGCCTCGTGTTCATTTCATAATTTTTTAAACGTTTTTTTCAACTTTATACCGAATGTTTCTGAAAAAAGTGCATTTTTTCGCAGTTGCGAAACACCAATAGTGTTTTTAGACGAGACATAAAACATTTTTGCATACCGTAGCCCAAAACTTTTAAACGCGCATAACTAAATTTTTCAGAAACGGTGCAATTTTGCGTGGTGGTGTTTGCAGACGAGACTTCTCGAGACTTCTCGAGACTCGGTCTCGAGTCTCGAGACTCGAGACCGAGACCGAGACTTCTCGAGAAGTCTCGAGAGTCTCGAGACTCGAGAAGTCTCGTCTCGAGAAATCTCGAGACTTCTCGAGACGAGACCGAGATTTCTCGAGAAATCTCGAGACGAGACGAGACGAGACCGACACTCGTCTCGTTCTCGTAAAATCTCGTCTCGAGACCACACACTGGTTACATCATTCGATTCAGCTCGTCGAGTACTACTTCTCTGCACTAATTGAAAGTTGTGAAATCGAGTTTCAGCCGATGTTATTCCAGAAAAACTGTTTTTGGCCAATTTTGAAGTTTGAGCCCCGAACAAGAGCCCAAAACATCATTTTCGTAATTAACCCCAAGAGACTTTTTTGTTCAGCTTCAAAAACTCTATCGATCCATATAATTTGTTCTCGATTTATGTGAAATCTTAAATTTCATAAAATCGCCAAAACCTTTCGTCCGACTCAAAAATCTTGGAAAACGTTTTTTTCTGGATCCTCTCAAATGTTACATCATTCGATTCAGCTCGTCGAGTACTACTTCTCTGCACTAATTGAAAGTTGTGAAATCGAGTTTCAGCCGATGTTGTTCCAGAAAAACTGTTTTTGGCCAATTTTGAAGTTTGAGCCCCGAAAAAGAGCCCAAAACATCATTTTCGTAATACTTGCCAAGAGACTTTTTTGTTCAGCTTCAAAAACTCTATCGATTCATATAGTTTGTTCTCAATTTATGTGAAATCTTAAATTTCATAAAATCGCCAAAACCTTTCGTCCGACTCAAAAATCTTGGAAAACGTTTTTTTCTGGATCCTCTCAAATGTTACATCATTCGATTCAGCTTGTCGAGTACTACCTCTCTGCACTATTTGAAAGTTGTGAAATCGAGTTTCAGCCGATGTTATTCCAGAAAAACTGTTTTTGGCCAATTTTGAAGTTTGAGCCCCGAAAAAGAGCCCAAAACATCATTTTCGTAATACTTGCCAAGAGACTTTTTTGTTCAGCTTCAAAAACTCTATCGATTCATATAGTTTGTTCTCAATTTATGTGAAATCTTAAATTTCATAAAATCGCCAAAACCTTTCGTCCGACTCAAAAATCTTGGAAAACGTTTTTTTCTGGATCCTCTCAAATGTTACATCATTCGATTCAGCTCGTCGAGTACTACTTCTCTGCACTAATTGAAAGTTGTGAAATCGAGTTTCAGTCGACGTTGTTCCAGAAAAACTGTTTTTGGCCAATTTTGAAGTTTGAGCCCCGAAAAAGAGCCCAAAACATCATTTTCGTAATACTTGCCAAGAGACTTTTTTGTTCAGCTTCAAAAACTCTATCGATTCATATAATTTGTTCTCAATTTGTGTGAAATCTTAAATTTCATAAAATCGCCAAAACCTTTCGTCCGACTCAAAAATCTTGGAAAACGTTTTTTTCTGGATCCTCTCAAATGTTACATCATTCGATTCAGCTCGTCGAGTACTACTTCTCTGCACTAATTGAAAGTTGTGAAATCGAGTTTCAGCCGATGTTATTCCAGAAAAACTGTTTTTGGCCAATTTTGAAGTTTGAGCCCCGAAAAAGAGCCCAAAACATCATTTTCGTAATACTTGCCAAGAGACTTTTTTGTTCAGCTTCAAAAACTCTATCGATCCATATAATTTGTTCTCGATTTATGTGAAATCTTAAATTTCATAAAATCGCCAAAACCTTTCGTCCGACTCAAAAATCTTGGAAAACGTTTTTTTCTGGATCCTCTCAAATGTTACATCATTCGATTCAGCTCGTCGAGTACTACTTCTCTGCACTAATTGAAAGTTGTGAAATCGAGTTTCAGTCGACGTTGTTCCAGAAAAACTGTTTTTGGCCAATTTTGAAGTTTGAGCCCCGAAAAAGAGCCCAAAACATCATTTTCGTAATACTTGCCAAGAGACTTTTTTGTTCAGCTTCAAAAACTCTATCGATTCATATAATTTGTTCTCAATTTGTGTGAAATCTTAAATTTCATAAAATCGCCAAAACCTTTCGTCCGACTCAAAAATCTTGGAAAACGTTTTTTTCTGGATCCTCTCAAATGTTACATCATTCGATTCAGCTCGTCGAGTACTACTTCTCTGCACTAATTGAAAGTTGTGAAATCGAGTTTCAGCCGATGTTATTCCAGAAAAACTGTTTTTGGCCTGTTTTGAACTTTGAGCCCGGAAAAAGAGCCCAAAACATCATTTTCGTAATACTGGCCAAGAGACTTTTTTGTTCAGCTTCAAAAACTCTATCGATTCATATAGTTTGTTCTCAATTTGTGTGAAATCTTAAATTTCATAAAATCGCCAAAACCTTTCGTCCGACTCAAAAATCTTGGAAAACGTTTTTTTCTGGATCCTTTCAAATGTTACATCAATCGATTCAGCTCGTCGAGTACTACCTTTCTGCACTATTTGAAAGTTGTGAAATCGAGTTTCAGCCGATGTTGTTCCAGAAAAACTGTTTTTGGCCTGTTTTGAACTTTGAGCCCGGAAAAAGAGCTCAAAACATCGTTTTCGTGATACACGCCAAGAGACTTTTTTGTTCAGCTTCAAAAACTCTATCGATTCATATAGTTTGTTCTCAATTTATGTGAAATCTTAAATTTCATAAAATCGCCAAAACCTTTCGTCCGACTCAAAAATCTTGGAAAACGTTTTTTTCTGGATCCTTTCAAATGTTACATCAATCGATTCAGCTCGTCGAGTACTACCTTTCTGCACTATTTGAAAGTTGTGAAATCGAGTTTCAGCCGATGTTGTTCCAGAAAAACTGTTTTTGGCCTGTTTTGAACTTTGAGCCCGGAAAAAGAGCTCAAAACATCGTTTTCGTGATACACGCCAAGAGACTTTTTTGTTCAGCTTCAAAAACTCTATCGATTCATATAGTTTGTTCTCAATTTATGTGAAATCTTAAATTTCATAAAATCGCCAAAACCTTTCGTCCGACTCAAAAATCTTGGAAAACGTTTTTTTCTGGATCCTTTCAAATGTAACATCAATCGATTCAGCTCGTCGAGTACTACCTTTCTGCACTATTTGAAAGTTGTGAAATCGAGTTTCAGCCGATGTTGTTCCAGAAAAACTGTTTTTGGCCTGTTTTGAACTTTGAGCCCGGAAAAAGAGCTCAAAACATCATTTTCGTGATACACGCCAAGAGACTTTTTTGTTCAGCTTCAAAAACTCTATCGATTCATATTATTTGTTCTCAATTTATGTGACATCTTTAATTTCATAAAATCGCCAAAACCTTCCGTCCGACTCAAAAATCTTGGAAAACGTTTTTTTCTGGATCCTTTCAAATGTTACATCAATCGATTCAGCTCGTCGAGTACTACCTTTCTGCACTATTTGAAAGTTGTGAAATCGAGTTTCAGCCGATGTTGTTCCAGAAAAACTGTTTTTGGCCTGTTTTGAACTTTGAGCCCGGAAAAAGAGCTCAAAACATCATTTTCGTAACTAACACCAAGAGACTTTTTTGTTCAGCTTCAAAAACTCTATCGATTCATATAGTTTGTTCTCAATTTATGTGAAATCTTAAATTTCATAAAATCGCCAAAACCTTTCGTCCGACTCAAAAATCTTGGAAAACGTTTTTTTCTGGATCCTTTCAAATGTTACATCAATCGATTCAGCTCGTCGAGTACTACCTTTCTGCACTATTTGAAAGTTGTGAAATCGAGTTTCAGCCGATGTTGTTCCAGAAAAACTGTTTTTGGCCTGTTTTGAACTTTGAGCCCGGAAAAAGAGCTCAAAACATCATTTTCGTGATACACGCCAAGAGACTTTTTTGTTCAGCTTCAAAAACTCTATCGATTCATATAGTTTGTTCTCAATTTATGTGAAATCTTAAATTTCATAAAATCGCCAAAACCTTTCGTCCGACTCAAAAATCTTGGAAAACGTTTTTTTCTGGATCCACTTGAATGTTACATCAATCGATTCAGCTCGTCGAGTACTACCTTTCTGCACTATTTGAAAGTTGTGAAATCGAGTTTCAGCCGATGTTGTTCCAGAAAAACTGTTTTTGGCCTGTTTTGAACTTTGAGCCCGGAAAAAGAGCTCAAAACATCATTTTCGTAACTAACACCAAGAGACTTTTTTGTTCAGCTTCAAAAATTCTATCGATTCATATAGTTTGTTCTCAATTTATGTGAAATCTTAAATTTCATAAAATCGCCAAAACCTTCCGTCCGACTCAAAAATCTTGGAAAACGTTTTTTTCTGGATCCTCTCAAATGATACATCATTAGATTCAGCTTGTCGAGTACTACCTCTCTGCACTATTTGAAAGTTGTGAAATCGAGTTTCAGCCGATGTTGTTCCAGAAAAACTGTTTTTGGCCTGTTTTGAACTTTGAGCCCGGAAAAAGAGCTCAAAACATCATTTTCGTGATACACGCCAAGAGACTTTTTTGTTCAGCTTCAAAAACTCTATCGATTCATATAGTTTGTTCTCAATTTATGTGAAATCTTAAATTTCATAAAATCGCCAAAACCTTTCGTCCGACTCAAAAATCTTGGAAAACGTTTTTTTCTGGATCCTCTCAAATGATACATCATTCGATTCAGCTTGTCGAGTACTACCTCTCTGCACTATTTGAAAGTTGTGAAATCGAGTTTCAGCCGATGTTGTTCCAGAAAAACTGTTTTTGGCCTGTTTTGAACTTTGAGCCCGGAAAAAGAGCTCAAAACATCATTTTCGTGACTAACACCAAGAGACTTTTTTGTTCAGCTTCAAAAACTCTATCGATTCATATAGTTTGTTCTCAATTTATGTGAAATCTTAAATTTCATAAAATCGCCAAAACCTTCCGTCCGACTCAAAAATCTTGGAAAACGTTTTTTTCTGGATCCTCTCAAATGATACATCATTCGATTCAGCTCGTCGAGTACTACCTTTCTGCACTATTTGAAAGTTGTGAAATCGAGTTTCAGCCGATGTTGTTCCAGAAAAACTGTTTTTGGCCTGTTTTGAACTTTGAGCCCGGAAAAAGAGCTCAAAACATCATTTTCGTGATACACGCCAAGAGACTTTTTTGTTCAGCTTCAAAAACTCTATCGATTCATATAGTTTGTTCTCAATTTATGTGAAATCTTAAATTTCATAAAATCGCCAAAACCTTTCGTCCGACTCAAAAATCTTGGAAAACGTTTTTTTCTGGATCCTTTCAAATGTTACATCAATCGATTCAGCTCGTCGAGTACTACCTTTCTGCACTATTTGAAAGTTGTGAAATCGAGTTTCAGCCGATGTTGTTCCAGAAAAACTGTTTTTGGCCTGTTTTGAACTTTGAGCACGGAAAAAGAGCTCAAAACATCGTTTTCGTGATACACGCCAAGAGACTTTTTTGTTCAGCTTCAAAAACTCTATCGATTCATATAGTTTGTTCTCAATTTATGTGAAATCTTAAATTTCATAAAATCGCCAAAACCTTCCGTCCGACTCAAAAATCTTGGAAAACGTTTTTTTCTGGATCCTCTCAAATGATACATCATTCGATTCAGCTCGTCGAGTACTACCTTTCTGCACTATTTGAAAGTTGTGAAATCGAGTTTCAGCCGATGTTGTTCCAGAAAAACTGTTTTTGGCCTGTTTTGAACTTTGAGCCCGGAAAAAGAGCTCAAAACATCATTTTCGTGATACACGCCAAGAGACTTTTTTGTTCAGCTTCAAAAACTCTATCGATTCATATAGTTTGTTCTCAATTTATGTGAAATCTTAAATTTCATAAAATCGCCAAAACCTTTCGTCCGACTCAAAAATCTTGGAAAACGTTTTTTTCTGGATCCTTTCAAATGTTACATCAATCGATTCAGCTCGTCGAGTACTACCTTTCTGCACTATTTGAAAGTTGTGAAATCGAGTTTCAGCCGATGTTGTTCCAGAAAAACTGTTTTTGGCCTGTTTTGAACTTTGAGCACGGAAAAAGAGCTCAAAACATCGTTTTCGTGATACACGCCAAGAGACTTTTTTGTTCAGCTTCAAAAACTCTATCGATTCATATAGTTTGTTCTCAATTTATGTGAAATCTTAAATTTCATAAAATCGCCAAAACCTTTCGTCCGACTCAAAAATCTTGGAAAACGTTTTTTTCTGGATCCTTTCAAATGTTACATCAATCGATTCAGCTCGTCGAGTACTACCTTTCTGCACTATTTGAAAGTTGTGAAATCGAGTTTCAGCCGATGTTGTTCCAGAAAAACTGTTTTTGGCCTGTTTTGAACTTTGAGCCCGGAAAAAGAGCTCAAAACATCGTTTTCGTGATACACGCCAAGAGACTTTTTTGTTCAGCTTCAAAAACTCTATCGATTCATATAGTTTGTTCTCAATTTATGTGAAATCTTAAATTTCATAAAATCGCCAAAACCTTTCGTCCGACTCAAAAATCTTGGAAAACGTTTTTTTCTGGATCCTTTCAAATGTTACATCAATCGATTCAGCTCGTCGAGTACTACCTTTCTGCACTATTTGAAAGTTGTGAAATCGAGTTTCAGCCGATGTTGTTCCAGAAAAACTGTTTTTGGCCTGTTTTGAACTTTGAGCACGGAAAAAGAGCTCAAAACATCGTTTTCGTGATACACGCCAAGAGACTTTTTTGTTCAGCTTCAAAAACTCTATCGATTCATATAGTTTGTTCTCAATTTATGTGAAATCTTAAATTTCATAAAATCGCCAAAACCTTTCGTCCGACTCAAAAATCTTGGAAAACGTTTTTTTCTGGATCCTTTCAAATGTTACATCAATCGATTCAGCTCGTCGAGTACTACCTTTCTGCACTATTTGAAAGTTGTGAAATCGAGTTTCAGCCGATGTTGTTCCAGAAAAACTGTTTTTGGCCTGTTTTGAACTTTGAGCCCGGAAAAAGAGCTCAAAACATCGTTTTCGTGATACACGCCAAGAGACTTTTTTGTTCAGCTTCAAAAACTCTATCGATTCATATAGTTTGTTCTCAATTTATGTGAAATCTTAAATTTCATAAAATCGCCAAAACCTTTCGTCCGACTCAAAAATCTTGGAAAACGTTTTTTTCTGGATCCTTTCAAATGTTACATCAATCGATTCAGCTCGTCGAGTACTACCTTTCTGCACTATTTGAAAGTTGTGAAATCGAGTTTCAGCCGATGTTGTTCCAGAAAAACTGTTTTTGGCCTGTTTTGAACTTTGAGCCCGGAAAAAGAGCTCAAAACATCATTTTCGTGATACACGCCAAGAGACTTTTTTGTTCAGCTTCAAAAACTCTATCGATTCATATTATTTGTTCTCAATTTATGTGACATCTTTAATTTCATAAAATCGCCAAAACCTTCCGTCCGACTCAAAAATCTTGGAAAACGTTTTTTTCTGGATCCTTTCAAATGTTACATCAATCGATTCAGCTCGTCGAGTACTACCTTTCTGCACTATTTGAAAGTTGTGAAATCGAGTTTCAGCCGATGTTGTTCCAGAAAAACTGTTTTTGGCCTGTTTTGAACTTTGAGCCCGGAAAAAGAGCTCAAAACATCATTTTCGTAACTAACACCAAGAGACTTTTTTGTTCAGCTTCAAAAACTCTATCGATTCATATAGTTTGTTCTCAATTTATGTGAAATCTTAAATTTCATAAAATCGCCAAAACCTTTCGTCCGACTCAAAAATCTTGGAAAACGTTTTTTTCTGGATCCTTTCAAATGTTACATCAATCGATTCAGCTCGTCGAGTACTACCTTTCTGCACTATTTGAAAGTTGTGAAATCGAGTTTCAGCCGATGTTGTTCCAGAAAAACTGTTTTTGGCCTGTTTTGAACTTTGAGCCCGGAAAAAGAGCTCAAAACATCGTTTTCGTGATACACGCCAAGAGACTTTTTTGTTCAGCTTCAAAAACTCTATCGATTCATATAGTTTGTTCTCAATTTATGTGAAATCTTAAATTTCATAAAATCGCCAAAACCTTTCGTCCGACTCAAAAATCTTGGAAAACGTTTTTTTCTGGATCCTTTCAAATGTTACATCAATCGATTCAGCTCGTCGAGTACTACCTTTCTGCACTATTTGAAAGTTGTGAAATCGAGTTTCAGCCGATGTTGTTCCAGAAAAACTGTTTTTGGCCTGTTTTGAACTTTGAGCCCGGAAAAAGAGCTCAAAACATCGTTTTCGTGATACACGCCAAGAGACTTTTTTGTTCAGCTTCAAAAACTCTATCGATTCATATAGTTTGTTCTCAATTTATGTGAAATCTTAAATTTCATAAAATCGCCAAAACCTTTCGTCCGACTCAAAAATCTTGGAAAACGTTTTTTTCTGGATCCTCTCAAATGATACATCATTCGATTCAGCTTGTCGAGTACTACCTCTCTGCACTATTTGAAAGTTGTGAAATCGAGTTTCAGCCGATGTTGTTCCAGAAAAACTGTTTTTGGCCTGTTTTGAACTTTGAGCCCGGAAAAAGAGCTCAAAACATCATTTTCGTGACTAACACCAAGAGACTTTTTTGTTCAGCTTCAAAAACTCTATCGATTCATATAGTTTGTTCTCAATTTATGTGAAATCTTAAATTTCATAAAATCGCCAAAACCTTCCGTCCGACTCAAAAATCTTGGAAAACGTTTTTTTCTGGATCCTCTCAAATGATACATCATTCGATTCAGCTCGTCGAGTACTACCTTTCTGCACTATTTGAAAGTTGTGAAATCGAGTTTCAGCCGATGTTGTTCCAGAAAAACTGTTTTTGGCCTGTTTTGAACTTTGAGCCCGGAAAAAGAGCTCAAAACATCATTTTCGTGATACACGCCAAGAGACTTTTTTGTTCAGCTTCAAAAACTCTATCGATTCATATAGTTTGTTCTCAATTTATGTGAAATCTTAAATTTCATAAAATCGCCAAAACCTTTCGTCCGACTCAAAAATCTTGGAAAACGTTTTTTTCTGGATCCTTTCAAATGTTACATCAATCGATTCAGCTCGTCGAGTACTACCTTTCTGCACTATTTGAAAGTTGTGAAATCGAGTTTCAGCCGATGTTGTTCCAGAAAAACTGTTTTTGGCCTGTTTTGAACTTTGAGCCCGGAAAAAGAGCTCAAAACATCGTTTTCGTGATACACGCCAAGAGACTTTTTTGTTCAGCTTCAAAAACTCTATCGATTCATATAGTTTGTTCTCAATTTATGTGAAATCTTAAATTTCATAAAATCGCCAAAACCTTTCGTCCGACTCAAAAATCTTGGAAAACGTTTTTTTCTGGATCCTTTCAAATGTTACATCAATCGATTCAGCTCGTCGAGTACTACCTTTCTGCACTATTTGAAAGTTGTGAAATCGAGTTTCAGCCGATGTTGTTCCAGAAAAACTGTTTTTGGCCTGTTTTGAACTTTGAGCCCGGAAAAAGAGCTCAAAACATCATTTTCGTGATACACGCCAAGAGACTTTTTTGTTCAGCTTCAAAAACTCTATCGATTCATATTATTTGTTCTCAATTTATGTGACATCTTAAATTTCATAAAATCGCCAAAACCTTTCGTCCGACTCAAAAATCTTGGAAAACGTTTTTTTCTGGATCCACTTTAATGTTACATCAATCGATTCAGCTCGTCGAGTACTACCTTTCTGCACTATTTGAAAGTTGTGAAATCGAGTTTCAGCCGATGTTGTTCCAGAAAAACTGTTTTTGGCCTGTTTTGAACTTTGAGCCCGGAAAAAGAGCTCAAAACATCATTTTCGTAACTAACACCAAGAGACTTTTTTGTTCAGCTTCAAAAACTCTATCGATTCATATAGTTTGTTCTCAATTTATGTGAAATCTTAAATTTCATAAAATCGCCAAAACCTTCCGTCCGACTCAAAAATCTTGGAAAACGTTTTTTTCTGGATCCTCTCAAATGATACATCATTCGATTCAGCTTGTCGAGTACTACCTCTCTGCACTATTTGAAAGTTGTGAAATCGAGTTTCAGCCGATGTTGTTCCAGAAAAACTGTTTTTGGCCTGTTTTGAACTTTGAGCCCGGAAAAAGAGCTCAAAACATCATTTTCGTAACTAACACCAAGAGACTTTTTTGTTCAGCTTCAAAAACTCTATCGATTCATATAGTTTGTTCTCAATTTATGTGAAATCTTAAATTTCATAAAATCGCCAAAACCTTCCGTCCGACTCAAAAATCTTGGAAAACGTTTTTTTCTGGATCCTCTCAAATGATACATCATTCGATTCAGCTCGTCGAGTACTACCTTTCTGCACTATTTGAAAGTTGTGAAATCGAGTTTCAGCCGATGTTGTTCCAGAAAAACTGTTTTTGGCCTGTTTTGAACTTTGAGCCCGGAAAAAGAGCTCAAAACATCATTTTCGTGATACACGCCAAGAGACTTTTTTGTTCAGCTTCAAAAACTCTATCGATTCATATAGTTTGTTCTCAATTTATGTGAAATCTTAAATTTCATAAAATCGCCAAAACCTTCCGTCCGACTCAAAAATCTTGAAAAACGTTTTTTTCTGGATCCTCTCAAATGATACATCATTCGATTCAGCTCGTCGAGTACTACCTTTCTGCACTATTTGAAAGTTGTGAAATCGAGTTTCAGCCGATGTTGTTCCAGAAAAACTGTTTTTGGCCTGTTTTGAACTTTGAGCCCGGAAAAAGAGCTCAAAACATCATTTTCGTGATACACGCCAAGAGACTTTTTTGTTCAGCTTCAAAAACTCTATCGATTCATATAGTTTGTTCTCAATTTATGTGAAATCTTAAATTTCATAAAATCGCCAAAACCTTTCGTCCGACTCAAAAATCTTGGAAAACGTTTTTTTCTGGATCCACTTGAATGTTACATCAATCGATTCAGCTCGTCGAGTACTACCTTTCTGCACTATTTGAAAGTTGTGAAATCGAGTTTCAGCCGATGTTGTTCCAGAAAAACTGTTTTTGGCCTGTTTTGAACTTTGAGCCCGGAAAAAGAGCTCAAAACATCATTTTCGTGATACACGCCAAGAGACTTTTTTGTTCAGCTTCAAAAACTCTATCGATTCATATAGTTTGTTCTCAATTTATGTGAAATCTTAAATTTCATAAAATCGCCAAAACCTTCCGTCCGACTCAAAAATCTTGGAAAACGTTTTTTTCTGGATCCTCTCAAATGATACATCATTCGATTCAGCTCGTCGAGTACTACCTTTCTGCACTATTTGAAAGTTGTGAAATCGAGTTTCAGCCGATGTTGTTCCAGAAAAACTGTTTTTGGCCTGTTTTGAACTTTGAGCCCGGAAAAAGAGCTCAAAACATCATTTTCGTGATACACGCCAAGAGACTTTTTTGTTCAGCTTCAAAAACTCTATCGATTCATATTATTTGTTCTCAATTTATGTGACATCTTAAATTTCATAAAATCGCCAAAACCTTTCGTCCGACTCAAAAATCTTGGAAAACGTTTTTTTCTGGATCCTTTCAAATGTTACATCAATCGATTCAGCTCGTCGAGTACTACCTTTCTGCACTATTTGAAAGTTGTGAAATCGAGTTTCAGCCGATGTTGTTCCAGAAAAACTGTTTTTGGCCTGTTTTGAACTTTGAGCCCGGAAAAAGAGCTCAAAACATCATTTTCGTGATACACGCCAAGAGACTTTTTTGTTCAGCTTCAAAAACTCTATCGATTCATATTATTTGTTCTCAATTTATGTGACATCTTAAATTTCATAAAATCGCCAAAACCTTTCGTCCGACTCAAAAATCTTGGAAAACGTTTTTTTCTGGATCCACTTTAATGTTACATCAATCGATTCAGCTCGTCGAGTACTACCTTTCTGCACTATTTGAAAGTTGTGAAATCGAGTTTCAGCCGATGTTGTTCCAGAAAAACTGTTTTTGGCCTGTTTTGAACTTTGAGCCCGGAAAAAGAGCTCAAAACATCATTTTCGTAACTAACACCAAGAGACTTTTTTGTTCAGCTTCAAAAACTCTATCGATTCATATAGTTTGTTCTCAATTTATGTGAAATCTTAAATTTCATAAAATCGCCAAAACCTTCCGTCCGACTCAAAAATCTTGGAAAACGTTTTTTTCTGGATCCTCTCAAATGATACATCATTCGATTCAGCTCGTCGAGTACTACCTTTCTGCACTATTTGAAAGTTGTGAAATCGAGTTTCAGCCGATGTTGTTCCAGAAAAACTGTTTTTGGCCTGTTTTGAACTTTGAGCCCGGAAAAAGAGCTCAAAACATCATTTTCGTGATACACGCCAAGAGACTTTTTTGTTCAGCTTCAAAAACTCTATCGATTCATATAGTTTGTTCTCAATTTATGTGAAATCTTAAATTTCATAAAATCGCCAAAACCTTCCGTCCGACTCAAAAATCTTGGAAAACGTTTTTTTCTGGATCCTCTCAAATGATACATCATTCGATTCAGCTCGTCGAGTACTACCTTTCTGCACTATTTGAAAGTTGTGAAATCGAGTTTCAGCCGATGTTGTTCCAGAAAAACTGTTTTTGGCCTGTTTTGAACTTTGAGCCCGGAAAAAGAGCTCAAAACATCATTTTCGTGATACACGCCAAGAGACTTTTTTGTTCAGCTTCAAAAACTCTATCGATTCATATAGTTTGTTCTCAATTTATGTGAAATCTTAAATTTCATAAAATCGCCAAAACCTTTCGTCCGACTCAAAAATCTTGGAAAACGTTTTTTTCTGGATCCACTTGAATGTTACATCAATCGATTCAGCTCGTCGAGTACTACCTTTCTGCACTATTTGAAAGTTGTGAAATCGAGTTTCAGCCGATGTTGTTCCAGAAAAACTGTTTTTGGCCTGTTTTGAACTTTGAGCCCGGAAAAAGAGCTCAAAACATCATTTTCGTGATACACGCCAAGAGACTTTTTTGTTCAGCTTCAAAAACTCTATCGATTCATATAGTTTGTTCTCAATTTATGTGAAATCTTAAATTTCATAAAATCGCCAAAACCTTCCGTCCGACTCAAAAATCTTGGAAAACGTTTTTTTCTGGATCCTCTCAAATGATACATCATTCGATTCAGCTCGTCGAGTACTACCTTTCTGCACTATTTGAAAGTTGTGAAATCGAGTTTCAGCCGATGTTGTTCCAGAAAAACTGTTTTTGGCCTGTTTTGAACTTTGAGCCCGGAAAAAGAGCTCAAAACATCATTTTCGTGATACACGCCAAGAGACTTTTTTGTTCAGCTTCAAAAACTCTATCGATTCATATTATTTGTTCTCAATTTATGTGACATCTTAAATTTCATAAAATCGCCAAAACCTTTCGTCCGACTCAAAAATCTTGGAAAACGTTTTTTTCTGGATCCACTTGAATGTTACATCAATCGATTCAGCTCGTCGAGTACTACCTTTCTGCACTATTTGAAAGTTGTGAAATCGAGTTTCAGCCGATGTTGTTCCAGAAAAACTGTTTTTGGCCTGTTTTGAACTTTGAGCCCGGAAAAAGAGCTCAAAACATCATTTTCGTGATACACGCCAAGAGACTTTTTTGTTCAGCTTCAAAAACTCTATCGATTCATATTATTTGTTCTCAATTTATGTGACATCTTAAATTTCATAAAATCGCCAAAACCTTTCGTCCGACTCAAAAATCTTGGAAAACGTTTTTTTCTGGATCCACTTGAATGTTACATCAATCGATTCAGCTCGTCGAGTACTACCTTTCTGCACTATTTGAAAGTTGTGAAATCGAGTTTCAGCCGATGTTGTTCCAGAAAAACTGTTTTTGGCCTGTTTTGAACTTTGAGCCCGGAAAAAGAGCTCAAAACATCATTTTCGTGATACACGCCAAGAGACTTTTTTGTTCAGCTTCAAAAACTCTATCGATTCATATTATTTGTTCTCAATTTATGTGACATCTTAAATTTCATAAAATCGCCAAAACCTTTCGTCCGACTCAAAAATCTTGGAAAACGTTTTTTTTCTGGATCCTTTCAAATGTTACATCATTCGATTCAGCTTGTCGAGTACTACCTCTCTGCACTATTTGAAAGTTGTGAAATCGAGTTTCAGCCGATGTTGTTCCAGAAAAACTGTTTTTGGCCTGTTTTGAACTTTGAGCCCGGAAAAAGAGCTCAAAACATCATTTTCGTAACTAACACCAAGAGACTTTTTTGTTCAGCTTCAAAAACTCTATCGATTCATATAGTTTGTTCTCAATTTATGTGAAATCTTAAATTTCATAAAATCGCCAAAACCTTCCGTCCGACTCAAAAATCTTGGAAAACGTTTTTTTCTGGATCCTTTCAAATGTTACATCAATCGATTCAGCTCGTCGAGTACTACCTTTCTGCACTATTTGAAAGTTGTGAAATCGAGTTTCAGCCGATGTTGTTCCAGAAAAACTGTTTTTGGCCTGTTTTGAACTTTGAGCCCGGAAAAAGAGCTCAAAACATCATTTTCGTGACTAACACCAAGAGACTTTTTTGTTCAGCTTCAAAAACTCTATCGATTCATATAGTTTGTTCTCAATTTATGTGAAATCTTAAATTTCTAAAAACCGCCAAAACCTTCTGTCCGACTCAAAAATCTTGGAAAACGTTTTTTTCTGGATCCTTTCAAATGTTACATCAATCGATTCAGCTCGTCGAGTACTACCTTTCTGCACTATTTGAAAGTTGTGAAATCGAGTTTCAGCCGATGTTGTTCCAGAAAAACTGTTTTTGGCCTGTTTTGAACTTTGAGCCCGGAAAAAGAGCTCAAAACATCATTTTCGTAACTAACACCAAGAGACTTTTTTGTTCAGCTTCAAAAACTCTATCGATTCATATAGTTTGTTCTCAATTTATGTGAAATCTTAAATTTCATAAAATCGCCAAAACCTTCCGTCCGACTCAAAAATCTTGGAAAACGTTTTTTTCTGGATCCTCTCAAATGATACATCATTCGATTCAGCTCGTCGAGTACTACCTTTCTGCACTATTTGAAAGTTGTGAAATCGAGTTTCAGCCGATGTTGTTCCAGAAAAACTGTTTTTGGCCTGTTTTGAACTTTGAGCCCGGAAAAAGAGCTCAAAACATCATTTTCGTGATACACGCCAAGAGACTTTTTTGTTCAGCTTCAAAAACTCTATCGATTCATATAGTTTGTTCTCAATTTATGTGAAATCTTAAATTTCATAAAATCGCCAAAACCTTTCGTCCGACTCAAAAATCTTGGAAAACGTTTTTTTCTGGATCCTTTCAAATGTTACATCAATCGATTCAGCTCGTCGAGTACTACCTTTCTGCACTATTTGAAAGTTGTGAAATCGAGTTTCAGCCGATGTTGTTCCAGAAAAACTGTTTTTGGCCTGTTTTGAACTTTGAGCCCGGAAAAAGAGCTCAAAACATCATTTTCGTAACTAACACCAAGAGACTTTTTTGTTCAGCTTCAAAAACTCTATCGATTCATATAGTTTGTTCTCAATTTATGTGAAATCTTAAATTTCTAAAAACCGCCAAAACCTTCTGTCCGACTCAAAAATCTTGGAAAACGTTTTTTTCTGGATCCTTTCAAATGTTACATCAATCGATTCAGCTCGTCGAGTACTACCTTTCTGCACTATTTGAAAGTTGTGAAATCGAGTTTCAGCCGATGTTGTTCCAGAAAAACTGTTTTTGGCCTGTTTTGAACTTTGAGCCCGGAAAAAGAGCTCAAAACATCATTTTCGTAACTAACACCAAGAGACTTTTTTGTTCAGCTTCAAAAACTCTATCGATTCATATAGTTTGTTCTCAATTTATGTGAAATCTTAAATTTCTAAAAACCGCCAAAACCTTCTGTCCGACTCAAAAATCTTGGAAAACGTTTTTTTCTGGATCCTTTCAAATGTTACATCAATCGATTCAGCTCGTCGAGTACTACCTTTCTGCACTATTTGAAAGTTGTGAAATCGAGTTTCAGCCGATGTTGTTCCAGAAAAACTGTTTTTGGCCTGTTTTGAACTTTGAGCCCGGAAAAAGAGCTCAAAACATCATTTTCGTAACTAACACCAAGAGACTTTTTTGTTCAGCTTCAAAAACTCTATCGATTCATATAGTTTGTTCTCAATTTATGTGAAATCTTAAATTTCTAAAAACCGCCAAAACCTTCTGTCCGACTCAAAAATCTTGGAAAACGTTTTTTTCTGGATCCTTTCAAATGTTACATCAATCGATTCAGCTCGTCGAGTACTACCTTTCTGCACTATTTGAAAGTTGTGAAATCGAGTTTCAGCCGATGTTGTTCCAGAAAAACTGTTTTTGGCCTGTTTTGAACTTTGAGCCCGGAAAAAGAGCTCAAAACATCATTTTCGTAACTAACACCAAGAGACTTTTTTGTTCAGCTTCAAAAACTCTATCGATTCATATAGTTTGTTCTCAATTTATGTGAAATCTTAAATTTCATAAAATCGCCAAAACCTTTCGTCCGACTCAAAAATCTTGGAAAACGTTTTTTTCTGGATCCTTTCAAATGTTACATCAATCGATTCAGCTCGTCGAGTACTACCTTTCTGCACTATTTGAAAGTTGTGAAATCGAGTTTCAGCCGATGTTGTTCCAGAAAAACTGTTTTTGGCCTGTTTTGAACTTTGAGCCCGGAAAAAGAGCTCAAAACATCATTTTCGTGACTAACACCAAGAGACTTTTTTGTTCAGCTTCAAAAACTCTATCGATTCATATAGTTTGTTCTCAATTTATGTGAAATCTTAAATTTCTAAAAACCGCCAAAACCTTCTGTCCGACTCAAAAATCTTGGAAAACGTTTTTTTCTGGATCCTTTCAAATGTTACATCAATCGATTCAGCTCGTCGAGTACTACCTTTCTGCACTATTTGAAAGTTGTGAAATCGAGTTTCAGCCGATGTTGTTCCAGAAAAACTGTTTTTGGCCTGTTTTGAACTTTGAGCCCGGAAAAAGAGCTCAAAACATCATTTTCGTAACTAACACCAAGAGACTTTTTTGTTCAGCTTCAAAAACTCTATCGATTCATATAGTTTGTTCTCAATTTATGTGAAATCTTAAATTTCATAAAATCGCCAAAACCTTTCGTCCGACTCAAAAATCTTGGAAAACGTTTTTTTCTGGATCCTTTCAAATGTTACATCAATCGATTCAGCTCGTCGAGTACTACCTTTCTGCACTATTTGAAAGTTGTGAAATCGAGTTTCAGCCGATGTTGTTCCAGAAAAACTGTTTTTGGCCTGTTTTGAACTTTGAGCCCGGAAAAAGAGCTCAAAACATCATTTTCGTAACTAACACCAAGAGACTTTTTTGTTCAGCTTCAAAAACTCTATCGATTCATATAGTTTGTTCTCAATTTATGTGAAATCTTAAATTTCATAAAATCGCCAAAACCTTCCGTCCGACTCAAAAATCTTGGAAAACGTTTTTTTCTGGATCCTCTCAAATGATACATCATTCGATTCAGCTCGTCGAGTACTACCTTTCTGCACTATTTGAAAGTTGTGAAATCGAGTTTCAGCCGATGTTGTTCCAGAAAAACTGTTTTTGGCCTGTTTTGAACTTTGAGCCCGGAAAAAGAGCTCAAAACATCATTTTCGTGATACACGCCAAGAGACTTTTTTGTTCAGCTTCAAAAACTCTATCGATTCATATAGTTTGTTCTCAATTTATGTGAAATCTTAAATTTCATAAAATCGCCAAAACCTTTCGTCCGACTCAAAAATCTTGGAAAACGTTTTTTTCTGGATCCTTTCAAATGTTACATCAATCGATTCAGCTCGTCGAGTACTACCTTTCTGCACTATTTGAAAGTTGTGAAATCGAGTTTCAGCCGATGTTGTTCCAGAAAAACTGTTTTTGGCCTGTTTTGAACTTTGAGCCCGGAAAAAGAGCTCAAAACATCATTTTCGTAACTAACACCAAGAGACTTTTTTGTTCAGCTTCAAAAACTCTATCGATTCATATAGTTTGTTCTCAATTTATGTGAAATCTTAAATTTCTAAAAACCGCCAAAACCTTCTGTCCGACTCAAAAATCTTGGAAAACGTTTTTTTCTGGATCCTTTCAAATGTTACATCAATCGATTCAGCTCGTCGAGTACTACCTTTCTGCACTATTTGAAAGTTGTGAAATCGAGTTTCAGCCGATGTTGTTCCAGAAAAACTGTTTTTGGCCTGTTTTGAACTTTGAGCCCGGAAAAAGAGCTCAAAACATCATTTTCGTAACTAACACCAAGAGACTTTTTTGTTCAGCTTCAAAAACTCTATCGATTCATATAGTTTGTTCTCAATTTATGTGAAATCTTAAATTTCTAAAAACCGCCAAAACCTTCTGTCCGACTCAAAAATCTTGGAAAACGTTTTTTTCTGGATCCTTTCAAATGTTACATCAATCGATTCAGCTCGTCGAGTACTACCTTTCTGCACTATTTGAAAGTTGTGAAATCGAGTTTCAGCCGATGTTGTTCCAGAAAAACTGTTTTTGGCCTGTTTTGAACTTTGAGCCCGGAAAAAGAGCTCAAAACATCATTTTCGTAACTAACACCAAGAGACTTTTTTGTTCAGCTTCAAAAACTCTATCGATTCATATAGTTTGTTCTCAATTTATGTGAAATCTTAAATTTCATAAAATCGCCAAAACCTTTCGTCCGACTCAAAAATCTTGGAAAACGTTTTTTTCTGGATCCTTTCAAATGTTACATCATTCGATTCAGCTTGTCGAGTACTACCTCTCTGCACTATTTGAAAGTTGTGAAATCGAGTTTCAGCCGATGTTGTTCCAGAAAAACTGTTTTTGGCCTGTTTTGAACTTTGAGCCCGGAAAAAGAGCTCAAAACATCGTTTTCGTGATACACGCCAAGAGACTTTTTTGTTCAGCTTCAAAAACTCTATCGATTCATATAGTTTGTTCTCAATTTATGTGAAATCTTAAATTTCATAAAATCGCCAAAACCTTTCGTCCGACTCAAAAATCTTGGAAAACGTTTTTTTCTGGATCCTTTCAAATGTTACATCAATCGATTCAGCTCGTCGAGTACTACCTTTCTGCACTATTTGAAAGTTGTGAAATCGAGTTTCAGCCGATGTTGTTCCAGAAAAACTGTTTTTGGCCTGTTTTGAACTTTGAGCCCGGAAAAAGAGCTCAAAACATCATTTTCGTGATACACGCCAAGAGACTTTTTTGTTCAGCTTCAAAAACTCTATCGATTCATATAGTTTGTTCTCAATTTATGTGAAATCTTAAATTTCATAAAATCGCCAAAACCTTTCGTCCGACTCAAAAATCTTGGAAAACGTTTTTTTCTGGATCCTTTCAAATGTTACATCAATCGATTCAGCTCGTCGAGTACTACCTTTCTGCACTATTTGAAAGTTGTGAAATCGAGTTTCAGCCGATGTTGTTCCAGAAAAACTGTTTTTGGCCTGTTTTGAACTTTGAGCCCGGAAAAAGAGCTCAAAACATCATTTTCGTGATACACGCCAAGAGACTTTTTTGTTCAGCTTCAAAAACTCTATCGATTCATATAGTTTGTTCTCAATTTATGTGAAATCTTAAATTTCATAAAATCGCCAAAACCTTTCGTCCGACTCAAAAATCTTGGAAAACGTTTTTTTCTGGATCCTTTCAAATGTTACATCAATCGATTCAGCTCGTCGAGTACTACCTTTCTGCACTATTTGAAAGTTGTGAAATCGAGTTTCAGCCGATGTTGTTCCAGAAAAACTGTTTTTGGCCTGTTTTGAACTTTGAGCCCGGAAAAAGAGCTCAAAACATCATTTTCGTAACTAACACCAAGAGACTTTTTTGTTCAGCTTCAAAAACTCTATCGATTCATATAGTTTGTTCTCAATTTATGTGAAATCTTAAATTTCTAAAAACCGCCAAAACCTTCTGTCCGACTCAAAAATCTTGGAAAACGTTTTTTTCTGGATCCTTTCAAATGTTACATCAATCGATTCAGCTCGTCGAGTACTACCTTTCTGCACTATTTGAAAGTTGTGAAATCGAGTTTCAGCCGATGTTGTTCCAGAAAAACTGTTTTTGGCCTGTTTTGAACTTTGAGCCCGGAAAAAGAGCTCAAAACATCATTTTCGTGATACACGCCAAGAGACTTTTTTGTTCAGCTTCAAAAACTCTATCGATTCATATAGTTTGTTCTCAATTTATGTGAAATCTTAAATTTCATAAAATCGCCAAAACCTTTCGTCCGACTCAAAAATCTTGGAAAACGTTTTTTTCTGGATCCTTTCAAATGTTACATCAATCGATTCAGCTCGTCGAGTACTACCTTTCTGCACTATTTGAAAGTTGTGAAATCGAGTTTCAGCCGATGTTGTTCCAGAAAAACTGTTTTTGGCCTGTTTTGAACTTTGAGCCCGGAAAAAGAGCTCAAAACATCATTTTCGTAACTAACACCAAGAGACTTTTTTGTTCAGCTTCAAAAACTCTATCGATTCATATAGTTTGTTCTCAATTTATGTGAAATCTTAAATTTCTAAAAACCGCCAAAACCTTCTGTCCGACTCAAAAATCTTGGAAAACGTTTTTTTCTGGATCCTTTCAAATGTTACATCAATCGATTCAGCTCGTCGAGTACTACCTTTCTGCACTATTTGAAAGTTGTGAAATCGAGTTTCAGCCGATGTTGTTCCAGAAAAACTGTTTTTGGCCTGTTTTGAACTTTGAGCCCGGAAAAAGAGCTCAAAACATCATTTTCGTAACTAACACCAAGAGACTTTTTTGTTCAGCTTCAAAAACTCTATCGATTCATATAGTTTGTTCTCAATTTATGTGAAATCTTAAATTTCATAAAATCGCCAAAACCTTTCGTCCGACTCAAAAATCTTGGAAAACGTTTTTTTCTGGATCCTTTCAAATGTTACATCATTCGATTCAGCTTGTCGAGTACTACCTCTCTGCACTATTTGAAAGTTGTGAAATCGAGTTTCAGCCGATGTTGTTCCAGAAAAACTGTTTTTGGCCTGTTTTGAACTTTGAGCCCGGAAAAAGAGCTCAAAACATCGTTTTCGTGATACACGCCAAGAGACTTTTTTGTTCAGCTTCAAAAACTCTATCGATTCATATAGTTTGTTCTCAATTTATGTGAAATCTTAAATTTCATAAAATCGCCAAAACCTTTCGTCCGACTCAAAAATCTTGGAAAACGTTTTTTTCTGGATCCTTTCAAATGTTACATCATTCGATTCAGCTTGTCGAGTACTACCTCTCTGCACTATTTGAAAGTTGTGAAATCGAGTTTCAGCCGATGTTGTTCCAGAAAAACTGTTTTTGGCCTGTTTTGAACTTTGAGCCCGGAAAAAGAGCTCAAAACATCATTTTCGTAACTAACACCAAGAGACTTTTTTGTTCAGCTTCAAAAACTCTATCGATTCATATAGTTTGTTCTCAATTTATGTGAAATCTTAAATTTCATAAAATCGCCAAAACCTTTCGTCCGACTCAAAAATCTTGGAAAACGTTTTTTTCTGGATCCTTTCAAATGTTACATCATTCGATTCAGCTTGTCGAGTACTACCTCTCTGCACTATTTGAAAGTTGTGAAATCGAGTTTCAGCCGATGTTGTTCCAGAAAAACTGTTTTTGGCCTGTTTTGAACTTTGAGCCCGGAAAAAGAGCTCAAAACATCATTTTCGTAACTAACACCAAGAGACTTTTTTGTTCAGCTTCAAAAACTCTATCGATTCATATAGTTTGTTCTCAATTTATGTGAAATCTTAAATTTCATAAAATCGCCAAAACCTTTCGTCCGACTCAAAAATCTTGGAAAACGTTTTTTTCTGGATCCTTTCAAATGTTACATCAATCGATTCAGCTCGTCGAGTACTACCTTTCTGCACTATTTGAAAGTTGTGAAATCGAGTTTCAGCCGATGTTGTTCCAGAAAAACTGTTTTTGGCCTGTTTTGAACTTTGAGCCCGGAAAAAGAGCTCAAAACATCATTTTCGTAACTAACACCAAGAGACTTTTTTGTTCAGCTTCAAAAACTCTATCGATTCATATAGTTTGTTCTCAATTTATGTGAAATCTTAAATTTCTAAAAACCGCCAAAACCTTCTGTCCGACTCAAAAATCTTGGAAAACGTTTTTTTCTGGATCCTTTCAAATGTTACATCAATCGATTCAGCTCGTCGAGTACTACCTTTCTGCACTATTTGAAAGTTGTGAAATCGAGTTTCAGCCGATGTTGTTCCAGAAAAACTGTTTTTGGCCTGTTTTGAACTTTGAGCCCGGAAAAAGAGCTCAAAACATCATTTTCGTAACTAACACCAAGAGACTTTTTTGTTCAGCTTCAAAAACTCTATCGATTCATATAGTTTGTTCTCAATTTATGTGAAATCTTAAATTTCATAAAATCGCCAAAACCTTTCGTCCGACTCAAAAATCTTGGAAAACGTTTTTTTCTGGATCCTTTCAAATGTTACATCATTCGATTCAGCTTGTCGAGTACTACCTCTCTGCACTATTTGAAAGTTGTGAAATCGAGTTTCAGCCGATGTTGTTCCAGAAAAACTGTTTTTGGCCTGTTTTGAACTTTGAGCCCGGAAAAAGAGCTCAAAACATCGTTTTCGTGATACACGCCAAGAGACTTTTTTGTTCAGCTTCAAAAACTCTATCGATTCATATAGTTTGTTCTCAATTTATGTGAAATCTTAAATTTCATAAAATCGCCAAAACCTTTCGTCCGACTCAAAAATCTTGGAAAACGTTTTTTTCTGGATCCTTTCAAATGTTACATCAATCGATTCAGCTCGTCGAGTACTACCTTTCTGCACTATTTGAAAGTTGTGAAATCGAGTTTCAGCCGATGTTGTTCCAGAAAAACTGTTTTTGGCCTGTTTTGAACTTTGAGCCCGGAAAAAGAGCTCAAAACATCATTTTCGTGATACACGCCAAGAGACTTTTTTGTTCAGCTTCAAAAACTCTATCGATTCATATAGTTTGTTCTCAATTTATGTGAAATCTTAAATTTCATAAAATCGCCAAAACCTTTCGTCCGACTCAAAAATCTTGGAAAACGTTTTTTTCTGGATCCTTTCAAATGTTACATCATTCGATTCAGCTTGTCGAGTACTACCTCTCTGCACTATTTGAAAGTTGTGAAATCGAGTTTCAGCCGATGTTGTTCCAGAAAAACTGTTTTTGGCCTGTTTTGAACTTTGAGCCCGGAAAAAGAGCTCAAAACATCATTTTCGTAACTAACACCAAGAGACTTTTTTGTTCAGCTTCAAAAACTCTATCGATTCATATAGTTTGTTCTCAATTTATGTGAAATCTTAAATTTCATAAAATCGCCAAAACCTTTCGTCCGACTCAAAAATCTTGGAAAACGTTTTTTTCTGGATCCTTTCAAATGTTACATCAATCGATTCAGCTCGTCGAGTACTACCTTTCTGCACTATTTGAAAGTTGTGAAATCGAGTTTCAGCCGATGTTGTTCCAGAAAAACTGTTTTTGGCCTGTTTTGAACTTTGAGCCCGGAAAAAGAGCTCAAAACATCATTTTCGTAACTAACACCAAGAGACTTTTTTGTTCAGCTTCAAAAACTCTATCGATTCATATAGTTTGTTCTCAATTTATGTGAAATCTTAAATTTCTAAAAACCGCCAAAACCTTCTGTCCGACTCAAAAATCTTGGAAAACGTTTTTTTCTGGATCCTTTCAAATGTTACATCAATCGATTCAGCTCGTCGAGTACTACCTTTCTGCACTATTTGAAAGTTGTGAAATCGAGTTTCAGCCGATGTTGTTCCAGAAAAACTGTTTTTGGCCTGTTTTGAACTTTGAGCCCGGAAAAAGAGCTCAAAACATCATTTTCGTAACTAACACCAAGAGACTTTTTTGTTCAGCTTCAAAAACTCTATCGATTCATATAGTTTGTTCTCAATTTATGTGAAATCTTAAATTTCATAAAATCGCCAAAACCTTTCGTCCGACTCAAAAATCTTGGAAAACGTTTTTTTCTGGATCCTTTCAAATGTTACATCATTCGATTCAGCTTGTCGAGTACTACCTCTCTGCACTATTTGAAAGTTGTGAAATCGAGTTTCAGCCGATGTTGTTCCAGAAAAACTGTTTTTGGCCTGTTTTGAACTTTGAGCCCGGAAAAAGAGCTCAAAACATCGTTTTCGTGATACACGCCAAGAGACTTTTTTGTTCAGCTTCAAAAACTCTATCGATTCATATAGTTTGTTCTCAATTTATGTGAAATCTTAAATTTCATAAAATCGCCAAAACCTTTCGTCCGACTCAAAAATCTTGGAAAACGTTTTTTTCTGGATCCTTTCAAATGTTACATCAATCGATTCAGCTCGTCGAGTACTACCTTTCTGCACTATTTGAAAGTTGTGAAATCGAGTTTCAGCCGATGTTGTTCCAGAAAAACTGTTTTTGGCCTGTTTTGAACTTTGAGCCCGGAAAAAGAGCTCAAAACATCATTTTCGTGATACACGCCAAGAGACTTTTTTGTTCAGCTTCAAAAACTCTATCGATTCATATAGTTTGTTCTCAATTTATGTGAAATCTTAAATTTCATAAAATCGCCAAAACCTTTCGTCCGACTCAAAAATCTTGGAAAACGTTTTTTTCTGGATCCTTTCAAATGTTACATCAATCGATTCAGCTCGTCGAGTACTACCTTTCTGCACTATTTGAAAGTTGTGAAATCGAGTTTCAGCCGATGTTGTTCCAGAAAAACTGTTTTTGGCCTGTTTTGAACTTTGAGCCCGGAAAAAGAGCTCAAAACATCATTTTCGTAACTAACACCAAGAGACTTTTTTGTTCAGCTTCAAAAACTCTATCGATTCATATAGTTTGTTCTCAATTTATGTGAAATCTTAAATTTCTAAAAACCGCCAAAACCTTCTGTCCGACTCAAAAATCTTGGAAAACGTTTTTTTCTGGATCCTTTCAAATGTTACATCAATCGATTCAGCTCGTCGAGTACTACCTTTCTGCACTATTTGAAAGTTGTGAAATCGAGTTTCAGCCGATGTTGTTCCAGAAAAACTGTTTTTGGCCTGTTTTGAACTTTGAGCCCGGAAAAAGAGCTCAAAACATCATTTTCGTAACTAACACCAAGAGACTTTTTTGTTCAGCTTCAAAAACTCTATCGATTCATATAGTTTGTTCTCAATTTATGTGAAATCTTAAATTTCATAAAATCGCCAAAACCTTTCGTCCGACTCAAAAATCTTGGAAAACGTTTTTTTCTGGATCCTTTCAAATGTTACATCATTCGATTCAGCTTGTCGAGTACTACCTTTCTGCACTATTTGAAAGTTGTGAAATCGAGTTTCAGCCGATGTTGTTCCAGAAAAACTGTTTTTGGCCTGTTTTGAACTTTGAGCCCGGAAAAAGAGCTCAAAACATCATTTTCGTAACTAACACCAAGAGACTTTTTTGTTCAGCTTCAAAAACTCTATCGATTCATATAGTTTGTTCTCAATTTATGTGAAATCTTAAATTTCTAAAAACCGCCAAAACCTTCTGTCCGACTCAAAAATCTTGGAAAACGTTTTTTTCTGGATCCTTTCAAATGTTACATCAATCGATTCAGCTCGTCGAGTACTACCTTTCTGCACTATTTGAAAGTTGTGAAATCGAGTTTCAGCCGATGTTGTTCCAGAAAAACTGTTTTTGGCCTGTTTTGAACTTTGAGCCCGGAAAAAGAGCTCAAAACATCGTTTTCGTGATACACGCCAAGAGACTTTTTTGTTCAGCTTCAAAAACTCTATCGATTCATATAGTTTGTTCTCAATTTATGTGAAATCTTAAATTTCATAAAATCGCCAAAACCTTTCGTCCGACTCAAAAATCTTGGAAAACGTTTTTTTCTGGATCCTTTCAAATGTTACATCAATCGATTCAGCTCGTCGAGTACTACCTTTCTGCACTATTTGAAAGTTGTGAAATCGAGTTTCAGCCGATGTTGTTCCAGAAAAACTGTTTTTGGCCTGTTTTGAACTTTGAGCCCGGAAAAAGAGCTCAAAACATCATTTTCGTGATACACGCCAAGAGACTTTTTTGTTCAGCTTCAAAAACTCTATCGATTCATATAGTTTGTTCTCAATTTATGTGAAATCTTAAATTTCATAAAATCGCCAAAACCTTTCGTCCGACTCAAAAATCTTGGAAAACGTTTTTTTCTGGATCCTTTCAAATGTTACATCAATCGATTCAGCTCGTCGAGTACTACCTTTCTGCACTATTTGAAAGTTGTGAAATCGAGTTTCAGCCGATGTTGTTCCAGAAAAACTGTTTTTGGCCTGTTTTGAACTTTGAGCCCGGAAAAAGAGCTCAAAACATCATTTTCGTGATACACGCCAAGAGACTTTTTTGTTCAGCTTCAAAAACTCTATCGATTCATATAGTTTGTTCTCAATTTATGTGAAATCTTAAATTTCATAAAATCGCCAAAACCTTTCGTCCGACTCAAAAATCTTGGAAAACGTTTTTTTCTGGATCCTTTCAAATGTTACATCAATCGATTCAGCTCGTCGAGTACTACCTTTCTGCACTATTTGAAAGTTGTGAAATCGAGTTTCAGCCGATGTTGTTCCAGAAAAACTGTTTTTGGCCTGTTTTGAACTTTGAGCCCGGAAAAAGAGCTCAAAACATCATTTTCGTAACTAACACCAAGAGACTTTTTTGTTCAGCTTCAAAAACTCTATCGATTCATATAGTTTGTTCTCAATTTATGTGAAATCTTAAATTTCTAAAAACCGCCAAAACCTTCTGTCCGACTCAAAAATCTTGGAAAACGTTTTTTTCTGGATCCTTTCAAATGTTACATCAATCGATTCAGCTCGTCGAGTACTACCTTTCTGCACTATTTGAAAGTTGTGAAATCGAGTTTCAGCCGATGTTGTTCCAGAAAAACTGTTTTTGGCCTGTTTTGAACTTTGAGCCCGGAAAAAGAGCTCAAAACATCATTTTCGTAACTAACACCAAGAGACTTTTTTGTTCAGCTTCAAAAACTCTATCGATTCATATAGTTTGTTCTCAATTTATGTGAAATCTTAAATTTCTAAAAACCGCCAAAACCTTCTGTCCGACTCAAAAATCTTGGAAAACGTTTTTTTCTGGATCCTTTCAAATGTTACATCAATCGATTCAGCTCGTCGAGTACTACCTTTCTGCACTATTTGAAAGTTGTGAAATCGAGTTTCAGCCGATGTTGTTCCAGAAAAACTGTTTTTGGCCTGTTTTGAACTTTGAGCCCGGAAAAAGAGCTCAAAACATCATTTTCGTAACTAACACCAAGAGACTTTTTTGTTCAGCTTCAAAAACTCTATCGATTCATATAGTTTGTTCTCAATTTATGTGAAATCTTAAATTTCATAAAATCGCCAAAACCTTCTGTCCGACTCAAAAATCTTGGAAAACGTTTTTTTCTGGATCCTTTCAAATGTTACATCATTCGATTCAGCTTGTCGAGTACTACCTCTCTGCACTATTTGAAAGTTGTGAAATCGAGTTTCAGCCGATGTTGTTCCAGAAAAACTGTTTTTGGCCTGTTTTGAACTTTGAGCCCGGAAAAAGAGCTCAAAACATCATTTTCGTAACTAACACCAAGAGACTTTTTTGTTCAGCTTCAAAAACTCTATCGATTCATATAGTTTGTTCTCAATTTATGTGAAATCTTAAATTTCTAAAAACCGCCAAAACCTTCTGTCCGACTCAAAAATCTTGGAAAACGTTTTTTTCTGGATCCTTTCAAATGTTACATCAATCGATTCAGCTCGTCGAGTACTACCTTTCTGCACTATTTGAAAGTTGTGAAATCGAGTTTCAGCCGATGTTGTTCCAGAAAAACTGTTTTTGGCCTGTTTTGAACTTTGAGCCCGGAAAAAGAGCTCAAAACATCGTTTTCGTGATACACGCCAAGAGACTTTTTTGTTCAGCTTCAAAAACTCTATCGATTCATATAGTTTGTTCTCAATTTATGTGAAATCTTAAATTTCATAAAATCGCCAAAACCTTTCGTCCGACTCAAAAATCTTGGAAAACGTTTTTTTCTGGATCCTTTCAAATGTTACATCAATCGATTCAGCTCGTCGAGTACTACCTTTCTGCACTATTTGAAAGTTGTGAAATCGAGTTTCAGCCGATGTTGTTCCAGAAAAACTGTTTTTGGCCTGTTTTGAACTTTGAGCCCGGAAAAAGAGCTCAAAACATCATTTTCGTGATACACGCCAAGAGACTTTTTTGTTCAGCTTCAAAAACTCTATCGATTCATATAGTTTGTTCTCAATTTATGTGAAATCTTAAATTTCATAAAATCGCCAAAACCTTTCGTCCGACTCAAAAATCTTGGAAAACGTTTTTTTCTGGATCCTTTCAAATGTTACATCAATCGATTCAGCTCGTCGAGTACTACCTTTCTGCACTATTTGAAAGTTGTGAAATCGAGTTTCAGCCGATGTTGTTCCAGAAAAACTGTTTTTGGCCTGTTTTGAACTTTGAGCCCGGAAAAAGAGCTCAAAACATCATTTTCGTGATACACGCCAAGAGACTTTTTTGTTCAGCTTCAAAAACTCTATCGATTCATATAGTTTGTTCTCAATTTATGTGAAATCTTAAATTTCATAAAATCGCCAAAACCTTTCGTCCGACTCAAAAATCTTGGAAAACGTTTTTTTCTGGATCCTTTCAAATGTTACATCAATCGATTCAGCTCGTCGAGTACTACCTTTCTGCACTATTTGAAAGTTGTGAAATCGAGTTTCAGCCGATGTTGTTCCAGAAAAACTGTTTTTGGCCTGTTTTGAACTTTGAGCCCGGAAAAAGAGCTCAAAACATCATTTTCGTAACTAACACCAAGAGACTTTTTTGTTCAGCTTCAAAAACTCTATCGATTCATATAGTTTGTTCTCAATTTATGTGAAATCTTAAATTTCTAAAAACCGCCAAAACCTTCTGTCCGACTCAAAAATCTTGGAAAACGTTTTTTTCTGGATCCTTTCAAATGTTACATCAATCGATTCAGCTCGTCGAGTACTACCTTTCTGCACTATTTGAAAGTTGTGAAATCGAGTTTCAGCCGATGTTGTTCCAGAAAAACTGTTTTTGGCCTGTTTTGAACTTTGAGCCCGGAAAAAGAGCTCAAAACATCATTTTCGTAACTAACACCAAGAGACTTTTTTGTTCAGCTTCAAAAACTCTATCGATTCATATAGTTTGTTCTCAATTTATGTGAAATCTTAAATTTCTAAAAACCGCCAAAACCTTCTGTCCGACTCAAAAATCTTGGAAAACGTTTTTTTCTGGATCCTTTCAAATGTTACATCAATCGATTCAGCTCGTCGAGTACTACCTTTCTGCACTATTTGAAAGTTGTGAAATCGAGTTTCAGCCGATGTTGTTCCAGAAAAACTGTTTTTGGCCTGTTTTGAACTTTGAGCCCGGAAAAAGAGCTCAAAACATCATTTTCGTAACTAACACCAAGAGACTTTTTTGTTCAGCTTCAAAAACTCTATCGATTCATATAGTTTGTTCTCAATTTATGTGAAATCTTAAATTTCATAAAATCGCCAAAACCTTCTGTCCGACTCAAAAATCTTGGAAAACGTTTTTTTCTGGATCCTTTCAAATGTTACATCATTCGATTCAGCTTGTCGAGTACTACCTCTCTGCACTATTTGAAAGTTGTGAAATCGAGTTTCAGCCGATGTTGTTCCAGAAAAACTGTTTTTGGCCTGTTTTGAACTTTGAGCCCGGAAAAAGAGCTCAAAACATCGTTTTCGTGATACACGCCAAGAGACTTTTTTGTTCAGCTTCAAAAACTCTATCGATTCATATAGTTTGTTCTCAATTTATGTGAAATCTTAAATTTCATAAAATCGCCAAAACCTTTCGTCCGACTCAAAAATCTTGGAAAACGTTTTTTTCTGGATCCTTTCAAATGTTACATCAATCGATTCAGCTCGTCGAGTACTACCTTTCTGCACTATTTGAAAGTTGTGAAATCGAGTTTCAGCCGATGTTGTTCCAGAAAAACTGTTTTTGGCCTGTTTTGAACTTTGAGCCCGGAAAAAGAGCTCAAAACATCATTTTCGTGATACACGCCAAGAGACTTTTTTGTTCAGCTTCAAAAACTCTATCGATTCATATAGTTTGTTCTCAATTTATGTGAAATCTTAAATTTCATAAAATCGCCAAAACCTTTCGTCCGACTCAAAAATCTTGGAAAACGTTTTTTTCTGGATCCTTTCAAATGTTACATCAATCGATTCAGCTCGTCGAGTACTACCTTTCTGCACTATTTGAAAGTTGTGAAATCGAGTTTCAGCCGATGTTGTTCCAGAAAAACTGTTTTTGGCCTGTTTTGAACTTTGAGCCCGGAAAAAGAGCTCAAAACATCATTTTCGTAACTAACACCAAGAGACTTTTTTGTTCAGCTTCAAAAACTCTATCGATTCATATAGTTTGTTCTCAATTTATGTGAAATCTTAAATTTCTAAAAACCGCCAAAACCTTCTGTCCGACTCAAAAATCTTGGAAAACGTTTTTTTCTGGATCCTTTCAAATGTTACATCAATCGATTCAGCTCGTCGAGTACTACCTTTCTGCACTATTTGAAAGTTGTGAAATCGAGTTTCAGCCGATGTTGTTCCAGAAAAACTGTTTTTGGCCTGTTTTGAACTTTGAGCCCGGAAAAAGAGCTCAAAACATCATTTTCGTGATACACGCCAAGAGACTTTTTTGTTCAGCTTCAAAAACTCTATCGATTCATATAGTTTGTTCTCAATTTATGTGAAATCTTAAATTTCATAAAATCGCCAAAACCTTTCGTCCGACTCAAAAATCTTGGAAAACGTTTTTTTCTGGATCCTTTCAAATGTTACATCAATCGATTCAGCTCGTCGAGTACTACCTTTCTGCACTATTTGAAAGTTGTGAAATCGAGTTTCAGCCGATGTTGTTCCAGAAAAACTGTTTTTGGCCTGTTTTGAACTTTGAGCCCGGAAAAAGAGCTCAAAACATCATTTTCGTAACTAACACCAAGAGACTTTTTTGTTCAGCTTCAAAAACTCTATCGATTCATATAGTTTGTTCTCAATTTATGTGAAATCTTAAATTTCTAAAAACCGCCAAAACCTTCTGTCCGACTCAAAAATCTTGGAAAACGTTTTTTTTCTGGATCCTTTCAAATGTTACATCAATCGATTCAGCTCGTCGAGTACTACCTTTCTGCACTATTTGAAAGTTGTGAAATCGAGTTTCAGCCGATGTTGTTCCAGAAAAACTGTTTTTGGCCTGTTTTGAACTTTGAGCCCGGAAAAAGAGCTCAAAACATCATTTTCGTAACTAACACCAAGAGACTTTTTTGTTCAGCTTCAAAAACTCTATCGATTCATATAGTTTGTTCTCAATTTATGTGAAATCTTAAATTTCATAAAATCGCCAAAACCTTCCGTCCGACTCAAAAATCTTGGAAAACGTTTTTTTCTGGATCCTCTCAAATGATACATCATTCGATTCAGCTCGTCGATTACTACCTTTCTGCACTATTTGAAAGTTGTGAAATCGAGTTTCAGCCGATGTTGTTCCAGAAAAACTGTTTTTGGCCTGTTTTGAACTTTGAGCCCGGAAAAAGAGCTCAAAACATCATTTTCGTGATACACGCCAAGAGACTTTTTTGTTCAGCTTCAAAAACTCTATCGATTCATATAGTTTGTTCTCAATTTATGTGAAATCTTAAATTTCATAAAATCGCCAAAACCTTTCGTCCGACTCAAAAATCTTGGAAAACGTTTTTTTCTGGATCCTTTCAAATGTTACATCAATCGATTCAGCTCGTCGAGTACTACCTTTCTGCACTATTTGAAAGTTGTGAAATCGAGTTTCAGCCGATGTTGTTCCAGAAAAACTGTTTTTGGCCTGTTTTGAACTTTGAGCCCGGAAAAAGAGCTCAAAACATCATTTTCGTAACTAACACCAAGAGACTTTTTTGTTCAGCTTCAAAAACTCTATCGATTCATATAGTTTGTTCTCAATTTATGTGAAATCTTAAATTTCTAAAAACCGCCAAAACCTTCTGTCCGACTCAAAAATCTTGGAAAACGTTTTTTTCTGGATCCTTTCAAATGTTACATCAATCGATTCAGCTCGTCGAGTACTACCTTTCTGCACTATTTGAAAGTTGTGAAATCGAGTTTCAGCCGATGTTGTTCCAGAAAAACTGTTTTTGGCCTGTTTTGAACTTTGAGCCCGGAAAAAGAGCTCAAAACATCATTTTCGTAACTAACACCAAGAGACTTTTTTGTTCAGCTTCAAAAACTCTATCGATTCATATAGTTTGTTCTCAATTTATGTGAAATCTTAAATTTCTAAAAACCGCCAAAACCTTCTGTCCGACTCAAAAATCTTGGAAAACGTTTTTTCCTGGATCCTTTCAAATGTTACATCAATCGATTCAGCTCGTCGAGTACTACCTTTCTGCACTATTTGAAAGTTGTGAAATCGAGTTTCAGCCGATGTTGTTCCAGAAAAACTGTTTTTGGCCTGTTTTGAACTTTGAGCCCGGAAAAAGAGCTCAAAACATCATTTTCGTAACTAACACCAAGAGACTTTTTTGTTCAGCTTCAAAAACTCTATCGATTCATATAGTTTGTTCTCAATTTATGTGAAATCTTAAATTTCATAAAATCGCCAAAACCTTCCGTCCGACTCAAAAATCTTGGAAAACGTTTTTTTCTGGATCCTCTCAAGTGATACATCATTCGATTCAGCTCGTCGAGTACTACCTTTCTGCACTATTTGAAAGTTGTGAAATCGAGTTTCAGCCGATGTTGTTCCAGAAAAACTGTTTTTGGCCTGTTTTGAACTTTGAGCCCGGAAAAAGAGCTCAAAACATCATTTTCGTGATACACGCCAAGAGACTTTTTTGTTCAGCTTCAAAAACTCTATCGATTCATATAGTTTGTTCTCAATTTATGTGAAATCTTAAATTTCATAAAATCGCCAAAACCTTTCGTCCGACTCAAAAATCTTGGAAAACGTTTTTTTCTGGATCCTTTCAAATGTTACATCAATCGATTCAGCTCGTCGAGTACTACCTTTCTGCACTATTTGAAAGTTGTGAAATCGAGTTTCAGCCGATGTTGTTCCAGAAAAACTGTTTTTGGCCTGTTTTGAACTTTGAGCCCGGAAAAAGAGCTCAAAACATCGTTTTCGTGATACACGCCAAGAGACTTTTTTGTTCAGCTTCAAAAACTCTATCGATTCATATAGTTTGTTCTCAATTTATGTGAAATCTTAAATTTCATAAAATCGCCAAAACCTTCCGTCCGACTCAAAAATCTTGGAAAACGTTTTTTTCTGGATCCTCTCAAATGATACATCATTCGATTCAGCTCGTCGAGTACTACCTTTCTGCACTATTTGAAAGTTGTGAAATCGAGTTTCAGCCGATGTTGTTCCAGAAAAACTGTTTTTGGCCTGTTTTGAACTTTGAGCCCGGAAAAAGAGCTCAAAACATCATTTTCGTGATACACGCCAAGAGACTTTTTTGTTCAGCTTCAAAAACTCTATCGATTCATATAGTTTGTTCTCAATTTATGTGAAATCTTAAATTTCATAAAATCGCCAAAACCTTCCGTCCGACTCAAAAATCTTGGAAAACGTTTTTTTCTGGATCCTCTCAAATGATACATCATTCGATTCAGCTCGTCGAGTACTACCTTTCTGCACTATTTGAAAGTTGTGAAATCGAGTTTCAGCCGATGTTGTTCCAGAAAAACTGTTTTTGGCCTGTTTTGAACTTTGAGCCCGGAAAAAGAGCTCAAAACATCATTTTCGTGATACACGCCAAGAGACTTTTTTGTTCAGCTTCAAAAACTCTATCGATTCATATAGTTTGTTCTCAATTTATGTGAAATCTTAAATTTCTAAAAACCGCCAAAACCTTCTGTCCGACTCAAAAATCTTGGAAAACGTTTTTTTCTGGATCCTTTCAAATGTTACATCAATCGATTCAGCTCGTCGAGTACTACCTTTCTGCACTATTTGAAAGTTGTGAAATCGAGTTTCAGCCGATGTTGTTCCAGAAAAACTGTTTTTGGCCTGTTTTGAACTTTGAGCCCGGAAAAAGAGCTCAAAACATCATTTTCGTAACTAACACCAAGAGACTTTTTTGTTCAGCTTCAAAAACTCTATCGATTCATATAGTTTGTTCTCAATTTATGTGAAATCTTAAATTTCATAAAATCGCCAAAACCTTCCGTCCGACTCAAAAATCTTGGAAAACGTTTTTTTCTGGATCCTCTCAAGTGATACATCATTCGATTCAGCTCGTCGAGTACTACCTTTCTGCACTATTTGAAAGTTGTGAAATCGAGTTTCAGCCGATGTTGTTCCAGAAAAACTGTTTTTGGCCTGTTTTGAACTTTGAGCCCGGAAAAAGAGCTCAAAACATCATTTTCGTGATACACGCCAAGAGACTTTTTTGTTCAGCTTCAAAAACTCTATCGATTCATATAGTTTGTTCTCAATTTATGTGAAATCTTAAATTTCATAAAATCGCCAAAACCTTTCGTCCGACTCAAAAATCTTGGAAAACGTTTTTTTCTGGATCCTTTCAAATGTTACATCAATCGATTCAGCTCGTCGAGTACTACCTTTCTGCACTATTTGAAAGTTGTGAAATCGAGTTTCAGCCGATGTTGTTCCAGAAAAACTGTTTTTGGCCTGTTTTGAACTTTGAGCCCGGAAAAAGAGCTCAAAACATCGTTTTCGTGATACACGCCAAGAGACTTTTTTGTTCAGCTTCAAAAACTCTATCGATTCATATAGTTTGTTCTCAATTTATGTGAAATCTTAAATTTCATAAAATCGCCAAAACCTTCCGTCCGACTCAAAAATCTTGGAAAACGTTTTTTTCTGGATCCTCTCAAATGATACATCATTCGATTCAGCTCGTCGAGTACTACCTTTCTGCACTATTTGAAAGTTGTGAAATCGAGTTTCAGCCGATGTTGTTCCAGAAAAACTGTTTTTGGCCTGTTTTGAACTTTGAGCCCGGAAAAAGAGCTCAAAACATCATTTTCGTAACTAACACCAAGAGACTTTTTTGTTCAGCTTCAAAAACTCTATCGATTCATATAGTTTGTTCTCAATTTATGTGAAATCTTAAATTTCTAAAAACCGCCAAAACCTTCTGTCCGACTCAAAAATCTTGGAAAACGTTTTTTTCTGGATCCTTTCAAATGTTACATCAATCGATTCAGCTCGTCGAGTACTACCTTTCTGCACTATTTGAAAGTTGTGAAATCGAGTTTCAGCCGATGTTGTTCCAGAAAAACTGTTTTTGGCCTGTTTTGAACTTTGAGCCCGGAAAAAGAGCTCAAAACATCATTTTCGTGATACACGCCAAGAGACTTTTTTGTTCAGCTTCAAAAACTCTATCGATTCATATAGTTTGTTCTCAATTTATGTGAAATCTTAAATTTCATAAAATCGCCAAAACCTTCCGTCCGACTCAAAAATCTTGGAAAACGTTTTTTTCTGGATCCTCTCAAATGATACATCATTCGATTCAGCTCGTCGAGTACTACCTTTCTGCACTATTTGAAAGTTGTGAAATCGAGTTTCAGCCGATGTTGTTCCAGAAAAACTGTTTTTGGCCTGTTTTGAACTTTGAGCCCGGAAAAAGAGCTCAAAACATCATTTTCGTAACTAACACCAAGAGACTTTTTTGTTCAGCTTCAAAAACTCTATCGATTCATATAGTTTGTTCTCAATTTATGTGAAATCTTAAATTTCTAAAAACCGCCAAAACCTTCTGTCCGACTCAAAAATCTTGGAAAACGTTTTTTTCTGGATCCTTTCAAATGTTACATCAATCGATTCAGCTCGTCGAGTACTACCTTTCTGCACTATTTGAAAGTTGTGAAATCGAGTTTCAGCCGATGTTGTTCCAGAAAAACTGTTTTTGGCCTGTTTTGAACTTTGAGCCCGGAAAAAGAGCTCAAAACATCATTTTCGTAACTAACACCAAGAGACTTTTTTGTTCAGCTTCAAAAACTCTATCGATTCATATAGTTTGTTCTCAATTTATGTGAAATCTTAAATTTCATAAAATCGCCAAAACCTTCTGTCCGACTCAAAAATCTTGGAAAACGTTTTTTTCTGGATCCACTTGAATGTTACATCATTCGATTCAGCTTGTCGAGTACTACCTCTCTGCACTATTTGAAAGTTGTGAAATCGAGTTTCAGCCGATGTTGTTCCAGAAAAACTGTTTTTGGCCTGTTTTGAACTTTGAGCCCGGAAAAAGAGCTCAAAACATCATTTTCGTAACTAACACCAAGAGACTTTTTTGTTCAGCTTCAAAAACTCTATCGATTCATATAGTTTGTTCTCAATTTATGTGAAATCTTAAATTTCATAAAATCGCCAAAACCTTCCGTCCGACTCAAAAATCTTTGTAAAGTCAAGTCGCTTTATTGAGAGAGCGTAGAAAGGATAGAATAGGAAGCAAGGAATCATTGGAGACAGTTCACTTCTCCTCGAGACGTGCACATGTCCTCCAGACGTGAACCGGGCGGTTCACGTCGCGGTCAGTGGCTTCATCCACTCGGGGCGTCCACGCGCCCCAACACCTCCCCCCCTCAACAGAAGCTGTTCGGATAGTGCAGATCGACGCTTTGAGGCAGGTGCGATCCTCCTTCCCGTGCGGCGGCTCGATCGGTGTGTGGGTCCGATCCACGGGAATCCCTGACCGGCGGAGTGCGGCAGCTCCTTCATAGGTTCAGATCGGTCAGGCGGGCGTCGACTCCGTCGGCTTCTGAGGAGAGAATGGCGTGGGAGAGTGTCGGTTTGCGTTTCGGCGTAAGGCGTGGGCAGTTGGCGGGCGTCCTTCTTCTGATGATGTGACGGGCGTTGGGTTTCGATAGTTGGAGGGTGCACGAGTGACTGGTCCTTTCCGATGGTCTTTCGACTGAGTAGTTCACTTCTCGCATGCGTTTCTTCCACGAGCGCTCCTTGGCCTCCGCGGGCGACCCCTCCCCCGTCCGTCACTGACTGCCCAGTGCTCGTTTCAGCTCTGTTCTGGCGAACCTGCAGCTCATCACTATTAAGCCCCCACGGCCCCGTAGCCGTGCCCCCCAAGAAGAGTGAGGAAGGGAAACCCTCAAACTCTTCTTCTGGACTCACGGGACCATTTCGTATTTGCAGCTGGCTCTTGTGCGTCCTCTGAAAACGCCTCCCAGACTGCCCTCTGTGTTGTCCCGTTTGATTCCAGACGTCTCCGGAATCACACGTCCACTTGTCACTCGCGCGTCGGGCATCAATCTGCCGACCATTCGCGAATCTTCGAGCCTTGGCTCCGTTGTGCTTGTCGTGGCGTTGCTTTGCTTTCCGCTCCCACAACGACCACTGCACGTATCTCGACGTCTTTCTCGGTTTGAGACGCGCCTTTTTCTTTCGAGTCCGATGTCCAACGTGGCCTCCCGCCGGCATCCTCGCGATCCGGTCTCGATTCAGCGTGTTGCTGTCTTCCTCGGCGGCTCCGTTCGATTTCGGTTGGTCAATCGCCAACGTCGCCTGTGCAGAAACGTAGTGATTGCCCAAGTCACGAACCCGTTTACTCGTCAGTATCATCTCGTTGCTAGCAACAAGAACATATGGGTACCCGTGAACAGACCTCCCATGGCTCCAGACCTCCCATGGCCCCGGCCACGGTTCCGGTGGCGCCAACTGAGGCGTCTTCGCGTCCAAACGACGACCGTCGCAGATTCGGACCATCTTCTCGGCACCGTCATCGAATCCTTCCCGGGAAACGAATGCACGGTCCATCTCTTCAGTCTCAACGACTGCTCTGAGTCCTTCCTGCAACGGCTGCGCCTTGCGCTTTGGCGCCCACCGAGGCGTATTCGCGTCCGACCGACGACCGTCGCAGTTTCGGACCATCTTCTCGGCACCGTCATTGGATCCTTTCCGGGAACCGAATGCACGGTCCATCTCTTCAGTCTCCACGACTGCTATGTGTCCTTCCTGCAACGGCTGCGCCTTACGCTTTGGCCTCCACGGCACGACGACTCGACCCTCCTCCCACATCGGTCCCTGTAGAGTCTCCCGTCGACCCTCGCTCTCCGACCCATTCTTGAGGCGGTCCTCAGTGATCTTACGCCAGCCGTCTGCTTTCGGCGTCTTCACTTCGTCGTCCGTAGCGGGTTCATGACGAACTCCCGCTATCGCGACTGGTCCTTGAAGTCTGCAAGGGCTCCAGTCTTCCTCACTCACCGAGACGTATGCAGAGTTTCCAACGAGCGCGGCTCTTTCCGCATGCGTTTCTTCCACGACGATCCCCTCCGGTGGAAGTCCCTGCGAGTCCGATTCAACGGTCTCTCGACATTCATCCGGCCCCGGTGTCGTCTTCTTTGGTTGATCTCCTTCGAAACCGCCTCGCGGTTTCTCGCTCCGATCTCCCAACCACGCCATGCCTCCCGCCTCGAACTCTACCTCTGCGCCGTCCTCGGCCAACAGCGGACATTTCATCGCGAGATGACCCGCTCTGCCACACGTGTAGCACGTGCGCTTTCTTCTCGCCGGCTTCTCAGTCGCTCTTTTCGACTTTCCCGGCTCCGATTCCATCGCTTCGATCCTTCTCTTTTCCTCTTCTAGCTTCTCGTTCTGCGCTTCCAACTGCGCCAGAAACTCGTCCTGGACTGCCATTTGCTTCTCCATCGCTTGGAGCATGGCCCAGAGACGTTCCTCAACGTTTTCCATTAGCTCTTTAGCTTACCTTGATCGCCAGTATCTACTGCAATCCTCGTGAGCTTCTCTGATCGTCCTTATCGTCAGTCTCTGACTGCGCCTTTGACTGATCCTGATCGGTCTCCGACTGTGACTTCGATCCTTGTGAGCTTCTGATCGCACTGATCGATCCTCGCGAGCTGATCTTCAACTCCTGATCGCCACTTCAACGTTGCGATCCTCGTCTGCGAACCGATCCTCGTGGTTGCTTTGATCGTCCTGATCGCCACTTTAACGACTTGTTGTAAAGTCAAGTCGCTTTATAGAGAGAGAGTAGAAAGGATAGAATAGGAAGCAAGGAATCATTGGAGACAGTTCACTTCTCCTCGAGACGTGCACATGTCCTCCAGACGTGAACCGGGCGGTTCACGTCGCGGTCAGTGGCTTCATCCACTCGGGGCGTCCACGCGCCCCAACAGTGAAATCTTAAATTTCATAAAATCGCCAAAACCTTCCGTCCGACTCAAAAATCTTGGAAAACGTTTTTTTCTGGATCCTCTCAAATGATACATCATTCGATTCAGCTCGTCGAGTACTACCTTTCTGCACTATTTGAAAGTTGTGAAATCGAGTTTCAGCCGATGTTGTTCCAGAAAAACTGTTTTTGGCCTGTTTTGAACTTTGAGCCCGGAAAAAGAGCTCAAAACATCATTTTCGTAACTAACACCAAGAGACTTTTTTGTTCAGCTTCAAAAACTCTATCGATTCATATAGTTTGTTCTCAATTTATGTGAAATCTTAAATTTCTAAAAACCGCCAAAACCTTCTGTCCGACTCAAAAATCTTGGAAAACGTTTTTTTCTGGATCCTTTCAAATGTTACATCAATCGATTCAGCTCGTCGAGTACTACCTTTCTGCACTATTTGAAAGTTGTGAAATCGAGTTTCAGCCGATGTTGTTCCAGAAAAACTGTTTTTGGCCTGTTTTGAACTTTGAGCCCGGAAAAAGAGCTCAAAACATCATTTTCGTGATACACGCCAAAAGACTTTTTTGTTCAGCTTCAAAAACTCTATCGATTCATATAGTTTGTTCTCAATTTATGTGAAATCTTAAATTTCATAAAATCGCCAAAACCTTCCGTCCGACTCAAAAATCTTGGAAAACGTTTTTTTCTGGATCCTCTCAAATGATACATCATTCGATTCAGCTCGTCGAGTACTACCTTTCTGCACTATTTGAAAGTTGTGAAATCGAGTTTCAGCCGATGTTGTTCCAGAAAAACTGTTTTTGGCCTGTTTTGAACTTTGAGCCCGGAAAAAGAGCTCAAAACATCATTTTCGTAACTAACACCAAGAGACTTTTTTGTTCAGCTTCAAAAACTCTATCGATTCATATAGTTTGTTCTCAATTTATGTGAAATCTTAAATTTCTAAAAACCGCCAAAACCTTCTGTCCGACTCAAAAATCTTGGAAAACGTTTTTTTCTGGATCCTTTCAAATGTTACATCAATCGATTCAGCTCGTCGAGTACTACCTTTCTGCACTATTTGAAAGTTGTGAAATCGAGTTTCAGCCGATGTTGTTCCAGAAAAACTGTTTTTGGCCTGTTTTGAACTTTGAGCCCGGAAAAAGAGCTCAAAACATCATTTTCGTGATACACGCCAAGAGACTTTTTTGTTCAGCTTCAAAAACTCTATCGATTCATATAGTTTGTTCTCAATTTATGTGAAATCTTAAATTTCATAAAATCGCCAAAACCTTCCGTCCGACTCAAAAATCTTGGAAAACGTTTTTTTCTGGATCCACTTGAATGTTACATCATTCGATTCAGCTTGTCGAGTACTACCTCTCTGCACTATTTGAAAGTTGTGAAATCGAGTTTCAGCCGATGTTGTTCCAGAAAAACTGTTTTTGGCCTGTTTTGAACTTTGAGCCCGGAAAAAGAGCTCAAAACATCATTTTCGTAACTAACACCAAGAGACTTTTTTGTTCAGCTTCAAAAACTCTATCGATTCATATAGTTTGTTCTCAATTTATGTGAAATCTTAAATTTCTAAAAACCGCCAAAACCTTCTGTCCGACTCAAAAATCTTGGAAAACGTTTTTTTCTGGATCCTTTCAAATGTTACATCAATCGATTCAGCTCGTCGAGTACTACCTTTCTGCACTATTTGAAAGTTGTGAAATCGAGTTTCAGCCGATGTTGTTCCAGAAAAACTGTTTTTGGCCTGTTTTGAACTTTGAGCCCGGAAAAAGAGCTCAAAACATCATTTTCGTAACTAACACCAAGAGACTTTTTTGTTCAGCTTCAAAAACTCTATCGATTCATATAGTTTGTTCTCAATTTATGTGAAATCTTAAATTTCATAAAATCGCCAAAACCTTCTGTCCGACTCAAAAATCTTGGAAAACGTTTTTTTCTGGATCCACTTGAATGTTACATCATTCGATTCAGCTTGTCGAGTACTACCTCTCTGCACTATTTGAAAGTTGTGAAATCGAGTTTCAGCCGATGTTGTTCCAGAAAAACTGTTTTTGGCCTGTTTTGAACTTTGAGCCCGGAAAAAGAGCTCAAAACATCATTTTCGTAACTAACACCAAGAGACTTTTTTGTTCAGCTTCAAAAACTCTATCGATTCATATAGTTTGTTCTCAATTTATGTGAAATCTTAAATTTCATAAAATCGCCAAAACCTTCCGTCCGACTCAAAAATCTTGGAAAACGTTTTTTTCTGGATCCTCTCAAATGATACATCATTCGATTCAGCTCGTCGAGTACTACCTTTCTGCACTATTTGAAAGTTGTGAAATCGAGTTTCAGCCGATGTTGTTCCAGAAAAACTGTTTTTGGCCTGTTTTGAACTTTGAGCCCGGAAAAAGAGCTCAAAACATCATTTTCGTAACTAACACCAAGAGACTTTTTTGTTCAGCTTCAAAAACTCTATCGATTCATATAGTTTGTTCTCAATTTATGTGAAATCTTAAATTTCTAAAAACCGCCAAAACCTTCTGTCCGACTCAAAAATCTTGGAAAACGTTTTTTTCTGGATCCTTTCAAATGTTACATCAATCGATTCAGCTCGTCGAGTACTACCTTTCTGCACTATTTGAAAGTTGTGAAATCGAGTTTCAGCCGATGTTGTTCCAGAAAAACTGTTTTTGGCCTGTTTTGAACTTTGAGCCCGGAAAAAGAGCTCAAAACATCATTTTCGTGATACACGCCAAAAGACTTTTTTGTTCAGCTTCAAAAACTCTATCGATTCATATAGTTTGTTCTCAATTTATGTGAAATCTTAAATTTCATAAAATCGCCAAAACCTTCCGTCCGACTCAAAAATCTTGGAAAACGTTTTTTTCTGGATCCTCTCAAATGATACATCATTCGATTCAGCTCGTCGAGTACTACCTTTCTGCACTATTTGAAAGTTGTGAAATCGAGTTTCAGCCGATGTTGTTCCAGAAAAACTGTTTTTGGCCTGTTTTGAACTTTGAGCCCGGAAAAAGAGCTCAAAACATCATTTTCGTAACTAACACCAAGAGACTTTTTTGTTCAGCTTCAAAAACTCTATCGATTCATATAGTTTGTTCTCAATTTATGTGAAATCTTAAATTTCTAAAAACCGCCAAAACCTTCTGTCCGACTCAAAAATCTTGGAAAACGTTTTTTTCTGGATCCTTTCAAATGTTACATCAATCGATTCAGCTCGTCGAGTACTACCTTTCTGCACTATTTGAAAGTTGTGAAATCGAGTTTCAGCCGATGTTGTTCCAGAAAAACTGTTTTTGGCCTGTTTTGAACTTTGAGCCCGGAAAAAGAGCTCAAAACATCATTTTCGTGATACACGCCAAGAGACTTTTTTGTTCAGCTTCAAAAACTCTATCGATTCATATAGTTTGTTCTCAATTTATGTGAAATCTTAAATTTCATAAAATCGCCAAAACCTTCCGTCCGACTCAAAAATCTTGGAAAACGTTTTTTTCTGGATCCACTTGAATGTTACATCATTCGATTCAGCTTGTCGAGTACTACCTCTCTGCACTATTTGAAAGTTGTGAAATCGAGTTTCAGCCGATGTTGTTCCAGAAAAACTGTTTTTGGCCTGTTTTGAACTTTGAGCCCGGAAAAAGAGCTCAAAACATCATTTTCGTAACTAACACCAAGAGACTTTTTTGTTCAGCTTCAAAAACTCTATCGATTCATATAGTTTGTTCTCAATTTATGTGAAATCTTAAATTTCTAAAAACCGCCAAAACCTTCTGTCCGACTCAAAAATCTTGGAAAACGTTTTTTTCTGGATCCTCTCAAATGATACATCATTCGATTCAGCTCGTCGAGTACTACCTTTCTGCACTATTTGAAAGTTGTGAAATCGAGTTTCAGCCGATGTTGTTCCAGAAAAACTGTTTTTGGCCTGTTTTGAACTTTGAGCCCGGAAAAAGAGCTCAAAACATCATTTTCGTAACTAACACCAAGAGACTTTTTTGTTCAGCTTCAAAAACTCTATCGATTCATATAGTTTGTTCTCAATTTATGTGAAATCTTAAATTTCATAAAATCGCCAAAACCTTCCGTCCGACTCAAAAATCTTGGAAAACGTTTTTTTCTGGATCCTCTCAAATGATACATCATTCGATTCAGCTTGTCGAGTACTACCTCTCTGCACTATTTGAAAGTTGTGAAATCGAGTTTCAGCCGATGTTGTTCCAGAAAAACTGTTTTTGGCCTGTTTTGAACTTTGAGCCCGGAAAAAGAGCTCAAAACATCATTTTCGTGATACACGCCAAGAGACTTTTTTGTTCAGTTTCAAAAACTCTATCGATTCATATAGTTTGTTCTCAATTTATGTGAAATCTTAAATTTCATAAAATCGCCAAAACCTTTCGTCCGACTCAAAAATCTTGGAAAACGTTTTTTTCTGGATCCTTTCAAATGTTACATCAATCGATTCAGCTCGTCGAGTACTACCTCTCTGCACTATTTGAAAGTTGTGAAATCGAGTTTCAGCCGATGTTGTTCCAGAAAAACTGTTTTTGGCCTGTTTTGAACTTTGAGCCCGGAAAAAGAGCTCAAAACATCATTTTCGTAACTAACACCAAGAGACTTTTTTGTTCAGCTTCAAAAACTCTATCGATTCATATAGTTTGTTCTCAATTTATGTGAAATCTTAAATTTCATAAAATCGCCAAAACCTTCCGTCCGACTCAAAAATCTTGGAAAACGTTTTTTTCTGGATCCTCTCAAATGATACATCATTCGATTCAGCTTGTCGAGTACTACCTCTCTGCACTATTTGAAAGTTGTGAAATCGAGTTTCAGCCGATGTTGTTCCAGAAAAACTGTTTTTGGCCTGTTTTGAACTTTGAGCCCGGAAAAAGAGCTCAAAACATCATTTTCGTGATACACGCCAAGAGACTTTTTTGTTCAGTTTCAAAAACTCTATCGATTCATATAGTTTGTTCTCAATTTATGTGAAATCTTAAATTTCATAAAATCGCCAAAACCTTTCGTCCGACTCAAAAATCTTGGAAAACGTTTTTTTCTGGATCCTTTCAAATGTTACATCATTCGATTCAGCTTGTCGAGTACTACCTCTCTGCACTATTTGAAAGTTGTGAAATCGAGTTTCAGCCGATGTTGTTCCAGAAAAACTGTTTTTGGCCTGTTTTGAACTTTGAGCCCGGAAAAAGAGCTCAAAACATCATTTTCGTAACTAACACCAAGAGACTTTTTTGTTCAGCTTCAAAAACTCTATCGATTCATATTATTTGTTCTCAATTTATGTGACATCTTAAATTTCATAAAATCGCCAAAACCTTTCGTCCGACTCAAAAATCTTGGAAAACGTTTTTTTCTGGATCCACTTGAATGTTACATCAATCGATTCAGCTTGTCGAGTACTACCTTTCTGCACTATTTGAAAGTTGTGAAATCGAGTTTCAGCCGATGTTGTTCCAGAAAAACTGTTTTTGGCCTGTTTTGAACTTTGAGCCCGGAAAAAGAGCTCAAAACATCATTTTCGTAACTAACACCAAGAGACTTTTTTGTTCAGCTTCAAAAACTCTATCGATTCATATAGTTTGTTCTCAATTTATGTGAAATCTTAAATTTCATAAAATCGCCAAAACCTTTCGTCCGACTCAAAAATCTTGGAAAACGTTTTTTTCTGGATCCTTTCAAATGTTACATCAATCGATTCAGCTCGTCGAGTACTACCTTTCTGCACTATTTGAAAGTTGTGAAATCGAGTTTCAGCCGATGTTGTTCCAGAAAAACTGTTTTTGGCCTGTTTTGAACTTTGAGCCCGGAAAAAGAGCTCAAAACATCGTTTTCGTGATACACGCCAAGAGACTTTTTTGTTCAGCTTCAAAAACTCTATCGATTCATATAGTTTGTTCTCAATTTATGTGAAATCTTAAATTTCATAAAATCGCCAAAACCTTTCGTCCGACTCAAAAATCTTGGAAAACGTTTTTTTCTGGATCCTTTCAAATGTTACATCAATCGATTCAGCTCGTCGAGTACTACCTCTCTGCACTATTTGAAAGTTGTGAAATCGAGTTTCAGCCGATGTTGTTCCAGAAAAACTGTTTTTGGCCTGTTTTGAACTTTGAGCCCGGAAAAAGAGCTCAAAACATCATTTTCGTAACTAACACCAAGAGACTTTTTTGTTCAGCTTCAAAAACTCTATCGATTCATATAGTTTGTTCTCAATTTATGTGAAATCTTAAATTTCATAAAATCGCCAAAACCTTTCGTCCGACTCAAAAATCTTGGAAAACGTTTTTTTCTGGATCCTTTCAAATGTTACATCAATCGATTCAGCTCGTCGAGTACTACCTTTCTGCACTATTTGAAAGTTGTGAAATCGAGTTTCAGCCGATGTTGTTCCAGAAAAACTGTTTTTGGCCTGTTTTGAACTTTGAGCCCGGAAAAAGAGCTCAAAACATCATTTTCGTGATACACGCCAAGAGACTTTTTTGTTCAGCTTCAAAAACTCTATCGATTCATATAGTTTGTTCTCAATTTATGTGAAATCTTAAATTTCATAAAATCGCCAAAACCTTTCGTCCGACTCAAAAATCTTGGAAAACGTTTTTTTCTGGATCCTTTCAAATGTTACATCAATCGATTCAGCTCGTCGAGTACTACCTTTCTGCACTATTTGAAAGTTGTGAAATCGAGTTTCAGCCGATGTTGTTCCAGAAAAACTGTTTTTGGCCTGTTTTGAACTTTGAGCCCGGAAAAAGAGCTCAAAACATCATTTTCGTAACTAACACCAAGAGACTTTTTTGTTCAGCTTCAAAAACTCTATCGATTCATATAGTTTGTTCTCAATTTATGTGAAATCTTAAATTTCTAAAAACCGCCAAAACCTTCTGTCCGACTCAAAAATCTTGGAAAACGTTTTTTTCTGGATCCACTTGAATGTTACATCAATCGATTCAGCTTGTCGAGTACTACCTTTCTGCACTATTTGAAAGTTGTGAAATCGAGTTTCAGCCGATGTTGTTCCAGAAAAACTGTTTTTGGCCTGTTTTGAACTTTGAGCCCGGAAAAAGAGCTCAAAACATCGTTTTCGTAACTAACACCAAGAGACTTTTTTGTTCAGCTTCAAAAACTCTATCGATTCATATAGTTTGTTCTCAATTTATGTGAAATCTTAAATTTCATAAAATCGCCAAAACCTTCTGTCCGACTCAAAAATCTTGGAAAACGTTTTTTTCTGGATCCTTTCAAATGTTACATCATTCGATTCAGCTTGTCGAGTACTACCTCTCTGCACTATTTGAAAGTTGTGAAATCGAGTTTTAGCCGATGTTGTTCCAGAAAAACTGTTTTTGGCCTGTTTTGAACTTTGAGCCCGGAAAAAGAGCTCAAAACATCGTTTTCGTAACTAACACCAAGAGACTTTTTTGTTCAGCTTCAAAAACTCTATCGATTCATATAGTTTGTTCTCAATTTATGTGAAATCTTAAATTTCATAAAATCGCCAAAACCTTCTGTCCGACTCAAAAATCTTGGAAAACGTTTTTTTCTGGATCCTTTCAAATGTTACATCATTCGATTCAGCTTGTCGAGTACTACCTCTCTGCACTATTTGAAAGTTGTGAAATCGAGTTTCAGCCGATGTTGTTCCAGAAAAACTGTTTTTGGCCTGTTTTGAACTTTGAGCCCGGAAAAAGAGCTCAAAACATCGTTTTCGTAACTAACACCAAGAGACTTTTTTGTTCAGCTTCAAAAACTCTATCGATTCATATAGTTTGTTCTCAATTTATGTGAAATCTTAAATTTCATAAAATCGCCAAAACCTTCTGTCCGACTCAAAAATCTTGGAAAACGTTTTTTTCTGGATCCTTTCAAATGTTACATCATTCGATTCAGCTTGTCGAGTACTACCTTTCTGCACTATTTGAAAGTTGTGAAATCGAGTTTCAGCCGATGTTGTTCCAGAAAAACTGTTTTTGGCCTGTTTTGAACTTTGAGCCCGGAAAAAGAGCTCAAAACATCATTTTCGTAACTAACACCAAGAGACTTTTTTGTTCAGCTTCAAAAACTCTATCGATTCATATAGTTTGTTCTCAATTTATGTGAAATCTTAAATTTCATAAAATCGCCAAAACCTTCCGTCCGACTCAAAAATCTTGGAAAACGTTTTTTTCTGGATCCTCTCAAATGATACATCATTCGATTCAGCTTGTCGAGTACTACCTCTCTGCACTATTTGAAAGTTGTGAAATCGAGTTTCAGCCGATGTTGTTCCAGAAAAACTGTTTTTGGCCTGTTTTGAACTTTGAGCCCGGAAAAAGAGCTCAAAACATCGTTTTCGTAACTAACACCAAGAGACTTTTTTGTTCAGCTTCAAAAACTCTATCGATTCATATAGTTTGTTCTCAATTTATGTGAAATCTTAAATTTCATAAAATCGCCAAAACCTTCTGTCCGACTCAAAAATCTTGGAAAACGTTTTTTTCTGGATCCTTTCAAATGTTACATCATTCGATTCAGCTTGTCGAGTACTACCTCTCTGCACTATTTGAAAGTTGTGAAATCGAGTTTTAGCCGATGTTGTTCCAGAAAAACTGTTTTTGGCCTGTTTTGAACTTTGAGCCCGGAAAAAGAGCTCAAAACATCGTTTTCGTAACTAACACCAAGAGACTTTTTTGTTCAGCTTCAAAAACTCTATCGATTCATATAGTTTGTTCTCAATTTATGTGAAATCTTAAATTTCATAAAATCGCCAAAACCTTCTGTCCGACTCAAAAATCTTGGAAAACGTTTTTTTCTGGATCCTTTCAAATGTTACATCATTCGATTCAGCTTGTCGAGTACTACCTCTCTGCACTATTTGAAAGTTGTGAAATCGAGTTTCAGCCGATGTTGTTCCAGAAAAACTGTTTTTGGCCTGTTTTGAACTTTGAGCCCGGAAAAAGAGCTCAAAACATCGTTTTCGTAACTAACACCAAGAGACTTTTTTGTTCAGCTTCAAAAACTCTATCGATTCATATAGTTTGTTCTCAATTTATGTGAAATCTTAAATTTCATAAAATCGCCAAAACCTTTCGTCCGACTCAAAAATCTTGGAAAACGTTTTTTTCTGGATCCTTTCAAATGTTACATCAATCGATTCAGCTCGTCGAGTACTACCTTTCTGCACTATTTGAAAGTTGTGAAATCGAGTTTCAGCCGATGTTGTTCCAGAAAAACTGTTTTTGGCCTGTTTTGAACTTTGAGCCCGGAAAAAGAGCTCAAAACATCATTTTCGTAACTAACACCAAGAGACTTTTTTGTTCAGCTTCAAAAACTCTATCGATTCATATAGTTTGTTCTCAATTTATGTGAAATCTTAAATTTCTAAAAACCGCCAAAACCTTCTGTCCGACTCAAAAATCTTGGAAAACGTTTTTTTCTGGATCCTTTCAAATGTTACATCAATCGATTCAGCTCGTCGAGTACTACCTTTCTGCACTATTTGAAAGTTGTGAAATCGAGTTTCAGCCGATGTTGTTCCAGAAAAACTGTTTTTGGCCTGTTTTGAACTTTGAGCCCGGAAAAAGAGCTCAAAACATCATTTTCGTAACTAACACCAAGAGACTTTTTTGTTCAGCTTCAAAAACTCTATCGATTCATATAGTTTGTTCTCAATTTATGTGAAATCTTAAATTTCATAAAATCGCCAAAACCTTTCGTCCGACTCAAAAATCTTGGAAAACGTTTTTTTCTGGATCCTCTCAAATGATACATCATCCGATTCAGCTCGTCGAGTACTACCTTTCTGCACTATTTGAAAGTTGTGAAATCGAGTTTCAGCCGATGTTGTTCCAGAAAAACTGTTTTTGGCCTGTTTTGAACTTTGAGCCCGAAAAAAGAGCTCAAAACATCATTTTCGTGATACACGCCAAGAGACTTTTTTGTTCAGCTTCAAAAACTCTATCGATTCATATAGTTCGTTCTCAATTTATGTGAAATCTTAAATTTCATAAAATCGCCAAAACCTTTCGTCCGACTCAAAAATCTTGGAAAACGTTTTTTTCTGGATCCTTTCAAATGTTACATCAATCGATTCAGCTCGTCGAGTACTACCTTTCTGCACTATTTGAAAGTTGTGAAATCGAGTTTCAGCCGATGTTGTTCCAGAAAAACTGTTTTTGGCCTGTTTTGAACTTTGAGCCCGGAAAAAGAGCTCAAAACATCGTTTTCGTGATACACGCCAAGAGACTTTTTTGTTCAGCTTCAAAAACTCTATCGATTCATATAGTTTGTTCTCAATTTATGTGAAATCTTAAATTTCATAAAATCGCCAAAACCTTTCGTCCGACTCAAAAATCTTGGAAAACGTTTTTTTCTGGATCCTTTCAAATGTTACATCAATCGATTCAGCTCGTCGAGTACTACCTTTCTGCACTATTTGAAAGTTGTGAAATCGAGTTTCAGCCGATGTTGTTCCAGAAAAACTGTTTTTGGCCTGTTTTGAACTTTGAGCCCGGAAAAAGAGCTCAAAACATCATTTTCGTAACTAACACCAAGAGACTTTTTTGTTCAGCTTCAAAAACTCTATCGATTCATATTATTTGTTCTCAATTTATGTGACATCTTAAATTTCATAAAATCGCCAAAACCTTTCGTCCGACTCAAAAATCTTGGAAAACGTTTTTTTCTGGATCCACTTGAATGTTACATCAATCGATTCAGCTTGTCGAGTACTACCTTTCTGCACTATTTGAAAGTTGTGAAATCGAGTTTCAGCCGATGTTGTTCCAGAAAAACTGTTTTTGGCCTGTTTTGAACTTTGAGCCCGGAAAAAGAGCTCAAAACATCGTTTTCGTAACTAACACCAAGAGACTTTTTTGTTCAGCTTCAAAAACTCTATCGATTCATATAGTTTGTTCTCAATTTATGTGAAATCTTAAATTTCATAAAATCGCCAAAACCTTTCGTCCGACTCAAAAATCTTGGAAAACGTTTTTTTCTGGATCCACTTGAATGTTACATCAATCGATTCAGCTTGTCGAGTACTACCTCTCTGCACTATTTGAAAGTTGTGAAATCGAGTTTCAGCCGATGTTGTTCCAGAAAAACTGTTTTTGGCCTGTTTTGAACTTTGAGCCCGGAAAAAGAGCTCAAAACATCGTTTTCGTAACTAACACCAAGAGACTTTTTTGTTCAGCTTCAAAAACTCTATCGATTCATATAGTTTGTTCTCAATTTATGTGAAATCTTAAATTTCATAAAATCGCCAAAACCTTCTGTCCGACTCAAAAATCTTGGAAAACGTTTTTTTCTGGATCCTTTCAAATGTTACATCATTCGATTCAGCTTGTCGAGTACTACCTCTCTGCACTATTTGAAAGTTGTGAAATCGAGTTTCAGCCGATGTTGTTCCAGAAAAACTGTTTTTGGCCTGTTTTGAACTTTGAGCCCGGAAAAAGAGCTCAAAACATCGTTTTCGTAACTAACACCAAGAGACTTTTTTGTTCAGCTTCAAAAACTCTATCGATTCATATAGTTTGTTCTCAATTTATGTGAAATCTTAAATTTCATAAAATCGCCAAAACCTTCTGTCCGACTCAAAAATCTTGGAAAACGTTTTTTTCTGGATCCTTTCAAATGTTACATCATTCGATTCAGCTTGTCGAGTACTACCTCTCTGCACTATTTGAAAGTTGTGAAATCGAGTTTCAGCCGATGTTGTTCCAGAAAAACTGTTTTTGGCCTGTTTTGAACTTTGAGCCCGGAAAAAGAGCTCAAAACATCGTTTTCGTAACTAACACCAAGAGACTTTTTTGTTCAGCTTCAAAAACTCTATCGATTCATATAGTTTGTTTTCAATTTATGCGAAATCTTAAATTTCATAAAATCGCCAAAACCTTTGGTCCGACTCAAAAATCTTGGAAAACGTTTTTTTCTGGATCCTCTCAAATGTTACATCATTCGATTCAGCTCGTCGAGTACTACCTCTCTGCACTATTTGAAAGTTGTGAAATCGAGTTTCAACCGATGTTGTTCCAGAAAAACTGTTTTTGGCCAGTTTTGAACTGTGAGCCCCGAAAAAGAGCCCAAAACATCATTTTCGTAATACTTGCCAAGAGACTTTTTTGTTCAGCTTCAAAAACTCTTTCGATTCATATAGTTTGTTCTCAATTTATGTGAAATCTTAAATTTCATAAAATCGCCAAAACCTTTGGTCCGACTCAAAAATCTTGGAAAACGTTTTTTTCTGGATCCTTTCAAATGTTACATCAATCGATTCAGCTCGTCGAGTACTACCTTTCTGCACTATTTGAAAGTTGTGAAATCGAGTTTCAGCCGATGTTGTTCCAGAAAAACTGTTTTTGGCCTGTTTTGAACTTTGAGCCCGGAAAAAGAGCTCAAAACATCATTTTCGTAACTAACACCAAGAGACTTTTTTGTTCAGCTTCAAAAACTCTATCGATTCATATAGTTTGTTCTCAATTTATGTGAAATCTTAAATTTCTAAAAACCGCCAAAACCTTCTGTCCGACTCAAAAATCTTGGAAAACGTTTTTTTCTGGATCCTTTCAAATGTTACATCAATCGATTCAGCTCGTCGAGTACTACCTTTCTGCACTATTTGAAAGTTGTGAAATCGAGTTTCAGCCGATGTTGTTCCAGAAAAACTGTTTTTGGCCTGTTTTGAACTTTGAGCCCGGAAAAAGAGCTCAAAACATCATTTTCGTAACTAACACCAAGAGACTTTTTTGTTCAGCTTCAAAAACTCTATCGATTCATATAGTTTGTTCCCAATTTATGTGAAATCTTAAATTTCATAAAATCGCCAAAACCTTTCGTCCGACTCAAAAATCTTGGAAAACGTTTTTTTCTGGATCCTCTCAAATGATACATCATTCGATTCAGCTCGTCGAGTACTACCTTTCTGCACTATTTGAAAGTTGTGAAATCGAGTTTCAGCCGATGTTGTTCCAGAAAAACTGTTTTTGGCCTGTTTTGAACTTTGAGCCCGGAAAAAGAGCTCAAAACATCGTTTTCGTGATACACGCCAAGAGACTTTTTTGTTCAGCTTCAAAAACTCTATCGATTCATATAGTTTGTTCTCAATTTATGTGAAATCTTAAATTTCATAAAATCGCCAAAACCTTTCGTCCGACTCAAAAATCTTGGAAAACGTTTTTTTCTGGATCCTTTCAAATGTTACATCAATCGATTCAGCTCGTCGAGTACTACCTCTCTGCACTATTTGAAAGTTGTGAAATCGAGTTTCAGCCGATGTTGTTCCAGAAAAACTGTTTTTGGCCTGTTTTGAACTTTGAGCCCGGAAAAAGAGCTCAAAACATCATTTTCGTGATACACGCCAAGAGACTTTTTTGTTCAGCTTCAAAAACTCTATCGATTCATATAGTTCGTTCTCAATTTATGTGAAATCTTAAATTTCATAAAATCGCCAAAACCTTTCGTCCGACTCAAAAATCTTGGAAAACGTTTTTTTCTGGATCCTTTCAAATGTTACATCATTCGATTCAGCTTGTCGAGTACTACCTCTCTGCACTATTTGAAAGTTGTGAAATCGAGTTTCAGCCGATGTTGTTCCAGAAAAACTGTTTTTGGCCTGTTTTGAACTTTGAGCCCGGAAAAAGAGCTCAAAACATCGTTTTCGTAACTAACACCAAGAGACTTTTTTGTTCAGCTTCAAAAACTCTATCGATTCATATAGTTTGTTTTCAATTTATGCGAAATCTTAAATTTCATAAAATCGCCAAAACCTTTGGTCCGACTCAAAAATCTTGGAAAACGTTTTTTTCTGGATCCTCTCAAATGTTACATCATTCGATTCAGCTCGTCGAGTACTACCTCTCTGCACTATTTGAAAGTTGTGAAATCGAGTTTCAACCGATGTTGTTCCAGAAAAACTGTTTTTGGCCAGTTTTGAACTGTGAGCCCCGAAAAAGAGCCCAAAACATCATTTTCGTAATACTTGCCAAGAGACTTTTTTGTTCAGCTTCAAAAACTCTTTCGATTCATATAGTTTGTTCTCAATTTATGTGAAATCTTAAATTTCATAAAATCGCCAAAACCTTTGGTCCGACTCAAAAATCTTGGAAAACGTTTTTTTCTGGATCCTTTCAAATGTTACATCAATCGATTCAGCTCGTCGAGTACTACCTTTCTGCACTATTTGAAAGTTGTGAAATCGAGTTTCAGCCGATGTTGTTCCAGAAAAACTGTTTTTGGCCTGTTTTGAACTTTGAGCCCGGAAAAAGAGCTCAAAACATCATTTTCGTAACTAACACCAAGAGACTTTTTTGTTCAGCTTCAAAAACTCTATCGATTCATATAGTTTGTTCTCAATTTATGTGAAATCTTAAATTTCTAAAAACCGCCAAAACCTTCTGTCCGACTCAAAAATCTTGGAAAACGTTTTTTTCTGGATCCTTTCAAATGTTACATCAATCGATTCAGCTCGTCGAGTACTACCTTTCTGCACTATTTGAAAGTTGTGAAATCGAGTTTCAGCCGATGTTGTTCCAGAAAAACTGTTTTTGGCCTGTTTTGAACTTTGAGCCCGGAAAAAGAGCTCAAAACATCATTTTCGTAACTAACACCAAGAGACTTTTTTGTTCAGCTTCAAAAACTCTATCGATTCATATAGTTTGTTCCCAATTTATGTGAAATCTTAAATTTCATAAAATCGCCAAAACCTTTCGTCCGACTCAAAAATCTTGGAAAACGTTTTTTTCTGGATCCTCTCAAATGATACATCATTCGATTCAGCTCGTCGAGTACTACCTTTCTGCACTATTTGAAAGTTGTGAAATCGAGTTTCAGCCGATGTTGTTCCAGAAAAACTGTTTTTGGCCTGTTTTGAACTTTGAGCCCGGAAAAAGAGCTCAAAACATCGTTTTCGTGATACACGCCAAGAGACTTTTTTGTTCAGCTTCAAAAACTCTATCGATTCATATAGTTTGTTCTCAATTTATGTGAAATCTTAAATTTCATAAAATCGCCAAAACCTTTCGTCCGACTCAAAAATCTTGGAAAACGTTTTTTTCTGGATCCTTTCAAATGTTACATCAATCGATTCAGCTCGTCGAGTACTACCTCTCTGCACTATTTGAAAGTTGTGAAATCGAGTTTCAGCCGATGTTGTTCCAGAAAAACTGTTTTTGGCCTGTTTTGAACTTTGAGCCCGGAAAAAGAGCTCAAAACATCATTTTCGTGATACACGCCAAGAGACTTTTTTGTTCAGCTTCAAAAACTCTATCGATTCATATAGTTCGTTCTCAATTTATGTGAAATCTTAAATTTCATAAAATCGCCAAAACCTTTCGTCCGACTCAAAAATCTTGGAAAACGTTTTTTTCTGGATCCTTTCAAATGTTACATCATTCGATTCAGCTTGTCGAGTACTACCTCTCTGCACTATTTGAAAGTTGTGAAATCGAGTTTCAGCCGATGTTGTTCCAGAAAAACTGTTTTTGGCCTGTTTTGAACTTTGAGCCCGGAAAAAGAGCTCAAAACATCGTTTTCGTAACTAACACCAAGAGACTTTTTTGTTCAGCTTCAAAAACTCTATCGATTCATATAGTTTGTTCTCAATTTATGTGAAATCTTAAATTTCATAAAATCGCCAAAACCTTCTGTCCGACTCAAAAATCTTGGAAAACGTTTTTTTCTGGATCCTTTCAAATGTTACATCATTCGATTCAGCTTGTCGAGTACTACCTCTCTGCACTATTTGAAAGTTGTGAAATCGAGTTTCAGCCGATGTTGTTCCAGAAAAACTGTTTTTGGCCTGTTTTGAACTTTGAGCCCGGAAAAAGAGCTCAAAACATCGTTTTCGTAACTAACACCAAGAGACTTTTTTGTTCAGCTTCAAAAACTCTATCGATTCATATAGTTTGTTTTCAATTTATGCGAAATCTTAAATTTCATAAAATCGCCAAAACCTTTGGTCCGACTCAAAAATCTTGGAAAACGTTTTTTTCTGGATCCTCTCAAATGTTACATCATTCGATTCAGCTCGTCGAGTACTACCTCTCTGCACTATTTGAAAGTTGTGAAATCGAGTTTCAACCGATGTTGTTCCAGAAAAACTGTTTTTGGCCAGTTTTGAACTGTGAGCCCCGAAAAAGAGCCCAAAACATCATTTTCGTAATACTTGCCAAGAGACTTTTTTGTTCAGCTTCAAAAACTCTTTCGATTCATATAGTTTGTTCTCAATTTATGTGAAATCTTAAATTTCATAAAATCGCCAAAACCTTTGGTCCGACTCAAAAATCTTGGAAAACGTTTTTTTCTGGATCCTTTCAAATGTTACATCAATCGATTCAGCTCGTCGAGTACTACCTTTCTGCACTATTTGAAAGTTGTGAAATCGAGTTTCAGCCGATGTTGTTCCAGAAAAACTGTTTTTGGCCTGTTTTGAACTTTGAGCCCGGAAAAAGAGCTTAAAACATCATTTTCGTAACTAACACCAAGAGACTTTTTTGTTCAGCTTCAAAAACTCTATCGATTCATATAGTTTGTTCTCAATTTATGTGAAATCTTAAATTTCTAAAAACCGCCAAAACCTTCTGTCCGACTCAAAAATCTTGGAAAACGTTTTTTTCTGGATCCTCTCAAATGATACATCATTCGATTCAGCTCGTCGAGTACTACCTTTCTGCACTATTTGAAAGTTGTGAAATCGAGTTTCAGCCGATGTTGTTCCAGAAAAACTGTTTTTGGCCTGTTTTGAACTTTGAGCCCGAAAAAAGAGCTCAAAACATCATTTTCGTGATACACGCCAAGAGACTTTTTTGTTCAGCTTCAAAAACTCTATCGATTCATATAGTTCGTTCTCAATTTATGTGAAATCTTAAATTTCATAAAATCGCCAAAACCTTTCGTCCGACTCAAAAATCTTGGAAAACGTTTTTTTCTGGATCCTTTCAAATGTTACATCAATCGATTCAGCTCGTCGAGTACTACCTTTCTGCACTATTTGAAAGTTGTGAAATCGAGTTTCAGCCGATGTTGTTCCAGAAAAACTGTTTTTGGCCTGTTTTGAACTTTGAGCCCGGAAAAAGAGCTCAAAACATCATTTTCGTAACTAACACCAAGAGACTTTTTTGTTCAGCTTCAAAAACTCTATCGATTCATATAGTTTGTTCTCAATTTATGTGAAATCTTAAATTTCTAAAAACCGCCAAAACCTTCTGTCCGACTCAAAAATCTTGGAAAACGTTTTTTTCTGGATCCTTTCAAATGTTACATCAATCGATTCAGCTCGTCGAGTACTACCTTTCTGCACTATTTGAAAGTTGTGAAATCGAGTTTCAGCCGATGTTGTTCCAGAAAAACTGTTTTTGGCCTGTTTTGAACTTTGAGCCCGGAAAAAGAGCTCAAAACATCATTTTCGTAACTAACACCAAGAGACTTTTTTGTTCAGCTTCAAAAACTCTATCGATTCATATAGTTTGTTCTCAATTTATGTGAAATCTTAAATTTCTAAAAACCGCCAAAACCTTCTGTCCGACTCAAAAATCTTGGAAAACGTTTTTTTCTGGATCCTTTCAAATGTTACATCAATCGATTCAGCTCGTCGAGTACTACCTTTCTGCACTATTTGAAAGTTGTGAAATCGAGTTTCAGCCGATGTTGTTCCAGAAAAACTGTTTTTGGCCTGTTTTGAACTTTGAGCCCGGAAAAAGAGCTCAAAACATCATTTTCGTAACTAACACCAAGAGACTTTTTTGTTCAGCTTCAAAAACTCTATCGATTCATATAGTTTGTTCTCAATTTATGTGAAATCTTAAATTTCATAAAATCGCCAAAACCTTTCGTCCGACTCAAAAATCTTGGAAAACGTTTTTTTCTGGATCCTCTCAAATGATACATCATTCGATTCAGCTCGTCGAGTACTACCTTTCTGCACTATTTGAAAGTTGTGAAATCGAGTTTCAGCCGATGTTGTTCCAGAAAAACTGTTTTTGGCCTGTTTTGAACTTTGAGCCCGAAAAAAGAGCTCAAAACATCATTTTCGTGATACACGCCAAGAGACTTTTTTGTTCAGCTTCAAAAACTCTATCGATTCATATAGTTCGTTCTCAATTTATGTGAAATCTTAAATTTCATAAAATCGCCAAAACCTTTCGTCCGACTCAAAAATCTTGGAAAACGTTTTTTTCTGGATCCTCTCAAATGATACATCATTCGATTCAGCTCGTCGAGTACTACCTTTCTGCACTATTTGAAAGTTGTGAAATCGAGTTTCAGCCGATGTTGTTCCAGAAAAACTGTTTTTGGCCTGTTTTGAACTTTGAGCCCGAAAAAAGAGCTCAAAACATCATTTTCGTGATACACGCCAAGAGACTTTTTTGTTCAGCTTCAAAAACTCTATCGATTCATATAGTTTGTTCTCAATTTATGTGAAATCTTAAATTTCATAAAATCGCCAAAACCTTTCGTCCGACTCAAAAATCTTGGAAAACGTTTTTTTCTGGATCCTCTCAAATGATACATCATTCGATTCAGCTCGTCGAGTACTACCTTTCTGCACTATTTGAAAGTTGTGAAATCGAGTTTCAGCCGATGTTGTTCCAGAAAAACTGTTTTTGGCCTGTTTTGAACTTTGAGCCCGGAAAAAGAGCTCAAAACATCATTTTCGTAACTAACACCAAGAGACTTTTTTGTTCAGCTTCAAAAACTCTATCGATTCATATAGTTTGTTCTCAATTTATGTGAAATCTTAAATTTCATAAAATCGCCAAAACCTTTCGTCCGACTCAAAAATCTTGGAAAACGTTTTTTTCTGGATCCTCTCAAATGATACATCATTCGATTCAGCTCGTCGAGTACTACCTTTCTGCACTATTTGAAAGTTGTGAAATCGAGTTTCAGCCGATGTTGTTCCAGAAAAACTGTTTTTGGCCTGTTTTGAACTTTGAGCCCGGAAAAAGAGCTCAAAACATCATTTTCGTAACTAACACCAAGAGACTTTTTTGTTCAGCTTCAAAAACTCTATCGATTCATATAGTTTGTTCTCAATTTATGTGAAATCTTAAATTTCATAAAATCGCCAAAACCTTCCGTCCGACTCAAAAATCTTGGAAAACGTTTTTTTCTGGATCCTCTCAAATGATACATCATTCGATTCAGCTCGTCGAGTACTACCTCTCTGCACTATTTGAAAGTTGTGAAATCGAGTTTCAGCCGATGTTGTTCCAGAAAAACTGTTTTTGGCCTGTTTTGAACTTTGAGCCCGGAAAAAGAGCTCAAAACATCATTTTCGTAACTAACACCAAGAGACTTTTTTGTTCAGCTTCAAAAACTCTATCGATTCATATAGTTTGTTCTCAATTTATGTGAAATCTTAAATTTCATAAAATCGCCAAAACCTTCCGTCCGACTCAAAAATCTTGGAAAACGTTTTTTTCTGGATCCTCTCAAATGATACATCATTCGATTCAGCTCGTCGAGTACTACCTTTCTGCACTATTTGAAAGTTGTGAAATCGAGTTTCAGCCGATGTTGTTCCAGAAAAACTGTTTTTGGCCTGTTTTGAACTTTGAGCCCGGAAAAAGAGCTCAAAACATCATTTTCGTAATACTTGCCAAGAGACTTTTTTGTTCAGCTTCAAAAACTCTTTCGATTCATATAGTTTGTTCTCAATTTATGTGAAATCTTAAATTTCATAAAATCGCCAAAACCTTTGGTCCGACTCAAAAATCTTGGAAAACGTTTTTTTCTGGATCCTCTCAAATGTTACATCATTCGATTCAGCTCGTCGAGTACTACCTCTCTGCACTATTTGAAAAATGTGAAATCGAGTTTCAACCGATGTTGTTCCAGAAAAACTGTTTTTGGCCAGTTTTGAACTGTGAGCCCCGAAAAAGAGCCCAAAACATCATTTTCGTAATACTTGCCAAGAGACTTTTTTGTTCAGCTTCAAAAACTCTTTCGATTCATATAGTTTGTTCTCAATTTATGTGAAATCTTAAATTTCATAAAATCGCCAAAACCTTTGGTCCGACTCAAAAATCTTGGAAAACGTTTTTTTCTGGATCCTCTCAAATGTTACATTATTCGATTCAGCTCGTCGAGTACTACCTCTCTGCACTATTTGAAAAATGTGAAATCGAGTTTCAACCGATGTTGTTCCAGAAAAACTGTTTTTGGCCAGTTTTGAACTGTGAGCCCCGAAAAAGAGCCCAAAACATCATTTTCGTAATACTTGCCAAGAGACTTTTTTGTTCAGCTTCAAAAACTCTATCGATTCATATAGTTTGTTCTCAATTTATGTGAAATCTTAAATTTCTAAAAACCGCCAAAACCTTCTGTCCGACTCAAAAATCTTGGAAAACGTTTTTTTCTGGATCCTCTCAAATGTTACATCATTCGATTCAGCTCGTCGAGTACTACCTCTCTGCACTATTTGAAAGTTGTGAAATCGAGTTTCAGCCGATGTTGTTCCAGAAAAACTGTTTTTGGCCTGTTTTGAACTTTGAGCCCGGAAAAAGAGCTCAAAACATCATTTTCGTAACTAACACCAAGAGACTTTTTTGTTCAGCTTCAAAAACTCTATCGATTCATATAGTTTGTTCTCAATTTATGTGAAATCTTAAATTTCTAAAAACCGCCAAAACCTTCTGTCCGACTCAAAAATCTTGGAAAACGTTTTTTTCTGGATCCTTTCAAATGTTACATCAATCGATTCAGCTCGTCGAGTACTACCTTTCTGCACTATTTGAAAGTTGTGAAATCGAGTTTCAGCCGATGTTGTTCCAGAAAAACTGTTTTTGGCCTGTTTTGAACTTTGAGCCCGGAAAAAGAGCTCAAAACATCGTTTTCGTAACTAACACCAAGAGACTTTTTTGTTCAGCTTCAAAAACTCTATCGATTCATATAGTTTGTTCTCAATTTATGTGAAATCTTAAATTTCATAAAATCGCCAAAACCTTCTGTCCGACTCAAAAATCTTGGAAAACGTTTTTTTCTGGATCCTTTCAAATGTTACATCATTCGATTCAGCTTGTCGAGTACTACCTCTCTGCACTATTTGAAAGTTGTGAAATCGAGTTTCAGCCGATGTTGTTCCAGAAAAACTGTTTTTGGCCTGTTTTGAACTTTGAGCCCGGAAAAAGAGCTCAAAACATCGTTTTCGTAACTAACACCAAGAGACTTTTTTGTTCAGCTTCAAAAACTCTATCGATTCATATAGTTTGTTTTCAATTTATGCGAAATCTTAAATTTCATAAAATCGCCAAAACCTTTGGTCCGACTCAAAAATCTTGGAAAACGTTTTTTTCTGGATCCTCTCAAATGTTACATCATTCGATTCAGCTCGTCGAGTACTACCTCTCTGCACTATTTGAAAGTTGTGAAATCGAGTTTCAACCGATGTTGTTCCAGAAAAACTGTTTTTGGCCAGTTTTGAACTGTGAGCCCCGAAAAAGAGCCCAAAACATCATTTTCGTAATACTTGCCAAGAGACTTTTTTGTTCAGCTTCAAAAACTCTTTCGATTCATATAGTTTGTTCTCAATTTATGTGAAATCTTAAATTTCATAAAATCGCCAAAACCTTTGGTCCGACTCAAAAATCTTGGAAAACGTTTTTTTCTGGATCCTCTCAAATGTTACATTATTCGATTCAGCTCGTCGAGTACTACCTCTCTGCACTATTTGAAAAATGTGAAATCGAGTTTCAACCGATGTTGTTCCAGAAAAACTGTTTTTGGCCAGTTTTGAACTGTGAGCCCCGAAAAAGAGCCCAAAACATCATTTTCGTAATACTTGCCAAGAGACTTTTTTGTTCAGCTTCAAAAACTCTATCGATTCATATAGTTTGTTCTCAATTTATGTGAAATCTTAAATTTCTAAAAACCGCCAAAACCTTCTGTCCGACTCAAAAATCTTGGAAAACGTTTTTTTCTGGATCCTCTCAAATGTTACATCATTCGATTCAGCTCGTCGAGTACTACCTCTCTGCACTATTTGAAAGTTGTGAAATCGAGTTTCAGCCGATGTTGTTCCAGAAAAACTGTTTTTGGCCTGTTTTGAACTTTGAGCCCGGAAAAAGAGCTCAAAACATCATTTTCGTAACTAACACCAAGAGACTTTTTTGTTCAGCTTCAAAAACTCTATCGATTCATATAGTTTGTTCTCAATTTATGTGAAATCTTAAATTTCTAAAAACCGCCAAAACCTTCTGTCCGACTCAAAAATCTTGGAAAACGTTTTTTTCTGGATCCTTTCAAATGTTACATCAATCGATTCAGCTCGTCGAGTACTACCTTTCTGCACTATTTGAAAGTTGTGAAATCGAGTTTCAGCCGATGTTGTTCCAGAAAAACTGTTTTTGGCCTGTTTTGAACTTTGAGCCCGGAAAAAGAGCTCAAAACATCATTTTCGTAACTAACACCAAGAGACTTTTTTGTTCAGCTTCAAAAACTCTATCGATTCATATAGTTTGTTCTCAATTTATGTGAAATCTTAAATTTCTAAAAACCGCCAAAACCTTCTGTCCGACTCAAAAATCTTGGAAAACGTTTTTTTCTGGATCCTTTCAAATGTTACATCAATCGATTCAGCTCGTCGAGTACTACCTTTCTGCACTATTTGAAAGTTGTGAAATCGAGTTTCAGCCGATGTTGTTCCAGAAAAACTGTTTTTGGCCTGTTTTGAACTTTGAGCCCGGAAAAAGAGCTCAAAACATCATTTTCGTAACTAACACCAAGAGACTTTTTTGTTCAGCTTCAAAAACTCTATCGATTCATATAGTTTGTTCTCAATTTATGTGAAATCTTAAATTTCATAAAATCGCCAAAACCTTTCGTCCGACTCAAAAATCTTGGAAAACGTTTTTTTCTGGATCCTCTCAAATGATACATCATTCGATTCAGCTCGTCGAGTACTACCTTTCTGCACTATTTGAAAGTTGTGAAATCGAGTTTCAGCCGATGTTGTTCCAGAAAAACTGTTTTTGGCCTGTTTTGAACTTTGAGCCCGAAAAAAGAGCTCAAAACATCATTTTCGTGATACACGCCAAGAGACTTTTTTGTTCAGCTTCAAAAACTCTATCGATTCATATAGTTCGTTCTCAATTTATGTGAAATCTTAAATTTCATAAAATCGCCAAAACCTTTCGTCCGACTCAAAAATCTTGGAAAACGTTTTTTTCTGGATCCTCTCAAATGATACATCATTCGATTCAGCTCGTCGAGTACTACCTTTCTGCACTATTTGAAAGTTGTGAAATCGAGTTTCAGCCGATGTTGTTCCAGAAAAACTGTTTTTGGCCTGTTTTGAACTTTGAGCCCGAAAAAAGAGCTCAAAACATCATTTTCGTGATACACGCCAAGAGACTTTTTTGTTCAGCTTCAAAAACTCTATCGATTCATATAGTTTGTTCTCAATTTATGTGAAATCTTAAATTTCATAAAATCGCCAAAACCTTTCGTCCGACTCAAAAATCTTGGAAAACGTTTTTTTCTGGATCCTCTCAAATGATACATCATTCGATTCAGCTCGTCGAGTACTACCTTTCTGCACTATTTGAAAGTTGTGAAATCGAGTTTCAGCCGATGTTGTTCCAGAAAAACTGTTTTTGGCCTGTTTTGAACTTTGAGCCCGGAAAAAGAGCTCAAAACATCATTTTCGTAACTAACACCAAGAGACTTTTTTGTTCAGCTTCAAAAACTCTATCGATTCATATAGTTTGTTCTCAATTTATGTGAAATCTTAAATTTCATAAAATCGCCAAAACCTTTCGTCCGACTCAAAAATCTTGGAAAACGTTTTTTTCTGGATCCTTTCAAATGTTACATCAATCGATTCAGCTCGTCGAGTACTACCTTTCTGCACTATTTGAAAGTTGTGAAATCGAGTTTCAGCCGATGTTGTTCCAGAAAAACTGTTTTTGGCCTGTTTTGAACTTTGAGCCCGGAAAAAGAGCTCAAAACATCATTTTCGTAACTAACACCAAGAGACTTTTTTGTTCAGCTTCAAAAACTCTATCGATTCATATAGTTTGTTCTCAATTTATGTGAAATCTTAAATTTCATAAAATCGCCAAAACCTTCCGTCCGACTCAAAAATCTTGGAAAACGTTTTTTTCTGGATCCTCTCAAATGATACATCATTCGATTCAGCTCGTCGAGTACTACCTTTCTGCACTATTTGAAAGTTGTGAAATCGAGTTTCAGCCGATGTTGTTCCAGAAAAACTGTTTTTGGCCTGTTTTGAACTTTGAGCCCGGAAAAAGAGCTCAAAACATCATTTTCGTAACTAACACCAAGAGACTTTTTTGTTCAGCTTCAAAAACTCTATCGATTCATATAGTTTGTTCTCAATTTATGTGAAATCTTAAATTTCATAAAATCGCCAAAACCTTTCGTCCGACTCAAAAATCTTGGAAAACGTTTTTTTCTGGATCCTTTCAAATGTTACATCAATCGATTCAGCTCGTCGAGTACTACCTTTCTGCACTATTTGAAAGTTGTGAAATCGAGTTTCAGCCGATGTTGTTCCAGAAAAACTGTTTTTGGCCTGTTTTGAACTTTGAGCCCGGAAAAAGAGCTCAAAACATCATTTTCGTAACTAACACCAAGAGACTTTTTTGTTCAGCTTCAAAAACTCTATCGATTCATATAGTTTGTTCTCAATTTATGTGAAATCTTAAATTTCATAAAATCGCCAAAACCTTCCGTCCGACTCAAAAATCTTGGAAAACGTTTTTTTCTGGATCCTCTCAAATGATACATCATTCGATTCAGCTCGTCGAGTACTACCTTTCTGCACTATTTGAAAGTTGTGAAATCGAGTTTCAGCCGATGTTGTTCCAGAAAAACTGTTTTTGGCCTGTTTTGAACTTTGAGCCCGGAAAAAGAGCTCAAAACATCATTTTCGTAACTAACACCAAGAGACTTTTTTGTTCAGCTTCAAAAACTCTATCGATTCATATAGTTTGTTCTCAATTTATGTGAAATCTTAAATTTCATAAAATCGCCAAAACCTTCCGTCCGACTCAAAAATCTTGGAAAACGTTTTTTTCTGGATCCTCTCAAATGATACATCATTCGATTCAGCTCGTCGAGTACTACCTTTCTGCACTATTTGAAAGTTGTGAAATCGAGTTTCAGCCGATGTTGTTCCAGAAAAACTGTTTTTGGCCTGTTTTGAACTTTGAGCCCGGAAAAAGAGCTCAAAACATCATTTTCGTAACTAACACCAAGAGACTTTTTTGTTCAGCTTCAAAAACTCTATCGATTCATATAGTTTGTTCTCAATTTATGTGAAATCTTAAATTTCATAAAATCGCCAAAACCTTCCGTCCGACTCAAAAATCTTGGAAAACGTTTTTTTCTGGATCCTCTCAAATGATACATCATTCGATTCAGCTCGTCGAGTACTACCTTTCTGCACTATTTGAAAGTTGTGAAATCGAGTTTCAGCCGATGTTGTTCCAGAAAAACTGTTTTTGGCCTGTTTTGAACTTTGAGCCCGGAAAAAGAGCTCAAAACATCATTTTCGTGATACACGCCAAGAGACTTTTTTGTTCAGCTTCAAAAACTCTATCGATTCATATAGTTTGTTCTCAATTTATGTGAAATCTTAAATTTCATAAAATCGCCAAAACCTTTCGTCCGACTCAAAAATCTTGGAAAACGTTTTTTTCTGGATCCTTTCAAATGTTACATCAATCGATTCAGCTCGTCGAGTACTACCTTTCTGCACTATTTGAAAGTTGTGAAATCGAGTTTCAGCCGATGTTGTTCCAGAAAAACTGTTTTTGGCCTGTTTTGAACTTTGAGCCCGGAAAAAGAGCTCAAAACATCATTTTCGTGATACACGCCAAGAGACTTTTTTGTTCAGCTTCAAAAACTCTATCGATTCATATAGCTTGTTCTCAATTTATGTGAAATCTTAAATTTCATAAAATCGCCAAAACCTTCCGTCCGACTCAAAAATCTTGGAAAACGTTTTTTTCTGGATCCTCTCAAATGATACATCATTCGATTCAGCTCGTCGAGTACTACCTTTCTGCACTATTTGAAAGTTGTGAAATCGAGTTTCAGCCGATGTTGTTCCAGAAAAACTGTTTTTGGCCTGTTTTGAACTTTGAGCCCGGAAAAAGAGCTCAAAACATCATTTTCGTAACTAACACCAAGAGACTTTTTTGTTCAGCTTCAAAAACTCTATCGATTCATATAGTTTGTTCTCAATTTATGTGAAATCTTAAATTTCTAAAAACCGCCAAAACCTTCTGTCCGACTCAAAAATCTTGGAAAACGTTTTTTTCTGGATCCTTTCAAATGTTACATCAATCGATTCAGCTCGTCGAGTACTACCTTTCTGCACTATTTGAAAGTTGTGAAATCGAGTTTCAGCCGATGTTGTTCCAGAAAAACTGTTTTTGGCCTGTTTTGAACTTTGAGCCCGGAAAAAGAGCTCAAAACATCATTTTCGTGATACACGCCAAGAGACTTTTTTGTTCAGCTTCAAAAACTCTATCGATTCATATAGCTTGTTCTCGATTTATGTGAAATCTTAAATTTCATAAAATCGCCAAAACCTTTCGTCCGACTCAAAAATCTTGGAAAACGTTTTTTTCTGGATCCTCTCAAATGATACATCATTTGATTCAGCTCGTCGAGTACTACCTTTCTGCACTATTTGAAAGTTGTGAAATCGAGTTTCAGCCGATGTTGTTCCAGAAAAACTGTTTTTGGCCTGTTTTGAACTTTGAGCCCGGAAAAAGAGCTCAAAACATCGTTTTCGTAACTAACACCAAGAGACTTTTTTGTTCAGCTTCAAAAACTCTATCGATTCATATAGTTTGTTCTCAATTTATGTGAAATCTTAAATTTCATAAAATCGCCAAAAACCTTCTGTCCGACTCAAAAATCTTGGAAAACGTTTTTTTCTGGATCCTTTCAAATGTTACATCATTCGATTCAGCTTGTCGAGTACTACCTCTCTGCACTATTTGAAAGTTGTGAAATCGAGTTTCAGCCGATGTTGTTCCAGAAAAACTGTTTTTGGCCTGTTTTGAACTTTGAGCCCGGAAAAAGAGCTCAAAACATCGTTTTCGTAACTAACACCAAGAGACTTTTTTGTTCAGCTTCAAAAACTCTATCGATTCATATAGTTTGTTCTCAATTTATGTGAAATCTTAAATTTCATAAAATCGCCAAAAACCTTCTGTCCGACTCAAAAATCTTGGAAAACGTTTTTTTCTGGATCCTTTCAAATGTTACATCATTCGATTCAGCTTGTCGAGTACTACCTCTCTGCACTATTTGAAAGTTGTGAAATCGAGTTTCAGCCGATGTTGTTCCAGAAAAACTGTTTTTGGCCTGTTTTGAACTTTGAGCCCGGAAAAAGAGCTCAAAACATCGTTTTCGTAACTAACACCAAGAGACTTTTTTGTTCAGCTTCAAAAACTCTATCGATTCATATAGTTTGTTTTCAATTTATGCGAAATCTTAAATTTCATAAAATCGCCAAAACCTTTGGTCCGACTCAAAAATCTTGGAAAACGTTTTTTTCTGGATCCTCTCAAATGTTACATCATTCGATTCAGCTCGTCGAGTACTACCTCTCTGCACTATTTGAAAAATGTGAAATCGAGTTTCAACCGATGTTGTTCCAGAAAAACTGTTTTTGGCCAGTTTTGAACTGTGAGCCCCGAAAAAGAGCCCAAAACATCATTTTCGTAATACTTGCCAAGAGACTTTTTTGTTCAGCTTCAAAAACTCTTTCGATTCATATAGTTTGTTCTCAATTTATGTGAAATCTTAAATTTCATAAAATCGCCAAAACCTTTGGTCCGACTCAAAAATCTTGGAAAACGTTTTTTTCTGGATCCTCTCAAATGTTACATCATTCGATTCAGCTCGTCGAGTACTACCTCTCTGCACTATTTGAAAAATGTGAAATCGAGTTTCAACCGATGTTGTTCCAGAAAAACTGTTTTTGGCCAGTTTTGAACTGTGAGCCCCGAAAAAGAGCCCAAAACATCATTTTCGTAATACTTGCCAAGAGACTTTTTTGTTCAGCTTCAAAAACTCTTTCGATTCATATAGTTTGTTCTCAATTTATGTGAAATCTTAAATTTCATAAAATCGCCAAAACCTTTGGTCCGACTCAAAAATCTTGGAAAACGTTTTTTTCTGGATCCTCTCAAATGTTACATTATTCGATTCAGCTCGTCGAGTACTACCTCTCTGCACTATTTGAAAAATGTGAAATCGAGTTTCAACCGATGTTGTTCCAGAAAAACTGTTTTTGGCCAGTTTTGAACTGTGAGCCCCGAAAAAGAGCCCAAAACATCATTTTCGTAATACTTGCCAAGAGACTTTTTTGTTCAGCTTCAAAAACTCTATCGATTCATATAGTTTGTTCTCAATTTATGTGAAATCTTAAATTTCTAAAAACCGCCAAAACCTTCTGTCCGACTCAAAAATCTTGGAAAACGTTTTTTTCTGGATCCTCTCAAATGTTACATCATTCGATTCAGCTCGTCGAGTACTACCTCTCTGCACTATTTGAAAGTTGTGAAATCGAGTTTCAGCCGATGTTGTTCCAGAAAAACTGTTTTTGGCCTGTTTTGAACTTTGAGCCCGGAAAAAGAGCTCAAAACATCATTTTCGTAACTAACACCAAGAGACTTTTTTGTTCAGCTTCAAAAACTCTATCGATTCATATAGTTTGTTCTCAATTTATGTGAAATCTTAAATTTCTAAAAACCGCCAAAACCTTCTGTCCGACTCAAAAATCTTGGAAAACGTTTTTTTCTGGATCCTTTCAAATGTTACATCAATCGATTCAGCTCGTCGAGTACTACCTTTCTGCACTATTTGAAAGTTGTGAAATCGAGTTTCAGCCGATGTTGTTCCAGAAAAACTGTTTTTGGCCTGTTTTGAACTTTGAGCCCGGAAAAAGAGCTCAAAACATCGTTTTCGTAACTAACACCAAGAGACTTTTTTGTTCAGCTTCAAAAACTCTATCGATTCATATAGTTTGTTCTCAATTTATGTGAAATCTTAAATTTCATAAAATCGCCAAAACCTTCTGTCCGACTCAAAAATCTTGGAAAACGTTTTTTTCTGGATCCTTTCAAATGTTACATCATTCGATTCAGCTTGTCGAGTACTACCTCTCTGCACTATTTGAAAGTTGTGAAATCGAGTTTCAGCCGATGTTGTTCCAGAAAAACTGTTTTTGGCCTGTTTTGAACTTTGAGCCCGGAAAAAGAGCTCAAAACATCGTTTTCGTAACTAACACCAAGAGACTTTTTTGTTCAGCTTCAAAAACTCTATCGATTCATATAGTTTGTTTTCAATTTATGCGAAATCTTAAATTTCATAAAATCGCCAAAACCTTTGGTCCGACTCAAAAATCTTGGAAAACGTTTTTTTCTGGATCCTCTCAAATGTTACATCATTCGATTCAGCTCGTCGAGTACTACCTCTCTGCACTATTTGAAAGTTGTGAAATCGAGTTTCAACCGATGTTGTTCCAGAAAAACTGTTTTTGGCCAGTTTTGAACTGTGAGCCCCGAAAAAGAGCCCAAAACATCATTTTCGTAATACTTGCCAAGAGACTTTTTTGTTCAGCTTCAAAAACTCTTTCGATTCATATAGTTTGTTCTCAATTTATGTGAAATCTTAAATTTCATAAAATCGCCAAAACCTTTGGTCCGACTCAAAAATCTTGGAAAACGTTTTTTTCTGGATCCTCTCAAATGTTACATTATTCGATTCAGCTCGTCGAGTACTACCTCTCTGCACTATTTGAAAAATGTGAAATCGAGTTTCAACCGATGTTGTTCCAGAAAAACTGTTTTTGGCCAGTTTTGAACTGTGAGCCCCGAAAAAGAGCCCAAAACATCATTTTCGTAATACTTGCCAAGAGACTTTTTTGTTCAGCTTCAAAAACTCTATCGATTCATATAGTTTGTTCTCAATTTATGTGAAATCTTAAATTTCTAAAAACCGCCAAAACCTTCTGTCCGACTCAAAAATCTTGGAAAACGTTTTTTTCTGGATCCTCTCAAATGTTACATCATTCGATTCAGCTCGTCGAGTACTACCTCTCTGCACTATTTGAAAGTTGTGAAATCGAGTTTCAGCCGATGTTGTTCCAGAAAAACTGTTTTTGGCCTGTTTTGAACTTTGAGCCCGGAAAAAGAGCTCAAAACATCATTTTCGTAACTAACACCAAGAGACTTTTTTGTTCAGCTTCAAAAACTCTATCGATTCATATAGTTTGTTCTCAATTTATGTGAAATCTTAAATTTCTAAAAACCGCCAAAACCTTCTGTCCGACTCAAAAATCTTGGAAAACGTTTTTTTCTGGATCCTTTCAAATGTTACATCAATCGATTCAGCTCGTCGAGTACTACCTTTCTGCACTATTTGAAAGTTGTGAAATCGAGTTTCAGCCGATGTTGTTCCAGAAAAACTGTTTTTGGCCTGTTTTGAACTTTGAGCCCGGAAAAAGAGCTCAAAACATCATTTTCGTAACTAACACCAAGAGACTTTTTTGTTCAGCTTCAAAAACTCTATCGATTCATATAGTTTGTTCTCAATTTATGTGAAATCTTAAATTTCATAAAATCGCCAAAACCTTCCGCCCGACTCAAAAATCTTGGAAAACGTTTTTTTCTGGATCCTCTCAAATGATACATCATTCGATTCAGCTCGTCGAGTACTACCTTTCTGCACTATTTGAAAGTTGTGAAATCGAGTTTCAGCCGATGTTGTTCCAGAAAAACTGTTTTTGGCCTGTTTTGAACTTTGAGCCCGGAAAAAGAGCTCAAAACATCATTTTCGTAACTAACACCAAGAGACTTTTTTGTTCAGCTTCAAAAACTCTATCGATTCATATAGTTTGTTCTCAATTTATGTGAAATCTTAAATTTCTAAAAACCGCCAAAACCTTCTGTCCGACTCAAAAATCTTGGAAAACGTTTTTTTCTGGATCCTTTCAAATGTTACATCAATCGATTCAGCTCGTCGAGTACTACCTTTCTGCACTATTTGAAAGTTGTGAAATCGAGTTTCAGCCGATGTTGTTCCAGAAAAACTGTTTTTGGCCTGTTTTGAACTTTGAGCCCGGAAAAAGAGCTCAAAACATCATTTTCGTGATACACGCCAAGAGACTTTTTTGTTCAGCTTCAAAAACTCTATCGATTCATATAGTTTGTTCTCAATTTATGTGAAATCTTAAATTTCATAAAATCGCCAAAACCTTTCGTCCGACTCAAAAATCTTGGAAAACGTTTTTTTCTGGATCCACTTGAATGTTACATCATTCGATTCAGCTTGTCGAGTACTACCTCTCTGCACTATTTGAAAGTTGTGAAATCGAGTTTCAGCCGATGTTGTTCCAGAAAAACTGTTTTTGGCCTGTTTTGAACTTTGAGCCCGGAAAAAGAGCTCAAAACATCATTTTCGTGATACACGCCAAGAGACTTTTTTGTTCAGCTTCAAAAACTCTATCGATTCATATAGTTTGTTCTCAATTTATGTGAAATCTTAAATTTCATAAAATCGCCAAAACCTTTCGTCCGACTCAAAAATCTTGGAAAACGTTTTTTTCTGGATCCTTTCAAATGTTACATCATTCGATTCAGCTTGTCGAGTACTACCTCTCTGCACTATTTGAAAGTTGTGAAATCGAGTTTCAGCCGATGTTGTTCCAGAAAAACTGTTTTTGGCCTGTTTTGAACTTTGAGCCCGGAAAAAGAGCTCAAAACATCATTTTCGTGATACACGCCAAGAGACTTTTTTGTTCAGCTTCAAAAACTCTATCGATTCATATAGTTTGTTCTCAATTTATGTGAAATCTTAAATTTCATAAAATCGCCAAAACCTTTCGTCCGACTCAAAAATCTTGGAAAACGTTTTTTTCTGGATCCTTTCAAATGTTACATCATTCGATTCAGCTTGTCGAGTACTACCTCTCTGCACTATTTGAAAGTTGTGAAATCGAGTTTCAGCCGATGTTGTTCCAGAAAAACTGTTTTTGGCCTGTTTTGAACTTTGAGCCCGGAAAAAGAGCTCAAAACATCGTTTTCGTAACTAACACCAAGAGACTTTTTTGTTCAGCTTCAAAAACTCTATCGATTCATATAGTTTGTTTTCAATTTATGCGAAATCTTAAATTTCATAAAATCGCCAAAACCTTTGGTCCGACTCAAAAATCTTGGAAAACGTTTTTTTCTGGATCCTCTCAAATGTTACATCATTCGATTCAGCTCGTCGAGTACTACCTCTCTGCACTATTTGAAAGTTGTGAAATCGAGTTTCAACCGATGTTGTTCCAGAAAAACTGTTTTTGGCCAGTTTTGAACTGTGAGCCCCGAAAAAGAGCCCAAAACATCATTTTCGTAATACTTGCCAAGAGACTTTTTTGTTCAGCTTCAAAAACTCTATCGATTCATATAGTTTGTTCTCAATTTATGTGAAATCTTAAATTTCTAAAAACCGCCAAAACCTTCTGTCCGACTCAAAAATCTTGGAAAACGTTTTTTTCTGGATCCTCTCAAATGTTACATCATTCGATTCAGCTCGTCGAGTACTACCTCTCTGCACTATTTGAAAGTTGTGAAATCGAGTTTCAGCCGATGTTGTTCCAGAAAAACTGTTTTTGGCCTGTTTTGAACTTTGAGCCCGGAAAAAGAGCTCAAAACATCGTTTTCGTAACTAACACCAAGAGACTTTTTTGTTCAGCTTCAAAAACTCTATCGATTCATATAGTTTGTTCTCAATTTATGTGAAATCTTAAATTTCATAAAATCGCCAAAACCTTCTGTCCGACTCAAAAATCTTGGAAAACGTTTTTTTCTGGATCCTTTCAAATGCTACATCATTCGATTCAGCTTGTCGAGTACTACCTTTCTGCACTATTTGAAAGTTGTGAAATCGAGTTTCAGCCGATGTTGTTCCAGAAAAACTGTTTTTGGCCTGTTTTGAACTTTGAGCCCGGAAAAAGAGCTCAAAACATCATTTTCGTAACTAACACCAAGAGACTTTTTTGTTCAGCTTCAAAAACTCTATCGATTCATATAGTTTGTTCTCAATTTATGTGAAATCTTAAATTTCATAAAATCGCCAAAACCTTCTGTCCGACTCAAAAATCTTGGAAAACGTTTTTTTCTGGATCCTCTCAAATGATACATCATTCGATTCAGCTTGTCGAGTACTACCTTTCTGCACTATTTGAAAGTTGTGAAATCGAGTTTCAGCCGATGTTGTTCCAGAAAAACTGTTTTTGGCCTGTTTTGAACTTTGAGCCCGGAAAAAGAGCTCAAAACATCATTTTCGTGATACACGCCAAGAGACTTTTTTGTTCAGCTTCAAAAACTCTATCGATTCATATAGTTTGTTCTCAATTTATGTGAAATCTTAAATTTCATAAAATCGCCAAAACCTTCCGTCCGACTCAAAAATCTTGGAAAACGTTTTTTTCTGGATCCTTTCAAATGTTACATCATTCGATTCAGCTTGTCGAGTACTACCTCTCTGCACTATTTGAAAGTTGTGAAATCGAGTTTCAGCCGATGTTGTTCCAGAAAAACTGTTTTTGGCCTGTTTTGAACTTTGAGCCCGGAAAAAGAGCTCAAAACATCATTTTCGTGATACACGCCAAGAGACTTTTTTGTTCAGCTTCAAAAACTCTATCGATTCATATAGTTTGTTCTCAATTTATGTGAAATCTTAAATTTCATAAAATCGCCAAAACCTTTCGTCCGACTCAAAAATCTTGGAAAACGTTTTTTTCTGGATCCTCTCAAATGATACATCATTTGATTCAGCTCGTCGAGTACTACCTTTCTGCACTATCTGAAAGTTGTGAAATCGAGTTTCAGCCGATGTTGTTCCAGAAAAACTGTTTTTGGCCTGTTTTGAACTTTGAGCCCGGAAAAAGAGCTCAAAACATCATTTTCGTGATACACGCCAAGAGACTTTTTTGTTCAGCTTCAAAAACTCTATCGATTCATATAGTTTGTTCTCAATTTATGTGAAATCTTAAATTTCATAAAATCGCCAAAACCTTCCGTCCGACTCAAAAATCTTGGAAAACGTTTTTTTCTGGATCCTTTCAAATGTTACATCATTCGATTCAGCTTGTCGAGTACTACCTCTCTGCACTATTTGAAAGTTGTGAAATCGAGTTTCAGCCGATGTTGTTCCAGAAAAACTGTTTTTGGCCTGTTTTGAACTTTGAGCCCGGAAAAAGAGCTCAAAACATCATTTTCGTGATACACGCCAAGAGACTTTTTTGTTCAGCTTCAAAAACTCTATCGATTCATATAGTTTGTTCTCAATTTATGTGAAATCTTAAATTTCATAAAATCGCCAAAACCTTTCGTCCGACTCAAAAATCTTGGAAAACGTTTTTTTCTGGATCCTCTCAAATGATACATCATTTGATTCAGCTCGTCGAGTACTACCTTTCTGCACTATTTGAAAGTTGTGAAATCGAGTTTCAGCCGATGTTGTTCCAGAAAAACTGTTTTTGGCCTGTTTTGAACTTTGAGCCCGGAAAAAGAGCTCAAAACATCATTTTCGTGATACACGCCAAGAGACTTTTTTGTTCAGCTTCAAAAACTCTATCGATTCATATAGTTTGTTCTCAATTTATGTGAAATCTTAAATTTCTAAAAACCGCCAAAACCTTCTGTCCGACTCAAAAATCTTGGAAAACGTTTTTTTCTGGATCCTCTCAAATGTTACATCATTCGATTCAGCTCGTCGAGTACTACCTCTCTGCACTATTTGAAAGTTGTGAAATCGAGTTTCAGCCGATGTTGTTCCAGAAAAACTGTTTTTGGCCTGTTTTGAACTTTGAGCCCGGAAAAAGAGCTCAAAACATCATTTTCGTAACTAACACCAAGAGACTTTTTTGTTCAGCTTCAAAAACTCTATCGATTCATATAGTTTGTTCTCAATTTATGTGAAATCTTAAATTTCTAAAAACCGCCAAAACCTTCTGTCCGACTCAAAAATCTTGGAAAACGTTTTTTTCTGGATCCTTTCAAATGTTACATCATTCGATTCAGCTTGTCGAGTACTACCTCTCTGCACTATTTGAAAGTTGTGAAATCGAGTTTCAGCCGATGTTGTTCCAGAAAAACTGTTTTTGGCCTGTTTTGAACTTTGAGCCCGGAAAAAGAGCTCAAAACATCGTTTTCGTAACTAACACCAAGAGACTTTTTTGTTCAGCTTCAAAAACTCTATCGATTCATATAGTTTGTTCTCAATTTATGTGAAATCTTAAATTTCATAAAATCGCCAAAACCTTCTGTCCGACTCAAAAATCTTGGAAAACGTTTTTTTCTGGATCCTTTCAAATGCTACATCATTCGATTCAGCTTGTCGAGTACTACCTTTCTGCACTATTTGAAAGTTGTGAAATCGAGTTTCAGCCGATGTTGTTCCAGAAAAACTGTTTTTGGCCTGTTTTGAACTTTGAGCCCGGAAAAAGAGCTCAAAACATCATTTTCGTAACTAACACCAAGAGACTTTTTTGTTCAGCTTCAAAAACTCTATCGATTCATATAGTTTGTTCTCAATTTATGTGAAATCTTAAATTTCATAAAATCGCCAAAACCTTCTGTCCGACTCAAAAATCTTGGAAAACGTTTTTTTCTGGATCCTCTCAAATGATACATCATTCGATTCAGCTTGTCGAGTACTACCTTTCTGCACTATTTGAAAGTTGTGAAATCGAGTTTCAGCCGATGTTGTTCCAGAAAAACTGTTTTTGGCCTGTTTTGAACTTTGAGCCCGGAAAAAGAGCTCAAAACATCATTTTCGTGATACACGCCAAGAGACTTTTTTGTTCAGCTTCAAAAACTCTATCGATTCATATAGTTTGTTCTCAATTTATGTGAAATCTTAAATTTCATAAAATCGCCAAAACCTTCCGTCCGACTCAAAAATCTTGGAAAACGTTTTTTTCTGGATCCTTTCAAATGTTACATCATTCGATTCAGCTTGTCGAGTACTACCTCTCTGCACTATTTGAAAGTTGTGAAATCGAGTTTCAGCCGATGTTGTTCCAGAAAAACTGTTTTTGGCCTGTTTTGAACTTTGAGCCCGGAAAAAGAGCTCAAAACATCATTTTCGTGATACACGCCAAGAGACTTTTTTGTTCAGCTTCAAAAACTCTATCGATTCATATAGTTTGTTCTCAATTTATGTGAAATCTTAAATTTCATAAAATCGCCAAAACCTTCCGTCCGACTCAAAAATCTTGGAAAACGTTTTTTTCTGGATCCTTTCAAATGTTACATCATTCGATTCAGCTTGTCGAGTACTACCTCTCTGCACTATTTGAAAGTTGTGAAATCGAGTTTCAGCCGATGTTGTTCCAGAAAAACTGTTTTTGGCCTGTTTTGAACTTTGAGCCCGGAAAAAGAGCTCAAAACATCATTTTCGTGATACACGCCAAGAGACTTTTTTGTTCAGCTTCAAAAACTCTATCGATTCATATAGTTTGTTCTCAATTTATGTGAAATCTTAAATTTCATAAAATCGCCAAAACCTTTCGTCCGACTCAAAAATCTTGGAAAACGTTTTTTTCTGGATCCTCTCAAATGATACATCATTTGATTCAGCTCGTCGAGTACTACCTTTCTGCACTATCTGAAAGTTGTGAAATCGAGTTTCAGCCGATGTTGTTCCAGAAAAACTGTTTTTGGCCTGTTTTGAACTTTGAGCCCGGAAAAAGAGCTCAAAACATCATTTTCGTGATACACGCCAAGAGACTTTTTTGTTCAGCTTCAAAAACTCTATCGATTCATATAGTTTGTTCTCAATTTATGTGAAATCTTAAATTTCATAAAATCGCCAAAACCTTCCGTCCGACTCAAAAATCTTGGAAAACGTTTTTTTCTGGATCCTTTCAAATGTTACATCATTCGATTCAGCTTGTCGAGTACTACCTCTCTGCACTATTTGAAAGTTGTGAAATCGAGTTTCAGCCGATGTTGTTCCAGAAAAACTGTTTTTGGCCTGTTTTGAACTTTGAGCCCGGAAAAAGAGCTCAAAACATCATTTTCGTGATACACGCCAAGAGACTTTTTTGTTCAGCTTCAAAAACTCTATCGATTCATATAGTTTGTTCTCAATTTATGTGAAATCTTAAATTTCATAAAATCGCCAAAACCTTTCGTCCGACTCAAAAATCTTGGAAAACGTTTTTTTCTGGATCCTCTCAAATGATACATCATTTGATTCAGCTCGTCGAGTACTACCTTTCTGCACTATCTGAAAGTTGTGAAATCGAGTTTCAGCCGATGTTGTTCCAGAAAAACTGTTTTTGGCCTGTTTTGAACTTTGAGCCCGGAAAAAGAGCTCAAAACATCATTTTCGTGATACACGCCAAGAGACTTTTTTGTTCAGCTTCAAAAACTCTATCGATTCATATAGTTTGTTCTCAATTTATGTGAAATCTTAAATTTCATAAAATCGCCAAAACCTTTCGTCCGACTCAAAAATCTTGGAAAATGTTTTTTTCTGGATCCTCTCAAATGATACATCATTTGATTCAGCTCGTCGAGTACTACCTTTCTGCACTATTTGAAAGTTGTGAAATCGAGTTTCAGCCGATGTTGTTCCAGAAAAACTGTTTTTGGCCTGTTTTGAACTTTGAGCCCGGAAAAAGAGCTCAAAACATCATTTTCGTGATACACGCCAAGAGACTTTTTTGTTCAGCTTCAAAAACTCTATCGATTCATATAGTTTGTTCTCAATTTATGTGAAATCTTAAATTTCATAAAATCGCCAAAACCTTCTGTCCGACTCAAAAATCTTGGAAAACGTTTTTTTCTGGATCCTTTCAAATGTTACATCATTCGATTCAGCTTGTCGAGTACTACCTCTCTGCACTATTTGAAAGTTGTGAAATCGAGTTTCAGCCGATGTTGTTCCAGAAAAACTGTTTTTGGCCTGTTTTGAACTTTGAGCCCGGAAAAAGAGCTCAAAACATCAATTTCGTGATACACGCCAAGAGACTTTTTTGTTCAGCTTCAAAAACTCTATCGATTCATATAGTTTGTTCTCAATTTATGTGAAATCTTAAATTTCATAAAATCGCCAAAACCTTCTGTCCGACTCAAAAATCTTGGAAAACGTTTTTTTCTGGATCCTTTCAAATGTTACATCAATCGATTCAGCTCGTCGAGTACTACCTCTCTGCACTATTTGAAAGTTGTGAAATCGAGTTTTAGCCGATGTTGTTCCAGAAAAACTGTTTTTGGCCTGTTTTGAACTTTGAGCCCGGAAAAAGAGCTCAAAACATCGTTTTCGTAACTAACACCAAGAGACTTTTTTGTTCAGCTTCAAAAACTCTATCGATTCATATAGTTTGTTCTCAATTTATGTGAAATCTTAAATTTCATAAAATCGCCAAAACCTTCTGTCCGACTCAAAAATCTTGGAAAACGTTTTTTTCTGGATCCTTTCAAATGTTACATCATTCGATTCAGCTTGTCGAGTACTACCTCTCTGCACTATTTGAAAGTTGTGAAATCGAGTTTCAGCCGATGTTGTTCCAGAAAAACTGTTTTTGGCCTGTTTTGAACTTTGAGCCCGGAAAAAGAGCTCAAAACATCGTTTTCGTAACTAACACCAAGAGACTTTTTTGTTCAGCTTCAAAAACTCTATCGATTCATATAGTTTGTTTTCAATTTATGCGAAATCTTAAATTTCATAAAATCGCCAAAACCTTTGGTCCGACTCAAAAATCTTGGAAAACGTTTTTTTCTGGATCCTCTCAAATGTTACATCATTCGATTCAGCTCGTCGAGTACTACCTCTCTGCACTATTTGAAAGTTGTGAAATCGAGTTTCAACCGATGTTGTTCCAGAAAAACTGTTTTTGGCCAGTTTTGAACTGTGAGCCCCGAAAAAGAGCCCAAAACATCATTTTCGTAATACTTGCCAAGAGACTTTTTTGTTCAGCTTCAAAAACTCTTTCGATTCATATAGTTTGTTCTCAATTTATGTGAAATCTTAAATTTCATAAAATCGCCAAAACCTTTGGTCCGACTCAAAAATCTTGGAAAACGTTTTTTTCTGGATCCTCTCAAATGTTACATTATTCGATTCAGCTCGTCGAGTACTACCTCTCTGCACTATTTGAAAAATGTGAAATCGAGTTTCAACCGATGTTGTTCCAGAAAAACTGTTTTTGGCCAGTTTTGAACTGTGAGCCCCGAAAAAGAGCCCAAAACATCATTTTCGTAATACTTGCCAAGAGACTTTTTTGTTCAGCTTCAAAAACTCTTTCGATTCATATAGTTTGTTCTCAATTTATGTGAAATCTTAAATTTCATAAAATCGCCAAAACCTTTGGTCCGACTCAAAAATCTTGGAAAACGTTTTTTTCTGGATCCTCTCAAATGTTACATCATTCGATTCAGCTCGTCGAGTACTACCTCTCTGCACTATTTGAAAAATGTGAAATCGAGTTTCAACCGATGTTGTTCCAGAAAAACTGTTTTTGGCCAGTTTTGAACTGTGAGCCCCGAAAAAGAGCCCAAAACATCATTTTCGTAATACTTGCCAAGAGACTTTTTTGTTCAGCTTCAAAAACTCTTTCGATTCATATAGTTTGTTCTCAATTTATGTGAAATCTTAAATTTCATAAAATCGCCAAAACCTTTGGTCCGACTCAAAAATCTTGGAAAACGTTTTTTTCTGGATCCTCTCAAATGTTACATCATTCGATTCAGCTCGTCGAGTACTACCTCTCTGCACTATTTGAAAAATGTGAAATCGAGTTTCAACCGATGTTGTTCCAGAAAAACTGTTTTTGGCCAGTTTTGAACTGTGAGCCCCGAAAAAGAGCCCAAAACATCATTTTCGTAATACTTGCCAAGAGACTTTTTTGTTCAGCTTCAAAAACTCTTTCGATTCATATAGTTTGTTCTCAATTTATGTGAAATCTTAAATTTCATAAAATCGCCAAAACCTTTGGTCCGACTCAAAAATCTTGGAAAACGTTTTTTTCTGGATCCTCTCAAATGTTACATCATTCGATTCAGCTCGTCGAGTACTACCTCTCTGCACTATTTGAAAAATGTGAAATCGAGTTTCAACCGATGTTGTTCCAGAAAAACTGTTTTTGGCCAGTTTTGAACTGTGAGCCCCGAAAAAGAGCCCAAAACATCATTTTCGTAATACTTGCCAAGAGACTTTTTTGTTCAGCTTCAAAAACTCTTTCGATTCATATAGTTTGTTCTCAATTTATGTGAAATCTTAAATTTCATAAAATCGCCAAAACCTTTGGTCCGACTCAAAAATCTTGGAAAACGTTTTTTTCTGGATCCTCTCAAATGTTACATCATTCGATTCAGCTCGTCGAGTACTACCTCTCTGCACTATTTGAAAGTTGTGAAATCGAGTTTCAGCCGATGTTGTTCCAGAAAAACTGTTTTTGGCCAATTTTGAACTTTGAGCCCCGAAAAAGAGCCCAAAACATCATTTTCGTAATACTTGCCAAGAGACTTTTTTGTTCAGCTTCAAAAACTCTATCGATTCATATAATTTGTTTTCAATTTATGTGAAATCTTAAATTTCATAAAATCGCCAAAACCTTTCGTCCGACTCAAAAATCTTGGAAAACGTTTTTTTCTGGATCCTCTCAAATGTTACATCATTCGATTCAGCTCGTCGAGTACTACCTCTCTGCACTATTTGAAAGTTGTGAAATCGAGTTTCAGCCGATGTTGTTCCAGAAAAACTGTTTTTGGTTCTCCCTAGTCCAGTGGAGCGCGCCACGGGTCCACTATTTCAAATCTTGGCATTGTGCCAGTTCTCACCGCGTTCCGTCCGATTGCTTCGCGAGCACACGAGCACAACTCCTCTCGATTTGTCAAGTTAGAGCCCCTCCCCCCCCCAGGGGGGCTCCACTCACTAATCCCTCTTCTCAATCGGGGACCCCCCCCCCCCCCCTTTCCCTCTCAATTTCTTCTTTCTTCCTCAGAAAATGGGACCCCGTCTGCCATTTTACTTCTATTTAGTCGTGCCATTTATTGAAGCAAGCGTCGACGAATATCGATTACTTCAATATCTTAAAGAGGTTTTTTAAAGCAATCAAAATCCACTATTAACCGTATAAGAGAAGGGCCCCTTTAGTGGGTGAACTTCAAAGCGCAATATCTCGAAAACTAGGAATGTTAGAAAAAAGTTGTTAACTACAAACTTGATCAGCGCAAAATTTGCCACGTTTTTGTAGTTGACACTTTTTCTATAGCTCTCCTAGTTTTCAAGATATACCAGTTTTTCTTGCAGAACTATGACTCGTTCGAGCGTCCGGTGGAAAACAGCTCTGATCCGCTCGACGTGCGCGTTCGCTTCCTTCTGAATCAGATTCTCGACGTCGACGAGAAAAATCAAGTGATGTCGATTCTGGCCTACATGGACTATGTAACGTTTTTCTTATTTCTCCTTGAACATCGAACATCGTTGAATCTCTAGCACTGGCACGACTACAAGCTGAGGTGGGATCCCGCGGTTTTCGGCGGAATTCGCGACGTTCGGTTCTCGGGTAAGTTTGGCAGTGTGCCAAGTGTGCGGTGGAGCGCACTTACATACATATGTACACTCGTTTGGTTTCTTTTTTTTGAGGCGACGACGACGCGAGTTTCAAACTTTGGCGACCCGACGTTCTGCTGTTCAATAGTGTTTCGCAATCGTTCGACTCGACCTACTCGTCGCGATTCATCGTTTCGTATAATGGAGACGTCAATCAGAATCCGCCCGGCATTTTTCGATTCATCTGCCAGGTTAGAGTCCGGAAGAATTGCCGTCTCGAACAAGTTGACGAGCCGCGTTGCGGTCGCGTCGCGGTCCACACCCCATTCTTCGCTTCTCGTTTTCCAGATCGACGTCACCTACTACCCGTTCGACCGTCAAACGTGTTTCCTGAAACTCGGCTCGTGGACCTACAACGGTCGCTACATCAACCTGGACTTCCAGCTGAAGCCCATCATCGGTCTGCACGGCAGCTCGATATCCGCGCAAGCCGAACGATCCGCCGCCAATCCGCTCTCCTATTTCGTCAACGAGTCGATCGATCTGCAAGTGTTTCTCCAAAACGGCGAATGGGATCTGGAGGGCACTCCCGGCAAGCGGGTCGTCCAAAAGTTCGGCAGCGACGAGTACCACGAGCTCTACTTCTACATCCACATCCGAAGACGCACTCTGGCCTACGGCATCAACCTGATCATCCCGTCACTGGTCATCTCGATGATGACCATCCTCGGGTTCACTCTGCCGCCCGATGCTTGCGAGAAAATCACTTTGGGTACACTTTTGGGTTTTCGTAAACTTTGACGGCGTGTATCTTGAAAACTAGAATAGTTAGGAAAAAGTTGTCAACTACAAAAACGTGGCAAATTTTACGCTGATCAAGTTTGTAGTTGACAATTTTTTCATAACTTTTCTAGTTTCCGAGATATTTCAGTTTGAAAGTCATTGCGATTTTATTTTCAGAGACCACCGTCCTACTGTCTGTAATTTTTTTTCTGCAAATGGTGTCGAGCACCAGTCCGCCACAATCGCAAAGCGTTCCGATTCTCACCGCGTTCTTCTCGTGCTGCCTGATGCTTGTCGCGTGCTCGTGCGTTTTCACCGTCCTCACGCTGTCACTTCATCATCGGAAACCCGAGACGCACGAGATGAGTGTCACGGTGCGTCGCGGTCGCGTCGCGTGTCCCGACATGCTCGATTTTTCAGATGAGAAAGATATTCATCGATTGGCTGCCCTACATTCTTTGCATGTGCAAACCGGACCATCCGAAAACGCCGAAACCCAAAGTTTTGGGAAAATCGATAGTTCCGGTGCACCGTCTGTCCACGATTCCAATGCTAAACCTGCCGAGAGTGTCGCAAACCTCATTTCCCGAAAAATGCGTTTTCATGCACTCCTACCGTAAGTGCAAGTTCGCTCCGTATCGCAGTTTGCGTGTGCTGAGTCGCCACGCAGCCAATTGGAAACGCGCTCCAATGTGAACTCGCGAAACGTTTTGCAGACACGCCAGCGATCATCAAAAACACGGCGAGAATCTGCGCCGAGCTGCTCGTCATCGAAAAAGACATTGAGAAGATGGTGGACAAGATTGACGAGGACTCGAAAGAGGAAATGGTGAGCCGAAAGAACTCTGTCTCTCATGGGGCGCGTGAAAACCACTTTTTTCTGGCTCCTGGAGTGCTCGTTTCACTTTAACGCAGCCTTGAACACAAACACACGATCAGATGGGTCTTGTTTGGAAGAGATGCGTTCGTGTGGATTTACGGGAGACTGCTTAGTGTCGATTTACGGGGGAAGGTTGGTGTTTTTGTTGTATCGACCCCACAGCTGACTTCCGTAAATCGACACAAAGTGCAACGCGGTCCATGTAAAAGTTGGGCGCGCTAGAGTTGGGTCTGCCAGACTACAAACTACAAAAAGAAGTGGGTCTGCTAGGTTTGGGTCTGCCAGACTGCAAACTACAAAAACAGAAGTGGGTCTGCCAGACTACAAACTACGAAAATAGAAGTGGGACTGCGCGGTTAGGGTCTGCCACACTACAAACTACAAAATGAAGTGGGTCTGCTAGACTACAAACTACAACACGAACTGGGTCTGCTAGGTTTGGGTCTGCCAGACTACAAAATACGAAAACAGAAGTGGGTCTGCCACACTACAAACTACAAATTGAAGTGGGTCTGCTAGGTTCGGGTCTGCCAGACTACAAACTACAAAAAGAAGTGGGTTTGCTAGGTTGGGTCTGCCAGAGTAGAAACTACAAAACCAGAAGTGGGTCGGCCAGACTACAAACTACAAAAACAGAAGTGTGTCGGCCAGACTACAAACTATAAAAAGAAGTGGGTCTGCCCGACTACAATCTACAAAAACAGGAAGTAGGTCTGCCAGACTACAATCACTACAAAGACAGAATGTGGGTTTGTCCAGACTACAAACTACAAAAACAGGAAGTAGGTCTGCCAGACTACAATCACTACAAAAACAGAATGTGGGTCTGCCAGACTACAACCACTACACATTCCCCTCTCACTCGCTCGTTTTGCAGCTGCGTTCCGAGTGGCGTTTCGCGGCGATGGCAGTCGACCGTCTGTGTCTCTACATCTTCTCGGCGTTCATCACAACCATCACGTGCGGTCTCATTGTTCCCCATATTATTGCGAACCTCTGAACATTTCCCCTCCCCCACAGGGCTCCGCCCACTTCTTTTTTCCATAAATCTCTCTCTCTCTCTCTCTATTTCTCTTTGTGTTATCCAGTGTGGGAGGGAAGGAGGGAGTGAGGGAGTCAAGTGAATATGTATTCGGTTGAGGTGAGAGGTGAGAGGCACCTCTTGCTCCGTGAGTGTGTGTGCTCTAATATTCATTGTGCTTTACCGCCCCCCCCCCCTTTTTCCCCCGGGGCCCGTGCTCGTTTTCCGCGGCGAGACACTTTACGATTCGCATTTCGAATTATGGCGCCCCCCTGCCAATTGTGTGTTTTATATTCTTTCAGATTTCCTGTGCTCGCCGTGTTTTGGTTCGTTTTACAGCAGAAAAGAAAGGTAAACAGTCCGGAGAATCGTGTTGAGAAGGCGCGAAATGTGAAATTGAGGTGAGTCTTTTGTAGTCTGTGTAGTCTGGGGCAGAACCAAACTGTGTAGTTTGTAGTTTAGCAGACCCAAATCTTACAGATTCACTTTGTTTTGTAGTTTGTAGTCTGGCAGACCCAAAAAGTTTAGCTTGTAGTCTAGCGGATCCGAATAGTGTAGTTTGTAGCCTGAGAAGCCCTCTAGCAGACCCACTTCGTTTTGTAGTTTGTAGTCTAGCAGACCCATTGGTTGCTGTAGTTTGTAGTCTAGCAGGCCCACTTGTTGCTGTAGTTTGTAGCCTGGCAGACCCAATGAGTGTAGTTTGTAGTCTAGCACACCCAAATCTAGCAGATCCACTTTGTTTTGTAATTTGTAGTCTAGCAGACCCAAATCTAGCATACCCATTTTTATTTGTAGTTTGTAGTCTAGCAGCCCCAAAAATTGTAGTTTTTAGGCTGGCAGACCGGAACAGTGTAGTTTGTAGTCCAGCATACCCACTTTGTTTTGTAGTTTGTAGTCTAGCAGACCCACCATCTTTTCTTGTAATTTTTCCGTCAAAATCCTCCATTTCTTTGTCATTTCTCGACCGATTCACCTACTCCGAACTAGAATTTCCTCGAAAAATTCAAAATTCCGACGAGTTTTCCCACTAACTGTTTATTGTCCCAAAAAAAAAAGAAAAAAAGAACGCAGTCTTTTCAAAAGTGCATCATCTTTTTCTTTTGTTCTCCCTTCGAACAACTGAAGCTCCCAAAAAAAAAGTCGATGGCCGAAGTTTTGCTTCTCGTGGAAACCTAGGCCATTCGAGTTTTTTTGTCGTAAAATCGAAAAAGGGATTCTATTCTAAATTTAGAACTTTTCTTCGAATTTAATCAGACTAAAGTGAAAAAGTGGAAAGGGACACTTTCATTTCCTGCCTGAAATTAAACTGGAAACCAAAAGTTCGAGAACTTTTCTTCCCTTTCTCTTTCCTTTCTCTTTCTTCCATTACTTTTCTCTTTCTTTTCTCTTTCTTCCACTCTTTTTTCGAGTCACTAAATGGGGGAAAGAGCTCTATTATTTGGCTCGACAGAGAAAAGTTGCTCTTGTGGAAAAACTTCTATAAAATGCGCTTTCCGGGCGGCCCACAAAATCCTTTCTCTTTTTTATTTCCTTTTTTGGTTTTTTTTTGCTTTGCTCTCATATAATAGTCAATTTTGAATGAGAATTTTAGAAAAAACAAAAAATTGAAAAAAATTTTTTTTAGAGAATTTTTTTTTTCAAAATTTCAAATTTTTTTTAGGTAAAATGATGATCAGTGGAAGATGAAAAATAAGAAAAATTGGAGATGAAAATGCGATTTTTTCTTATTTTCCTATTCAATGTCGTCCATTCGGTAAGTATTTTTTCAAAAAAAAAATTAATTTTTTTAAAATAATTTTTTTTGTATTTTTAAAAATCATTTTCAGGCTACTAACATTATTCCAAATGAAGAGGTTTGTAGAGAAAAATTTTTGCTTTTAGGCATTTTTTTTTAAATAATTAAAAAAAAATTAGAAAATTTTTGCATTTCAATTTTTAATTGCTTGCTAGAAAAGCGGTTTTTTAAAAATATTTTCGCTATTTTTTCTGAATTTTTATAATTTTTTCGCCTTATTTTCAGAAACTAATCCGTGTCAATGAATGGCACGAAATTTCAATCGATAATGACACGTACGAGGATGCGCTTATCGATTTTCATCTGTTTGCCACGTGTGAAAAGTGATTTTTGAGTTTTTATTTGAAAATTCCGGGAAAACCAACAGTTTTTATTGAAATTTAGCCGAGAAAACTGCCAAAAATTGCAAAAATCACCCGTGGCCTAGCAAGCGACCGCCGCAAAACTTAGGCCACGACGATTTTCGGCTTAAAAACTAGCGAAAAAACGCAAAAACGCGGCGAAAAATCGATAAAATGTGAAATTTCGCGAATTTATCGATTAATTAACAATTCCGCACCTCTCGAGACACAATTTTCTCGACTCGTAATCGATAAAAGTGTTGCAATTCGTGCGGCAAACGTCCATCGTTTTGATCGCCTCAATTCCAGAAATTAAATCTCAAAAACCAATTAGAAAAACAAAAAGTGCTCACTTCAACAATAAAAAGGGCGAAAATAAGCGATAGAATCCAGAAAATCGGCGAAAAAATCGAAAATCGCATCGTTTTGCGATAGAATGTGGAGGGATTTTCGCGAAAAAGAGAACAGAACAAGTCAGCTGTTGCAGTTTTTCGGTGCTGTTTTTGACGGAGCAACGCGAGGCGACTCGCCTCGATTTCTCGTATTTCGACACGAGTCTCCGGAAGATTGATGTGGAATCGGTGGGGGTTGGAGAGGTGGTGGTGCCGAGGACGACGAAGATGATTGACACGTGTCGCGAGAAGAGCAGGAAGATACTCAGAGTCAAGGTACGCGACGCGACCGCCACGCAGACCACCCGGTTTTGTGGTTTGTAGTCTGGCAGACCCAATCTCTTTTTGTAGTTTGTAGTCTGGCAGACCCACTTTGCTTTTGTAGTTTGTAGTCTAGCAGACCCACTTTGTTTTGTAGTTTGTAGTCTGGCAGACGCACTTTGCTTCGTAGTTTGTAGTCTGGCAGACCCACTTTCTTTTGTAGTTTGTAGTCTGGCAGACCCATTTTGTTTTTGTAGTTTGTAGCCTGGCAGACCCACTTTATTTTGTAGTTTGTAGTCTGGCAGACCGAACTTAGACATCGACCGCAGCGCGACCGCAACGCAACGCACTCATATGAGCTCAATCATTGCGGCAGAAATTTTGCCGAAAAACTGACTTTGTCCACTAATCATCATTGTGAGCTTTCCCCGGAAATAGAAAACGCGCTCCATCGCACTTGCGCACAATCCCCTTTAAACCCCCCACTATTTTTCAGTTTCCTAAGCACTAGCAAACGCGCTCCACCGCACAAAACTGTTTCAGATGCGCGCCGCGAACGACACGCTCATCTTCAAAATCGACGACCAACTCATCCGCCGTCCGTTCTCGCTCGACGACACGCTTCGCATTCTGATTCCGCAGCGAGTGGCGTGCTGTCTGATTCGAGCGCTCTTTCTCAGCAACCACGATTTGAGGGCGTTCTCGTCGGCCACCACCAACTACGACGGCTTCCGGCCGAAACACCACACACCGCTGTCACTTTCAGTCGTGACACCGGACAGCGTGACAACGTCGTCACTGTCACGTGACGCCTCGACGCCGCCGGCCGTCGAGACCACCAATCGATGGAGCAAGTTCACACTCGGCAAGAATCCCATCGCGACGGCGACGACGACGACGACGACCGGCGAGCCGAAGCCCGAGAGCTCGTGGACGCACGCCGTCAACAAGGAGTGGTCGACGACGTTCGTCCTGTGCTCCGTCGTCATCTGCGCCATCATGCTCTTTCTCGCCGTCTTCGGCACCTTCACCGTCTTCTATCTGATGACGAAGCCGAGCGGCGGCAAGTCGCCGTTCGCCGTCGACGCGTGACAGTGTCACGGTGACACTTGTGATGATCACCTCTCTCTCTTTTTTGTTTTCAAATTTTCGGTTCACCTGCGCGGTAAATTGCGCTCCACTGGACTTGGCGCGAAAATTTGAAACACCCCGATAACTAGGCCACGGCCTAGAATCCCAAAGTGCCACTTTTTCGGGGTATATCTTCGAAACTAGAACAGTTGGAAAAAAGTTGTCAACTACAAAAACACTGGAAATTGCAAGCTGATCAAGTTTGTAGTTGACAACTTTTCCATAACTCCGCCAGTTTCCGAGATATCGCGGTTCGAAGTCACGCAGTTCAGTGGAGCGCGATGTACCGCCCGAGATGAGTCGACTATACAGTTTATTCCAAATAAAGAACGACTTCTTTTCATTTGCCAAGCATTATTTCCTCTTTTTTCCCTCCTCTTCATCCATTTTGGCATTTTTGGATAGGTGGAGATTCAAAACAAGCGTGGTTCGTCAGCGTACGCGACGCGACCGCAACGCACTCATCCTGTTATGCATCTTCGGGTTTTTCAGTTTAGGCAAAAGGTGAGTCAACTCTTTTCCAGATTCTTTCTTCCTCTTCCTTTCCCTGTTCTATTCGAGGACAGAGAACGGATGTAAGGCAAGGACCGCGACGCGACCGCAACGCACCTGGTCAACTAAACGTGCTCCATCTGGCTCTGATTCTGAAGACGTCACGTCTCCACCGAATCGTGGATGACCTTGTAGAATCCACTAGGTAGATCAAAAAAAAAACTTGCTCGCACAATTCCATCCTACATTGTTTATTAAATAGTTCGGTGTGAATTACTAACACTAGTAAATGAGACGAGTTGACTGTGACTCTCAATCTTTTCTGGTGATGACGAGCTTCGATTCCAGCTCGTCGGCCGTGATTCCCGCCGACACTCTCTTCTCGCCGCTGACCGCCTTCGCGCTGTAGATGAAGTCTTCGCCCTCTACGAGCCCATCGTCAGCCGCCTCCGCATTGCTGGAACTCTGGAAATGAACCGATGGCGGTTGTTATTTGATAATATCGCTCGAAATGAACGCATGCATTCGTTACCTCTACAAAAACGGAGCTAATGAGGAATAGAAAAATGAGCCAGAAAATGGGGAATCGCATTTCTGCCGCGTTGCTTGCTGGTCAAAGCCGTTGAGATTCCGCTGAGAATCTATCAGTGATTCTCGTTACGTGTAAACAACGCAAAGCGAAGTCAGTTGTTCCATTGTTTACCACTTTTTGAAACAAGGAAACCGAATAAAAAGAAGTCACCTGATTTGTGTTGTGGGTTATGTATGGGAGAATGGGGAAGTGCGCTCTATTGCAAACAAAACAATTTGGGGGAATTTATAATTTCCTAACAGGGAACGATGACTCGAACAGTGGTGACAATGGCACATGATGAGGGAGAACAAAAAAAACACAGAGAAGAAGATAAAACATGCATCGGATGCTCACAATTAATACTTTGAAACTACCTATGTTAAATACATACAAACTTAAAAAAAGGGATAAAAAACCGGTGAATCCGCCGTCGATTTCACATGAACTCATCGCGCACCTCCGCCGGCACCACGTCGTTCGCGATCGCGTCGCGGATCGTCTCACCGCTGAGCATCAGAAGACGTGCCAGCCGTTGTTTCGCGAGAACCGTGCCCACCGACGTCACATAGAGCAGTTGAGCCTGTCTACTGTTGCCCGTTAGGTTGCGAGTGATGATGTCCTGCACGCCGGACCATTTCTGGAAACGAGGAGAAGTTTTTATTTACATTAATAGAAGCTTCTGAAGTTGAACTTTGCGGGGGTATACCTATCTCGAAAACTAGACTAGCTGTGAAAAAGTTGTCAATTACAAAACGATGGCAAATTTCACACTGATCATGTTTTTAGTTGACAACTTTTTCCTAACTTTGCTAGTTTCAGAGATATCGCGGGCCTTCTATTCCAGTTTTTTCTCGCCTACCATCAACGCTCGGACAATTTGCGTCCTCGATATCGGATTGTTGTCATTATAGCTTTTGACGACGAACAACGACTCGTTGACGAGTATCGGATCGCGGCTCTCGGTGATCAGATCGACGAGCTCGCCATCCGACCACAAGTGCAGCGACTCGAAACGACCGGACACTGCCACCGAGTGGAACGTTCGATATGCCACCTGGAAATGGAGCAATGGCTCTGATTAGAACATTTCAGAATCTAGCTTACGTGATGAAGCGGAATCCATTGGAACGGCCGAAAAAGGACGGGCTCAAAGAGGCCCGCGTCGGTGAACACGCGAAGAGGCATGCTCTCCGACAGTGCGAACGACTGGCTCGACAGATAGCGAAGGAACTCGATGAGCAGTGTGGCCATGTTGAAGTGCGTCGAGATGGGCTCCTCGTCGTGCGGCCCGGGCTCCTCTCTCGTCAGCCACTGCGCGAACACCTTCTCGGGCGCGCCGAGAATCGTCTTCTCGTAGTCGATCGTCGGATTGCCTTGAAGGGCGCCGAGAGCGAAGCGCACGAGCAGACGGCCGACGTGCCAGATTTTCAGACAACTCGACGGCAACACTTTTTCGCGTTCCAACCAGTTTTTGATGACGAACAGAAGTTGAACGAGCTGCGGACCGTACACCGACGCGTATCGTCGCAGGTATTCGCCTTGCGGCGTGTGCGCGATCGTGAACTGGAACTCGGCGAACTGAGCCGATTGCTGCTCGATCGTGCGCACAATCTCCTCTTCGAGTCGGCCGGCTATCGGATATTTGACTCGCACCAACGCGTGCTCTCTTTCAAGCAACTGAAAATTCTTTAAATAATTGAAAAAAATTCAAAGTGCCGCTCACCAATGCTCGTCGCATACTGCACAACGCCTCCCAGGCGACCCACGGCAGACTCTGTCCGATGATTTTGCCGGTGCGATTCTTTCGCGGCTGCACATACGCCACATAGTACCACTGGCGCGCCTTCTCGCGCATCGCCGCCGTCACCTGAATCTTTTTGGCGGCGCCGCGACGCGCATCCGGCACCACGTACGCCGCCTCGCCGCCAAACTCCTCGAAGAATTTGCCGCGAAACGCGCGAAACATCTTCTCGTAGCGCAGCTCGACGATTTTGTCGGTGTGATAGAACGAGTAGTCGTCGCGCTCCATTCCGGCGAGCCGTTTGATGCTCGCCGCGTGTCCCGAAACGATCGACGCCTCGTCCTCGATGCCGTACTCGTCGAGCAGTTGCTGAATGCGGCTCGCGTACTCGTCGCGGATGCTCATCGCCGCGAACAGTTTCGTCTCGTTTCCGAAGAAGACGTCGAAATCGTCCGGACAGATCAGTTTATCGTAGTCGCCCTCGAAAACGCTCTGTCGCGACTCGTTCTCCTCGAGAATCTCCTCCACTTTTCGCGCTTTCCGATGCAGCTGACCGTTCAGACGCGGACTGTAGTACATTGGTTTGCCGCCCGACATCATGTAGTCCGGTGTCATGTCGCACTGCTCGTCCTGAAGCAGCGGCTCGGCGGGAATGCCCGACTTTGGGAAGTCGACAGCGACGGCGCATTTCAGAGCGATAGAGTGACACTTCTCGTGGAACAGTCCCCAAAAGTCGGCGAACGCCAGATGCGCGTGACTCATGCGTCCGATCGAGTCCTGCTGAAGGTAGCGAAGGAAGAACTCGATCATGTCGTCGGTCGACGGCTCTTTCTCCTCCTCGCCGCTTCCCGGACTGCTCGGAAACACCATCGCCGGCTCGTTGTGGTCGAGCAGCATCTCTTGGTCCCAGATCACCGAGTACTCGTCTCCATCCAAATCCGATCCGGCCATCTCGTCCGGATGAGGTCGCGGACCGTGCTGCGGAAACACGACGACGTCCACGAGATGCGACAGCGCGGGCTGCCAAACCGCGTCGAAGATGCGCACGTCGCCGGGAACATGGCACGGATTCTTGGTGATGAGCACTTTGCCCGTCTTGAGAATCGGTTTGCGGCTCGTCTGACGGATGCTCGGCGAGTACTGAATGAAGACCTGTCCGTGCTGCAGGAGGCCCGTCTCGTCGACGACGCCGTACATCGATCGGCCCATGTTCGGCGGCAGAAAGATCTTGGCTTTCGAGATGTGATGAACAATGTTGTAGCGATAGACGGAGAAGATCATGGCGCGAACGAAAGGATCGACGCACAGCTGAAAGCCCGCGTGTTTCGAGGCTTGAATCCAGTCGATGGGCAGGTTGGTGCGGTTGACGAGCTCCTCGGCCGCCTGGTTCTCGTTGATCAGCATGTCTGGAATCGAGCGCGTGGTCTGAAAGCGCTGAAAACGACGACTTACTGCTGAGCAGACAGAGCTCTCGTTCCAGATAGTAGTGCACGCGGTTCGTGATCCTTCTGTGCGATCGCGACGATTGTTTGGCCGACACCTGGTCAAGGATCGTGATGAACGGCCGATTGAGACAGACTGGCGACGGCATCGCGTACTTGACCACTTCCAGATAGTCGTCTTGAAGGTCGCCAGCGCCTTCGCCGAACTTTTGTTGACTCTTTCTAAAGAATCGAGTTGATTTCAAGCAAATCTTCCCTCGTTTTCGATTACCTGAAGATGACTTTGGGCATGTTGACGATCTCGTCGATGGTCGGATCAATGACCAGAATCCCTTTGAAACCTTTGAATCTGACCTGAAAACAGGCGGGCACTTCGGCTAGATCGAGCAATCGCGATATTTGGCGTGCCACTTTGAACGAGATCCGACCGCAACCGTCCGAAAAGCAGTACTTGTTGTCGATGCCTCCCTCGATGTCCGGCTCGACGATCCAATGCTTTCGTTGCAGACGGACGGTCGGCTGGGCCTGTGTGAAGCATTGCCCCATTCGGCTCATCATCTTGGGCACCGAGACGGCGTCGCGAAAGTCGCCCATCCACGCGCGGATCTCGTCGACACTTCCGCTGACGTTTCCGGTGGTGGGGTCGACTTTTGGCGCGTACAGGTAGCAGCCCTGATCGCGCATCTGTGAATTGCTCCAGCCGAGGAAGCTGTAGAGGCGCGAGCCGACTTGAATGCCGTTGCGGAGAGTGTGGTAGATCGACTCGGTGACCGTGTTTGACATGTCTGGAACAGAAGACGTTGGACTGTACTACAAGAGAGCAGGGGCAATCTTACGATCGATGTTATTGATGGAGAAGTCGCGAATCGCGAGCCGTCCCAGGTTATCATCTCGAAAAACGCATCGTAGAGCGTACTCGGGTCCGAATCGTCGCACGACGCGATTCACCATCATCACCTCCGGCGCCATCAGAAGCACTCGCGACGGCGTCACGATCACCTTCGCCACCGCCACACAGTTCTTCGGAAGCGGTTTGGCGAGACCGATGTCGTGAACGCTCTCGCCGCTCAGAAGGCGTTCGTATTGTCGCCGGCGACCGGTGTAGAGGTGGTCGAACGCGCGCACGACGTGGATACTTCGTCGTTCGTCGAACGCGTTCAGAAGCTGTTCGAGAGACTCCTCGGCCGCTGGAGTGCACTCTGCCATTCCTCTCCGCACCAGTTTCAAGAATCGCGGCTCGTGCTCCTTCTCCATCGGCACGCCGGGCTCTGTGGGAATGTGCTCGTCGGCCACGTCGAAGAGCTGATCCAGAAAGATCGATCCGCGCGTGATCAGCGCCTGAAGAGCGTAGTCGGCTCGGAACGTGCCCAACGAGTGAAGAGCCGGCGACGGAGCAAGCTTGCGGCGGATCGAAAAGATCGGCCCGAACATCACCTTCGCGTTGGATCTCGCCGACAGTCTGGCGGCGATTCGGATGAGTTGCGCGGTGGGAAACACGCCGTCCTCCTCGTCCTTCCGAAACGTCACTCGGATCCAGTTGCTCTGCGAGAACGCGTCCACTGTGCAGCCGACGCCGCGTTGCTCGGCGTCTCCCGGCCATGAGAGCACTCGCATCCACTCTGTGCACGTCTCCATGTTCAACACTTTCGACTTGGACGGATGGCTCAGCGAGTTTCGCGGAATGCCCTCCCACAGTTGCGGCGGATGCTTCAACTGAATGTAGATGCTGTTCGTGTGCTCTTGCGACAAATCGACACAGATCTGCACAAAAGTGTTGTAGTACAAGTTTAGCCGGAATCCGGCGTGATCCAACCCATCGTCGGCGAACTCCAGAAGTCGAACGCCGAAATAGACGACCATGACGCGTTTGTCGTGCTCGAATCGCGCGTACGACAGGTATTTGTTGCTGCCGGCCACTTTGAACATGTTGTGATCGCGCGCGGCGTCGTTCGCGTTGTGCGACTGCAGTTTCACACTGCACACCGTGTTTTCCTGACTGATATAGTCGCCGCGGACGAAGAAGAGCCCCGGATTGATGCAGTTGCCGATCGCGATGTTCGCGACGTCGACGTTCGAGTGTTCCGGGCTGAAAGTTCCCAGAGTTTTCAGCCAAACACCTGAGCTTACGTGACGTCGGGAAAGTGATTGTGCAGTCGGTTCACCTCCAGAAAGACCTGATCGTGGAGCATTCCGCTGGCTCGCGCGGAGAATTTGCGCGCGAACTCGGCAAAGAGCATCGTTTCGTGATGCAAGTCCGGCGATCCAGTCAGCTTGAGGCGCGCTTCGAGCATGTAGAGCTGATGCTCGTAGGCGGCTCGCGGCACGGATCCCGTCTTCGTCCACGTTATTTCAGTCGCATCGCTCTGAAACAGAACGTTTTCTTATTTTTGCGGGTTTTAGAGACCTCTTTTAGCCATTTCTCGAAGAACTCCTTCATGTGCTCCATGTGCGCGCGCACGTAGCCGAACATGTTGTCGTCCATCGGTCCGATCAGTTTCACGTCGAGCACCATCTCGATCGGCGGCAACTCGTCAATCATCACAATCGGCTTCGGAGCATCGGCCGGCACCGCCGCCCGCAACATTTTCGCCACCTTCTCCTGCTCCTCGACGTTCGCACCGCCGCGATGTCGCGTCTTCTCGAACAGAATGTGGGTGGAGGGCAGCGAGAAGCGATTGCGCGACGAGGGCAGACCGAACGGAAGCTCGAGTTTCGGACGTTGCGGGAACAGATGATAGTCTGCAATATCACTATTCGATCCGATCACTTTTTGAGAAAGCACGAACCCTGGAGAAACGCCCGATTGATCGGACAGGAGAGGTTGTTGACGTGGTTCGCATGGAATTCGGATCGATTCGAGAGTCCTGGCTCTGTGCTATCCTCTTCCGCGGCCGCATCAAGTCTGAAACTCTGGCTGAAATCGGGCCGAACCATCGGGCGATGGCCAAGTTACCGTGGCCTCGAGCCGCCGGCGCAGCACCGATAGGTGACGAGCATCTTGTTGGAGTGCGCCGTCGCCAGAGTGTTCACCGGAATACTCTCGTGTTTCCGATTCGGCAGTGTTCCCGACGAGAAGTTCGAACGTCCGCGCGGAAACGACGATTGGCTTTGGGGGACTCCTCTGGAAACGGCAAACGACGGGCTTTCAGCCGGTTTTCAGCGTAGTTTCAGCCACCTCGGATGCATCGGTCGAACTATCAGTCTGTTTTCATCGATTTGATCGTCGGACTCCGATCGGAACATTGAAAAGTTCTGGAAAAATGCTGAAAATCACAGAAAGTGCGCGATTCTGGAATATTTCGAATCCACGTTGTTGGTGCAATCGCGCTCCACTGCGAATGCTGAAATTTGCGAAATCACCGCGAGTTTCGAAATTTTTCTCGTTTTTTTTTTCTATTTCCCTCTTTTTGAACCGATTTTTCTCATGTTTTTACCGCATACTCGCTTTTCCAAGGTTCCCAAAACCAAGAAAAACTAAAAAAAAAAAACTATTTTTGCTTTAAAATCTAAGCAATAATTGATCTAAGGTTTATAAAGCTCCCATCCTTCTCACAACAAGTATTTATTTCAAAGTTGCAAGCGATGATTGCCTGAGAAATTTCGCAGAAGAACGAAGAAGACGTGAGAAAAGGGGGCGGACTGTGTGGGTGAGAAGCAAGTGCGCTCCATTGAGACAGCTTCGTAGTGCTGCGTTGCATTCGACGATTTGTCATCATTCTGCAGGCTACCACCACTATTCGACTTTGAGATTTTCTTTTTTTGTACCCCCCCCCCCCCCTTATCAATCTGTACCGCTCTCCTTTATTTTCAAATTTCCAGGAACAAGCAAACCAAAATGGCTTCTGTTCCGACGCACAAAGATGAGAAGGAGAAGAAGAACGACGAGTTGGCGACCGCTATTCTGAAAGTGAGTTCTGGTGACACGGAGCACATGAAATCAATCGATACTCTGTAGGACAAGACGCGTCCGAACCGTCTGATGATCGATCAGACCGAGAACGACGACAACTCGATGGTCGTGCTGTCGCAGGCGAAAATGGACGAGTTGGGTCTGTTCCGCGGCGATTCGGTGCTGCTGAAGGGCAAAAAGCGTCGCGAGGCGGTCGCGATCGTGCTCAACGGCGACACGTGCCCCAACGATCGCATTCAGATGAACAAAGTGGTGCGCAACAATCTGCGCTCGCGTCTCGGCGACGTCGTCAGCATCACGAGCGCCACACTCGAGTACGGCAAACGCATTCACGTGCTGCCGATCGACGACACGATCGAGGGTCTGACGGGAAACATGTTCGACGTGTTCCTCCGTCCCTACTTCACCGACGCCTACCGGCCGGTGCACAAGGGCGACATATTCACCGTGCAGGCGGCGATGCGAACCGTCGAGTTCAAGGTGGTCGAGTGCGAGCCGTCGCCGGCGTGCATCGTCGCCCCCGACACTGTCATCCACTACGAGGGCGATCCGATCAAGCGCGAAGAGGAGGAGGAGGCGCTCAACGAGGTCGGCTACGACGATCTCGGCGGTGTGCGCAAACAACTCGCGCAAATCAAGGAGATGGTCGAGCTGCCGCTCCGTCATCCGCAACTCTTCAAAGCGATCGGAGTGAAACCGCCGCGCGGCATCCTGCTCTTCGGACCGCCCGGCACCGGAAAAACGCTGATCGCGCGCGCCGTCGCCAACGAGACGGGCGCCTTCTTCTTCCTGATCAACGGACCCGAGATCATGTCGAAAATGTCCGGAGAGTCCGAGTCGAACTTGCGAAAAGCGTTCGCCGAGTGCGAGAAGAACTCGCCGGCCATTCTGTTCATCGACGAGATCGACGCGATTGCGCCGAAGCGCGAGAAGGCGCACGGCGAGGTCGAGAAGCGCATCGTCTCGCAACTGCTCACACTGATGGACGGGCTCAAGACGCGCGCGCACGTCGTCGTCATCGCCGCCACCAATCGGCCAAACTCGATCGACGGCGCGCTGCGACGCTTCGGACGTTTCGATCGCGAGATCGACATTGGCATTCCGGACGCCGTCGGTCGCCTCGAGATCCTTCGCATTCACACGAAGAACATGAAGCTCGGCGAGGACGTCGATCTCGAGCAGGTCGCCAACGAGTGTCACGGATTCGTCGGCGCCGATCTGGCTTCTCTGTGCTCCGAGGCGGCTCTTCAGCAGATTCGCGAGAAAATGGAGTTGATCGATCTCGATGACGATCAAATCGACGCCGAAGTGCTCAACTCGTTGGCCGTCTCGATGGAGAACTTCCGATTCGCGATGGGCAAATCGGCGCCGTCGGCACTCCGCGAGGCCGTCGTCGAAACGCCCAACGTCACGTGGTCCGACATCGGAGGACTTCAAAACGTGAAGCGCGAGCTGCAGGAGCTCGTCCAGTACCCCGTCGAGCATCCCGAAAAGTATCTCAAGTTTGGAATGCAGCCGTCGCGCGGTGTGCTCTTCTACGGACCGCCCGGATGCGGTAAAACGCTTCTGGCAAAGGCGATCGCCAACGAATGTCAGGCGAACTTCATCTCGATCAAGGGACCCGAACTGCTGACGATGTGGTTCGGCGAGTCGGAGGCGAACGTTCGCGATGTGTTCGACAAGGCGCGCGCCGCCGCCCCATGTGTGCTCTTCTTCGACGAGCTCGACTCGATCGCCAAAGCGCGCGGTTCGAGCCTTGGCGACGCGGGTGGTGCCGCCGATCGTGTCATCAATCAGGTGCTCACCGAGATGGACGGCATGAACGCCAAGAAGAACGTGTTCATCATCGGCGCCACAAATCGTCCCGACATCATCGATCCGGCCGTCCTTCGTCCGGGACGTCTCGATCAGCTCATCTACATTCCGCTGCCCGACGAGGCCTCTCGCTATCAGATCTTCAAGGCCGGCCTCCGAAAGACGCCGTTGGCCGCGGATCTTGATTTGAACTTTTTGGCCAAGAACACCGTCGGATTCTCTGGAGCCGATTTGACCGAGATTTGTCAACGGTAAGCTTTCCTGCTTTGCTGAAATCACTCTAATCACGAATTTTTCCAGTGCCTGCAAGCTCGCGATTCGTGAATCGATCGAGAAAGAGATTCGGCTGGAGCAGGAGCGAACGGAGCGCAAGGCTCGCGGCGAAGAGCTGATGGAGGACGATCAGGCGGATCCGGTGCCGGAGATCACGCGCGCCCACTTCGAGGAGGCGATGAAGTTCGCCCGTCGCTCCGTCACCGACAACGACATTCGAAAGTACGAGATGTTCGCGCAGACGCTCCAGCAGTCGCGCGGTTTCGGCAACAATTTCAAGTTCCCCGGTGAGCAGACGTCGGCTGGAAGTGGTGCCGGAGCTCCTGCTCCTGCGGCCGCCGCTGACGATGACGATTTGTACAGCTAAACTTGATATCCCCCCCCCCCCCCCCCCCAGCCCAGTTATTTAATTTATTTGTCATGATGCTCTTGATGAGATCTTCTTCTCCCTTCATTTTTCATAACAAAATAAAGGAAACTTATTGATTTTTTGGTTTTTCAAGCTTTGACAGGAGTGACAGGGGTGACAGGTGGAGCCGCCGTCGTCGTCGTAGTCGAAATCAGATCGGTGATGGTTTTGTGGATGATCTTGAACCACTGCTGCCGACACTCGTCCCACACCAGCTCCAACTCGACGCCTTCTTCCTCCTCGCCACCGCCATCGCGATCAACCTCGCTCTTCGGGCACGTCAGAATCGACACCTCGCCGTCGAACATCTCGATTCCGTCGTCTTTCAGCTGCAGATGCGGATCGTAGATGAGCAGTTCGGTGCTCAACGCCTTCCAGTCGACGGCGCTCTTCTGTCCGCGAATGATTTGCGACAGCGACAACGAGATCGGCATGTGGTCGCGATCGACGATCTCGAGACTGCGTGGGTCCTGAACGGCCATTGTGATGCTGTCTTTCTGCAAAACATTTCCAGGTTAGTGGCAGATTTTGAGACAAAAGTTCGAGCCAACCTCCGGATCGTAGATCATCTCGCCGACGAACGGGCACTCGGACTTGGAGGGGTTCGGATCGAGACTGAGACTGCGGTCGACGGCGTCGAGGCAGACGCGAACGTCGAGCCGCGGGTGCGCCGACACGACGACCGTCTCGCCGTTCGCCGGCATGTGCACCGGTATCTTGTACTCTTTCTCCACTTTTCCCGCCAGAAACGCCATCTTCTCGGCCTCGCCGTGCACGAACATCACGTGCTGCGGCTCGCATTGACGAATCAACTGCATGATGCCTTTCGCGTCGGCGTGCGCGCTGAACGACATGTACTCGACGCCAAGACGGATGTCGTGCTGCAAAAAAAAAAAACGAAAGTATGGGGAGTTGTCTTCAGTTTGCTCACCGGTTTCCCGTCGATCTCAATTCTCTTCTCTCCGTTGATCACACGCGCTCCGACAGTTCCAGCCACACAATAACCGGGCATAATGATCATGTTCAGCGGATCGGAGCACCATTTCTTGAACACTTTCAGCGATTGGCCGCCGTGGAGCATGCCGGGAGTGGAGAAGAGCACCTGCGGCCCCGGCATGTCCTCGACACCCTTCTCCATCGGCCGGATGTGCTTGAACTCGAACATGTTCCGCTCGACGAACGTCTTCTTGATGTTCTCGTTGGTCCAGCTGATGAAGAGGCGGTAGTATTGGTTGGCGCGCTCGGCGAGTCCTTGCGAGAAGTAGATCGGCACGTTGAGAGCCATTCGCTCCCAGTAGCTCTCCAGCAGAATGCACAGCTCCTGCGCGCGTCCCAGCGCGAACACCGGAATCAGCACTTTTCCGCCCTTCATCACACACTCGTGCACTTTTCGAAGGAAATCTCGCTCGCGCGCTCTTTTCGAGTCGCGGATCGTTGTGGCGTACGTCGATTCGGAGATGAGGATCGTTGGGCGGACGCCTGAAAAAGTTTGGTTTTTTTCTTCGTTTTTTCGGCGAAATCGTCACTTTCGGACAATTTTTTTTGCATTTTGAGCTGATTTCGATGCTTTTCTATGAAATTTGACAGTTTTCCCGGTGAAACCCCGGTGTTTTTCAGCCAATTTTGATAGTTTCAACGCTTCTAGGCGAATTGCGTTGTCTTTTCACGAAATTTTCTCGGTTTTTCTCCCGAAACGAACCCGGAAGAACACGGGCGGCCCCCAAATGCCGATCCGGCGTCATATTGTAGTCGCCGGTGTAGAGAACCGAATGATCGCCGAGCCGGATCTCGAACATCGCGGCGCCGAGCACGTGGCCCGCGTAGAAAGCCCGGATTGACAGCTCGTCGTCGACCTGGAAATATTTTTACAATTTTTTTCAAAGGGATTTCTTTCACTGCAAAATCTCACCTGAATGATCTCGTGAAGCGTGCATCCGACGACCTTCTTCATGCAATTTTTGATGTCGTCGGAGGTGAAAAAGTTGGTTTCTCCTTTAATATCGCACTGCACTTTGCGATAGTCCTCCAGAAGCACCGGACAGATCGCCTTCGTCGGGTACGTCATGTAGATCGGACCGTCATACCCGACAATTTCGCTCATATGCGGCAGACTTCCGCAGTGATCGAGGTGAAAATGCGAAATGATCACACAATCCAGATAGTCCGTCAATCTGCCGCCTCCTCCGATGTATCTGAACCGGAAAAGTTGCATAGTTTTCAAGTTTTTCTTAAAATTTCTCCTTTTTAGCGACTTCACCCCAAAATTGCTTTTCAAAAATGTTTCCATCGCTATTTTTGGCTCGAAATTTTTAAAATAACAATCATATAACTCCTATAATTAATTTCAAATTACTTAAAATTTTCTAAATGGTCCTAAACAAATCGGAAACCACGAGGCTCCACCCACTTACGAGAAATCTGGGAATCTGCGATCATCCTGATATCCCATGTGCATTCCGCAGTCCAGCATAATATTTTTGGCTCCAATCGTGATCAGAATACATGAACGACCGACGTCTTGACCGGCGCCAAGAGGCACAATCTGCAAAAAATTCAAATTTCAGATGTTTTCCTACTTTCCTTCTCGATTTACCTTAATTTCCGGGATTTTTGGGGAGATTGGAGACATTTCGAGCAAATAAATAAGTTAATATTTCAAATTATCCACAATTTATCTTGAAAATCGCACAAAATTTGAGAAATTTGTGAGTTTTTCGAAAAAAGTTTGTTCGAAATTCGAATTTGTTGCGGCTGGGTACGGTTTGCAATTGGCGTGAGGTGTGGTGTGAAAGTTCATTGCGGACGCGCGGTGAACATTAGTCAACCCGCACATTTCTCGTTTGGCCTAAAATTTTCTCTTGATTTTCGTCGCTTTTTCAGGTTTTTCTTTGATTTTCACTGCGTTTTCGTAAATTTTTTGAGGTTTAGGCTGTTAAAATTCGAATTCATCATTTCAAATCAATATTTTCACGGAAAACCTGAAAAATATTCGAAATTTTTTGCTGAAATAGTTTCGAAACTGTTTTTTGGTATCTGGATTTTTCTCTTTTAAAGTCTAGCCAGATTTTCTTAAAATTAAAGCAGTTTTTTGAACTCTGATCTTTGATGCTAATGTTTCGCAATAATGCTGACAAATATGTTTCCTGTCGGAATGATGACAAAGGTTCGCATATATCGGTCCTCACAACTTGCTTCTTCTCAGTTTCTTCCTCTTCTATTCAATTGATTTTCAGAACATGGGTAGACGTCCAGCGCGGTGCTACCGCTACATCAAGAACAAGCCGTACCCGAAGTCCCGCTTCTGCAGAGGAGTTCCGGACGCGAAGATCAGAATCTTCGATTTGGGAAACAAGAGGGCCAATGTTGACACCTTCCCGGCATGCGTGCACATGATGTCCAACGAGCGTGAGCATCTTTCCTCCGAAGCTCTTGAGGCCGCCCGTATTTGCGCCAACAAGTACATGGTCAAGAACTGCGGAAAGGACGGATTCCATCTCCGTGTGCGCAAGCATCCATTCCACGTTACCCGCATCAACAAAATGCTTTCCTGTGCCGGAGCTGATAGACTCCAAACTGGAATGCGTGGAGCTTACGGAAAGCCGCAAGGACTTGTCGCCCGTGTCGATATCGGAGACATTCTTTTCTCGATGAGAATCAAGGAAGGAGTGAGTGCAGTCGTACATCTCGCTAATTTTCATCCATGAATTTACAGAACGTCAAGCACGCTATTGAGGCCTTCCGTCGTGCCAAGTTCAAGTTCCCAGGACGTCAGATCATCGTCACTTCCCGCAAGTGGGGATTCACCAAGTGGGACCGTGCTGACTACGAGCGCATGCGTGCCGAAGGAAGACTCCGCTCCGACGGAGTTGGTGTTCAACTCCAGCGCGAGCACGGACCCCTCTCCAAGTGGATCGACAACCCAATCTAAATTGGCGTTTTCGTTGTATTTGTTGAACGCAAATGAATAATTTTTATGTTACACTCTGTCATCCTCTCCTTGATCCCCATGTCCAGGTCGTGTCGTATTGGCTGCCTCGTCAGATTGAACTAGGTACCAACTTTATCTCAGTCAGATGTCGGATAACACTTCGATCTTACTGCAAGCGATGCGGATGGGCGGAGAGCTCCCACCTCACATCGTTGACTACATGTACGCACACGGAGCATTCCTCCTATTCCTCGGCTTCCCCGAGGCCTCCGAGTTCGGAATCGACTACAAATCCTGGAAAACCGGCGAGCGGTTCAGAGGCCTCAAAATGATTCCGCCCGGCGTTCATTTCGTCTACTGCAGCATCAAATCCGCCCCGCGAATCGGTCCGTAACCAGATCGGGGGCCTGGAAATCCAAAATCCCCCGTTTTCCAGGCTTCTTTCACACGTTCAAAGCCGGTGAGATCGTCGTCAAAAAATGGAACGAAAAAACCGAAACTTTCGAAGATCAGACCGTCGAAGAGGGGGTAAAAAACCTGGAAAACTAAAAAAAAAAAACGGAAAAAATGTTCTAGGAAATAGCGGAAAAGCGGCGACAACTGAAAACGATGGACTCGGCGTTGGCTCCGTATCCGTACGAAAACTACCGTAGTTGGTACGGGCTCACCGATTTTATCACCGAAGAAACTGTCGAAAGGTGATTCTACACGGGATTTCATTCGGAAATCCGGGATTTTTAGCGATTTTTAAGGCTGAAACCCCGAAAATCCAAATTTTCCGCTCGAAAATCGCTGAAAATCATCGATTTCCATCATTTTCCCGCTAAAATCCACCGAATCAATCGATTTTCTCTCGCAGAGTTCACCCGGTGTTGGGTCGAATCACATCGCAGGCGGAGCTGGTGAGCCTCGAAACAGAGTTCATGGAGAGCGCCGAGCGGGAGCACAAAGAGTCGCACTTCCGGAATCGGGTGGATCGTGAGAATCCGGTGCGGACGAGATTCGTGGATCCGCACGGGCTGCCGATCATGAAGATTCGCGAGGGATACGAGATTCGGTTCCAGGAGATTCCGCCGCTCACGGTACGGCTCTTTTTGGCGCGAAACAGGCAGACTTGAGAATAGGCCTGGAGAACAGAGAAGCCAGTCTTTTCTCCGGGACGAATCTGAAAAAACGCAGTGAATCACTTGAAATAAACCGCATTCTCTATTGCAGGTCAGTCAGAACCGCGTGGGAATAGAGTACTCGGACCGTCTGTACACTCTGCTGCGCGGGCTCGGCGGCGACTGGAAGCAGCTGCTCGCCGAGCTGCAAATCGCGTTCGTGTGCTTCCTGCAGGGCCAGGTGTTCGAGGGATTCGAGCAGTGGAAACGCATCATCCACCTCATGTCGTGCTGCCCGAACTCGCTCGGCTCGCAACGCGACCTCTTCCTCGCCTTCATCCGCGTCCTCTTCTTCCAGCTCAAAGAGTGTCCCACCGACTTTTTCGTCGACATTGTGTCACGTGACAACTTTCTGACGACGACACTCTCGATGCTGTTCGCGAATGTGCGCGAGTCGGCGCACGCCGCCGCCGATCTGAAAAAGAAGACGAGCCAGTTCAAACTCTACCTCACCAATCAATTCAAATGGGATTTCGATGTGGCCGGCGAGTGAGTTGTGAGCTTGACCGACATTGCCAAAAGTTTTTTATTTGAAAAAAAATATATAAAATTTAATAAATCTCTTGCTATATATAGTAAAAATTTTTCAATTCACACCAAAACTGAATGCGAATAGCTCCAGAAATTTTTTTTTTAAATTAAAAAAAATTATTTATTATTTTTTTCCGACATCCACACATTCACACACACACGCGCGATTCTTTAAATTTCAAAAAAAAAACAACCAAGTCAAAAAAAAAAATTAATTTTAATAGTACTTACAAGTGAAAAGGCACTGGGGTGGAAAGAAAATTTCTCAAAAAAAAAGACCGATCACGAAAAAAAAAACATCGAAAAACTGGGAAAAGAGATGAGATTTGCTAAAGCCCTAATAGAATATTTTTTGAAAAATAAAAAAAAATTAGGGAAAGTCATGATTCTTTGGGGGATGAAAAAAAATCGATTTTTGGAAAAATATTGAGCGAAATTAAATTTTTTCCCGATTTTTCTGAAATTTTTCGACCAAACATCGAAAAAAAAAATTTAAAAAATTTCAGAATTTTTTAAAACGAAAATTTGAATTTAAGAAAAAAAATTCCACTCAAAGAAATCGCCGAAAATCGATTAAAAAAATGTGCCAAAAAAAATTGAAAAAAAAAACGATTCAAATATTCAACGGGAGCATGAGCTGCTCGACGATCGGTTTCACGTCGATTTCGCACGGCTCGCCGTCGCTGCTGCTCGCCGTGCTCGCCGCCGACGTGGATTCGGAAGACGACGTCAACGACGACGAGGAGGCGTCGAGAGCGGCGCCGATGCCGAGCTGTGTGAGCTCTTGCGTGTGAGCCGTCGCCAAATGCACAAAGAGCACGTCGGTGCCGAACGTGGTGAACTGGCACAGCGAGCACTTGATTGGCGACGTGGCGGCGGCGGCGGGTGTGCAACCGAAAATCGATGATGACGTGGCACTGGTGGCGGTGATGTGGGGTGACGTGGCAGAGTTGGTGTCCTGCGCGGCGAGACCCAAACCGACCATCTTCTTTCTGTGAAAACGGGGCGAAATCAGAAATCACCTGAATTCGTCGAGAACCCCTCGACTGTTTTTTCTTTTTCTTTTCTCGCGAAAATATCTCGCTGAAAGGGGGGGGGGGAACCGGAAAAAACTGGATTTTCAGCGAGAATGGGGAAGTTGAAAAAGAGAACCGCCGCAAAACATGATTTTTGGGCGATAAGAGAGACCCCCCCCCCCCTTTTTCCTTATACACTCGAAACAGTTTTGATGTTTGCGGATGGGGGGCGAATTTCGAAAAAAAAAGGGCTCCGCACTCCCACGGAAAAAGACATAACTGTCGGAAATGGTAGGCGATAATGGGCCCCGTATCTTTTGTGTGAAAAGAGCGATAAAAGTGGAGGAGAGAGGATTCGTTTTCGTTTTCGAATTTGATTCGAATCAGCTCATCCGATTGGTTAAGTTGCACGCAACTCGCCACAACTTTTTTGTGTGGAATCCTATGAAAATGGTGCAGTTACCAAAAATAGAAAGCTTTTTGTGATCTTTCGAATGGTGCGACGGGAATGTGAAAATCTTGATTTTGAAGAAAGTTATGCATGGTTTTAGTGGCTCGGAACACGAAATTCGGAAAAATTCTACTGAAACCGGCATAACTTTCTTTAAAGTCAAGATTTTAACATTCCCGTTGCACCATTCAAAAGATCACAAAAAGCTTCATATTTTTGGTAACTGCGCCATTTTCATAGGATTCCGCACAAAAAAGTTGTGGCGAGTTGCGTCCCCAACTCTGATCCCCCCGACTCACTTGCTCTGCGCTCTTCGCAACGACGAGGAAGCTCCACCGGCCGACGAGGCGCCGGTGCCCTCCGACTCGTGCCGCGCAATGTGCTTCTCGAGCATCGCCGGACTCTTCGAGACGTGACGACAGAACGGGCACTTGCGCGAGCCCAAATCGATATTCTCGGGCAGCGCGATGTGATGGCGGTAGTATTTGTGGAAGTGGATGTAGCGCGCCTCGCGTGTCGAAAAGTTGCATCCGTTCTCCTCGCATCTGAAATTCCATTCCGCTTTGCATTTTTCTCGCCGCCAGATCCACTCACTTGATCGGCGGATTGCGGTGATAGATGGTGACGTGGTACGACACCGAATTGTACCGTCCGTAGATTTTGCGGCACACGGTGCACATGAAACCGCCCTCCACTTTTTCAATGTACTTTTTGTTGCGGCACCAGCCCTCTTTGTCGTCGTTCGGCACAATCTTCTCGAGATCGGTGGTCGGCGGTGTGGCGGTGGAGGCGGTGCGCGGCGAGCTGCCTTCCGATGGGGCTCTGCAAATTTCGGGCCTAGACGGGCTGCCGATGGCTTTTTGTGGTCTCGCAACGAAAGAAAGAAAAACGAAATCAGTCATGCGCCTTTAAACTCTCTGGGCTACGGTTTTAAGTTGAACTTTCAACAAGTGAAGAGTTTAAACTTTAAAGGCGCATGACTAAATTAGTTGGTTTTGGTTTTTCGTGGCGAGACCACTCAACAGATTGACTGCAAGGTGTCACGGTCTGGGCCTAAGCCATAGGCAGGCCGTTCAGGCCTACGCCTGCTAGAAGCTCGCGTGAACCAGAGTTGCACGGAGAAAATTCCGGAACTGACACGCAACTCGCCACAACTTTTTTGTGCGGAATCCTATGAAAATGGTGCAGTTACCAAACTTATAAAGCTTTTTGTGATCTCTTGAATGGTGCAACGGGAATGTGAAAATCTTGATTTTGAAGAAAGTTATGACGGTTTTAGTGGCACGGAACACGGAATTCGGAAAAAATTCTACTAAAACCGGCATAACTTTCTTTAAAGTCAAGATTTTCAAATTCCCGTTGCACCATTCGAAAGATCACAAAAAGCGCTATATTTTTGGTAACTGCACCATTTTCATAGGATTCCGCACAAAAAAGTTGTGGCGAGTTGCGTGTGTTAGTCCCGGAATTTCCTCCGTGAAACTCTGTAGTGCACTACTAGCCCTTACAAACCTGCTATTCTCGACATCGGACTGCTGATGAATCGCGGAGATCGGCAAGTGCGCTCCAGCGTGACCGCCTTGTCCGGCGCCCAAAAGCGCGCTGAAGAACGGCACCGACCACATGTTCATGATGTTCGACAGATAATTGTGCACCGGCGGACTGTAGGGCACAAACCCAGCGGGCCTCGGCGGTGAGGAGGAGGAGGAGGAGCACTGGAATAGGTTGAAGAGGCTCATCTGAGACGCCGCCGCCGCCGACATGATTTTCGTGTCGAGACCCGCCACCTGGCAGTACCGAGTGATCGCGAGAACCTGGAAAACGGGAAACGTGTTCGGACGGGAGAGGGATAATAGCGTTTTTGGGGGGAGGAAAAAAAAACAACAACGATAAAATTATCTCGCAATCTTATCATATCATCCCCAGACACCTCACCACTTTTGAGGAGAACTTGCTTTGTTCACGAAACGAGGCGGAGGACGCGCGTTTTTTCGAAATTTTCTTCGCGTTTCGCTTCGATTGGCCGAAAATGATATGAAGGGATGAGATAAGACACCGGATTTGTTAGATTTTTGAATTTGAAAAAAAATTTTTTTTTTTTTTTTTTGAATTTTTTTTTTTGGAAGATTCTTGGTGAAAGCTTTGGAAAGTTGGAGGAAAAATTTTTTTGTAAAATTAAAATCATAATTAGAATTGAAATTTAATGATAAAATTAGAGTCTTCTCTAAATAAATTTTAAAAGAAAAAAATTTGGAATTGGAAATTTTTAAAAAATTGAAAAAAAAATTTTTTTTTCAAATTTTTTTCAAAAAAAAATACAAAAAATTTTAGATTCTAAAATTTATTTTAAAATTTAACTAATTTGCAAAAAAAAGCAAAAATTCAAAAAACAAAAATCAAAAAAAAAATGTTTTTCCCAAATTTCCCTCCAAACTCATTTCAATTCCCTACTTGATTCAAAAACTGTTCTCCATAAAAAATAAATTCATAAAAAAAGGATATTCCCATTTCGATGGGCTCACCTCGTGCGCACTGACGCCACTAGTCAGTTTGATTTCGCCGGTGTAGAGCGCTTCAAGCATGACTTTGAACGCGGCGATTCCGTTGGCGAAGGCGGTCAGATCGAGGTGAACCGACGACGAGGAGGTCGAAGACGTCGTCGTCGATCCGTTCGGCTCGTCGTCGCCAGAAGTGGCCGACGTCGGCGACGTCGACGGCGACGACGTCGACGACGATGACGATGATGACGATGATGATGACGACGTGGCGGAGGCGTCGTCGCGCATCAGCAGTTGACTGAGAAGCGGCGAGAATGTGCTCAACACGAGGCGATGCGCGTAGACCGGCTCTTCTGGAAATCAATCGATATAGTTATTGGGGGGGGGGGGGGGGGGCGTGGCCCAGTAGCACTCACCCTCGATTTTGTCGTCGTCGGCGCGATAACGGACGTGGACGACGGCGTCGAAATCGTTTTTGACGAGCGGCGACTCGCTGCTCGTCGGACTCAGACTATTCAGATTCAGACTCTCCTCGTCCATTTGTTCTTCTCTGTGATGTGTTGTCTCTGGAAAACGATCAAAGATCATCATCGGTAGAGATAGTGTATGGAATTTGAAGGGGGGTAATAATGGGGATGGTGTTGAGTCGAGTAAGGGAGAAACGAACGAGCGAGCGAGGACGGACAGGGGGAGCACGGAAAAGTGGGCGGAGCCAAACGACGGTAACGGTACAGGGTGATAAACAGAAGAAAGGTGTGTAGGAGAGTAGGTGATGAGGAAGAAAGAGAGAGAGAAAGAGAGAGAGAGAGAGATCACTCGGGGAAAAGGGGCGTGGCCTATTTCGTCTATCACCTCCCACCATCATTTTTGGCTGGGAATAGTGAATTTCGTGTAATTTCCAGATGAAATCTGAAAAAGTGAGAGTTTGGAACGAAAATCCGCTCATTTTCCATTTGTGACGGATGTTTTCCAGGATTTTCGAGAATTTCAGCAAAATTTGGATCAGTTTCAGCCAATTTCAGTCAATTTTAAGCTTTCCAGCCAATTCCAGGCTTTTTGGGGAATTTTCAGCCAAACTCACCAAAACCACTGAAACCCGTCTAAAAACCGGATTCCCAAAACCGCGAAACCGAAAAATTTCAAGTGTGCCTGGTTGCGAAGTGTCCCGGGACACTTCACAACCAGGCACACCTTGAAAATTGCCATTTTTTAGGTGTTTCGAGTGGGGAATTTAGCGAAAACGGGACACGGGGGGAGGGATCGTTATCTGTTCGCGAAAAAAACAAGACGTCTTTTTTTTCTGCCTGTTTTCAGGTTGGGCGATGAAGAACAAAAAAAGAAGAAGAAGAAGAAGAGGATGGGAAAATCGAAAACATACTTACTTGTCTCTCGATCGGAATGATAAGGAAGAAAGAGAGAGAGAGAGAGAAAATATGGGTAAAAAGGGGAAAAGGAACGAACGAGAAGGGGGAGTGTTTCTAGAATGAAATGAAATGAAAAAAGAAGGTACCGTAACCCCGGACGGGACCCCTTATCGGAATGTTTTTTGTTTCTTCTTTCTTTTCTGACGATTCCCATGACCATCTTCATGTTCATGATGACGACCTTTTGGGAAATGTTTTAGGTGTGCCAGGTACCTGATGGTGTATTTGTGCTCGGCGAGCAAATGCCAAAAAAAACATGACTCATGGCTTCTGGAGGTCAAAACTACAGTAACCGTGGAAAGGTGCCTTTAAGGGTAGGCGGACGGGAGGTGAGAAGCCGAAGAAAAGAGGGGAGTGCCAAACTACAGTAACCATGTACGGTCCCTTTTAAGCGACAAATGGTTTTTAGGTGTCACGTTGGGAAAGCCCTAAAAAAGAGAATCTACAGTATTCCTGAAAATACCTCTTCAGGGAAAATAACTAGAAGATTTTAACTACAGTAACCCATGACGGTCCCCTTTAAGAAACTTTGGGTTGAAAGATGGAAGAATTGCCTGTAAATGGTAGTGCCAAGTCATGAAATAATAGTGCCACGTCATGAAATATTGCCACGTGGCGAAATGGTAGTGCCACGTCATGAAATGGTAGTGCCCCGTCATGAAATGGTACTGCCAAGTCATGAAATGGTACTGCCAAGTCATGAAGTGGTACTGCCACGTCGTGAAATCATAATGCCGCATCATAAAATGGTAGTACCACGTCATGATTTGATATTTCAACGCCGTGGAATGGTAGTGCCACGTGGCGAAATGGTACTTCAACGTCATGAAGTGGTGGTGCCACGTCATGAAATGGCAGTACCACGTCAAGAAATAGTAAGAGAGTGAAAAAAATTGCGGGCCGAAAACTTGAGAAACTGATGAAAAACACAACAAGTATAGAAAAAAAAATGAACAGGCGTAACAGGTTGTTATACAGTATAAAAAGAAAGTGGAGTGGTTGGAAGACTATTACTCTGATAACGTTGTTTTGTTTTTCTTATACCCCCCCCCCATTAAAAACACACACACTTTTCTCTATTTCAGTCTGAAAATGGGTGGGAAAAAGAGGTTTAGGTGACCACACTCGAAATGTTTTATACGCGTCCACTACTACTACTACAGGTACTGGTATTTTTGGTCCTCCCCCTTAACATATTTTTTGGTGGAGGGGTGGGGGCGGAGCCTAATTGTGAACATGACCAGGAAAATTGGTTAGAGGGGGGGGGGGGTACTAATTGGTGAGAAAAAAGAGACGCAAAAATAATGGTTATTTGAATTGGTTTTACACCGCCCCAAAAAAAAGTGGGCGGAGCCTAATTTGAGTTGAGTGAAAGAGAGAGACAGTGAAAAACTGGATTTCGTGGTGTAGTTTTGGAAAGGTTTTCGGTTCTTTTTCGTCGTCGTCGTCTTCGTCGCTTTTATTTTTTTGGGAGGAGAGGACGAGAAAGAAGAAGGAATCGAAATGACAAGTGTTTATTTTTGATGGTAGTAGTTGTGGAAGTAGTAGGAGGGTAGTACACACTACCTCCTCGTTTGAATTTAGTCGGGGTGGCAGAGTGTAAAAGTGTGTATGTGGGGGGGGGGGGGGGAAGTGGGGGAAAAAAATGGAGTGTCTGGAAAACATGGTGTGATGTTGGTGGGGTTGTGCCACGTCATGAAATGGTGATGCCACGTCATGAAATGGTAGTGCCAAGTCATGAAATGGTAGTGCCAAGTCATGAAATGGCACTGCCACGTCATGAAATGGTAGTGCCAAGTCATGAAATGGTAGTGCCAAGTCATGAAATGGTAATGCCACATCATGAAATGGTAGTGCCAAGTCATGAAATGGTAGTGCCAAGTCATGAAATGATAGTGCCAAGTCATGAAATGATAGTGCCACGTCGTGGAATGGTAGTGCCACGTCATGAAATATTAGTGCCACGTCGTGGAATGGTAGTGCCGCCTCATAAAATGGTATTGCCACGTCGTGGAATGGTACTGCCACGTCATAAAATGGTACCGCCAAGTTTTGAAATGGTATTGCCACATCATGAATTGGTAGTGCCACGTCATGAATTGGTACTGCCACGTCATGAAATGGTAGTGCCACGTCATGAAATGGTATTTCCACGTGAAAGTAGATGGAATCTGAAGCTCTGGAAAACTGTCAAACTCGTTAAATGGCTGTGCCATGTCATGATATAGAGATGAAACGTCAGAAAACAGTCATGCCACGTCAAAAAGTAAAACCGTAACTTCTGTAAAAGCGCTACACCTTGAAAAGCTCGAAACGTCACGTCAAACTACGAATCTCTGAATCTGAATACAAAATTCAAACATTCCAGAATTCCTGAACTCTCAGATTTTCAGAGAGATTAGTCGAGAAGGGGGAAACTCAAGGAGATGGGCGGATAGAGATTTTGACCCAAGAAAATGCGGTCGAAACGGGTTGGGGGGGGGGGGGGAAATGGAAATGGGATAAACTCTGGGAGCCAGGAGGCAACACACACAAATTGAGCCGGCCCTTTCTCTCTCTCTCTCTCTCTCTCTCTCTCTCTCTCTCTCTCTCTCTCTCTCTCTCTTTCTCGTCTTCTCCTTCTTCTCGACGACAACGACAGAAGCTCATTTCAAGGTTTCCGCGAAATTCAATTTCGTCGTCCATGTTTGCCCATCATGCCCTCCTCCTCCTCTTTTTCTTCTTCTCTTTTTCAAATTGACTGACCAACTGACTCACTGACCCTTTCCTTCCCTTTCTTTCTTTCTTCTTTCCCTTTCTCTTTCTCAAACACCCTTTCTCTTTCTTACGCCTTCTCTCTCTTTCTACCCCCCCCCACCTACCGTAACCGTGTCACCGGTCCCTTTCCTAACAACAATGTTTGGCTCGTTTTGTGTGACATTCACAATGGCGACACCGAGAGAGAGAGAGAGAAAGAGAGAAAAGATTTGTCATTGTGTGCTCTCACTCGTTGGTGCTCCGAACAAGAAGAAGAAGAAGAAGAAGCAGAAGAGAAAAAGAAGAGAAAAAGAAGAATGTATGAATATTACAATATATATATATATCAAAAGGGCACCGTTCCATTTGCAACTCCCCCCTCATCCTCTCTGTTTGTCTTTGGTGTGTGTGTGTGTGTGTTAACACAGTAGTTGTGTTGGACCATTTGAATGTTCCTTGGGGGGATTGAGCGGTGCGGAGCGGTCGCGTCGCGTGCGGTGACAACTTGCCTGTTAGCGAGGGAGGCATGGGCTTTTCTTTGACTTTTAGGCTTTTGGACTTTTGGGGGAGTCTATTTAGGCCAGATGCTATTTTGAATTTCGGGCTTTTAGACTAATCGACCTTCTGGAACTTCCTTTTTTTGGGTTTTTCGACCGTTTGAGACTATTTCGGGTCACCTCGGCCCAATTGTGACTGCCTTGAGCCATTTTGGGACAACACCAAGCCAGTTCGGGCCATTTTGGGATATTTCGGGCCAGTTCAGGCCAGTTTGGGTGGTTTCGAACCGTTTTCGGACCATTTAGAGCCGTTTCGGGCCATTTCGAGCCAATTTGGACCATCCGAGGCTGTTTTGGGCCAGTTTGGGCCGATTCGGGTCATATCAGGCTATTTCAGGCTATTTTGGACCGATTTGGGTCATTTTGGCTAGTTTGTGTCGTTTCGGGTCATTTCAGGCTATTTTGGACTATCGCGGTCCATTTTGAACCGTTTTGGGCCATTCTGGGTGGTTTCGGTGCATTTCGGGCCATTTTTGGCCGTTGCGGGTCATTTCAGGCCGATTTGGGCTATTTTGGACTTTGCCGGGTCATATTGGGCCAATTTTTGTCGTTTCGGACCGTTTCGGACCATTTTGAGCCACTTCGGGCCAATTCGGGCTATTTCGGACCATCTTGGTTCATTTTTGGCCGTTTCGTGCCAGTTCAGGGCATTTTTAGCCGTTTCGGGTCATTTCAGGCTATTTCGGACCATATCGGTTCATTTTGCGCCGTTTTGGGCCATTCCGGGTCATTTCAGGCCGTTTCGGGCTATTTTGGACCAACTCGGTGTATTTTGAGACGTTTTGGGCCATTCTGGGTATTTTCGGTTCATTTCAGGTCATTTCAGGCCATTTCGGGCCATTTTTGGCCGTTTCGGGTCATTTCAGGCCGATTCGGACCATTTCGGGGCCAAAAGTGTGTAAACCCCCTCAACTACTATGTACTACTTCATATGTACTACACACTTTGTATGTGTTTTCTCTCCATCACTTTTCCTCTTTTTTTTCGCCTCCTTCCCTATGAAAAAAAACCAGAAAACTGCATGAAAAACAAGAAGTTTGTATGTAGTTGTAATAGTATCAAAAAAAAAAGAAACAAAAATTTTTTTTTTCCAATTTCTCTCTGGGTTGAATTTCTTGTTTTGGACGTTGAAACGCTGAAAAAAAGTCTGAAACTGTTTTTGGTTTTCAGTGTTTTTCGATGACTATCGGTCAGCGAAAAAAAAAACCAGTTGAATCGGGTGTAAAAACTACTTGAGAAAACGAATCTGACGCTTTCCCTGACCTACTTTTTTCTCTCTCTCTCTCTCTCTCTCTCTCTCTCTCTCTCGAAATTAGAGAAACAAAAACCTGAATTTTATTTGGGAATTATTATTATTTTTTTATATTTATTTGGGAAATTCAAATTGGTCTTGGATTTTTTTTTTAATTTTTGGAATTTATTTAAGAGAGGGGGTTGGAGAAAAAATTAAAAAAATTTTTTTTATTTTTTCATTTTGGGAAATTTAAAATTAATTTTTTTTTTTTGGAAAAGTTTTAGTTAATGTTAGGGGTGGAAAATTTTGAAAAAAATTAATCAATTTTTTTTTGAAAATTTGAAGAATATTTGAAACTGATTGTGAGCGATTTTTTTCTGAAAAATTGGAAAAAAATTTTTTTTCGAAATTTTTATAATTTCTTGAAAAATTAATTTTTTATATGAAAAAAATTTGTTTGCAATTTAGCAAAATTTTTCAAAAAACGATATAAATATTTTCAATTTTTTTTTTGAAAAAAATTACAAAAAAAAATTTTTTTTTTCAAAAAATTCAAAAATTGATTAATTTTTTTTTCAAAAAATTCTGAAATTTTACAAAAAATATTCCTAAGAATTTTCTAGAATTGTTTCAGTATTGAATTATCAAAAAATAAATATTAATTTTAAAAAAAAATTTTCCGAAATTTTTTTTTTTTGCATTCCCCAAAAAACTTTCTTTTCTTAATAAAAACGGCGTGTTTATATAAGAGAAAGAAAAAATATTCGAAAAGGTTAAAAAAGAGAAAAAAAAAACGATAATTGTGATATCTGAGTCAGAAGGCCGGCGGTCCCTTTGTTTGCCGCATCGGGTACCCTTTCTCTTGACACTTTCGCCGCTTTTTTTTGAATGTTTTTATTAAAGGGGGTCGATATAGGAAATGTTTTTTCGAGAATTTATATTGGGATCACAAAGTGCGCTCCGTCGCACAATTGCAAAATCGCGAAAGATTCGAGAATTGCGTTGGAGCGCGGTTGCATTGTATTGATTATTTTTTTTTTTTGGGATTGAGAGGGGGGGGGGTATGTAATGAAGATGAAGATAAAGATGATGGTTGGAATGAAGAAGGATAGGGGGAATTATTGATTATTGAAATGTGACTATTCGCACGCAAGTTTTCCGTGGAAACTGGTCATCGCGATGCCGAACGCCTGAATCGGCGACATTGGATACTTGAAGTCCATGTTGAACTCGTCGTCCGAAATACGGCCGAACTGCATCACAATGTACTCGGGCGCGCTCGCGTGAATGATCTGGAAGTTCTTCACGGACGCCTGTGTGACGCGACCGTGGAAGTTGAGCACGTACGATTGGGTTTCTGCAAAACGGAGAGTGAAAGACGGTTTTGGAGTTGATTCGACCTGTTTTCTGGATAGATCTGATTGCGACGGTTCGATTGATATCCCAACTTGAGAGTTTTGAAGGTTTGGGGGAAAAGTTACAGGCTGGCAAAGTACTGATCTTTTGATGCTTTGAACTTTGCGGCCTTGTATCTTTTTTCTCCAAAGTCGAAATCAGTCAAGTTGGGATAGCAATCGAATCCTTACAATCAGATCTATCCAGAGAAATTATGAAAATAAAGTTTAGACAAGTAAGGAAAAAGTTATAGACCGGCAAGCTTCAAAAGTGCAAAGATCACTAAACTGCTTCTCCGTCTGAAGTAACTTCAAGCACCTGCCTTTCAGAATAGTTTTTTTCTCGTTTTTTTTTTCAAAATTTTTTCCTAGCACATAGAGCTAGTTTCAAGGATTCAATCGATATCCCAGAGGGGCCCGCAAAGCGCCGTCTTTCAAAATGTTAAACTTTGCCAGTCTGTAACTTTCTTTCCAAAACTTTAAAACAGTCAAGTTGGGGTATCAATCGAATCCTTACAATCAGATCAAACCAGGAAAAATGTTAGAACAAGGTCTGGATGAGTAAGAAAAAAGTTGCAGGCCGGCAAAGTTCGGACCGTCGGAAGTGCAGTCGCCTTGCAACTTTTTCGCTAAAACTTAAAAACAGTCAAGTTGGGGTATCAATCGAATTCTTGAAACTAGATCTACCTAGAAAACTTGTCAAATCTAGTCGATAAATTCGGTGCTCAAAGTGAAGAGCCAAAGTGTGAGTGGGACGTCCAAGGTCTGTTGCGCTTACCATCGCTCCACTGCGGATTCTTGTTCTGCAGCACCTTGATCATCTCGTCGCCCTCGTTCGCCTTGAATCGTTCGAGCAACGTGTGCTTCTCCTGAATCGGCCGAATCACCACACGAACGCCCGGCTTCTTCTCGGTGCCCGGCTCGATGCCCGGCAGTATCACCGTCATCTTGCGCGGTCCCTTGAATCCGAGCACGTTGGTCTCCTGCAAGTATTCCGCGAGTGTCGATTTACGAGCCTCACTCGTCTCACGTAGATCACTGCGACGAGCTCCTGCCGAATGCCCAGCTGATCCGACGCGTTCTTCGGATTCTGTCCGCTGTCGTAGACGACGAACTGCGTTCCCAGCGCGTTCGACCGAACCTTGGCACAATAGCCGTCGGCGTCACGTGACAACTTTGTCGGATCCGTCGAGATCAGATAGTTGGCCGTCGCGCTCTTCTTCCGCTTGCGGGCGGCGAGCAGAAAGATGCGCTGCTGACGTTCCGGATCCTCGAGATGAAGGTAGTAGGTGGGGTACATTCCCCGGTCCAGTCCGTTCTTCTGACGCGAAATGACACACTTGTAGAGCGTGTTCGGCGCCACCGGATCCTCGACAAACCTGGATTTTGTGAATTTTGCGGCCTTGTTTCTTTTTTCTCCAAAGTCCAAATCAGTCAAGTTGGGATAGCAATCGAATCCTTACAATCAGATCTATCCAGAGAAATAATGAAAATAAAGTTTAGACAAGTAAGGGGAAAGTTACAGACCGACGAACTTCAAAAGTGCAAAGATCACTAAACTGCTTCTCAGTCTGAAGTAACTTCAAACGCCTGGCTTTCAGAATAGTTTTTTCTTTTTTTTTTATATATTTTTTTTTCCTAGTACATAGATTTGGATTCAAGGATTCAATCGATATCCCAGAGGGGCCCGCAAAGCGCCGTCTTTCAAAGTGTTAAACTTTGCCAGTCTGTAACTTTTTTCCCAAAACTTCAAAACAGTCAAGTTGGGGTATCAATCGAATACTTACAATCAGATCTAACCAGGAAAAATGTTAGAACAGAGTCTGGATGAGTAAGAAAAAAGTTACAGGCCGGCAAAGTTTCAGAACTTCAGAAGTGCAGTCGCCTTGCAACTTTTCCTCTAAAACTTCAAAACAGTCAACTAGAGATATCAATCGAATCCTAAAAACACGATCTACCCCCCAAAAACTAGTCGCATCTGCTCCACCCACTTGGCCGAGTTGTTCTTGATGTAGTGATAGTCGGGCGGTCCGTCGCCGGGAATCTTCTCGGTGATCGCGTGCGTGTTGTTCCACGGGCTGCTCGTGTTGCTGTTCGCGCCGTCCTCCTCGTCGTCCGAAACGACGACCGACTCCAGATTCACTCGCCTCATTTTCGCCGACAGATCGACGACGTGCTCGCCGAAATCGTGCACCGGACGGTGCATTCCGTTCGTCGCTCTTTGAAACGAGAGAGTTGAGAATAACGGACTACACTCTACTCACTGGCTCACCGCCGCCTTGGCGTCGTCGTCGTCGACGTCATCGTGGCGAGTGGCTGGTGTCGAGAGTGACGAGACGCTCTGCATCATCATGGTTCTCGGCTGAGAAGACGTGATGCCACGTGGCAGCGGCGGCGGCGGAGACGAAGACGTCGGCAAATAGTCTTGCGGAATGTGGCTCGACGAGTGAGCCGGCGCCAGCAACGGCGTGTTGTCGAAAATTTGGAAGTCGTTCAGACTAAACGAATAGATTACGGATTCCGGCATAACTTTTTTGTGGGCAACGCTTCAAAATTGACGTTGTTAAGGAAAATGTGGAAAATTTTGAGATCTTTCGAATGGCGCAAAGAACGTGCGAAAATCTCAACGTTCAAGAGAGTTATGCCAGTTTTTCCACCAGCGACTTTAAACGTGCACAACTCGCTTTAAACTCGAGATTTTCAGACGCTCGTTGGGCCGTTTGAAAGTGCTCAGGATTTTCTATGTTTTTTACAACTGGACCCTAATGTTAGCATCAACCACAATCACGCTGGACGGAGCTTGAGCTTTGAGCGTTAAAGGCAAAGCTCGGGCCTAAGCCGCCCCTCTAACTAATACCCCCCTATTACCAAAAAGAAGGAAGGAGGAAGAAGAAATGCTCTTTCCCACGGCTCGCCGAGCCCGTGAGCCCCCCGCTGAGCACGTGAGCCAGCTCATTAGTGGCGCGCACCTGTTCAAAGTGGTGCTCGGCGCGAGCGCAGTCCGAACACTTCCCGCACTCTGATGACGCTTCTTCTTCTGCTTCTCCTCGAGAATCTTCCGCTGACGCTGCAGATTCGTCTCGATCCAGTGCGCGTTCGTGTCCGTCATTTCTTGACGTCTAAAAAGTTCAGCATTTTTTCAGGCGGAGTAAAAAATTTCAAAAAAATCGTGGCTAGGCGTTCGACGGCTCAAATTGTAGCCAATCGTGTGGAGAGTACGGGAAAAATGACGCGAAATTCGGCGAAAAATTTTGATGCGCTGAAAATTGAAAATTGACGAAAATGAAGTCAGAGGACGATTTCGTCGGTCGGGGGGAGGGGATGAGCGGGATAAGCGGGTGAAAAGCGAGCATAATATGGATTGATAGCTTTTGAGCGGCGGCGGAGAGAGAAAGAGCAAGAATTTGTGAGGGGCTCGGCGAGCCGAGCCGGCTCGTGGGGGTTGTCATGGTGACGGGCGGTTGGCTGCGTCTCCAAGGCTACCCGCCCCGTGTTTCTCGAATTTTCCATTCTTGCGCTTTCTCTCTTTCTCTTTCTTTCTCTCTCTTTCTCTCTCTCTCTCTCTCTCTCTCTCTCTCTCTCTCTTTCTCTTTCTCTTTCTCGTTTCTGGCAGAGAGAAAGAGCAAAAGGTGTGTGTTTGTGTGATAAGCTCGCCTCGCCTCGCCCCCCGGTATGACTTCCTCCAAGTACCCGCTTGTGCTCGCCGCCCAATGCTCCATGCTCGCCACCGATCTCGCCTTCAACGCGCTCTCCGTACTGTGCTACGGCAGCAATATGCTACTACTACTCATTTACATGTTTGTCATTCTTTTTTTTTTTTTTTTTTTTTTTGGAAAAATTATATTTGATTGTTGGTTAGGGGAAACTGTTTTTTTTAATTGAATTTGAAAAATTTCAAAAAAAAAAAAATTTATTTTAATTTTAAGAATTTGATTTTTAAATTCAAATTTAAAATATTTCAATTGATGAGAAAGTTTTTTTGTTTTTTTTTTAATTCTTTGTCTGAAATTAATTTATAAAAGCAAAATTTTTAATTTTTTCAAAAATTGCAAAAAAAATTAAAATGCAAAAATAAAAATTAATAAAAAATTTTTAATTTTTTAATTTTTTTCTGAAATTTTTAAAAATAATACGAAAAAACTTCGAATTTAAAAAAAAATTTTCTGAAAAAAATTCAAAAAAAATTTCAAAAATTCAATTTTTTTATTATTTTTTTTCGGAAAAATCAAGAAAAAATCAAGAAAAATTTCAAAAAATTAATTGATTTTTCAGACTGCAAGACAGTCTGCTGATAATGTCGTCGATGGCGTTGTTCGTCTCGTTCACGGCGACTTTCGTGTTTCAGCTCGGGCTCATCAGCATTGTGCTCGTCACTTTTCTGCCCACCGTCATCGTCTCCATCCTCTATATTATGGTCTCGATTGGCTATCACTACGCGAGTTTGGTGAGTGTTTTGAAAGCGGGGACTAGTTTTCCCCCTCCCCGGCCGCCGCGGCCCCCCCGAATTCAAATTCAAATTTGCAGAGCACAACTTGGGACGATCAATCGATAAATATCTTTCACAACTATTATCTCCTCGCGTTTTTCATCTCTCACAAAGTTCTCGCGTGCGTTTTCTACTCTTATTACAAGCGGACAGCCCTTCAAATATCGGATCCCAAATACAATTCGGACTCTGGCTGGCTCAGAGAGCTCTTTTTGAAGCATATGGAGCAAAAAGCGGCGAAACGGGACGCCAGACGTATAAATAGCTCTTAATTTGTTGTTTTGTGTATGTTTACCTCTAATAAACTCTTTTTTTTCACTGTTTTGCGGGTAAATCTGCCGGTATCGCGTTTTGCGCCAGCAAATCCAAAAGTGCGCCTCCCAGGGCCGCTGGCGCTTTTCTCGATCCTCAGTTTTTTGCCGCGGTTTTTTTAAATTTCAAACCGAAACTCTCATTTTCCGACCCTTTTTCTCACAAATTTCATCATGCCAGCCTACCACATCGAGATAAAAATCAATAAAAAAGTGTAAGTGAAAAGTTTCCACAATTTTTTCAACGATTTTCCGAGTTTTCAGTCCAAAATCGGCGGTTCAAGCGCGATTGCCCGAATTCGAGAAGCTGATCAGAGCGAATGCGTCGACGGCGAGAAATTGGAAGCCGATTGTGACTTCTGAAGAGAGCACGACTTCAGAAAATCAAGTTCCTTGTGAGTTTCACGCGAAATTCCGGGAATTCACGGTGATTTTTGGATTTTCAGTGACAGAACTGTTCGACAAGCTAGTTCTGGGCTCTTGCGAGCTGAAAGACGGTGAAAAACTGGCGAATCTTGATGAATTCCACGTGACGCCTTCAAACACGCACGTCTACAAGCTCAACACCGACGGGCCGCTCTCGCAGGCCATCGGCGACGGCGACGACGACGAAAACGTCGTCGGCTCGCAAATTTGGCAACTTCCGTGCCACGAATTCGAGGGCATCTGGGAGAATCTCGTCTACGACTCGAATCTGAAGAACGAGGTGATGGCGTACGTGTACGCGCTGGTCAGAATGTCCGAGAAGCACGTGAACACCAACATCATCAACGTGAACCGTCTGATTCTGCTCACCGGCTCGCCGGGCACCGGCAAAACGTCGTTGTGCAAAGGGCTCGCGCAACACTTGTCGATCCGCCTCAACGATCGATACTCGCGCACGCAACTGGTCGAGATCAACAGCCACAGCCTGTTCTCCAAATGGTTCTCCGAGTCGGGCAAACTCGTCCAACGCATGTTCGATCAGATCGACGAGCTCGCCGACGATCCGAAGACCATGGTGTTCGTGCTCATCGACGAGGTCGAGTCGCTCGGCATTTGCCGCGAATCGGCGAGCTCGCGCGCCGAACCCGCCGACGCGATACGCGCCGTCAACGCGCTGCTCACCCAAATCGATCGGATCCGACGGCGTGACAACGTGCTGATTCTGTGCACGTCGAATCTCGAGTCGACGTTGGATCGCGCGCTTCTCGACCGCGCCGACGTCGTTCGCAACGTCGGCGCGCCGTCCGACTTTGCGATCTACGCCATGCTCAAATCATGTGTTCTCGAGATGATCCGCATCGGAATCGTCGCCATCGACGGGAGTATCGAGCTTCCCGAGGATGTTTGCGATGTAAGAATCGAAAACCTTCATATATTTGATAACCTTTCCCGATTTGCAGGCCGAAACGCCGACGAACACGTTGAGCGTCGAGCTGCTGAGCATCGCAAAAGAGGCTCACGGGCTCTCGGCGCGCGCCGTTTCGATGCTCCCCACTCTGGTCTACTCGAAAAGTCTCGAAGACACTTTATCGATTCGGAGATGTCTGTCGCTGCTGCGTGACGCTGTCCGCGAGCGCAAAAATCGATCGAATTGAATTACAAACGATTCTCACTCCCTTCCTCCCTCCACACAATAAATTTGCCACCCTAAAAATGTGAAACTTGCTAAAAACACGTCAAAAACTTCCCCCCCCCTTCTCGGCGGAAAAAATCGATAAAACTACGTGCCACGTGGCGTACACTTGGAAAAATCGCCGCCAACTTCCAACTCGAATCGATTCATTTATCGATTCTTTTTCCCAACGTTTTCCCGCTGTGAACACACAAAAAGTCGACCGGTAAACTATTTTTTTCTCTTTTTGGGTTAATCGATAAATTGACACAAAAAGTCCGGGTTTTTCTGGGAAAACTAGAAAATGCGAGCGACTTTTGGGAGTTTTAACGATAAATTTTTAAAAATTTCGCCGCTTTTTTCAAATTTCAAAAAAGTACGCATTGTCGATTTACGATAAACAAATAGCCGACGCCGTTATTTCGGAGCATCGTACCAAAAACTTTTCGTGAATTAGTTTTCGATTTTTCTTCATTTTTAGGCTGATTTTCAGCGTTTTTTTCGCTGAAACATTACTAAATTTCAAAATTTTCAATTTATTGGTAGTTTTTATAGTTTGGAATAATTAAAAGTTTTTTCTGCTTTTCAACACTAATTTTCTGATTAAAAACAAATTAAAAATTATTTCGCAATTTTTCGCGAAATTCCAGCAGAAAAAGGCGAATATTGGTCTAATAATGAGGAAAAATTGGAAAATAATTAATTTGTGAAAATTATTTGGTACGACGCTCCGAAATTACGGCATCGGCTCTTTGTTTATCGTAAATCGCGAAAAACCACGAGAAATTGAGCATTTCGAGTGGTTTTCACGAGTTTTTTTTCGAGAGTGCGACAAAACCGGCGCATGCGTTCACCGTGACGCATAAATGCAGAATTTGCAACACTGCGGCGCGCTTTTCTAGGGAATTTAGCGGAAAAGAACGGAAAAAGCGCGCCGCAGTGTTGCAATTCTGCATTTTTGCGTCACGGTGTTCTCACAACGCATGTTCCGGTTTTGTCACACTCTTTTGTCACGTTTTATCGATAATTTTGCGGGAAAAATTGGGAAAAAGTCGATAATTGGGGGAGGTGTTCAGAAATGGAGCAGTCCGACATGGTAATGATTCCGAACACGCCGACGTTGGTCGCCGAGCAAAATGTGAACTACAACCACCACAACAACAACAACAAGAAGGCGATGGAGGCGTTGGAGCCGGTGGCTCCGGCTCCGCCACGTCATCGCGGACCGCCCATCAATAACAACAACAAATCGAAGCCCGACTGCAAGACGGATCGACTGCCCGACGTTGGCGAATATTTGGAGAACGACAAGAAGCAGCGATTCTTTTTTCGACAAAAACTCGGCGACGGCGCCATGGGACACGTCTTTTTGAGCAACGCCGGTGCCACGTGGGCGACTATTGATTGATTATCGATTGCTGAAACGTTTGTTTGCAGTCCGGTGGCGATCAAAACGGAGAAGCACTCGACCGGAATGCTGCCGATGGAGATTAAAACGTTGAGCGCGGTGAAGCGACACAAAAAGATTCATTTCTGCGAGCTGATTGATTATGTAGGTTGCAAACGCGCTCCAATGCGCGAAAACTTGCGAGATTGCGCGCGAAACTCGTAAGAAATGCCGCGAACCGTATTATAGGACGACCCCCTTTAGTACGTGATCTTCAAACCGCGATATCTCGGAAACTAGCAGAGTTAGGAAAAATTTGTCAACTACAAACTTGATCAACATTAGATTTCCCACAATTTTGCAGTTGACAACTTTTTTCTACCTATTCTAGTTTCCGAGTTATACCCGGTTGACGTTAAATCCATTCATTAAACCGGGTTCACAGTACATTATGGCCATCTCTCAATTTTGGATAATCCAATCGGTCTTAAACTTTTAGAAAGTGTTGAAAACGCCTAAAAACAGGTGAATGAAGTGTTTTAGGGTTCTGAGTCAAAGACTTTCCTCATTTTTACCAAGTACCGTAAACCCTGTATGAACCCCTTTACAAGGGAGGTCATTTTACCCCCCGTTTGGGAATTGCCTGAAAATTTGATCGTATATAGTTTCGAAAATTCCCTATCGATCTAGCTAGGTCTCAACCTGCAAAACTTTTTTTAAGTCTGGAAATCTTCGTCTGAAAGTGGATCTGCGTGATTGAGTGGACCATCCTGCGTGACACCCTTTTGACACCCACAAAATAGTCTACTTTAATGGTCCGCTGTTGAAAACAGCGGTCGAGTGGTCGAGGGGTTGTGAGTTTGGATGGCGTTCCGGAGGCTATGGGTTCGATCCTTTTGCCGGTGAAACTTTTTTCGCAAGTACTCCTTGTGCACATTTTGAAGCTGCAACGTCTCCTAGACGCACTTTTGACCCTTTCCCATCGTGCTGTGGCTTCCTGTTCATCACAAGAACCATTTTTGATTGTTTTCTCGATAACTTTTTTTTCATCCATTCTCGAATTTTTTCCCATCCAAAGCAAGCAAGTTTTATTGCAAGAAATTTTAATTCTCGTTTTTTTTTCATGCGATCGCTTGAGAATGATGATAGTTGGTTTGAAATGTGTTTGAAACTGTTCAGAACTGTTCGGAGAGCATGTGATCAGTTGCTTTTGATGCGAAAAACGGTGGATATGCATATGTTTTGACATTGTATAAATAGGTACCGTCCTCTCAAAAAGCTCTACTGCACCAAAAACACATTTTATACCAACTATTATCATTTTCAAGCGATCCCATGAAAAAAACGGGAAAAAAATTTGCTTGCTTGGGCAAAAATTCGAAGATGGATGAAAAAAAAGTTATCGAGAAAACAATCAAAAATGGTTCTAATGGTGAACAGAAAGCCACTGTACGATAGGAAGAGTTAAAAGTGCGGCTGGAAGACGTTGTAGCTTCAAAATGTGCACAAGGAGTACTTGCGAAAAAAGTTTCACCGGCAAAGGGATCGAACCCATAGCCTCCGGAACGCCATCCAAACTCACACACAGAAGAATCGCTACTGAAGCATTACGGACGCATGATGGACGCATGCGAATATGCTCGCATAATGCTTGTATTATATGCGCACACACGTGTGTTCCACCCCAGCATGGATGGAATATGGGTGGAACGGCACACGAAATCGGGAGTCGGCGGCGCGAGCGCGCATGGATGGGCATGGATGGAATATGGGATCGCGCGTGGATGGAATATGGGAGGGCCGAGGGCCGTGGCCTAGAGTTTTCAATACGCAACTTCTCATATTAATGTAATACGCCGGACTTTTTCGTGCGTCCATTATGCGTCCCTGAATGGGTGCAATATGGATGGTTTTCGTGCATCCATCATACGTCCGTAATGCTTCCAGTAGCGATTCTTCTGTGCAACCCCTCGACCACTCGACCGCTGTTTTCAACAGCGGACCATTAAAGTAGACTATTTGGTGGGTGTCAGAAGGGTGTCACGCAGGATGGTCCACTCAATCACGCAGATCCACTTTCAGACGAAGATTTCCAGACTTAAAAAAAGTTTTGCAGGTTGAGACCTAGCTAGATCGATAGGGAATTTTCGAAACTATATACGATCAAATTTTCAGGCAATTCCCAAACGGGGGGTTAAATGACCTCCCTTGTTAGGGCGGTATCTTCAAACCACGATATTTCGGAAACTAGGAGAGTTATGAAAAAGTTGTCAACTACAAACTTGTTCACCATAAAATTTCCCAGAATTTTGCAGTTGACAACTTTTTTCCAACTATTCTAGTTTTCGAGATATACCCTCCGACAAAGTTGACGTCAGCGAACTCGAAATGTTTGCAGGGATGCATTCGCGGCGAGTACAACTACATGATCATCACACTTTTGGGCAAAGACCTGTATCGCCTGCGATCGGAGATGCCGAATCGCGCCTTCTCGCTGAACACGACGACGAAAATCGCGCTGGAGACGCTCGACGCGATCGAAGAGCTCCACTACGTCGGCTATCTGAGTCGCGACGTGAAGCCGAGCAATTTTGCGCCGGGCGTCCGCGAAAACGCCCAACACAAGACGATATTCATGTTCGACTTTGGGCTTGCGAAACGGTTCATCGATCGCGACGGCAAGAAGATCAAGTCGCGCGGCGAGGTCGGCTGGCGCGGCACCGTCCGATACGGCAGCCTGCAGGCGCACAAGCGAATGGATTTGGGCCGACGCGACGATCTCGAGTGCTGGTTCTACATGCTCGTCGAGATGTACGTCGGCGAGCTGCCGTGGCGTCACATGACGGATCGCGCGCTCGTCGGAAACGCGAAGGCGGCGATTCGCGGCGAGACGCACGACGCGTTCTTCCAGCGAGTGCCCGTCCAGTTTGAGACGCTGATGCGAATGATTGACGGCTACGAGTTTGAGGTGAAGCCCGAGTATCGGCGGATGCGCGCGCTGATTGGCGACATTCGCGACGAGCACAATCTGCCGGAGAGATGCACGTGGGACTGGCAGGCCGAGGAGTCGCAACACTCGGAGCTCACCGAGGCCACGTCGGTCATGTCGGACATGGCGATAATGGCCGAGCAGGGGGCGACCAACTATACGGATCGCGCTTGTGACGACGGTTAGTTCTCGTTGGCTTAGAGTCTGAAGATTAGAGTCTGAATGGATAGAGCTGGGTGTGAGGAATCGATTGATATCCCAACTTGACGGTTTTCGACGTTGGAGACCAGATGTGTACCGTTAACCCTAGGAGCCACCTGAAGTTTAACGTTGCTGAGGTATATCTTGAAAACTAGAAGAGTTTGAAAAAAGTTGTCAACTACAAAATAATGGGAAATTATACGCTGATCAAGTTTGCAGTTGACAACTTTTTCATAACTTTTCTAGTTTTCGAGATATCCCGGTTCAAAGTTCACCCGCTAAAGGGGGTCGTTCTTTGATACGGTTCATGGTAACTTTGTATCTTTTCGAATATTCATTGAAAACATTAAGGTTCGGGTATCAATCAAATCCTCACAATCAGATCTGAAATCGTGTAAACCAGTCTGGAAATGCTAGAGTTAAAGTTATGAGCCTAAAACATGCACCCCTTTTTTTCAGCCCGTCAATAGACCTCCGTTCACCGACACTTTTCGCTTCCACCGTCCACATCATTGTCTGTCTCTGTCTGACTCTCTCTCTCTCTCTCAAAATTCTCCTAATCTCGGAAAAAAGAGCACCGCCTACAGTAATCCGTCCGTCTTCCACACTACTCGATGATGATGATAATCGCGCCTCCCCACAAATCCTCTCTATTTTCGCCGAAACATCCCAAGTGAATCTTGCCTCTTTTTGTACATACACTAATAAACGCGTTTTGGCCTCGAGAGGCATGGTTTTGAGTTTTACGGTCTGTTTTTTTTTTCGAAAACTGTGCCTGATCTGAAAGTTTTGGCTGATTTTGAGGATTCTGGGGCTGGAACTCTTAGGCCTAGCTATCAAATTCGGGCCAATCTTGAGTATTCCGGCCTGACGGGGTTCAGGCCGTACTCGAAATGTTTGGACTTGCATATCTGGAATTTTTGGGCCTGTTTTGTTAGCTCAGCCTTAAAGAGTAGGCCTATTTTGGGCCAGACTGAACACTGTAGCTCATTTAGGCTTTTCAGGCTTTTCAGGCCCAGTTTCAAATGGTCAGGCCTAATTTTAGAGTTTTGCGCTTTTTTCCCGAATGTTTTAGGGCTTCACTTGTCAATTCGGGAAAACATCGATTGTTTCAGTCAAACTTCAAACGGTTCGGATCGTCTTCCCACTTTTGACAGGGTGTATCTCGAAAACTAGAATAGTTGGAAAAAAGTTGTCAACTAGAAAGTGATGGGAAATTTTATGTTGATCAAGTTTGTAGTTGACAACTTTTTTCAAACTCTGCTAGTTTCCGAGATATTGCAGTTTGAAAGCCACGCACTAAAGGGGGTCGTTCTAAAATACGGTTTATGGCAACTTTGCCAATCTGTATCTCATTCAGGTTAGTATCACCACCTTTTTTTGCCACGTGGCGCGGGCCCCGGCTCGGACAACTCGCCTGAGCTCATTTCAGGTGGTCACACTGCGTGACAATCACAACACAGTGTCTCGTTTTGTGACAGTTCATCAGGTAGCGCCACGAGTCACACTTTTGCTCACTTTTCCGTTATCATCTCGCGTTTTCGAACATGTACATAAAAACGGAAAACGGCACGCCGTTATCAGCCACACCTCATAATTAGGTGTTATGAACCTTG